>CM072930.1:67089343-67671843 GCA_036971965.1 Nyctalus aviator | reverse complement strand
CCAGGCACCGGGCGCCGCGTCCGGGAGGCGGGCCCCGCTCTCTGCAAGGCCGCCGCCCCGGCTCCCCCGCGCCGCGCTTGGGGGCCGCGGGGCGCCGGCTCCGGCCCCGTTGAGGCATCTCTGGGCGGAGAGGGGCCCGCTCACTCTGGGGCTTCCAGGCAGGAGAGCGGAGGCGCGAAGATGACCGGGACATTCGGGCCGGGGAGGATGAAATAGGAGGGCATCGGGGTTAAGAATCCCTCGCGCCCGCCGCCCCTCCCCCTCCAGCCATCCCGTGTCTCCGAGAGCCCCAGCCTTTGCTTGGGAAAAAGGCGGAGGGGGCGGGGGGATGCTACGGGCTGGAGGTTGGATGCCCGGCACCGTGAGCTGGACTTGACTTTCCCGAAGCGGGGGACTCCTGCCTGGGAGAGATTCCCCGCGGTGACCTCCTTCCCTGAGCCCAAGTCATCGCCATCACCTGCCACTTAAAAATCTGTGTACTTCTGGTTTTCTCAACTAAGTGACAAAATCTTCAGATAAGGATTATCCTTTTCGCTTCTTTTCTGCAGTCTGCCCCCTGGGTGGAGCACAGACTCGTGAACGCACAAAACGTCCAGACAGAAACGAGTGAATTAACACTCGTTTTTAGCACCAACTCGGGTTCTTGGCGCTACGTGCAGCCCGGGACCTATTTGGTTCAGTCCACAGCCCTCAGAAATGCAATCACGAGACAATTAGAGAGCAGGCAATGACATCTATCATCAGCTCCTTAAGGGGTGCGGTCAGGCCTGCGGCGAGGGTAGCCGTCGGTCTGTGCTTCTGTCTGCGGAGGCCGGGGGCCAGCCTGCCAGCCCCGGCCACACCCCGGCTGACGCCCGCGGGCTCCGGCTGCGGAGACGCGCGGGGCTGGGGGCGGGGGAGCGGCTCCAGCCAGTTTGCCTCGGGACCAGAGTGGAAGCGATTGACCGTAGTCGGGTGGGCCCGGAGAAGAGAATGGTCTTTGGCGAACTTAGTTAATTCCAGTCCCACATGGAGCACACCTGCCTCTCAGCCCAGCCTTCGGGTCAGCTGGTCCCCGTCTAGGCATTATCCGTAAGAGATGGCTGCGAGCCATTCCCCAATCACCCCCGGGCTCACCAGATGGCCCCGAGAGAAGCGGAAACCCGTGCAGAGATTGTGACGAGGCCGCTGAGACCTCAACGCCATCCACCCGGCCGGAGCCGGACCACCTGGGCGCGGGATGGAGGCCACCAAACCCCAAACCTCAGAGAGCGCCCCGCCCCACCCCCGCTACACTCTGGAATGTGCGGTCCGGAGAGGCCTTTCTCAAAAGAAGGCAGCGGCCACGGGAAGAAATGAGAGCGGGGCACACTGGGAGCCGCGGCGCGGCCCGGGCGCCCGGAAAGCGGATGTGTGGTGCTTTCTGGGACTTGAAGTCCGGGGTTTGCCTCCGCCGCGGAACCCGAGCCCCGGGAAGCGAGTGCCGCAGAGAGCCTGAGCACAGCCTGCTGGGAGTTGTAGTCCACTTGCGGCCGAGGGCGCCGAGCATTACTGGAAACCTGGCCGTCTCAGGACTACAAGCTCCAGAAGCCCATGGGCAGGCAGGAAGGCGGGGCCGAGTTGGAGGCTGGGGTGCCGCCTCCTCTGCATTGCCGGGGCCAGAATATTAAAACGGAGGGCCCACAAGGGTCCCCGAAGCTGCTGCGATGCAGAAATACGAGAAACTGGAGAAGATTGGGGAAGGTAATGGGACCACGAGATGTTCTTGCAAGATCTTCTGCGTTTCTTGCATCTCTGGCTCCTCTACCATCAGCAATGCCCAGAGACTCCGACCTCGGCACTAGCTGCAGCCCTGGCCCCGAGCTCCACACTCCGTGCAGACAACAATCCTCCCGTTAGCATTTCCTGCATTCGCCCCCCTCCCAAACTTAGCACTCCTTGTAGGCCCAACCCCCGGACCTCAGCACTTCCTGCATTTCCTACCCTCAGCACCACTTGCACAGCACTCCCCGCCCCCCCCCCCCAAACCCCAGCCTCAGTTCTGTCAGTAGACCTCCAACCTCAACATTCCTGCCAGCCTTCATTCCTCTCCCAGACCCCTGCTCCCTATTCCCGCCCCCCACCCCACCCCAAGCATTGCTTTCATTGTAGACCTACCTACCTGGCTGTCACAGCCTCTCCCTGCTGTGGACCTCCTTGAGCCCCTGCAGGCCCCTTCTGTGCCACATCCTCACTCAGAAAGCTTTGCTCCACCACGCCCAGCTCTCACCCCATTCTCTTCTTACTCCTCCAGGCATCAGAACACAACTCCCATGACACCTCCCCTTTTGGGAAGGACGTCTGGGGGTGGGGAAGGGTGTCCCATTCTTTCCCTCACCCCACCCTCCTTCCACTAGGCACCTACGGAACAGTGTTCAAGGCCAAAAACCGGGAGACTCATGAGATCGTGGCCCTGAAACGGGTGAGGCTGGATGACGATGATGAGGTAGGACTGGGGTGTCTGGGCCCGGGGCGGTTGAGGGCCAGGCTGGGTGGGATGTGACTGTGGCCCCCCCGCCCCTGCGCCCTCCCATGTGTAGGGAGTGCCCAGTTCTGCCCTGCGGGAAATCTGCCTGCTCAAAGAGCTGAAGCACAAGAACATTGTCAGGTGTGTAGACCCTCTGGCTCCTGCTTGTCTGTGTGGCCATCCGGAGGAGGTGGGGGCTTCGGAGAAGGACTGGGCGGATAGAGGGATGTTGGGAGCACACCTGTGGACCTGCCTGGCTAAGCCCTCCCTTCTCCCTAGGCTTCATGATGTCCTGCATAGCGACAAGAAGTTGACTTTGGTTTTTGAGTTCTGTGACCAGGTGAAAGTGGGACTTGGGGGACAGTAGCCTTGGGAGGCTATAGGGACCCAGACTGAGGTTAAACTCTGTCCCATTCCCCCACTCCATCCCTTTTTAGGACCTTAAGAAATATTTTGACAGCTGCAATGGTGATCTAGATCCTGAAATTGTGAAGGTGAGGGGACTGGTGTTCTGGGATCTCACGGAGGCTGGGGTTCGAGTATACATTCGGTGTCCCTGCTCTTTGAGCACCAAGCTCAGGCCCTGAACAGAGACGCTCTGGGTGTCAAGGACTGAGAGAATCCTGTGTTTACTCTCCGAGAGCATTTCCCCATGATCTCTGACCTGACAGCAACCGTCTCAGTGACATGATTTACACTGGAGAGGTGAAAAAAGGAGATTGAAAGAGATACATCATTCATTCAACAAGTACTGAATGTTTTGCTGTGAGCCAGACACTGTTCTAGGCCCGGGACCAAGTGCCTTGTCTCAGACTCCAAGGGAAACAAATGCTGAATAATAATACAGCACAATATATGCATATGTTATGATGTGGGTGTTCAAATGAGGCCAGAGAAGGGAGAATCGGTGTGGGCGGGAGGTAGGAAGGTCCACCTGGCTGTAAGTCCCCCCATTCCTTGTTCATTTCTAATATCCAGCATGATACAAAGTAAGTCCTTGATAATCAGTGCGTGGTGTGTCGCTGAACTTGGTGTTAAAGTCCAGGGGGTACAAAGCAGAGCAGGGGGTGAAGAGGGGAGTTGGGCATAGCTTCCCATCCAGAGGGTCTGACGCCCCCTTCCCTGCTCCTTCCCCAGTCGTTCCTCTTCCAGCTGCTAAAAGGCCTGGGGTTTTGTCACAGCCGAAACGTGCTGCACCGGGACCTGAAGCCTCAGAATCTGCTCATAAACAGGGTACCTCTTGGGAAGAAGGTGGGAGATGGGGGAGACTGGAGCCAATGGCTGAACGATGAGGAAGCCAGGCTGGAAGGGGGGGCCACGGAGCCGGCCCTGACACTGTTCCTCCCATCTCCCTCAGAATGGGGAGCTGAAACTGGCCGATTTCGGGTTGGCTCGAGCCTTTGGGATCCCCGTGCGCTGTTACTCGGCTGAGGTGAGCGGGTGGGGGGTGGATCGTGGGTTGAGGGAGGGCTTCCCCAGTGAGCATCTCTCTCAGCTCCTACTCTAGGACCCAAACATTACTCTCTCCTATCTGAGCCTCCTCCCCCAGCCCTCTAAGTAGGCGGTCCCTGTGGGTGGGGTCTTTTCCAGGTGGTCACGCTGTGGTACCGCCCACCGGATGTCCTCTTTGGGGCCAAGCTGTACTCCACGTCCATTGACATGTGGTCAGCCGGCTGCATTTTTGCAGGTGACATGCTGGGGTGTGCAGAGGCACTTCTCTCCCCTCTGAGCTGACAGATAGGGTTTGGAGGGTCCCCTCTGGGGCAGGAGCAGGGCCATTGGGGCTGGGAGTCTGGGAGTGAGGATTTCCTCACGTGCCAGCTCCTCTCACCCTGCCCTCTTTCTCCCAGAGCTGGCCAACGCAGGGCGGCCTCTCTTCCCCGGCAACGATGTAGATGACCAGTTGAAGAGGATCTTCCGATATCCTTCCATTGCCTTCACCTCCAGCCCTTGGGAAGGGGAGTAAGGGCTGGGTCAGCATGGGAGGAGCTGAGAGTTTCTGAGGGGCAGGGGATAGAGGGCAGAGGGTAGGGGACACCCCCTCCCCCCTCCCGGTTGTCACAATGCAGCTGCATGCAGCCAGCTGGAAAGAGTGTGAGATGTAGACAAGGAGGTATCCCTGGGGGAAGAAGCCAAGAGAATGTTCCTCTAGCTGCACGTGACTCCTTAGGATCAAGGAGCCAAAAGGATCAGCAGGAGGGTCTGTGGGAGTCGGGGAAGGCTGGCCACAGGACACAGGCATCATGGTTCAGGGCCACCTGCCCACGGTAAACACCATGCAGGTGGGACTGAAAACGAAAATCCCATGTGCTGGGCTGCTTCTGTCATGAGCTGGCGGATAAAGTGGGACGGGCAGGGGTGAGGCCCTGTTGCATGAGTGATCCTTGACTCCCTGGACACACTGCTGGGGACACCGACGGAGGAGCAGTGGCCCTCCATGACCAAGCTGCCAGACTACAAGGTGTGACGGGTGGGGTCATGGTTCAGCGGTGGTCTTTACTCCTCAGCCCTTGCAGCCTCTGTGCCCCACACCTCTGGTCTGACTGTCTGTCTCCCGCAGCCCTACCCGATGTACCCGGCCACAACATCCCTGGTGAATGTCGTACCCAAGCTCAACGCCACAGGCAGGGACCTGCTGCAGGTGACCAAGAGCAGGGGAACCGGGGGAGGGTGGGGCTCCGGCAGCTGGCCCTGCCTGACCCTGCCACGCCTTCCTTCCCTGCCTCCAGAACCTCCTGAAGTGCAACCCTATCCAGCGCATCTCGGCAGAGGAAGCTCTGCAGCACCCCTACTTCTCCGACTTCTGCCCCCCCTAGGCTCTGGGACCCCGGGCCGCCAGGCTGGGGCCTGGCCGTTCCCAGCCCCCTCACGGGAGGGGAGGAAAGCAAGGACGCACAGTGTGCTGAGCTCCAGCTGTGCTGGGCCCTCGAGGGTGGAGGCGCCCTCCCTGGGTTCTCTCCCTCTACAGACTTTATTTAATTTCATAAATTGGCTCCTTTCCCACCGTCTGGCTGATGTGGTGGTGGGCGGCTGAGAGGGTGGGCTTGGGTTGGGGTTTCTACTCGGCTTCACCACCGTGTGCAGCCCTGTCCTGTCCCGCTGTGCTGCCGTGCGTGGTCCTGGGCGGGGGGCTGAGAGAGGGAGGCTCTCAACCCAGTGGCCAGGCTCAGGGAATGCTGTGCCCACACGTGCTTATGTACTGTGCACACCACCTTCTCCGCCGTGGGGGCCTGCGACTGAGGACTGAGGCAGCCGGTGTCTGAAAGCTTCCATGGAACAGGAGAAGAGGCCGGGTGTTTCCAGATGTTTCCATACCCCATGGGGACCTGCCCTGTCCCTTCCCTCTTTGCCCCCCCCCCCCCACACACACACCTAGACCTGCAGGTGGGGACAGGAGAGACTCAGACGCAGTCAGACCAGGAACACCTCTCCCCGCTGCCTTGTCCGTTTTCTAACATTCGGGGTGCAGGGAAAGTGGGCTGCGGCTGGGTGTGTCCTTACCAGCAGAAGGGGGGCCGGCCCCTCGCCAGCCCAAGCTGGGCCTCTGCTGTTGAGGGGAGGTCAGGCGGCTGGACCACAGCTGGTGTTCTTGGAAGCGGGAGAGTCCCTCTGTCTGCTCCCCACTTCCCGATAGCCCCCCAATGGATTGTCCGGCCACGGACTCCTGTCTGCCTGCACACCTGGCTTTGGGCTCCATTCTCTCCGGGATGTCTGACTGAAATTCATTCCCACTGAGGCACAAGTGGCCGGTGCCCCCTATTCCTTTCCTCCCCCAGAGAGACATGGCAGGTTCAATGGGAAGCCGCCCGCATTTCAGATACCGTGTCCTCAGATGATGGCTGACAGAAGGCTTGTGCCTGACCTTGGCCCGGCTAGTCTGCCTGTGAGAGGAACAGCTCAGGCTGAGGCACTAGAACTTTATTTGGGGCAAAGATGGCAAAGTCGTGTGCAGGCAGAGCGTGTCCGAGATGTCAAGGTTCGACCCCGAAGACCCAGGCAGCAGGTCTAGAGCCGTGTGACGAGGTAGCAGGTGCGGTGGGAGGCAGAAAGCGTCCTGGTGACGGCACAGGGCGGGGTGGCAGGCCTGCTGAGACACAGACCGCGGTGCTGGGTCAGGCGGCCTCGACCCAATGCCCTACACTGCTCCTGCCCGCCTGGACCTGAGCGCCACCCTCCGGAGGACTCTGCCCCCCCTCCCTTGGCCTTAGGGGGGGCATTTGGTGTTACCTGGAGCCTAAACTGAGATTGGGCACTTGGTTTCCATGGCTGCCCAGCCCTTCCTGAAGCTGTGGAGGAGGGAGAGGGTCAGAGGGGAAGGGGCCTCCCACTCAGCCAAGGTCCTGCGTGCCCCTCCCGGCCACGGTCCCCAGCCGGCTTCCAGGGCCAGGCAGAGCCTCAGGTGGGCTGGCAGGGGAGGAAGAGCGGCTGTTACCAGGTGGGTGCTGGAGGGCCTCTGGGAGCGCTTCCGGTTCCAGAAGTATCCCAGGACCCTGTCTAGGAACACCTGGGGCAAGCAGTGGGGGCGGTGGTCAGCCCACACTCCCCCTTCCCCCCGCCGCCGCCTGCCTTCCCCCCCTCCCCCCCCGGAGCGGGGCCAGGCCCACCTCGCAGAGGTAGTCCAGGATCTCGAGGATGGTGAGCAGGCTGGCCCCGATGAACAGCCCCATCTGGCCCCCAATGTCGCCTGTGGAGATGGGGTCACCATCAGCTCACAGCCTCCTGCTCTGTCCACACGTCCCTGCGCACACACATATACACACACCTAGCAGCTCTGACACCTCATAGGCCTTCTTCTGCTCCACGGTCTCGTAGTTGAGGGCCTCAAAGAAGATGTCCAACACCAGGACGTTCTCCCTGGGGGAAGGGAGAGGGGAGGGATGCTCATGGACAAGCCCGGGGGCGCGTTCTCTGGTCTGATTCCATTCCAGAGGCCCAGGTGACTGGTCACCCCCGCTCGCGGCGGCAGGAACGCTAGGCGGCTGGTCCAGAGCCCGGGCGGGCGCGCAGCCCGGTGCCCGCAGGGTGGGCACGGGAGGCCGGGCTGGCGGGAGGAGGCCCCGCCCCGCCCCGCCCCCGGCTCACGCGATGTAGGCTTCGCTGCGGTTGTACTTCCGGGCCAGGTAGCGGGCGGCCGCGCGGCTGGGCATCCGCACCATCGAGAGCTCCTTGGCGTAGCGCGTGATGGCGCAGGGGTTGGGGCACACGCACGTGTCCTTCCGCAGCATGGCGTCTGCGGGCACAGTGCCCGCGTCAGGGCCGCTGCCCTGGGGGCGGGGGTCCCGGGCCCAGCGAGGCGGGGACGGGAGGCGGGGGGCGTGCCCCTTACCCAGCGTGGGGTCGGCACAGTCCTTGTACTGCTGGGGGCTGCACACCGGAGCGCTGCCTGGGGGGCCGATGGGAGGGCGAGTGTGATCGCTGCGGGGCTCTTCCCGGCCCGGCCCCTCCCCACGGCACCCTGTCCCCTCCCCAGGGCACCCGGTCCCCTCCCCATGGCACCTGTCCCCTCCCCACGGCACCCTGTCCCCTCCCCCCTCCTCACCAGGCATGTGCATCATCCGGCAGCCGCACTTCCGAGCCACATAGCGGGTCTCACAGGCCAGGCGACACCCCATCAGGCTATAGGGAGGGCTGGGGCCGGGGCTGGGGCTGGGGGGACCCAGAGGACCGGCAGGTTCTGGTTCAAAGTCGGGGTCCAGGGATGCCGAGCTGCAGTCGCCCCAGGGTGGCGGCAGGAAGCTCAGCTGTGGATGGCGGGTTAAGGAGACTTGGGGAGAAGCGGGCGCCCGGGGAGAATGAGTGGCCACGAGGGGGTAAGGCCTGGGACAGGTCTGAAGAGCTGCAGGGTTGGGGTCTGGAGTGGCCTGGGCTGAAGGAGGGGGGGAGGGGGAGCCTTGGCGGGGAGGGAGGCTTGGCCCAGGGAGGATACTTGCTGCTGCTGGCAAGACACAAAGACCTGGTAGCCGGGGGCTGCCCCAAAGCCCAGCTGGTCGATGCTGGGTGGCTCCTCCTGCGTGTGGATCTGCACGCGGATCCCCACCTCGAATGGGGTCTCCTCTGTGAGGGCGGAGGGGACCTGAGGCCTGGGTTCCTGGGCGCCCCGCTGCAGCCCCTGTCCCCGGGAATGGGCCACCCCTGCCCGCTCCCTCCTCTTAAAGGTCCCTTCCCAACACTCCTTCCCAGAGCCCTTTGCACCCGCTGGTGGCCACCCCCGAGCCCCCATGCGGGCTCCCCTACCCGTGTCCTTCCACACAGGCAGGTACTCGTCCTGCTGCACGTCCAGCATGACCTCCAGCCCGTTGCCCGCTCCGCCCTTGGGGGTGGTGAGCAGCTCTGCCCCGTCCGCGCCGGAGTTGAAGGTGTAGCACTGACCCATCCTGGTGAAGACCTGGGGGAGGCAGACGGGTGCAGACCTCACCAGGTAGCAAGGGGCTCAGCCAGGCAAACCCAGGGCCATGGACCTCTCCCTTCCCCGTCCTCTGCTTTGATTTCTTCTTTGAACACGGAGGCCCACATCTCAATGCCCCACCACGCAGGCACCTGTAGTTGGACCCTCATGGGCTCCCATCACGCCACCTTCTCACCCCTTCTGTCCCCAGCCAAGGGCACCAGCCCACAGGGCACCTGTGTCTTTGGAGGCTGGGGTGGGAAACAGAGGGTCCCAGTTGCTCCCCTCCAGGACTGGCGGAACGTGAGGAAACAGAGGGAAACCAGCAGACAGTGCCGTCTTCTGCCCGGAACCGGTCCCTCCACCCCCAGTAGGGGGTTTCCACAGGCCCACAGCCAGCCCGGGCGAGGCCCACTCTGGAAGGTGTGACCTTGCACACTAGTCCCGCAGTGACAGAGCAGGGCCCCAAGGAGGACCGCTTCCTGGTCAGAATGGAAAGGCGGGTACTGGTTGGTGGGGGCCTGCATCCCGGCGGGGAAGGAAAGGGTCCCAGGGCACAGGTGTCGAGACCCCCTGGCTCTGGGGGAACCTGGGCTGCCAGGACTGGGACGGCAGGCCCCGGGCACGCCTGGGTCTCTGTGGGACGGGGCGGGTGGCCAGCTCACCGCAGTGAAGTTCTCTGGCCCACAGGGCCGGCCGCGGTAGCGACAGTCCAGCAGCATGTCCTCCAGGGAGTGCCCAGCCCGCGTGTAGAGCCGGGCCATGTCGAAGGTGGGGCTGGGCATGAAGCCAGGCGGCGCGGGGGGCCGGCCCAGGGCGCGCAGGAAGGCGGCGTGCTCGGGGGGCTCCAGGCCCAGCAGCGAGGGCCCGGCCCAGTGCAGGTCGTTGGGCGTGAGGCGGGAGCGGCGCAGCGGGTTGATGTTGCACAGGGTGATGGCCGGGAAGGTGAGCTGGTGGCTCTCGCGCTCGTCCAGGGCCGTCTCGTGATGGAACTCCCCGTAGTAGCGCACCCGCTCCGCCACCTGGTACAGGAAGGCGGCCACAGACAGGAGCACGGCCACGGCCCACAGCCCCCGGCGCGGCGTCAGGCGTCCGTGACCGAAGACGTGGCTCAGCCCGTGTAGCGTGCAGCTGCTGGCGAACACGCTGATGTCCGAGGCCTGCCGCCGGGCCTCCTCCGGCCCCGAGGGGGGCTTCATGGCCCAGCTGCGGGGAGGGAACAGCTGGGGCCGGTGGCCGGAGAAGAGGCTGAGGAGCAGAAGAGGGTCAGTAAGAGGTCTGGGAGGGTCTGGCCAGGCAGGGGACAGGGCAGGCGGGAGGCAAGGAGAGGGGCCACACCGGGAGGGAGGTGGGGCGGCACTGGCCTGGCTGGGCTGGACGCAGTGACCTGCAGGGTCCCTCCGGCCTTGTCCAGGAACAGGCTGTGCTCCACTCCGCGGGCCGGTGCTAAGCTGGGGGCCCCGCAGCTAAGCAGGTAGGGTGCAGCCTGCGAGGCAAGCAGGGCTGGTCTGGTGCTCTGCTGAGCCAGAGCTGCCGCAGAGGATTGGGTTTCAGCAGTGAGGGGCACGGGGGCTGGCAGAGCAGCCTGGGGGGTGGGGAGGTCCCTGGAGCCCCAGACTGAGCCATTAGTGCAGCATAGCGGGGTGTGGGGGGGTGTTGAGGCCAGAGGCGCCAGCAAGAAACCACAGCAACCCTGGTTGGGCTTGAGGAGAACCCAGAGATAATCGGAGCTGGGGGTGCCCTTGGGGCCTCTAGTTTCCCAGCTGCAGCCCCTGCATGTGGGGCTGAGAGTCAGTCACTGGCCCTTGGCCTGGCTCCTCCCTCCTCCCTTCCCACAGCGGGTGTGTGTGTGTTCATTTTACAAAGAGGGGAGTTGGCTCTTGACCAGGCTGGAAGATGGTGTGGTGTTTGGCATCGGCCGCGGCCTCCTTTGGACCCCCCCGTCTTCCAGCCTACACCGGATGGCCCAGGCCTCTGCAGGCCCCACGTCCTGGGAATCTCTCGAGTGACCCTCTTCCCACTCCCTCCCCCTTCTCATGCCCTCCAGCCTGGAGGGTGGGTCTCTACCACAACGAAAGTGGGCTCACCTGCCACACTCCCAGGTAACAGTCCAGCTCCCAGGTATGGCATGCATGTTCTATGATCTCACATCTTTTTTATTTTATATATTTTATTGATTTTTTTACAGAGAGGAGGAGAGAGGGATAGAGAGCTAGTAACGTCGATGAGAAACATCGACCAGCTGCCTCTTGCACACCCCCTAGCAGGGATGTGCCCGCAACCAATGTATATGCCCCTGACCAGAATCGAACCTGGGACCTTTCAGTCCACAGACCAACGCTCTACCACTGAGCCAAATAAATAAACATCTTTATTTATTTATTTGAAAAATTTTTAAAAATTATCTCAATTTATTTCTTTTTAATATATTTTATTGATTTTGTACAGAGAGGAAGGGAGATAGTTAGAAACATCAATGAGAGAGAGTCATCAATCAGCTGCCTCTTGCACACCCCCTAATGGGGATATGCCCGCAACCAAGGTACATGCTCTTGACCGGAATCAAACCCAGGACCCTTCAGTCCCCAAGCTGACACTCTATCCACTGAGCCAAACCGGTTTTGGCTTCACATCTTTTTTTACATAACACATTCTCGGACAACGCGATATCCCGAGCTGGAAAACCTCCCCGTTGTTAAATGGCTGCATACCCTTCCATTATGTGGACACACCCCTGTTGATGTCACCACGTCCCTGATGAACCCTGGGGTTTCCAGTCTTCCATTACAGTGCGCTCAGCAACACTCAACTCCCAGAAACGGAACTGCTGGGTCAACTTCATGGGTCATTTGACGCCACAAAGTTCCTGGCGTTGGAGTCACACCGTTTTGTGCTCCCAGCAGGAACATGGGAGAGCGCGTTCTTGTGAGCTGGCCGGCCAGCCTGGGCCACAGAGCATCCAGGATCCAGAGCCCGTGGGGCACCTCGCAGCAGCTGGAGCAGGCACCTCCAGGGCAGGGCATGGCCTTCGACATCACTGCCTGCTGCCTGACGGGACCCAGAGGGCCACAGAGCGAGCTGAGTGTAGGGGAATGGGGAGACAGATGCTGCACTGGGGGCCTGAGAGGAAGCAGGTTTTTATCTCCATTAACTCACTGAAATCTGCTTCTACTTTGTCTCTTTCCAAAGCATCTGAGGCCACTGGGTGGGCTCTGGGCCGAGCAGAAGAAACAGTTCACAGTCACAGGCACTGCGTTGCCTGTCGGATGGGCAGGCTGTCATCCCCATCGGGGGCACGAGGTGCTTAATGAAGACATTTGGACAGAAGGAGGAGGTGATACGGTTTATTGCCCAGTCTGACCACCCTCGTAGGCCACAGCATTCAAAGTTTTAAAAACTTTACCACTGAAACGCTTAAAACAAGCACCGCCAGGCTCAGGACCAAAGGAGCCCAGGTCCAGGATCAGGCTACACGGCGCCAACCTCATGGCCTTCCAGCCGAAGGCACCCCATGGGCCTCACCACTTCCCTAGCTGGGCGGGGCGTGGGAGCAGGATTTGGAGAGGCCACCCTGAAGGGTAAGGAGTGACCCAGGACCTGGTGTCAGAGGTCTGAGGCTGGGGCTGGAGCAGCAGGAACTGGCCAGCTGGCTCTCCTGAGGGAGGGGCCAGGCCGGCCAGGTGGACTGCGGGGAGAGGGCTTAAGGCCTGCTCTGGGCTGCAGTAGGCGCTTAGTTGACAAAGCAAACAGAAGTCCGCCCTGGGATGGGATGGCCTCCACCGGCCAGGGAGTGGGGCAGCAAAGCAGGGCGCTGTGGCCACGGTATTTGGGGGGTTTCTGGTCCTCACCCCCACACAGAAGAGGCTATGGAGTTTCTCACCAGCTCCCATACTCACACATGGGCTCTGCTCCTGCAACTGCTGCTGCCCCCAACCATGGCCTCCCCCACTGGGCACAGGATGAACCTCACATGCGTGGTCAGCCCAAAGGGCTGGCTCAGGCAGCCTCTTCCTGCCTAGGGAGCAGGGCTCAGGGGCACCTCCGCCAGACGTGGCTGTGAAAGGGGAAGGTTGCCTGCTGACAGGTGACGTGAGCAGAACCAAGGCAGAAGGGGAGCCCACGAGGGCTGGTGGGAAACCGTGGCTACTCCCAGGTCCTCGTTCAAGCTTTGGGGCCGCTGGCTCCCTGGTCCGACCTCCTCCCCTGGTTTTCTATTCTGTCTGCCCCTCCCTTGTGGTCTGGTGCTGGTACTATGTGCTCCTGTAGCTGTGGGTGTATCGGCTCTTGCTCTGTCCCCTTCGGGCTGGTGTCCTCATGTAGAGGGGGCTGTCTACAATCTCACCATGTTACAGACTCGGGGGGAGGCAGTGGTGAGACAGCCAGGCTGGACCACAGTGCCCACCCCTCCACTCCCTCCCTGAGGGCCTATCAGGCATCTGTCCTGTTTGGATGAGGAAGGGTGAAATCTAAAAACAAGGGCTGTGTGAAGGAAGAGAAACTGTCCTAAGGATGGGGATTGGGGGTTTGAGGGGTTGACCGTGTGTGTGTGTGTGTGTGTGTGTTCCTTCTTTAAGGGTCCAGAGAGGCCGTGGGGACAAAGGGGTGTTGGGATCAGCCTAGGAAATTGAGGTCTGACATGGGGCGGGGGAGAACCCCACCCCCTGACCCTGAGGGCAGTCTCCTCAGCGCTAGGGCCCGCTGTCGGGAGGAGGGAGGCTGGCAGAGCTCCCGAGGTGGGGCGGAGAGAACAGAGCGTGGGCCCGGGGCTCTGCTCCTCCCCTGTGCAGCCCAATGACTCAGTGGCGGTGGCAGGAGGCAGCCAGGAGGCAGACGGGAGAGGGGATGGCAACAGTTCAACTTCCTTCCAGTCCAGGGCCTGTCCTGGGTTTGCTGTGGGCAGCGGGGACAGCCTACAACCGGCCCGGCCCTCTGGGGAGCTCAGTCCTTACGCCTGAGCGCTAATGCTTGGCAGTGACCAGACTGCAGAGGGCTGCTCTCAGGACTTTGGATGGTAGTTCCTGGGATCTCTGGGTGCCTCAGGAGGTGGGGTACTCAGGGCCTGTCTCCTGATGAGCTCGGCATAGAGTCCACCTTTCTTCAGGAGCTCCTCATGGGTCCCCTCCTGGAGAGGAAGGAGGGGCAGAGGGTCACCCAATACAGCTCAGAGCTCAGGCCCTACAAAGGCTGGCTTCATATTGGCAATCGGGTTCACTGTCACCTAGGCAAGTGTCCCTTCTGGGGACACTATGAAACCAAAGCACAAGTGGTTACAGATGCCACTGGCACATCTGTACTGTGAGCCCCACCTCCCTGCTGTCCTCCAGGCCCCTCAATAGCCCAAAGACCCCCAGCTCAGGGCCCAGCAGACCTCAGCTTTGGCTTGAACAGGCCAATGCAGCCTCCAAGCCTGCTGCAGACCCTGCCTCTGGGCGCAGCTCCTGCTGGTCCCTGGGGCTGCCTCTTCGGTACCTCAGCCCCAGGCACACTACACTTCCCTGGGACCCTGGACAGAGGAAGACTCTGGGGACTGAGAGGCCAGGACTTACCGAAGGGCAGAAATTTCTGGATCCACATGGGGTGCTCCTTGTAGAAGATAGCCCTAAGCCCCCGGGACTGGCCATACCCTCAGAGCTCGGCTCCGGTGTGTCGATGGTTCAAGTTCCTCCCAACCCCCCGGCACCCACTAACCTCACAGACGCAGCCCTGGGCCATGACGACGATGTGGTGGGCCCCGCGTACGGTGCTGAGCCGGTGGGCGATGACCAGCACGGTGCGACCGGCGCTGGCTCGGTCCAGGGCCTCCTGCACGACCCGCTCGGACTCTGCATCCAGGGCGCTCGTCGCCTCGTCCAGGATCAGCACCGCTGGCTGCTTGATGAGGGCGCGGGCGATGGCCAGGCGCTGCTTCTGGCCACCGGACAGGGTTGTGCCCCGTTCACCTGGGAGACAGGGCCAGGGCAGGCCTGAAGCAGTCCTCAGCTCTGCACTTGGGGAGGTCCTGCAAAGGGGCCCTGGGTCTCTTGGGAACTTCCCATCTGGCCCCTTGGGGTCCCCCCTGGCCCTGCCTCTGCACCGGCTTCCACATCCCCGTGCAAATGCACACACACTCAAGGGGATGTGAGTTGTGCACATGGTAGGAATCCGGGTGTCAGAGCCAGGATGGGGCCTGAGGTTCTAGCCGCCTTCCCTGGCCTCGGCTCTCTGCTGCCGTGGGGACATCCGAGACCTGACAGAGGCTCCTGGGGGTGTGACAGCACAGCAGGATCCAAAGCCCACCACCCAGGCGTTCTGGGGAGACCACATTTGGGGAGAACCGCAGGGTGGCAGCCTTGGAGCCAAAGAGCCTCCAGGTGACAGCAGTCACAGTGCAGGGAGGGCAGCCTGAAGCCCAGAGCAGCTGGAGCATGCCGGGGGAGAGGTACGATAGTGCCTCCCAAGAGGCTGCGGAATCTGAGCAGCGAGCAAACCAGCTGGACAGTAACACAGGACATGAAGGATGGCAACAGACGGGGCACCCCTCGGAGGTGGAAGTTCAGCTAAGACTGAGGCCAAAGTTCAAGAAGAGAGCTGAGAACCCGGGATGCCTGTGCCCAGAGACATGCGGGGCATGAGCCAGAGCCCAGAGACGGGGTAACACGCCCCAGAAGCCGAGAGAAGACCTCTGAGATGAGCGACGCTGCAAGCAGCCATGGGGACTCTCTCAGTGCGTCTAGGGGATCTTGCAGACCCACAGAGGCCTCTCCTGGGTAAGTCAGAGAGGACACTCCTTTAAGTCAGAGAGGACAGGAACGGCGCAGGACCAGACGATGGAACGTCTACGGGATCACACCTCTGCTCGGGTCTCAGAACGCAGAGGCTCCGACACCCCATCACTGTGTCCCTGGCGGGTCCTGTACCGTTACACATCACTTAACGATTCAATACGTTCTGAGAGCTCTCGCCGGTTTGGCTCAGTGGACAGAGTGCCGACCTGCGGATCGAATGATCCTGGGTTCAAGGGCATGTACCTTGGTTGCAAGGTCCTCCCCGGCCCGGGCTCTGGTCGGGGCTCATGCAGGAGGCAACCCATCGATGTGTTTCTCAAATCGATTTTTCTCTCTCTTCCACTCTCCCTAAAAATCAGTGGGAAAATATCCTCAAGTGAAGATGAAAAAAACAACACATTCTGAGAAACGAGTCATTGGCGATTTTTATTGCTGTGCAGCCCACCACGCACCCCGGCTGTGCGGGTTCCCCGCCCTGCGTGCGGCCCGGTGTGGACAGGCACCATCATGCGGCCGGCCGGTGCCTGCCCTCCCCGCCCGCCCGCCCGCCTGCCTGCGCGCCTGCTCGTGCCTGGACTCCCGTCCCCAGGGCCGCAGTTGTGGCCTAGCTTCCCCGCTGCGGGGCCTACTGCCGTCTCCTCAGCCCAGCTCCCCCACGGCCCCGCAGACCCAGCAGAACTGGGCACTCACCGACGACGGTGCTGTAGCCCTCGGGGAAGCTGGTGATGAACTCGTGCGCATTGGCCTCCCGGGCAGCCGCGTAGACCTCCTCATCGGAGGCGCCCAGCTTCCCAAAGCGGATGTTCTCCATGATGGTTGTCCCGAACAGGACTGGCTCCTGGGAGGGAGGGGGAGTCCACAGGAAAGCCTCTGACTTTGCCCAGCCCGAGGGGTGTCAGGAGAGGCTATTTTGGACAAACCAGAACCCCTTGGAGGGCAGGCAGGGCCAATTCAGTTACAGTTCCAGTGAGAACAGAGGCCCCGCAGAGCCCCTTCCCTCGGCAGGGATGGGCACAGAGGGGCGTGCGCTGCGGCTTTCTCCTGCCGTGGGGGCAGCCTCTGGGCTAGCAGGTGCCCGGGTAACCCACGCCCAGCGGGCAAGTGGACCCTCTCTGGGCGGCACCACCTCAAGCAGAGGCAGTGTCGGACCTGAATGAGGGAGTGAGTGACCGCCAGCAGCACCAGCAACATCACAGGGCACTTCTAGATCTGTTATAGCCAGGGATCCTGACACAGCCAGCCCAGCCCTTCCTGGCTTTGACTGAGAGCAGCCCTTAGTGAGACCAGGGCAGAAGGCGGTGGTCCAGGAGGTGGAAGCCTCAGACCCCAAGGAATGCGGGGAACAAGCGAAGATGGGGAGAGCCTTCCCCCACCCAGAGCAGGGATGAGGGGCGGAAGGAGAAAGGGCCCGGAGCCACAGAGCTGAGAGGCAGGGCCTGGAGGAGGAGAGAGGTCTGAGTGCCGGACTGGGAGGAAAGCGTCTTCTCTCCACACCTGGCTGATGAAGCCGATGACCTGGCTCCGCAGCCACGAGGGGTCAAGGGTCCGCAGGTCCCGCCCGTCCAGGGTGACCCTGCCTGCCGTGGGGTCGTAGAAGCGCTCAAGCAGGGAGGCCACGGTGGTCTTTCCTGCGGAGTGGGGTCAGGGAGACAGCGGTCAGGGAGGGGGCATGGGTTTCAGGGGTGGCAGTGGAGGGGTTGGCTCTGAGCGGCCACCACAGGAGAGAAGGCACAGGGTGAGAGGCTGTGGGTTTGTCTTACCTCCACCGGACTGGCCCACAAGGGCCACGATCCTGCCGGGGGGCAGCGTGAGGGTGAAGTCTTTGAGCACCGGGAAGCCGGGGCGGCAGGGGTAACTGGGAGGAGCCAAGACACCCTCAGTCAGGTCAGGTTCCTGGTCCCTGGTTGCCCCAGTCCCTCCTGAAGTCTCCTTGTACCCGGGGGCTGATTTAGAGGGGACACTGGCCTGCAGGCCCCAGCCTGGAGGGAACGACCCCGCACCCACCCACCGACACTCACCTGAAGCGGACGTTGTGAAACGTGATGGACCCGCGCAGCTGCTCTCTGGGGACACTGCAGCCTCCGGACAGCGGGATGCCCGGGCTCAGAGTCATGTACTCAAACACCCGGGCGCCCGCGCTGAGCCCCCGCACCACCTAGGAGGGGATTCAGGGTGCGGTGAGGGCTCCCACGCAGGCAGGTGTGCACCCCTCGGCCCACACCCAGTTCCTGCGGTGCACAGGTGACCCTGGCGGCCTCTGGGCCCACCCGACTCTGCCACTCACCTGACCAAACAGGACGGAGAGGTTGGCCATGGACCTGTGGGGGCAGAGAAGGGCTGAGAAGGCTGGCACCGGAGGGAGGCCTGGGTCTCAGCCGGGGAGACGTGGGCTGGAGCCGAACGCAGAGGACGGTCCTAGAATAGGCTACCCTAGGAGCCCTGGGCCCCGGCGCTTCTCCCTTCGGAGCCACATCCCTTCTTTCGCGGCAGGAGGCTCACGAGTGTCACCGCCGTAGGACCAGGACTCCAGGGCTCAGCGGGGCTGGGCCCTCCCCGGCCTGCACCATCAGCAGCAGTCAGGGCTGCGAGGCCCACAAGGCAGGTCAGATCTAGATGTTGACCCACGGGGGAAGCAAAGGCTACTTAAGGGGGGGAATGGACCTTAGTCCTTTTAGAAAGAAAACAGAAGCCTGGCCAGGGTGGGTCAGTGGTAGAGTGTGGGCCTATGCACCCAAGGGTTAGGATTCAATTCCCAGTCAAGGGCATGCTCCTGGGTTGCAGATTGGATTCCCAGCCCAGGCTGGGCACGTGCAGAAGGCAACCAATAGATGTGTCTCTCCCCCTCCCTTCCCTTCCTCTCTCTTTAAATTAATGAAAAAATATCCTCCAGTGAGGATTAACAAACCATCAAACGGGTGCACCTCAGGGCAAACTGCGGGACATCCCGGAGACACTATGGTGGCTCTGCCCTCCGTCAGGGATGGTGCGTGTGTGTATCTGTCTAGACAGCGGGCCACCTCCTCCATTTTGCAGGGCTGCTGGCTGCTGGGAGGGAGGTGAGTCACTGTTCTTAGTCACCAGGCCCGCATCGGCCTGGGCGGCCCATGACAGCGTGTGCTTGCGTGCACAGGGCCTTCCTGAGGAAAGGCTGACTCCTCAGCAATCTCACTTCTTCCAACCCGGCGCGGGGGAGGGGATAAGCCTGGGGGAAGTGGTTCTGGCGGGCTCAGGGCACCAGCACTTGCCAAAGGGAGCAGGATGCACTGAGTAAGGAGGAGCCAGGCAGCGTTATCTGTGGGTGAGAAGGGAGAGATCTGGAAGCCATTAGTGCCTGGCAGAGGTGCCAACAGCAACCGAAAACCAGATGCACATGACTCGCTGGTGAGCATGACCTTGCTCTCCGAGATGGCTCAGAAGCCAGGCCTCGGCTCTCCCCGGAGACCTGGCCAGGGGTGGGGGGAGCCAGGTGAGCCGAGACCGGATATGGACAGTTGGCGTGGCTCTGACTGTAGTCTAGGTGCCTCCCCATCACTGGGGGCCCCAACGCCACCAAAAAGAATACCTGGATGGGGTCCAAAGGTTGGGCGGCTTGAAGGCAGGGCAGCACTGCCTTCCTCTCCTCCCCACCCCTCCCCTCTCTCCTCTTCTCCCAGGAGGAAACACACCAGCTTCTTTAATAAAATGAAACCCAATTCCTCCAAGGTGGGTGGTGGAAATTCCCATGAGGTGACGGGCCCCTAAAAGGATGGGCCCAAGGCCCGTGGCTGTGGGAGCGGCCCACCTAGCAGCCTGTGAGACGTCTGTCATGAACTCTGTTAACTGGCTGGGCGAGCAGGGGGAGGAAGAGGAGGGCCGGTACTCAGGCCAGAAGGCAGGTGGGCGGGGCCAAGGGAAGGCGAGTCTGAAGGAGGCAGCCAGGCCTGGAGGGTGCAGCTTCCCTCCTTACAAGACTTTCCCGCCACTGCTCCATGGAAGCCGCCTGGTCGGAGGGTTCATAAGGGTCCTCAGGACTAAACTGAGAGGCCAACGGTGGGCTGGGGGAGGGCCAGCAGGGAGAGGCCCCAAGTCCCTGCAGTATGACAGTCAGAGTCTCTTAGTCCCATGGAACAGCTCCCAGGCTGGGAAGGATGGGGCCACCCAGGAGTAGAGGGCTGAAGAGGCCAACATCAGAAAGCACCGGGAAAAATGGGGCTGAGGAGGAAAGTCCTTTCCATCTGCCTGTCCGAGTTAGCTCCATTCTTCCCAGGACAATAAGGCCGACGGTGAGGGATTCTGTGAGGAACAGGTGGGAGACACGGGGCACAGCTAGGTGCCAATTGCCATCAGAATGGTGAGCAGCCGGTAAAGGGCACAGGAGGGAGGGGGGAGTGGGGGAGGGGGAGAGGCCGGAGGAAGGCACCTGGGGTGAGGCTCTACTTCCTTTTTTTTTTTTTTTTAACAGCCCTGACTGGTTTGGCTCAGTGGATAGAGTGTCGGCCTGTGGACTGAAGGATCCCAGGTTTGATTCCAGTCAAGGGCATGTACCTTGGTTGTGGGCACCTCCCCAGTAGGGTGTGTGCAGGAGGCAACTGATCGATGTTTCTCTTTCACTGATTTTTCTAACTCTCTATCCCTCTCCCTTCCTCTCTGTAAATATTAAATAAAATAAAGGAAAAACAGATTTTTTGGGGGTTGGTTAATCCTCACCCAAGGAGAGGCTCCATTTCCTTGACCAGGTTGATGGTAACACAAGTCTTTGCTCTTCATGATTTACGATGTAATATTCAATCTCCTACTATTTGTTGGAACACAGACATATGTTTTATACACTTTTGTGCACATGGGATGTGTGTGGAGAAGCGGCAGAAGGCACGGCTGTCTCCGGGGAAGGAAGGTACAGGGAAGGGGCCTGAGGCCATCCAGGGCAGCCAGCCAGCTCTAGGCTGCCCACAGCATGCGGGGTGGAGGAGCAGCAGGTCTCAGAGCCACCAGCACAGGAGCCACCAGGGTGCAGGTTGGGGAGAGGAGGCAGAGGAGGGCAGGCCAGCTCTTATGGAGGCGGTCATCCGAGTCTTATTCTGCCCCAAAGGGAGGAAATTCTGACACAGGCTAATTGCGGATGAACCTGGGAGATGTATGCTGAGTGAAATTAGCCAATCACAAAGGACAAATCCTGTGTGATCCCACTTAGGAGGCACCCAGAGTAGTCAGACCCAGAGACAGAGAGTAGGGTGGTGGGTGCCAGGAGCTGGGAGAGGGGAGCATGGGGGTTAGTGTTTAATGGGGACAGAGTTTCAGTTTTGCAAGATGAAAAGTTCTGAAGATGATAGTGGTGATGGTTACACAACAGTGTGAGTATATATAAGACTACTAAGCTATAACTTAAAATGGTAGCCCGGCTAGTGTGGCTCAGTGGTTGAACATTGACCAATGAACCAGGATGTCATGATTCAATTCTTGATCAGGGCAAATGCCCAGGTTGTGGGCTGGATCCTCAGTGGGGGGCACGCAGGAGGCAGCCGATCAATGATTCTCATCATTGATGTTTCTATCTCTCCCTCTCCCTTTCTCTCTGAGATCAATTTATATATATATGTTAGGATGGCAAATTTCATCAAAATACACAGTAAAAATGTGTATTTTACTATAATTTTAAAAATATGCCCTAGCCAATTTGGTTCAGTGGTTAGAGCATTGGGAGCACTGAAGGTCAAGGGTTTGATTCCGATCCAGGGCATGTACCTGGGTTGCAGGATCAATCACTAGCCATGTTGGTGTGTGAGAGGCAACCAATCAATGTGTCTCTCTCACATTGGTTTCTCTCCACCCCACTCTCATCTTTCCCTTCCACTCTCTCTAAAAATCAACTGAAAACATATTCTGGGGTGAGGATTAACAAAAGAAAACACAAGAAAACGTTTTACAGCTCCTGAGTTGTCTGGAGCTGACGTGACAACTGCACTTCTGAGTGGAGTCAACAAAGTAGCTGGAGGGGCTGCCTGACCCTGAGGGAGCAGCCGTCCCTCCACCCAGGGCTGCTCAGGAAGGGCCCCGCCGCACACTCACCTCTGCACTGTCTGGGAGGCCACCAGGAAGGACATGAGGTCTCCCCCGGTCAGCTGCTGTCCAGCCACGAGGGAACCCCCAACAAATAGGGTGCCCAAGACCATGCCTGCGTGGGGAATGGACAGGTGGTTAGGAAGGAAGCAGCTGGAAGCACAGGGCAGAGTGCCTCCACGGACTAGAATTTCGGTGAGTCACCTGAACGGCCCTGTCTTTGGAAACAAGTAGTCAGAGGAGGGGCCACGTCCTTGCTTCCTCCTAGCCATGCCACACATAGCTCGGCTGTGACATCAGCCCACCTGCCCACTGCCTGCCTGCGTGACTAGTTGGGCTCCTGGCACTGAAGGGCATTAAGCAGCTGAGGGCTGCCCTGTGGGAACCTGTCCTTTGCTCCTCCCAGCCCTGCCCCCCAGGCGAGGCGAGGCGAGGCCTCTGCGCACTCACAGTTGAAGGCGATGTTGGAGAGCCCCTGGAACAGGGCGATGCCTCTGCCCAGTGCCTCTGCCTTATGGCGGGATGCCTCCAGCTCTGCTCCGTAGCGTCTGGGGACAGAGGCCGAGCCCAGCCCTCAGGAAGCAGCCAGCCGGGCGCAGGGTATGGGAGTGTATACGGGGAACCTCCCTGCTTTGGGCTCCACCCCTGCCCTGGACTCACTCCTCTTCCCGCTGCTCCATGGCGAAGGCTCTCACAGTCCGAACGTTACCCAGGGCCTCATCTGCTACACCTGTTGCCCTGGCTACCTGCAAAGATGCCAGGAGATAGGAAGTCAGGTTGGTGAGGAGGAGTGACAGCAGAGAAAGGGTAGGCTAAGGAGGATGGGTGGGAATTCTGGTACCTGCTCCTGACACTGGCGAGACAATTTTCGGAGAGCTGAGCCCATCAAGGTGCCAACTGCCATCAGGGAGGGCATGGCCACCGTCATCAGTAGCGTGAGGCGTGTGGAAAGCATGGACAGGGACACCAGGCAGCCAACCACCTGGGTGCAGCTTCGAAGTCCCTGGGTAGAGGGAAGGAGGAAGACAGGCAGTTTGGCACCAGCACCACAACATGGGGGGTGTTATGAAGGGTCAGCTGGCCACAGCTCTACATCTACAAGGCCAAGGCTACAGGTCTCACTCCTGGAAGGCCAACTGGCCTCAGAACATAATCCTTTTTTTTAGTAAATGGTTTTTGACATTTTATTACTAGAGGCTCAGTGCACAAAATTCGTGCACTTGGGGGCAGGGGTCCCTCAGCCTGGCCTGTGCCCTCTTGCAGTCCTGGAGCCCTGGGGGGGAAAGGAGGTGGTGTCTGACAGCTTAGACCCGCTCCCCACGGCTGTTGGACATTTTTAGCTGCTGCGGAGCCCCGGTTGCTCTCACCAGCTGGCTCCGGCTTCTGGCTGAGCTATGCTCCCCCTGTGGGAGTGCACTAAGCACCAGGGAGCAGCTCCTGCGTTGAGTCCCTGTCCTTGCTGTCCGTGTCACAGCAACCAGCCATTCCACTGTTCGGTCAATTTGCATATTACCCTTTTATTATATAGGATTATTATTATATAAAATATATTTTTATTTATATTTATATTTATTTATATTTTTTATATATATATATTTATTTATATTTATATTAAAATATATTTTTATTGATTTCAGAAAGGAAGGGAGAAAGATAGAAACATTAATGAGAGAGAGCTGAAACCGGTTTGGCTCAGTGGATAAAGCAGTGGTCTGCGGACTGAAAGGTCTCGGGTTTAGTTCTGATCAAGGGCATGTACCTTGGTCGCGGGCACATCCCCAGTGGGGGGGTGTGCAAGAGGCAGCTGTTCGATGTTTCTAACTCTCTATCCCTCTCTCTTCCTCTCTGTAAAAAATCAATAAAATATATTTTAAAAAATAAAATAAAATAATGAGAGAGAATCGTTCATCAGCTGCCTCCTGCAAGTCCCCCACTGGGGATCAAGCCCCAAACCCGAGCATATGTCCTTGACCAGAATTGAACTCTGGACCCTTCAATTCACATGCTGATGTTCTATCCACTGAGCCAAACTGGCTAGAGCCTTAACCCTTGCTTGACAAGTAGGCATGAAGGGGCTGGATGAGAGTGTCTGTGGACATGGCTTCCTTCCCCAGTCAGATCCCGGTGTGCCTCTTTCTGCTCTAGAAACTGACACTGTGGGCTGGTGTCTGCTGTGATCCATCAGCCACAGTGCCAACAGGATGGATGGGGAGAGGACATCAGTAATATAGTAAAAGCCATCGCTCATTCTCATCAACGCTGCCAATGTGCCAGGCCTCCTGGGGGCCAGGGTGATTCTGCTTTTGGCAAGCTGGGCCAGGAAAGGCTCTTGTCTGAGTCCTTGGGAAGGTTTCCGGGGGAGGTAGGATTTCAGAACGGGAGAGAATCAGCTTATCCTGACCTTGGACACTGCCCTGGCATCTTCTTCCCTGAACTTCCCCAGTCCTTCACCCACACCCTCGCCAGGCGTGGGGCCCAAAGGATGGGCGGGCTGGCCCAGTGTGGCACTGACCTGGGAGATGACAAGTTTGAAGGATGATTTAAACTCCTGCACGTCAGTGGTCAATCGGCTCACCAGCTGCCCTGTCTTTTTAGCATCAAAGAAGGCAATGTCTTGTCTGGCAGTGGGCCCGGGAGCAGCAGTGGGGGAGAGAGACACGTTACTTCAGGATAAGGCCCCACCTCCAGACATCCAGCGGGACCCCTGTGGGGCCCCGGGTCTCTCCCGCCCGGAGCCGCAGCCTGCAGCTGGCCGTACCGGAGCAGGTTGCTGAAGAGGGCCCTCCGCATGTCCACAGCCATGCGCTCTCCGATGCGGGACAGGAGCACCAGGTACCCAAAGGTCAGCAATCCCTGGGAGAGAGGGAGGGGCACTCAGCGGCGTCCGGGCGCTTCTCTGTCCGCCCGGGCCCTCCCCTCCTGCCATACCTGGAGGCCGTAAAGGAGGAGCAGGTAGGTGCTGAGGTTCCGGGACTCTTTCAGGAAGTTGCCCATGTGGTCCCTTGTGTACTTGGCCACTATCTCCACCAGCTGGCCCAGGAGCAGGGGGATCTGCACGTTCACCAGGGCCGCACCCAGTGCCAGCTGGGGGAGCACAGACATTGAGAGGGGGCCAGACTCTTCACCCCCAGCTCCGACCTTAGCCCTTCCTCTCCTGCTGCTGTCCATGCTTTGGCTCTTGTGCCTCTTTGAGAGTCTAAGCTCAGGCTGCCAGGCCCTGGGGACCCCTGTACCCTGTACACCCAGCCCCCCTGCCCAGGTTCTCCTGGTATCCCTTGGCCTCCCTCTTCAAGCCAGCCCAGACTGCTTCCCAAGGTCGCCGAAGACTCCACGAGGCAGGCAAGCTGTCCCCACGCAGCTCTGGCTGGGGCTTCTGCAAACCCTTGACTGAGTTGGTCCCTATCCCTGGTTTTAGGGGTGTAGGGGAATAGCTCACCACGATGGCTGCCCCCAGGACCAGCAGGTGGGGGCGCAGAAACTGCCAGAAGAGCTTCCAGTTAAAGCGGGTCTCCGTGCCATGGGGTCTGGAGTAGGCAGGAGGGGCCTCTTCTGCCTCACATAGTGCCACCAGGCAGAGGCGGGGGCACTTACTCAGCACCACAGGGCCCAGCAGGACTCCCCCAACCCAGCACCAGGAAGAGGGGCTTCGGCCCGGACCTGGAGACACTTGAGGGAGGCGAGCTCGGAGCTGGGGCCGCAGCTGGGCCACAGCCCTGAGGAGATAGGAGCCGTGGCGGCCATCAGAGTGCCTGTAGGGAGAGAACGGCCTTGATGGCTCGAGGCCCCGACTGTTCTCCAGCTGGTCACGAACCAGCCGAGCCTGGGGTGAGCCCTCTGGAGGGCAGCACTTCCCTTTGGCCAGGCCGTGCACTGCATTTCTTAAGCAATCTGTTCCAGAAACATACATACACATGCAAAGTAGCTGAGGGACGAGACAGGGGCACGTGCAGTCACTCAGACAGCCAGGCCCTCAGCTTCCGGAGGCACCTCTGGACCAGGGACTGGCTGCATCCCACATGCTGTCAGATCCCAGGACCCAGGATAGCAGAGCTGGGATGCCCTCCCTGGCAGCTAGTTCATGGCATTCCCTTCCGGTGGAGGATACAGAAGTCGTGAGTGCACACGGCTCAGAGAAGAGGGGGAGAGCACCCAGCCTGTGGCCAGGGCCCTGCCTCCAAGTGCTAATGGTCTACGTTTCACCTTGAGTCCCTGGGAGGGAGATGCCGTTATTCTCACTTGATAGACGACAAATCATGTGGGGCTGACAGAGCTAATAAACTGTACCCAAGCAGCAGAACTGGGACTAGAGGGCAACCCAGACACAAGATTCCAGGATCTGTCCTCTGTGAGGTGCCCAAGGCCACGTGTGGCAGGGCCAGGACCCAAGTCTTCTGACTACTGGTCAGTGTTTTTTTTTTTTTTTAATATATGTTATTGATTTTGTACAGAGAGGAAGGGAGAGAGATAGAGAGTTAGAAACATCGATGAGAGAGAGTCATCGATCAGCTGCCTCTTGCACACCCCCCACTGGGGACATGCCCGCAACCAAGGTACATGCCCTTGACCGGAATCGAACTTGGGTCCTTCAGTCCCCAAGCCGACGCTCTATCCATTGAGCCAAACCGGTCCCGGCAGTTTTGTTTTGTTTTTTTAAAATATATTTTATTAATTTTTACAGAGAAGAAGGAAGAGGGATAGAGAGTTAGAAACATCAATGAGAGAGAATCATTGATCAGCTGCCTCTTGCACACCCCCTACTGGGGATGTGCCCGCGACCAAGGTATATGCTCTTGACCGAATAGAACCTGAGACCTTTCAGTCCACAGGCCGACGCTCTGTCCCCTGAGCCAAACTGGGTAAGGCTGGTCAATGCTTTTTGCATCCCATCACCTGGTTCCTCCAAGGCCTCCAGTGCTCATGTGACAATGTAGGGAGGAAAAGTGTCACACAGTCCCTCTCTGACAGCTAAAGGAAGAAAAAGAATAAAAATGCAAATAACATAATAGGCCAGGATCACCTCCTCCTCCCTGCAGCTTCTGTGTCTATGAACAGCAGTGTAGACTGTGTGCCTCCTGTGCCCAGTGCTCCGCTGTGAGGCAGGGAGAGCAGGTGCTGGAGAGC
Source organism: Nyctalus aviator (assembly GCA_036971965.1). Taxonomy (NCBI): domain Eukaryota; kingdom Metazoa; phylum Chordata; class Mammalia; order Chiroptera; family Vespertilionidae; genus Nyctalus; species Nyctalus aviator. The sequence continues at coordinate 67,645,052 of CM072930.1, read as the reverse complement.
AGGGAGAGCAGGTGACCAAGTGAGCACCTCCCGGCAGACAGGGGGCAGAGGCACCGAGGGGCACGCGGCACTCCTGGTGCAGAGCAGGGACTGCCCTGGCTGGGGGAGTGGGGGAAGGTGGCCAGGCAGCAGTCCCCACAGTCCTGTGACAGCTGGACTTCGGAGGGCAGTGAGGACCAGCTCCAGTTTTTAGGCTGGCATGTGACATAGTCAGAGTTGCATTTCAAACATCATAGCAGAGGGATGTGGCTGAAAGAGGACAAGATTGGCTACAGAGGCCTGTTAGGAGCAGGAGTTATAGCCAAGAGTACAGAGTGGGATGCTCAAAAATCCAAATGAGATTATCAATGGGGAAAGGCAGTGTTTCCTTTTCGGTGATAGTGTTTTATACTTCCAGGCCCTCCTAACTGCAGACTTCACCTCAACCTTCCCTTCCTCCAGGAGGCCCATGCTTCTTAACATCTCTACCTTATGCCTCCACTCACACCTTCCCGCCTGCCTGGCATTTAGGTCTTGTTTTCACTGAGTAATTTATGTCTGTCCTAAGGTTTTTATTGTTGTTTTTTGTGTTTTGTTAATATCCTGAGGATATTTTTCCATTGATTTTTAGAGAGCAGGAGGGGAAGAGAGAGAAAAAATCCTACATTGATTGGTTCTCACACGCGCCCTGACCAGGGACTGGGGCCCAAGGATCAAACCTGCAACCCAGGTACATGTCCTTGACCAGGAATTGAAGCCTCCACCCTTTGGTGCTCAGGCCAATGATCTAACCACTGAGCATACCAGTCAGGGCTGTCCTAAGGTGTAAACAGAGGAGCTCACTCTCCTTCTGTCCCGTGTAATTGTCCAACTTCCCCATTAGACAATCACAGGAAACTTGTATTATTCCCCATTGCATCCTCACCACTTAGCAGTGCTTAGGAACATAATGGGTCTTTAAGGCTTAATGGATAGAGCGTCAGCTTGGGGACTGAAAGGTCCCGAGTTCGATTCCAGTCAAGGGCATGTACCTTAGTTGCGGGCATATCCCCAGTAGGGGGGGTGCAAGAGGCAGCTGATCCATGACTCTCTCTCATCCATGTTTCTAACTCTATCGCTCTCCCTTCCTCTCTGTACAAAATCAATAAAATATTAAAAAAAAAAAATCTTAAAATTAACCTATAAAAAAAAAGAATTAAAGAAAAAAGAAAAAAAAAAAAGAAATGCAGAACAACCTGACCTAACACACAACTGAAGGGTTTGCCAAGTTTCAGATTTACTGAGGCTGACAGTAAAAAATACACTTTACAGAGTAACCCAGTACCCAACGTAAATATGTCACACAAAGTTGAAATGCTTCACAAAATACTTTCTCTATTTTTAAATATGTATTCTATTTTTTATTACATTCACTTTTAAATGGTTCCAACCCATTAAATTCATTTGATGATCTATTGTGTTATGACTTGAACATTTAAAAAACACTGCACAAATGAATAAACAAATACCTGAATATTATTGGATCTCTTTCCTTGGGTTTCTCTTTGGCTTAAAATATAATAATAAGTATTATTCTTTTCCTACTGATTGTTAAAACCTTTTAATAGTTTACTATGGACACTTTCCAGCTTTTTTCTTTAATATGTTGGTTTTTTAAAATTGATTTCAGCCGAAACCAGTTTGGCTCAGTGGATAGAGTGTTGGCCTGGGGACTGAAGGGTCCTGGGTTCGATTCCGGTCAAGGGCATGTACCTTGGTTGCGGGCACATCCCCAGTGGGGGGTGTGCAAGAGGCAGCTGGTCGATGTTTCTGATGTTTCTAATTCTCTGTCCCTCTCAATTCCTCTCTGTGTAAAATCAATAAAATATATTTTGAAAAATTGATTTCAGAGAGAGGAAAGGAGGGGGAAGATGGAAATATCAAGGATAAGAGGGAATTATTGATTGGCTGCCTCTTGCACGCCCCCTACTGAGAATCCAAACTACAGTTCAGGCAAATGCCCTGGCCAGAATCCAATCGTGACTTCCTGGTTCATAGGTCGACACTAAACCACTAAGCCACTCCCACTTGGCTCCAGCTTTTCTTATCCTCTCCAAAGGAAGGCTCTAAGCAGAGCTTGGTCACTGCCAAGAACTTGCAGATTACTTCCCAGCACCAGTACTTCTGGCTCCAGCTCCACCCAGCTCCTGCCCTGTATCAATCGGTTGGATTTACCAAAGCACAAGTCCACATCCACCCACCCTGGCAATCTGCTGCTGCTTGACCTTCAGATTGTTCACTCCAGGGTCACAAGGAATCAGGACCTTCTCATAAAGCATTTACACCGGAGTCTCCGTTCAGGGTCCTCTTCCTTTCCCACCGCTCTCTTTCTCTCTCTTTGGACCAATGTGTGCACAGTGAACATACAAGAACACACATGGACAACTTACTAGACTGCCTGTCTTTGCTGAAAGTACCCACATCTAGGAACCATTTTTGTTCAGCTCACTTTGAATCTTGGAAGCACCACTAATACTAAGTGTCTCTGGGCACGAATCATTTTCCCCCACAAGGAAATATGATTTAATTCTACACGTTTACAATCCAAGATGAAATAGAAAAAAACCCACACCGTGGAAAACCAGACCAGACCAGCAGTCCAAGACTCGAGGTCAGACTGCGAAAGTTGCGTCGTTGAGGCAGGACCTGGGTCTGACCCAGACGCTGCCTACGGTAAGGTTGTCCTGGGGTCCATTCTGCACTTCACAACTTGAGGCTGAAGCCAGGGCCTGGAGCCGAGTAATTTTTATCCGAATTTTTAGACCAATTACAAGAAGGTAACAGGGCCGGAACACCGGAAGGGCCATCACCTGTGCAGCTCAGCGCCCCCTGGTGGGGAGGGATACGGCCCTGGCATGGTCGCGGCCCCAGAGCGTTCCCTCAGCCGACACCAGAGCGGACACAGATGCGCGGAGCCTCCTGCTGGCACCAGGCTCATCCTTATAAATAATTGAGGCCAATTCTCCGGGGAGTGACATTCCACCCGTGGCCCGGTCGGACTACAACTCCCAGCAGGCCTCGGGCGAGCCCGGGACCCCATCTTCCGGCCAGCCGGTCAATGGCCCCCACGCTCTTAGTAGGTCTTTTTTTTTACCTGACGGACGAGAATGTCTGGAAGCGGAGGGGGGTTAGAGGCCTGCCTAGGACAGTGCCTCCCCGAATCCCGACCCGAAATAAGTGCACCAACATGATGTGGGGAGAACAGGAGCGGCCGGCAACAGCAGCTTCAACCTTATCCCACCGAGGACTCCATGTTGGCTGCAGCCACCATCCCGACAATCCCCTCGCGACTCGGTGATGATTGGCAGCAATGTCGTTGCAGGCTATGATTGGAGAAAACGTTGTCAGTTCTCCCTCCGGAACTGTGATTGGAGAAAGCCACCTGCCCCGCCCAGGTTGGGGCGGGGCCTTCGCTCGCGGCCGGACGGGGGCCTGGGTGGAAGTCTGGAGTGCGTTCTACCCAGGGTATCCATAGTAACGCGTCAGCTGAAGACCTCCCTGCAGTTCTACGCGTGCTCCCGGAGGACTCTGGAGCCCCCAGGGTCTCCTGGGACTGCAGAGCGCTGGTTCTGGGGAAAGAAGGGGCAAAAGTCCGCTGGGGAGTTCTTTTTCAAAACAAGTGCACGTGCCTTGCCACCCACCCTGCTCTCCTGGGCTGGTCAGAGGGAGCGGGAGCCACGTATAATTGAGAAAAAACTCCCCGGGTGATTTTGATTCGCTCCCTCTACTCCATGGTTGAGAACCGCTGATATCGAGGTGCGGTGGCTTATCAGACGCATCTCCGCACAGGGGTCTTCCTCACCGCAGGCGGGGCTGACGAAGGCTCTCACCTTAGCACGGCTCTTGAACCTGTTTAATGCTAACTCCTTACTTGTTTGCGTCGTAGCTGCTTCCCCCACCGGCTGCGACTTCTTTTTCAGTAGTGGCTCTGTCTCAGTCACCTGTTCCCCCATCCCCTTCAAATGCCCAGCAGGAAAAAGTGCCCTTTAAATGGACTTGAGGGGGCCTTGAAGGGATGAATGTGGGGTGGAACTCGGTGAGAAAAGCTTCCAAGATTAGTCTGAGGTCGGGCTGGGTATATGGAAAGGATGGGTGGGAGGGGTCCTAGAGTGAGTGTAGCAAAGTATTGAGGTTGAGGGAGAACAGATGAAACCCCACAGAATCCATCTGGACAGTTGTCTGAAAGTTCATGGGGAATTCCTCACCCCTCTACAATATGGGATTCCATTTGGGGTACTAGTGTGACATCTCTAGAAAGGACAGGTCTTGTTTCCGTAGCTCTGCCTCCTGATCAGGGATGAAACTATGAAAGACCTGGGCTAGATGACAGTTGTGTGTCCCCCCCCCCCCCCTACACACAGGGAAGGAGGCACAGAAGGAAAAATGAGCATTTCTGGACTCAGATGTTGTGGGCAATTCTGTGATTGCTTCCATATTCTTCAATCTGTCCACTCTCCATTTCATGGGCACTGGCCCCTACGTCAGCCCTAACCCGCAGCCCAGGAGGCCTGACACCTGGGAGGCTGAGTCAGCACCTCAGGCATGGGCTTCAGTAGGAAACCTGGTGATTCAGGACCTCAAGAATGGCGTTGGACAAGCCGCCGGACCAGCTGCCTCCTCCTCCTCACTGATGTGTCAACAAAGAACACAACTTGGTCAATTCATTCCTTGTCATCCAAATTATTGTTCCAGATCCATGACCCCTGCTTCCCTCTGCTGGTTCAGTCCTGATGCTTCTCAGGGGCCTAAAAAAACCTGGATCAGGGGTCGGGGGAGAGGGTTTCATTGTTCAAGAGGATAAAGAAGTAAACATAATGGACCCCCTCCCCCCCACAAGGAACCCCACCTTTCTACTGTAAGCTCCAAAAGCCCACATCTCACACACCAATAGCTGCCTCTCCTTTCTCCCCTTCCTTCCTTTCAGTGCCCCCAACCTGGATGCAACAGTCTCCCTCTTCCCTTCCTGAGCACCATCAGACAAAGTAGACAGCCTTTCCTTTCCTTTCTTTCTTCCTGTTTTTGGTCTTAAAGCATTTCTCTGTTGATCACTGTGTGTGTGTGTGTGTAGGGAGAGAAGACATGCTTTTAAGAAATCAAAGATTTACTATCTTGGCCCCATAGTCCTATAATCCTTGGATGGGTTTTCTTTTTGCTTTTGTTATTTTGGCTGCCACTCTCTAGCCTCCCCTTCCAGTCCTCTGGAGGTCTCAGGATGGGACACTAGATGTCTCCTCTGGTCTGTTTTTCAGCCTCCGCCTCCCCGCTGATGCCCCGCCCAGGTGTGGAGGCGGGGCGGAGAGCTCAGGTGCAGGCTGCCCTGGAAGGGGGTGTGAGTGCTTGCATAGGTGACTGGGAGCTAGGACGCCTGGGGCCTGCCCCCACTGAGTCACTGTGTTGTTGTCACTGTCTTGTCAAAGTTCCTGCTCGGCCCCTCACACCTCGGTGGAAGCAGCAGCAGCTCCCATCCTTCCAAACTTTCAGGAGAAGCCAGCAGCCTGATGGTGAGGCGAATGGGCTGGGGGAGGAGCAGGGGACAGCTCGGGCAATGGGGAGACCTGGGGCCTGGATCAGTGCCCCTCCTCCCCATGCCGCTGCCTCCTCTTCCTCCTCCTCCGCGCCGGGGGCCCGGGGGAGGGAGGCTCTCCATCTTCTCTCTGTCCCCTGCTCCTCACACAAGAAGTGTGCCTTCCTCCGTTCCTCCCCCAGTCCTGGGGCCCTCCTGCCCAGGGGCTTCTCAGCCTCCACGCAGTGCCCTCCCCACCCCAGCCACACCCCCAACACGGGCAGAGCCTGTGGTGACACCCGTCACTGCTCCCCGCTCCTGGGGTTCCCATTCCACCCCACCCCCGGCTTCGGTGGCCGCCCCTCCTTCACGCCGATGCCCCCAGGACAATCCTGGGCTGCGGATAGGCCCTCTGATCCCTGAGCAGGATTATGAGCGGCTGGAGGACTGTGACCCTGAGGGGTCCCAAGACTCACCCCTCCATGGGGAGGAGCAGCAGCCCCTGCTTCATGTGCCTGAAGGGCTCCGAGGTGAGCGTAAGGGGGTGGGGCTGGGGGGGTGTGGGTTGGGAAGGCCTGGGGATTGAGGCAGCAGGGTGAGGGTGTGGGAAGCCTGCTTAGACGTGAGCTGAGCCCCATCACTCTCCCCTCTGTGCCCAGGCTCCTGGCACCACATCCAGGACCTGGACAGCTTCTTCACCAAGATATCCTTTGTATGGACCTGGCAGGCAGGCGCCATCCGTGGCGGGACGTGAGGGTGCAGTGGGTGGGGGACTTACTGGCGTGTGAGGGGAGGGTACGCTCGGGAAAGGCCCATCCTGCCTCAGGCTTGTTTCTTGACGCACCTGCCACATCTACAGCTACCACCAGCGGAACGGCTTTGCCTGCATCCTGCTGGAGGATGTCTTCCAGCTGGGGTGAGAGCCTGTCCCGGGAGCCCCTGTGCTTCTGGTCCACCCAGAGCCTCCCCAGCAGCCGGGGCCCAGCCACGTGGGGAGGGAGACTGAGTCGGCAGGGCTAATCGCCCAACTCCCGGCTCTCCAGGCAATTTGTTTTCATCATCACCTTCACGACCTTCCTCCTTCGCTGTGTGGATTACGACGTTCTGTTTGCGAAGCAACCAAATAACCGAACGAGACGTGGGCTGCCTCACAGCAAAGTGACTTTGTCGGATGTCATCCTACCGTCGTCCCAGTGTGCCCAGCGGTGAGCGACCACTGGTGGGGGTGGGTGAGGGAGACAGGCAGACAGGAGCCGCCTGTGTTTTGTCCCTGGGCTGGATCATTGGTTCTCCAAGACTTGGGTCTCAGGAGACCGTTTATTCCGGGGCTGAGGAACGTCTGGCCCTGTGTAAGGCCGGCGAAATCATCTGGTCTGGCCTGCCCAGGCATTAGGGGTGAGTTAATTAATATAGCAGGCTCATTTTTGAAAAATATATTTTATTGAATTTTTACAGAGAAGAGGGGAGGATAGAGTCAGAAACATCAATGAGAGAGAAACATCAATCAGCTGCCTCCTGCACCCCCCTTCCCCCCACGGGGCACGTGCCTGTAACCAGGTACATGCCCCTGACAGGAATCGAACTTGGGACCCTTGAGCCCGAAGGCCAACGCTCTATCTACTGAGCCAAACTGGCTAGGGCAGCAGGCTAATTTTTAAGTTAATAATTTTGTATGGCCTTGCAGATAATGTTATAAATATCTGAATGGCTGTTGGCAGACAAAAGGTTCCCCATCCCTGTTTTATACTCTTGAAGTTTATTGAGAACTCCAGGAACCTTAGCCTATGAGAATCATATCTGTAGACACCTTATTAGAGATGAAAGCTGAGGATAGCTGCAAAACCTAAGAGCACACATTCCATTGGCTGTCAGTGTGGCCTCTGGAAAACTATGTCTATTCATGGAGAATGAGAATAAAAGGGGCAGAAACGTTAGTATTACCTGAAAAGTTTGACGTTGCAGACATTTTCAAAGTGTGAGACCCCACACTTTGAGAACGGCTGGTCTTGCTGGATTTTCTTCATGACTTTTCCATTACTCCCAAGCCTTGTCTCCCTCTCTGTGGGGGTCCCACTTGTCTCCCTCTCTGTGGGGGTCCCACTTTCTCGCTTTATTACCCTCTACCCCCCAGGATCCACTCAAGCCCTCTGCTGGTCTTCCTTCTGATCCTGGCTGCAGCCTTCTGGCTGGTTCAGCTGCTTCGCTCCGTCTGCAACCTCTTCAGCTACTGGGACATCCAGGTGTTTTACAGGGAGGCCCTGCACATCCCCCCGGTGAGCTGGGTGGTGTGTCTGTGTGGAGGGTGCCATGATGTGGAGCAGAGGACGGGAGGAGGAGGAGGGGCTGTACGGACAGAAGGGCCATTGGAAAGCTGGCGGAAGGCCTCATTGTCACCTACTCTGGGCCCGAATAACGTTAGGAGGCACCACCATTACAAAACACGGGGCCCCCGCTAGTGAAGCTAGGTGGGTTCAGATGGGTTATAGAAAATTCCGTACAGTCACATGCTTGTGATATTTACAGGAGGGGGGGAGGGGGGCCTGGAAGTTCAGGAGGTCGGAGACAGGCCGAGCCCGGGTGCCGGGAGCAGGGAGGCGGTGAGTCTCTGTGGGCAGCAGTGAGGAGAGCAGCCCACGGCCAGCGTCTGTGTCCAGGCCTGTGGGGTGATCCCACACCCCGTTCTGGCTTTGTCCCCTGTGCACTCAGCAACTGCACAGACCCCTTCACTGGCCCTGGGTCCTGCTCTGCTCTTTCTTTCCTCCCTGTCTTGCTCATGCTCCTTGTTTTGTATCTAAGTCCCTCCTTTAAAGCACTGCTCTAAGGCTACCTCTGCAGCCAGCTTCCCTCGCTGCACCTACAAGTCTAGAGCCTTCTGCATGTCCTGTACAGCGAGGGGAGAGGTTCTAGGGAAGCCCTAGCATAGCGCAGGGAAGGTCTGAGGGCCAGGAAAGCAGAGGCAGCGAGGGCAGGAGTTAGACCACGGCTCACCCTTCTCTTTCTCCTTGTCTCTTCTCTTCCCTCCTCCCCTCTTCCTGCCAGGGGAAGGGGAGACCCTGGGATGGACTGGAGAGGCTGGCCCAAAGGGACTTGTCTAAGCCGGCCTGGGGCAGCTGGGTGAAAATGGGCTCCCATGAGGTGTGCAGAGGAGATCCCCGTGCGACCAGACGTGGACACAGTGTCTTGGGAAGGTTCCTGTGGGGGTGGCATGGGATGGGGCTGGCCCCTCTCAGCATGTGGAGGCCAGAGGCGAGTGCTGGCCGGCCCCCCGGGCACTGAGGCCGCAGTGTCCTCTGTGTGTGGGACTGAGGAGGGAGGCTCAGGAAACTCTGCTCTGAAGGAGCTGAGAGCAAATACCTGAAGAGCTTCATTTATGAGGTGTTGCGGCAAGCACATGACTCAGGGCCTCAGGAGTGGCAGGGCCACGGGGAACAATGCAGATGGGGATGAAAGGAAGTAGGAAGTGCCCCAGGTGCTGACACAGTTTAGGAAGGGCAAGGAGGGCAGACTGGTGACGGGCTTCCCACATGAGGACGACAGAGGGGAGGGCAGGGTGGGGCGGAGGCGCTAGCTCTGGGTGTAGCTCTGGTCCTGGTGAGCGTGGGCATCACCGTGCAGAGGAACCCAGATGGCGGCTCTCACCGCCCCCCCCCCCCCCATCCCCAGGAGGAGCTCAGTTCCGTGCCCTGGGCCGAGGTGCAGTCGCGCCTCCTGGCGCTGCAGAGGAGCGGGGGTCTGTGCGTGCAGCCGCGGCCGCTGACCGAGCTGGACGTCCACCACCGCATCCTGCGCTACACCAACTACCAGGTGGCGCTGGCCAACAAGGGGCTGCTGCCCGCGCGCTGCGCGCTGCCCTGGGGAGGCAGCCTGGCCTTCCTTAGCCGCGGCCTGGCGCTCAACGTGGACCTGCTCCTCTTCCGAGGGCCCTTCTCGCTCTTCCGCGGGGGCTGGGAGCTGCCGGACGCCTACAAGCGCCAGGAGCAGCGGGGCGCGCTGGCCGCGCGCTGGCGGCGCACCGTGCTGCTGCTGGCCGCCGCCAACCTGGCGCTGAGCCCGCTGGTGCTGGCCTGGCAGGTGCTGCACGCCTTCTACAGCCACGCCGAGCTGCTGCGGCGCGAGCCGGGCGCGCTGGGGGCGCGGCGCTGGGCCCGCCTGGCCCGCCTGCAGCTCCGCCACTTCAACGAGCTGCCGCACGAGCTGCGCGCGCGCCTGGCCCGCGCCTACCGGCCCGCCGCCGCCTTCCTGCGCGCCGCCGCGCCGCCCGCGCCCCTGCGCGCGCTGCTGGCCCGCCAGCTCGTCTTCTTCGCGGGCGCGCTCCTCGCCGCGCTGCTCCTGCTCACCGTCTACGACGAGGACGTGCTCGCCGTGGAGCACGTGCTCACCGCCATGACCGCGCTCGGGGTCACGGCCACCGTGGCCAGGTGCGACGGGAGCTGCCCAGGGAGGGGGGGAGCATTCCTCCGATTTGGAGCCGAGTTCTCACCACCCCCTCCCCCCCCGCCAGCCCTGCCTCCCCGTCCGCACAGCCTGCTAACCTCAGGCACCTTTCCCGCCCGAACCCCACCCTCCAGATCTTTCATTCCGGAGGAGCAGTGCCAGGCGCGTTCCCCGCAGCTCCTGCTGCAGGCGGCCTTGGCCCACATGCACTACCTCCCAGAGGAGCCCGGGGCCGCCGGCAGGACCAGCGCTTACCGGCAGATGGCGCGGCTGCTGCAATACCGAGCGGTGAGGATCGAGACCCCAGCGGGGCTGCTCCGGTGGGAAGCTGTGCAGCCTCCTGGTCTCTGGAAGAGCTTGGGACAAATGGCCCGGGGCTGGCAGCCCGGAGTGACTGGCCAGCATCCCTGGCTAGCATCCTGGGGGCCTCTTGGTCAGGGTCACCCTCAGCAATCCCTTCTTAACCCCTTCCTCCCCAGGTCTCCCTCTTGGAGGAGCTCCTGTCCCCTCTCCTCACCCCACTGTTCCTGCTCTTCTGGTTTTGCCCTCGTGCCCTGGAGATCATTGACTTTTTCCATCATTTCACTGTGGATGTGGCTGGGGTTGGTGACATCTGCTCCTTTGCCCTCATGGATGTGAAACGCCACGGCCACCCTCAGGTGAGAGTCCTTCCCAGGACGTGTGGGGTGATGGTTAGATAAGGGGTTGCCTTCCAGTTCGCTGGCTTGCCACCTGTGACCTTGAGCTAGTCAATTCCCTTCCCTGTGCCACAGTGCCCGTGAGGACAATGGACCGGGCTGTGTAAGGATTACACGACATTGTGTGTAATCCTGGCACCAGGAATGGAGGGAAGGCCACAGAGAGGCTGGTCCATGGTTGGGGCTGGAGTAAGACTGGCCTTCCCCACCAAGGCCCAACTTGCCCTAGGGTCTGCTGTGTGTAGTTGGCAAAACACGGAGCCCACACCAACTTCTGTGCTGGGCCTTGACCCAGGTCCCAGCTCTGCTGCTGTATTTTTGGGTGACCTTGAGCAAGTGTCTCTTGTGGCCTCTGTTCTTTCATTGAACACGGGGACTAGTGTTTCCTGCCCCTCAATCCCCACGAGGCTCCACTGCAGCGACAAACGCAGTGTCCATGGCTTTTTCTCTCTCAGTGGCTCTCAGCGGGACAGACGGAGGCCTCGCAGGCTCAGCGTGCAGAGGATGGGAAGACTGAGCTCTCCCTGATGAGGTTCTCCCTGGTGCACCCCCAATGGCGCCCCCCGGGGCACAGCTCCAAGTTCCTGGGGCAGCTTCGAGGCCGGGTCCAACAGGATGCAGCCGCTTTGGGCGCCACCTCGGTTCGCAGCCCTGTCACTCCCGGGGTACTCAGCGACTCTTCCTCACCTCTGGTGAGCCAAGCCTGGCCGGCCCTCCGACCTCACCTCCGCCCCGCCCATCTCCCCTCCCTCTGCCTCACCTTTTGTATTTATTAGCCTGCTCACTCACTGCTCCCACTTCTGACCTCTATTCTGACCCCTCTTCCCTTGCTCCCAGCCGGAGGCCTTCCTGGCTAACCTCTTGGTGCACCCCTTTCTGCCTCCCCGGGACCTGAGCCCCACAGCCCCCGGCCCAGCTGCAGCCACTGCCAGCCTCCTGGCCTCCATCTCCCGAATTGGCCAGGACCACAGGTGAGGGTTGGGGGCCTCCAATTGAGGGGAGCAGGGGTGGTGGGGCTGGTCCTCTGAGAGGAGGGTGCAGGGTGTGGGAGCGCTGTGGGTGATTGGGAAGGGGAGGTCAAGCCTGGCCCTCCCTGTGGGATACTGGGGGAGGGACATGTCATTGATCTGTGCCACCCTCTGTTCCAGCTGTGTGTCCCCTGGAGGGACTGGGGGCCCGAAGCTGGCCCAGCTACCAGAGCTTGCTTCTGCTGAGATGAGTCTTCATGCCATCTACCTGCACCAGGTGAGTACAGAGGTGCAGAAAGGTGTGGGGAGAAAGCATCTGCCCAAAATAGAGGCTGAGGAGGGTAAGGGGTACCCAGCAGGGGCTGGGGAGGAGGCTTCACAGCCCTCTGTGCCAGGCCCTCGTGCTGGGAGCAGGAAGGAGTCCTCATTCCTTTTCCTTCCATGAAGCTCCATCAGCAGCAGCAGCAGGAACCATGGGGTGAGGCCTCAGCCTCAGCCTCCTCCCAGTCCAGGCCCTGGTCCAGCCCCCCGCAAACGCTCTCGCCTGATGAGGAGAAGCCATCCTGGTCCAGTGATGGTGAGGCGGACAGGGTGTGCAGGGGACGGGACCTGGGCGGATAGCAGGCATCGGGGCACCACCCGGCTGACGGCTTTTCTCATTAGGCTCCAGTCCCGCCTCCAGCCCCAGACAGCAGTGGAGAACCCAGAGGACCCAGAATCTGTTCCCTGGAGGCTTTCAGACCATGGACTCTCAGAAGGAGCCAGGCCAGGCCCATAGCACTGCCTGAGAGGGCTCCTCAGAGTCAGTATTGTCTGATGGGGCGGGGGAGGGGATGAGGAGGAAGTTAGATGGAACCAGACTTGGAGGAATGGGAACAGGGGTGGGTATTTGAGGCGAGGGGGATGGTCATCTCTGGAACCCAAACCCCTGAACTGCTTGCCAAGGGGCTTCTCCTCCCTCAGGTTCCCCAGCTTCTCCAGCCCAGGAGATCAGAAGAGGTGGAGTGGAAGAACCCGCCACGCCCTTTTTGGGGACGCCCCAGAGATGCTTCAGTTGGGCAGGACTTGGGGGGCAATGACCAACTGGCCCCAGAGAGCAGAGAAAGAGTAGGAGAGGAGATGCCAAGGGCATCTGGAAACAAGTCCTAGAGACAATCCCCACATGGAGAGGAGAAGGGGAACCCCCTCCCCCATTAGCTGTCCCGGGACAGTGCCTGGGGAGTGGCTTCAAGGTGGGGAGGCCAAGCTAAGTGTACGGGAAACAGTGAGGGACGTGACTGGAGGCAGCTGGTTCTTCAGGTTCCCATGGGATTTGTGGAGGGGACACGGGGACTTGGGAGTGGAAAGACTAGCGAGGGCTGATGTTTTTGGAGTTGGGCATCGGGTGTGACGGTTGAGGAAGTGGGTGTGGCTCCCCATCCTGCCTGAAACCAGTGGTAAGGGTTGCTCATCTTTACGACCTTGGTCTCCAGTGTTCCCATTCCTGGCAGCAGAGGGCGGTACTGCCTCTCAGCCAAGAGTGAGGGAGTAGCTCCCGGGAATGCCTGTGCCTGACAGAGCCTCACTCCCAGAGCTGAGTCAAAGCGGACTACTCTCCAAGAACCACCACCCCACGTCCGCACAAATTAAAAGACAGAGCTTGTCATTCTGTAATTTTAATCCGCAGGGCTGGGTGAGGCATCTCAGTCGCTCTCATAACATCTGGTCCAGTCTCTTATGGTGAATCTTCAATAATAAATATCTGAGTGATTTGGAGGTTAGGTAGGGTTCGAGATAAGATACTCCTGAGAGAGGAAAGGGAAATCTAAAATCCACCCAAAAAACACGGAGAGGGCGGCTTAGTGGTTGAGCATCAACCTACGAACCAGGAGGTTACCTTCTGAGTCCTGCTCAGGGCACACGCCCGTGCTGTGGGCTCCATCCCCAGTGTGGGGCGTGCAGGAGGCAGCTGAACAATGATTCTCTCTCATCATTGATGTTTCTATCCATCTCTTTCCTTTCCTCTCTGAACTCAATAAAAAAATATTTTTAAAAAAGAACACGAAGCGGGTGACAGGAGGCTTTGGAATACCACTGCGGGGAGGGGCCTTCCAGATTGAGTCAGACCCGAGGTAGGGAACCAGCCGAGAGGGAGAAAGACCTCGCTCATCCCCAGGTGTCAGGCGAGTGTCCGCAGACTCTGCACAGACGCGGGGTGGGAGGGAGAGGTGGCCGGGCCTGGGCAGGCCGAGGAAGAGCTGCGGCGCCCGTGTGGATACGGCCTCTCTCCGTGAACTGGGTGGAAAGCAAGAGGAGGGCTCTCAGGGGCACGGGGTGTCTGGGCCGGGCGGGTCGAAAGCCCAGGGCACTGCGCTCCGCAGGTGCCGCTCCTGCAAGGAGAAGCTCTGGGTGCGTATGCGGCTGGTCACCTCCTGGGTGCGCAGCGTGAGCCCGAAAATGTCCTCGTGGTAGCGTTGCTGATCCTGCGGGGACAACGACAGGTCAGAACCCGGCGGCGAGATCCGGCCCAGCACGCCCGGCCCCCACCCACCCCGGCCGCCGCCCTCGCCCTCGCACCCGCAGCTCGCCGATGACGTCGCCCGCCTCGTCCAGCTCCATGTCGCCCTCTGCCGCCAGGATGCGCTGCACCGTTTGCAGGACGCTGGTTGCCATGGTGACGTCGCCGCAGACAAACATGTGGCCCCGCTCGATGCACAGCACTCGGTGCACCTCCGCAGCCAGCTCCGTCCGAAGGATGTCCTGCACGTAGGTCTGAAGGGGGCAGGGTTAGGGGCCCGTCCGGGCCAGAGTGAGCGGGGATGAGGTCTAGAGAGGTGGGTGAAACAGGGGCGAGGCCTGGGGAGGGGTGAGACCCCAAGGGGCCTTGGGCCAGTGATGGGGGTGGGCGGGAGCTGAGGGGCCAGGCGGAGGGTGTTCACTGGAGGGGAGGGGCTGGGCTTGGGCCTGGGGGTTGCCTCCCTCCTCCCCCCCGCCCCCCAGAGCTCAGCGGTCCTTTCCACATCCCTAGCTTCCCCTGTGCCAGCAGGGGGCCCGCACCTTAGGGCTGTCGGGTTCTCGGGAGAAAGCGGTGAGAACGCGGCCAAACACCCCGCGCTGCTGGGCGTCCTGCACCTCCTCGCGGTAGAGGTGGTCCAGCTGGGAGCACCGGCAGCCAAACACCAAGGTCATGGGGGCGGGCTGCAGCCCTGCAAGCGGCACGCTGGTTGGGAGAGCGGCCTCCGGGGCGCACCTCCTGCTGCTACTCCCGCCCAGGCTGACAGCCCCCGCCTTTGGGGCAGAAACAGTCACTCGGGGCTGTGTGGCTCCGAGGTGAGCACAGGACGCATTTCTCAGAAGCCTTCCTGCCTGATCCTGACTCACAGGGAAGTCCAAGTTCCCCGGAGGCGGTGCCTCTCCGGGCCCCGTGGCCAGTGTTGGCGCTAGAACATGGGGCTCAGTACTCAGAGCTGCTGTCCTTGGCACCGTCTGAGCTGCAGTTCCGGGATTCTGTGTGGCTCCTTCCCTGCTCCAACCCATATTTCCCCCATCCTGAGCTCCCGCACTCCCTACCTTCCTCCCAGCCTCAGCCCCCTTCCTGTGACTTACCGGAGGCCTCGGGCACCCTGTGCCCACCCGAACACCCTGTGCCTCTGGGTCCTGGCCTCACCGGGGTGAGTCTCCCTGGGGGCATTCCTGTCTTCGGAGTCTCAGCCCCATCCCCTCCCAGTTCTCTTTGTCCTTAATCCAGTCCAACCCCAGCACCAGGAGGCCAGCCCTCCCGGGCATTGCCCTGGCCTCATGGCCTCCCCTCCCCTCAGTCTAATGGGCTTCTTTTCACCCTCTGGCCCATTCGTTGCCCTCTTTCCTACCCGGTCCCTGCATTCCAGCCCCCACCTCTTTGTCCCCAGATGGTGACCCAGTCGTTCCCGCGGCCCCAGCCACACCTTTGCTCTCAATGTCGTGCAGCCGCTCCTGCCAGAATCCCCGGAAGGGGGCGATGCCGGTGCCTGGGCCCACCAGGATGCAGGGCAGGCTGGGGTCGGGTGGCAGCCGGAAGGACGGAGCCCTGGCGGAGAGACATTTCGTCAGGCCTCCTGCTTCCCCGCTTCCCGTTCTTACCACGTCTGCAGGTGCTTCTGTGGGCAACCGAGGGGATACTTCGTCAGGGGCTGTGGCCATGTCTAGTCCGTAGTGAGCACGCGTGGTTAGTGACTGAACTCTGCCAGCTGGTGAGAGGAAATGTGCTCACACCTGAGCTGAAGGACAGTTTGAGGTCTCAGCTGAGGAGATTCAGAAACGGGGGGAGGGAAGGGAAGGACGTCTCTTGGTTTATGAGTTCCCTGAGTGTGCTCATTGGTCTCCACATTGGCCGGTGGTTTGTACTGAGTAGGTCACAGCTTATTTGTAATTTCGCCTCCGGAATGGGGTTGGGTCACTGGGCCCAGCTGGTGCCATCCTGGGGACTCTTCATTGCCCCACCTGAGACGTTTGGCTCCTCGCTGCTAGATGGGGCCAGACTGACACGGCTGAGGGGAGGGTAGCCTGAGTCCTCCTGATGCCATGGAATCTGAACTAGCTCTTCCTGGGCGGGTAGGGGCCTGTCCTTGAACGGGCACAGTGCCAGGTGCTGTGCCTCCCGCCCACAGGCCGAACCCCAGCCCTGCCTGCGGGAGCCGCCGTGTCAGAGTGGGACCCTACATCCAAATGGCCAAAGGCCCACGGCTTAGCCCACGTTCTGAAGTGGCTTAGCTGGACACACCCTCCCCCCCCCCCCCCCGATATATGACGTGGGTCTTCCCTGCTCCTAGTCACCCCCTCTCCAGCGCTTCCAGCCTCCCCCAGCGCAGCCCCACAGAGTCCTCGCTCTGTCCTGGCCGCCCGTGTGGCACTTTCCCTGCCCCGGCTCGGAAAGACATCCTCTTCTTGTCCGTCCACCCCCACCCCCGAAGGGCTCACTCACCCCCGGATGAAGCAGGGCACGGGGTCTCCCGCCTTGAGCTGGCTGAGCCACGTGGAGCAGACCCCATAGTGCAGGGGACCCAGCCCGTCTGGTTTGGGAGGAGAAGCGGCCAGTGAGGGGCCCATCCCAGGGTGCCCCTGTGGCCCTGGGCCTGGGCCTGCCCCGCCTCCCAGGCTCACCCTGGGTCCTGTATGCCAGCACGGCCACGGTGAGGTGGATCTCCCGCGGGTGGGCGCTGGGCGCGGAGCTGACGGAATAGTACCGGGGCTGGAGCAGGGGCAGCTGGGTGAGGAGCAGGGGGGCGGGCAGCGCCACCGACGGGAACTGCTCCAGCACCTCCAGGAGCGTGGGGCAGCGGAACCACTTCCACTCCTCGTAGCGCCGGGGGTCCTGCGGGGCCGGGCGCAGTGTGCTGGAACCTCCCGTCCTGCCTGCTGACTCCGCGTTTGGCCCCACCCACGCCCCGCCTTCCCGGGCACGGCTCTGTGCCCAGCGCTTTCAGACCCCGAGCATCCGGAGACGCACTGGCAACTCTGGAGCCAGGTCTTCACTGGCTAGCCAGGCAGGCTCCCCTCCCCCCGCTCATCCAGCCCCACCAGCCCCTGCGCCCCACACCGCTGGCCCCCCCCCACCTGGCTGAGGGTCTCGAGCTCCTGCTGTTCGCCGGGCTCTTCGGCCAGGGTGCTGAGCAGCCGGAGGAGGCGAGGGCTGGGCGGGGAGGTGATGTCCAGGAAGAAGGTGAGCGCCTGGCGCAGCGTGCAGGGGGGCAGCCGGGGGTCCCGCACCCAGCCGGGGGGAGGGCCACCTGGGGGTGGTGCATAGGGGAGCGCTGAGGACGGGGCGGCCAGACTGGGGCGGTGATTGCTTCTTGGAGAGGACATGGGGCCTGGCCATGCCTCGTGTCATCGGTGACCTTGCCCTTGGAACTGTCTGGGCCGCCCCCACGTTGTTTCTTTGGGGGCCCTGGTTGGATTGGGTTGGTCTGGGCTCCTCTACTCCTCCCCTACCCAACTGACTTCCACTCCAGGCTCGGGGGCCGCGGAATGCAGACAGAGCAGGCCGGGGCCGGCGGAGCTTTGGGGGAGCCCGGGGCAGAGGCGGCCTTTGGGCTAACAGTGTGCGGGGACAGGCTCAGAGAAGGGAGCCTCCTTTGCGGACTGGCCGCCTTTGGCGGGGTCCCGGACCCCGGAGCCTGGCGCTGTGGGGATGAGCCGGCCCTCAGTGCCACGCCGCAGCCCGAGCCCCCTCACCGGGGCTGCCCTTCTCCAGCTGCTCCACGGCCACCGGCTCGCCGGCGGGCGGCGGGTCCTCCACGCGGCTCAGCAGGGCCTCCACCAGGCC
Source organism: Nyctalus aviator (assembly GCA_036971965.1). Classification (NCBI taxonomy): domain Eukaryota; kingdom Metazoa; phylum Chordata; class Mammalia; order Chiroptera; family Vespertilionidae; genus Nyctalus; species Nyctalus aviator. Next base: position 67,627,151 of record CM072930.1, on the reverse strand, counting down.
GGGCCGGTTGGGCGGGCAGACGCCGATGTGGTCCCCGGGCTGGTACTGGAACCCCTCCTGGCCTCCGGTGTCCAGGCGCACCAGGATCGTGGCCCGGCTGCGGGGAGGAGAGGGGCAGTTGCAGGGAGTGGGAGGCAACATGTGGGCATGGGAGGGGGCCAGGGTCCGGGGACGGAGGGGCTGGAACAGGTGTGTGTGTGGGGAGTCTTCCTCACGTGGACTTGCTGCTCTGCAGGTTTTCCACTGAGAGGACTGTGGCCTGGAGCATCTTCCTCCTGTGCACGTGGATCAGGCCTGGGTGTGGGGAGGGGGCGGGGAGACCAAGTCTGAGCCAGGGAGCGGGTGCCTCAGAGTTGGTCCTGGGACCTGGAGGTCCAGAGGGCCAGCAGGGTCAGCGGGAGGGCAGGGCGCACCTGGCAGCAGTTGGAGGCCCTCGGCCTGGGCGCTGAGCCGGTACCGCTGGCGCTTCCAGCTCCGCTTGGGGCTGAATATGTCCCTGGCGGCGGCCTTGGCGTCTTCTCCCACGCAGAAGGTCTCGCAGGAGGCCTGAGGGGCGGTGACAGGGCGGTGGAACTCAAGGGGCTGACAGGGGCGTGGGGCTGGCCTGTTGGGTCCCTAGTTGCCACTTTCCTGGGACTGGGGGAGCAGAGGCGCCCGGGAGTGGGGGGCACCCCCCGAGGCTCACAGACGCCTGGGATCGGCTGCCCTCTGGCAGGAGGGAGGATGGGACTGGAACGGAGGCTGCGGCCGTGGCCCCTCGTTCTTGAGGCCACGTCCTGCCTGGGCCGCGGTGCTCGCCGTCCCTCTGCACAGATTTCTGTCTCAGCCACAAGTGCTGTGACCTGGGGAGTGTTAGTCTCGTGTCCCAGGAGCACAGTGCTTGGGACATGGGAGCACCCGCTGAATGAGCCTGCCGTTCTGTGCTCAGACCTGCATCCAAATGCTGCTCCTGCCCTCACAGTGAACTGCCGTGTCCCTGTCTTCACACCTCACTGGGTCCGGAGAGGATGAAACGAGATACTTTATGTAAAGCTCTTAAGAGGCCGTGGAGGGGCCTCTGGCAGTCCGCTCTGCCCTGCACCCAACAGGGGCCGCAGCCCAGCCCTGGAGGGTTCGTCGTCCATCAGTTTCTGCTCAGGCACAAGTCTGGCGAACCACGTGGCCAGCCCCCAGCCTGCAATCTGGCGAACCACGTGGCCAGCCCCCAGCCTGCAATCTGGCGAACCACGTGGCCAGCCCCCAGCCTGCAATCTGGCGAACCACGTGGCCAGCCCCCAGCCTGCAATCTGGCGAACCACGTGGCCAGCCCCCAGCCTGCAATCTGGCGAACCACGTGGCCAGCCCCCAGCCTGCAATCTGGCGAACCACGTGGCCAGGCCCCAGCCTGCAATCTCAGGCTCACCCAGCTGGGTCACTGCCTCTCTTCTCACCCTCACCGCCAGCCCTGCTAATCTTGCTTTGTGCGTGTGAAGTCTTATATCTCTTCCTTCCTTCCTGGGCCCCCTCCCTTCCTTCCTTCCTTCCCCCACTGCTGCCACCCCCGTTAGCTGGAGCCTTCCTGCTTCCAGCGGAGTGCACCTCCCGCCCCCCAGTGTCCCTAGACCAGGTCCCACTTCACGTTGTGCCCCTTCTCTTGTCCCGTTCCTGACCTCCAGTCGCTTCCCCGTGTCCAGATTCCTAGTCTTGCTTTCCATTCCCCTCTTCTCCTCCAATCAGAGCCTGTTTTTCCAGCTTGGCCTTCTCCCCAGCAAACCTCCACCTGTGCCAGGCAGACCACCCAGCCCACCTCTGGACGCCCTCCTCTTTTCCTCCCCCCACACCCACTGCGATCAAGCCCGGGACCCCCAGCAGGACCAGCACTGCCCAGAGCACTGTCAGCACTGGGAGAACCAGCCTCCCTGCAGGTCCAGGCGTGATTCCCAGACCAGGCAGAACTGCCTCTGCAGGGAGCCCGGCTCGGAAAGTCACAGGCCTGGGACTCACCCCCGGTGCCACCCCGAGCCTGTCTGGCCTCCATTTCCCCGTTTCTGTGCCGGCCTCAGCTCTACGCTCACCTCTGCCCAGCCCTCTCGATCCTTTCCCTCTCCCTCCATCCTGCCCCCTGCAGCCCTCCCCCTGTGCACCCACTCGGGCCCCCCCCTGCCAGGGCCTGCCTGCCCTCTCTTGTCCCGGCCAGCAGGCTCCATGTGGTTAGGGCCGTGCCATCCATTACTCAGGACTGAGCCAAACGAGGGCGGACTTTGGAAGGAACAGGAAGGGACCAAAACCCGCAGAGGACTGGGTGGCAGTGAGGCCTGGGTAGTGCTGCAGGTCTCCGTGGGGCGGGGCAGGTCTGAGGGAGGGAGAGCTGGGCCGGAGCAGTGACGGGGTCAGGGACAGGCCCGGCTCACCTGGAAGGCGGCCTGGGCCCAGCCGCGGAACGCCTCCTCCTGGCCGCACAGCTCGTCGCCCTGGCCCAGAGGCAGGAGCCGCTCCCCGCCCAGCTCCTCCAGCCGCGTGTCCACCGCGCAGGCAAAGGCGCAGAAGTGGGGGTACGCCCGGGAGCCCAGGCCGAACACACAGAACCTGGGGGCGGGGAGCTGTCAGGGGACCCAGCCCGGTCCAGCCTCTGCGCCCTCCCGCTCGCCTTCCTCCCGGAGGCCCCAGACCTGAGGGTCCCCAGGGCCCCCGCGCTGTCCGTGTTGCTGGACTCCTTCCTCTTCCGCCGCCAGGAGGACACCAGCGGGTCTGAGCAGGAGACGCTGTTGAAGCGCATTTTGTAACTCCTGGCGAGAGAGGACACAGACAAGGGTGACACGGGGATGGGAGACATGGCCCAGGCCCCACAGCCAGGGCACGGCTTCGGGGTCTCTGCACTGGGGACGGGAAAGGCCCCGTCTGGGCTGGGCTTTGCTCTCTGGATCTGTCTTGGGGTGGAGGCTGAGGGTCAGCGTCCCAGGGTCTCCAGGCCTTGGGCTCTGCTCTGCCTCCTTCCCCTCTCTGAGGGACAGACGCCTCTTAGAGTCCTGGGGCCTGTAGGGGGCAGGTCACCAGCTTGTTGGAGGCACAGAGGGGGAACTCTTCACACCTGCTTTCCTTTCCCATCTCCCCTGCCCCCCCCCCCTGCTCCGCCCACTCACTTGTGCTGCTCGGGCCGCGGGGAGCTGTTGTAGGGGCCTGACATCTCCATCAGGGCCTCTGCGAAGCTCTGCAAGGGAAGTGATGGCGTCATGGTTAGTTCAGTCTGAGTTATACGGAAGCTTAAGACAGAGCCCGGCTGGGCCTCATTGCTATTTGTACTTTTTAATTTGTTTTGAAATTTTCAAAGTGACTTTTTGAGAACATTCCAGAAACGTGTAAAGTAATAAAGGAGGAAAGCTGTGCCCGTATCTTCCCCCTGTCTCACCCGAAGGCAGGGGAACACTTGACAGGCATTTGACCCTCTAGCCCCGTGGTTCTCAACCTTCCTAATGCCTCAACCCTTTAACACAGTTCCTCCGCGAGTGTTCCCCAACAGTAAAATTATTTTATTTTTTAAAAAATATATTGTATTGGCCGAAACCGGTTTGGCTCAGCGGTAGAGCATCGGTCTGCGGACTGAAGGGTCCCGGGTTCGATTCCGGTCGGGGGCATGTGCATTGGCTGCAGGCACATCCCCAGTATGTGCAGGAGGTGGCTGGTCGATGTTTCTCTCTCATCGACATTTCTGGCTCTCTATCTCTCTCCCTTCCTCTCTGTAAAAAATCAATAAAATATATTAAATATATATATTGTATTGATTTTTTTACAGAGAGGAAGGGAGAAGAATAGAGAGCTAGAAACATCAATGAAAGAGAAACATTGATCAGCTGCCTCCTGCACACTCCCCACTGGGGATGTGCCCGCAACCAAGGTACATGCCCTTGACCGGAATCAAATGTGGGACCCTTCAGTCCACAGGCTGATGCTCTATCCACTGAGCCAAACCAGTCAGGGCCATAAAATTATTTTTGTTGCTACTTCATAACTGTAATTTTGCTACTGTTAATGAATCGTAATGTAAATATCTGTGTTTTCCAATGATCTTAGGCTCTTCAGCTGTGGTTCTGTGGTTGTCAACCACAGCTGAAGAGCCTAAGACCATCGGAAAACACAGATATTTACATTACGATGTAAATATAGCAAAATTACAGTTACGAAGTAGCAACAAAAATAATTTTATGGTTGGGGGTCACCACAGCATGAGGAACTGTATTAAAGGGTCGCGGCATTAGAAAGGTTGAGAACCACTGCTCTAGCCCTTTCCTGTTGTCTGTACACACATATCTGCATTTATAATTTTTTAAAAAGTAAAAATGGGACTAAACTGTATTTACCTGCTTTTTTTTGTTATTATTTTAAAATATATTTTATTGATTTTTTACAGAGAGGAAGGGAGAGAGATAGAGAGTTAGAAACATGGATGAGAGAGAGTCATCGATCAGCTGCCTCTTGCACACCCCCTACTGGGGATATGCCCGCAACCAAGATACATGCCCTTGACCGGAATTGAACCCGGGACCCTTCAGTCCCCAAACCGACGCTCTATCCACTGAGCCAAACCGGTTTCGGCTATTTACCTGCTTTTTAAGAGGTTTCAGAGAGGAAGGGGAGGGAGAGAGAGAGAGAAACATCAGTGATGAAAGAGAATCATTCATCAGCTGTCTCTTACACACCCCCTACTGGGGATCAAGCCTGCAACCTGGGCATGTGCCCTTGACTGGAATCGAACCCAGGACCCTCCAGTCCACAGGCTGACACTCTATTCACTGAAGCAAACCAGCCAGGACTTTACCTACTTTTTATCACTCGTCTGTCATGGACCTCCCTCCAGGTCAGTACACCAAAACTGCATGGCTATGCTGTCTCCCATGACATACATGTACCTTTCACATTTGAGACCCCCCTCTGACTGAGGAATCTGGGTGGTCTATGACCAAGCTCAGAGGCTCAGACACTGCTTCCCCTTTGCCTGTTTCAGTAGGGTGAGCCTGGAAGTGGGATTGCTGAGCCAGAGGACTGCATCCGGCCAGAGGACTGCTCTTCCTTGCTGCCGTCCGCACTGGGCATCAGGAGTCCTAAAGCTTCAGCCAGTGCTGCAGGCGGAAGCAGTACGGGTCTCCCTGCATCGCCGGGTCCTGCTGGCATGGACCCCTTCCAGGAGGCCGAGCCACATTCCCGCTGCCACGGACACAGCTTGAGCTACTCAACCTTCGCGCAGGAAACAGCAAAATGCGGCCAGGCCATCGCATCCAGTGGTTCTCAACAACTGCAGATGTATTTGGGTCTGTCAGGTTCACATAACTGGCCTGTCCTGCCTTAATTTGATTTTTAAAACATTTTGTTGAAGTGCGACGTACACACAGAAAATCAGACATGTTCACAAACCGAACAGACTGTGCAATCAGCATCCCACCAAGAAAAGCCACCAGCGTCCTATGAGTCAGCCTGGTGCCCCCTCCAGTCACCGGCCCGACCCCGGGGCCTCGCTGGCCTGAGCACAGCCGCACAGGCGGGTGCCGCCTCTTTGTGACTTTACACAGAGCGAGGCCCATGGGGTGTGCGCTTTGGAGTCTGGCTTCTCTCACTCTGAGTGTGGTTTTGAGTCTACACTACGTTGTGTGGTTGTAGTCTGTCCACTCTCCTCACTGTGAGGCGGTTACGTATCCAGCCTGCGGCTGTCAGCCACTTGAGTTATTTCCGGTGTGGGGGGTTATGAACAATGCTGTTAGGAATATTCTTGTTTTTGCATTTAGTGAATATATCCCACTTTTTGTGGGGTGTATTCCTAGGTTTGCTCCACTTTTTAAAATTTGAGGCACACTTTGCATACAGAGAAATGCACAGGAGTTAAGGGTGTAGTTCCATCCGTTTGGCAGTTAAAAAAAAAAGTTAAACATACATCTCCCCATGACCCAGCCATTCCACTCCTGGGTATTTTTCTAAGAGAAATGAAAACATGAGACCACAAAAGCCTTGCACAGGAATGTTCATAACAGCTTGGCTCACAATAGCTGAGCTCTGGACCCAGCCCAAGTGTCCGTCCGATGGAGAGGGGAGGGAAACACTGGGGTGGTCACACAGCGACCTGCTCGCCGCTGCCCACACCACAGACCACACCAGCAGCGCCTCCCCCCCCCCCCAGGCCTGAGAGCAGGGCAAGCGAAAGAAGCTCCCCTTTCCTGCCTTCCTCAGGCAGATGGAACTAACCAGGCAACAGAAGTCAGAAGGCCTGGGGGGTGGGGGGTGGGGGGTGGAGGGGAGGATGTCTGGGAAGGGGTTGATGGGGGAGTTATTGACATGGGAACTTGTTAGGGTGATGGAAATATTCTAGATCTGGGAAGTGTTGCGGGTCACATGGGTGTAAACACTTTTACACTAAACAAAAGTTCGTGGTTCTGCCGAAACCGGTTTGGCTCAGTGGATAGAGCGTCGGCCTGCGGACTGAAGGGTCCCAGGTTCGATTCTGGTCAAGAGCATGTGCCTTGGTTGCAGGCACATCCCCGGTGGGGGGTGTGCAGGAGGCAGCTGATCGATGTCTCTCTCATCGATGTTTCTAGCTCTCTGTCCCTCTCTCCTTCCTCTGTAAAAAATCAATAATAATAATAATAATATACATATATATATATATATATATATATATATAAAGTTCATGGTTCTATTTCTCTTTAAAAGGGCTGACCAGGCAGCAAGGCAGGGGACAGGCTGACTCCAGCATCCTGCTTCAGGCACTGAGAAGCCAGAGGCAGGGATGGATGGAGACAGAGCGTGAAAGATGATGGTTAAAAACAACCGACTGGATGGTGGTGCTCAAGTTTGTTTGTTTCTTTTAACATTTGTCCAGAAAGTGAAGTTACCCAATTTGTTGACATCTGAACAGGGCTATTTGCTTCTGTTAAGAAGGAAAGCTGAGATTGCGTATGAAATGGAGCAGTCCTGTTTCCCTCACTGGCAGTGTCCCAGCGCACCGAGCAGAGCGCCTGGAGCGCGTTAACACCTGCGCTAGGGATGGAAATCCCTCCGGACGCAGTTGAACAGCGAGCAGCTCGGGGTGGGCTGGAGTGTGGCCGTGCAGGTCACACCTGGGGGACTCTCACGCTCGCCCACTTTCCATCATCATGGGGGGTCTGGCCCAGCCACCAGGTGCTGATTCTCCCCTCACCCCCTCCCTGCAGGCCTCACCTCTCCGTTCTCCGGGGGATCCCCGTTCCCAAACGTGCTGGTCACCACCAACACCAGCGTCTCGTGCTCCAGGGACACCACGTCATACTCGTCCATGCACAGGACCTGCGGGTGGGAGGACAGATGTCCTCACTGCCTGGCCCTTCTCACGCTGGCAGGCAAGACGCAGGCCCCGACTCGGTCCCCAATTCTCTGTGGATTCCGGGATCCTGTGACCCTCTCCCACCCTCCAGGGCGTATCGAAGGGCTGCCCCCCTCAGAGCCCTGCCCGTCCGGGCTCAGTCCTACCCGGGGGTCGAAAGCCTTCCGGAAGAGCCTCCCCAGCTGCTGTGCGTAGCTCTGGGCCCGGCCAGTCTCGGAGCCGTACAGGATCGTTGCTTTCACACGCTTGGCCATCACCGTGCCCATGAGTGAGGCGGAGATCTTCACCGCACTGCGGACGAGGGTGGGGTGAGGGGGTCCCAGGCACACAGAGCTGGGGTCTCCCCAGGCGCGTGGGCCAAGCAAGGTCTTGGGGCCTGAGTGGCAGGCATGGAGGGGTGGGTGAAGGGCGGCACCTACTTGGCCACTTCCTTGAAGGTCTTCTTCCTGGTGATGCCGGTGCCCTTGGCTCCACTGCCCTTCCAGGGATCCGGCTGCGGGGGTGGGGGAGGGGTGAGTAATGAGAACAGCAGCCCGGGGGCTGCCTGGTTAGAGCCGCCCTGGGGGCCAGCCGGGGGGTGGGCACCTGGTAGCGGAAGGCGGGGGACAGGAAATAGTTGACCATCTCCTGATGGAAGACAGGGGTGAGGCTGCCCGAGATGGGGGGCACGATCCAGGCCCAGTCAGCAGGGCAGCCCCCCCTGGCCTTCTGCTCATTCTCCAGGTGCTTCATGAAGGAGGAGGTGGCGGCGTGGTGGTCCACGATGGTCACCTTGGCCAGCTGGGCGAAGGGAGGGCGTGGCTTAGGCTCAGACCGCAGGCCCCATCGCCCGTCACCCCAAACCCGACATACCCGTGTCCTCCCAACCGCATGTGACCCCTGTCGTCAGCATACCAGGTCACTCAAAGCTCAGCAGACAACAGCAGCTCCGCCCCAAGCCCACTATCCTAAACTCTCCAGCCCCCTTGGCAGTGCTCAGCAGGCACTACGCTCAGCGTGCTCGCTGGCATGAGTTTCCAGAATCCAGTGGGTCGCACAGACGTCGATGCCCAGGGTCGCCTGGGGACCAGAACTCCCGAGCACGCACGCGTCAGCTGGGCTCCCGGCACACACACGCCCATAGTGCAGCCCCTGGAGCAGTGTGTGCTGTGTGCGAAATGCAGGCCCCCGTGCCCATGGTGCCCGGCTGTGGGACTCCTTCCCACTGCCTCCAGCCCTGGGCCTCCCTGCCTGGCAGCCCTGCCAGCGCCCGCGCCCTCCTGGCCACCTGGGCCTGCGCACCTGGTAGCTGTGCAGCACGGCCAAGTTGATCTCCACGGCCGCCTTGTCTTTCCACAGGGACGAGGTCGTCCGGGTGTCCAGGTCCATGCAGACAGCCACATCCTGGGAGCAGAGAGGCGCGGGAAGGCACGGGGTGGGGAGTTGTCGGACAGCATCTTTGCTTGGGGGGCCTGACTACCTAGTTTGGTGCTGGCTCGGGTCCTTGCCAGCAGGGGCGCCACAGAGCGCCCTGGGCCTTGATTTCTCATCTCTAAAACGGGTCTTCCAATTTTGGCTTCCGGGTCCATTCTGAGAATTTGATGAAAGCTGTAGAACTACAGGTTCTATTCCCAGAAAAATGACTAATACAGTTATCCCTGAACATCAGGGATTCAAATGGCTCCGGTCCTCTTAGACGCTGGTTTCCTCAACTAGCCCTCAAAGTTCAAAGCCGTGGTGTTCAAGGGCCAGCTGTATTCCCGCATGCAGGCACTCACAGCCCTGGCGCTTTGAGGGCATGCCTCGCAGCTCTGGCCTAGGGGGCAGCCTGGCCTGACCAGGCTCCGCTTCTCCCTTTGCTGCACCCTGCGGCTCTGTGCACTGGGCAGGGCACCAGTGTCTGGACCCCCGCCTCCCGCCCCGCAGCCGGGCTCACCTCCAGGATGTTGTAGCGGTGAGGGTCGCACAGGTTCCGCGTGCCGATCTCTGTGCTCATGTACCAGCCGCTGAAGGGTGCGGCGGGGAACTCCAGGCCCCCGATCTCCAGCAGCATGTTGGACACGGCCGGGAGGGCGTACCAGCGCAGGCCCAGGGCCGCGAACCACTCCAGCCTGGGGCGTGGGGCATGGGGCTCGGGGTCAGGCCGCTGTGGAGACTTGCTGCCTGGCCACCCTCGGGGCAGCCCCCTCCTCCACCGGGCCGTTCCCGCTTGTGCTCACGTGGGGTGCTCCAGTGGCACCTCGAGGACTAGCTCGGGGGGCACAGTGAAGAGTTCTGGGGGCTCATCTGGGGCCTGGAGCAGCAGGGGCAGCACGTCGAAGCGGCCGTTGCCGGGGGTCCAGCCGTGCTGGATGCAGAGCTGAGGGCGCTGTTCATTAGCCATCGCCACCCTTCCTCCCGGGACCCTCAGAGGCTGGGTCTCTGTCCTGCCCAGGGGCCCTTCTCTGGCATCACTCATCCTTCGTCTGGTGAGGTCCCCTCTCCCTGCTGCCCTGACCCCGCTGACCGCCCACCCCACACCTTCCCCGGAGCCCTCGCTGGATGCTGGCCCTCTACCCGCTCTGTGCCCACCTCGGTGATCTCCACGTTGGCCGGGTCCCCTCGCACAGAGCCGTCCTGCTGCCTGTAGCCGGCGTAGCGCACCAGCTGGCTGTTCCAGATCCGGAAGTCTCCCCGGCCCGGGGCGCGCTGGGGGAACACGGTGATGGCCGAGCTGGTGGGAGAGAACGGTCAGCCCCACTCCTCCGGCCCTGGGGCGGGTGGGGCTGGCAGGCCGCACACTCACCGGAGGTTGCCCCGGTTGGTGGCGTACTTGATGTGGCTGCAGATGTAGGTGAACATCTCCTGCGCGGAGCTGCAGTCCCGGGCGTCGAACACCTGGGCCCGAGGCAGGGAGGGAGGCAGGGTGAGGCCAGCCCAGGAGGAGGGTTGGCGGCAGGGAGAGCTGAGACCTCCGACCTCCGTCTGCAGCTGGATCTCCCCGTCTGAAGGCTGGGGGCCATTTGCTGGGAGCCCATTTCTCTCTCCTCAGGAGCTTCCCTGACTGTTTGCAGCCACACGGACCCTGCCTGCCCTGAGCCCCACCCCCGGATAGCCTGGTCTGCTCCTTATCCCACCCTACAGAGGAAGACTGGCACTTGGCACAGCGGAGGGACCCAGTCACTGCCCTGGGGAGGGGCACCAAGGGACGGGAGGCCACCTGGGGGTGTGGGTGGTGGCTCCCTATTATTCACGGTGTGTAAGCGAGGGAGGTGACGCCTGGCGGTCAGGCTCTCCCCGCACATGGGCGCTGGGGAGGGAAGTGGCCGCGTGGGCTGGCTTTCTGGTGCCAGGGGAGCCTTCCCTCTCTGCCTGAGGGCGGAGGGGCCTCCTGTTGGCGACCAGGCAGGAGGTGGCGGGGCTGCCCGGGGCCAAGGAAGGGATACAGCAGTGAGTGGGGTCGAATATGGAGGCTCTGATGGGTTCGGAACGGAGCTAGAGCTCTGAACCACGTAAAGGGCCATGCACGTGTCAGGCAGACAGCTCTCCTTCCACTGGAGGCTCCTTTGGGATTGGCTAAGCCCGTGGCTTTATTCCAAATTCTCTGGTGGTCAGTTACAGTCAGGAGGCCACGGTCACGGATTCAGTTCCCCTGTGGGTCAGCTTGCTCCCCTGAGTGCCACCGACTGTCCCAGGAGCCCAGGCGTGCTCTGAGTCATGTGGCAGGGCTGTGACAGAGGGCGTGGGCTGAGGCACCGGGGGTGGAGGGGTAGGGGGTGAGGGTGAGGGTGGAGGTGGGGGTGAGTGGGGGGTGGGCATGGGCTGAGGCATGGGAAGGGGGGCTGGAAGGGAGCAGTGTGTTTGGGGTGAGGGGACTAGGCTGGGCCAGGGAGGCCCGCATGGGAGAGGCAGTCTGGGCTTTTCCAGAAGGCTGCTCCATGGCTCTGACAACCCCTCACGGACACGGTGAGGCAGGTGTTTCTCTGCCGCAGCAATGGGGGTGAACCTGGGCCTGGGTTCCCGGGGGCGCCAGTCTCTGGGGGAACAGTGGGGATCTTCCCACTGCTTGGGGACCCCCCTCCCCCCAGGGAAGCACCAGGAGCTGCCTGCACCCCTCTTATCCCTTTCTGTGTCCCCCATCCCCCATCCTGGGTGCTTGCTAGTCAGCCACACCTGCAGCTTCCCCCACTGGATCCGGCCCACGCAGCGCGGGGCGTTGCGCCAGGCCTGCTTGGCCCCGAACACCAGCTCGCTCTCCCGGAGCTGGTAGGTGCCCGTGGCCGCCACCTCGGCTTCCACCTCCTGGAGACGCTGCTCGTGGGCCTGGGAGCCGCTCCTGCGGAGGAGAGGGGAGCAGAGGGAAGTGGGGGCGGGGGGGGCGCGTGGAGAGCCCCCTGGGCCATGTGGGTGTGGGGGAGGCCCAGGCGCTGAGCTCGGGCTCCGTGTGGGCCATATCCGATGGGGGAGTGGACCGGGGAGGACGGGGGCTGTGGGGTCAGGTGGGGTCACACCTCTTGATGGAGCTGTAGTACTGGGTGATGAAGTCCCTGGCCTGGCTCAGCAGCTGCTCGGCGGGCGGGGAGCCCTGGGCGGGCCGGCTCTGCAGTTTCCGTGGAAACACCAGGGAGCCCAGGCAGCGGCGTGGGGTGCAGGGCCCGTCCTGAGTTGGTGGGAGCAGAGGTGGAGAGGGCAGGGAGAGAAGGTCAGGGTGCAGGAACCGGGGGTGGGGGCCAGAGGGAGGTTGAGTCAGTAGGTGTGGGTTCAGGGCTGGGGCTGAGACTGGAAATAGGATGAGGTTGGGCTGGGTGAGGGCAGGACTTGGGGCAAGGGCTGGCGGCTGGGAGTCCTGAGTGCCCTGCCCGTCCCCCAGCTCCTCCGGGTCTTCTCAGTCTGGTCTCTGGAGGGACCAGCCCTTAGCCGACGGGGCGGGGACTCCCCTTACCTGCTGTGCCTGGGCGCTCAGGGTGTCATAGGTGATGCTCCCCACCTCCCAGTTCTTCACTCGAGGGAACCTGGGCCCCTCCGGGGGCCGGGTCAGCGGGGGGCTGTGGGGAGCAGGGAGTGTGTTTCCCTTTGGATGAACCCAAGGCCCCACTGGCAGCACCGACACCCATTGGTTTGCTGCTTTCTTACATTTTCCCTCCCCTCCCGACAGCCCTCGGAGGTGTTCGCCTCCCATTCGCAGAGGAGGGACCGGGCTGGGGGCTCAGAGAAGTTACGTATCTTGCCAGAAGCCACACAGGCAGCGCTGGCCCTGTCCACACACAGCACCCCCCGCGCCCCCCCCCCCCCCCCCCCCGGCGTGGGGCTGCTGGCCCAAGGCCGGGTCCTCACACCCCGGCTGGCCCACTTCACCCCTTCTGAACACGGGTGTCCAAGCCCGGAAGCTGCAATGGGCTCTGCCTGGAAGGTGTAGAGGCCAGTGCCCAGCAGGGATTCTCAGCCCAGATTGCCCTCCTCACTCACACCCCTCCTGACAGTAGCCATCGTGTGAAGGGAAGCCTCGGAGGCCTTATCACTTCCTCCCAGAGCCGCCGGGCCAGCCCCCGGGAGGAAGGGAGGGCCTCAGGCCACGGTGCGCCTGTGCGGAGACCTTCCCCGGAGCTGCCTGCAGCCAGCCGCCCGCCAGCCCGGCTCCCCACCTGGACTCCCGCTTCCTCCCTCCGGGGACTCTGCCCCAGGGGTGCCCCTTCTGGGGGCTGGGGCTGCCCATTACTTTTGAGGTCTCTGGCCACTGGGAGGAGGGGCCCGGAGCAGGGGAAAAAGACCTCAGCCTCCCGCCCCAAGGGCCTGTGCCCGGCTCTCCCTTCCCTGAGGCCTGTCCCCTTGGTCTCCTGTAACCGTCCCCCCAGCAACTTTCTCCCGTTAAATAATCTCCTGTTTGTGGGAGCCTGGTCGTGAGCTAGAAGCTCACAGCAACCCCGTGGAGTAGGTGCGCTGTATCTCCGCTGCGTAGGGTGAAGGCTCAGAGAGCTTCAGCACCTTGCTCAAAGTCAAACAGTTCTTGGCAGCAGAGCCGCATTCAAAGCTGGTTAGCTGGTGCCCTCTCCTCCGACTTCCACTGCTGCCTGCTGCCCTGGTCCGGGTCTCCTGTTCGAGGGCCCCTCACGCCCTAACCCTCATGGTCCTGCTCTGTCCACACCGACAGCCCTTCTGCCCTGGCACCCTGGCCCTCCTGGCTGGGCTGCAGGCTCCCCCCCTTCCAAGCCCCGTGCTCGGGCTCTCCTGTCACCTGCTCCTGGCTCACCTGGGGTCCGGCGCGGGCTGGGGTACGGGTGCTGGGGGCTTGCTGGGCTCCGGGGCCGCAGGGGAGGCCGGGCTCTGCTTGCCGCACAGGCTGAGGCCCAGCCCCAGTCCCAGGCCGCAGGGTGGCCCGGGCTCCTGGCCCACGCTCTTCAGGTTGCCCATGTCGACCTCGCTCCAGCTCTGCGTCTCTGAGCGGAGCCCGGCCTTTTCCTTAGGAAGGGGAGGGGGCTCTCCGGCGCTGGCCCTCGCCCCGCCCCGTCCACACACAATGGGACAGGAACAAGGCAGCTGGGAGGCTCTAAAGCCTCGGGCTCCATGCCCGCCCGCCCACAGGGTGGGGAGCGGACGCCTGGGTTCCGCTCCAAGGACTAGGGCTGATAAGTGGGAACCCAGGTGTCCAGCGGTGTTCTGGGGCTGGAGTCCAGGAGCCGGGGTGCAGGGCCAGGGGGTGGCAGAGTGGCCAGCCAGAGGGTCAGAAAGGCTCTTCAGTGGTGTCTGACCAGGGGAGACCTTCCCCCTGGCCCTTGCCGTGCCCTGAAGAGTCCTGTGGAAGGTGAGCACTATGTCAGCAATAAGGGATGAGCCCCAGACTCTCAGTGACCACAGGGGCCTCTAGGGTCCCCTCAGGCACCTCCTTTCCTACCCTCCCTACATCTAAGTGCTGCCCAACCCTGCTTTGAGTCCTTTTGGGTTCTTAGGGATATGGACCCAGCAGGGATGCAGTGACCTTTTGTCCTCGAGTCTGGCATTAGGGCATCCCTTCCCCTCCCAGCCCCAATTTCCTGGAACCCTGCCCCCCTGTGACTCAAGTGGGGGACACAAAATTGCAGGAAGCTGCCATCCAGGCCTCCACCCCCTACCCTGTCATCCAGTGACGTATGTTTCCCTGGGGGAGATAGGTCAGCAGATAGATTCAGCAGTCAGGGCTGAGGTGGGACTGCCCACTGGGGAGAGCCTAGAGCACTAGCAAGAGAATGGAGACAGGCAAACCACAATTCCCAGAATGCAGATGGTGCACACCAGCACTCTCCAGACACCTCAGAGAGTAGTGCATGCTGGGATTTGTAGTTCTAAGACATGTGGGCTGGAGAAAGGCCATGGGCTGGGGCATCTGGATCTACAGGGGTCCAAGCCTTGTGGGTTTGAGGCCACAGAGACCAAGAGAAACTGCAAGAAAGAAGTGGAAGTTGAGAGACAGGACAGGCAGAGACTAGGAGGGGCAGACAGGCAGACAAACAAACATAGATTTGTGTTGGCTGGATTTCTTTGGAAAGCAGTGGAGGAGAGATTGGAGTGGGCCTGGATGGGGGGTGGCTGGCGGATCAACCGGAAGGAAGGGGTGTGCTGTGAGCTCTGGGGTCACACCAGAAGGTAGGGTCTGCCAGGTTGGAGGGAGGCGGGTGAGGGGGCTTTGTAAACTCGGACAAGCCTGAGCTCCTAGAGTTTTGTTGCCCATCTCAGTAAAGGGGCAGGTGAAGGGCAGAAACGAGGTGTGTGCTGAGTCCAACCTGGCCGAAGACCCTGGAGCCTGAAACCCCACCCCACTTGCCCCCAGTCAGTGGACCTGTGGCTGGCCTCCTCAGGGACAAGGTGGGCATCGGTGTCAGATACGGAGGTCCTGCTGACCTTTTGCCTGCACCACTGACCACCGCCCCTCCCTGACTTGGGGGCTCTTGACCTGGGGGCTCCCCGCCCCTCTGTGTTCCACACTGCTGTCAAATTCACCTCAAAAGCAGGGCTTACCTCATGCTTTGGCTCACCCTGAAATCTTTAATCTAAGGCCAAGGCCACTTCAACACATTGGCCTGGCCCCCTATTTTCCAAGCGCATTGCTCACACCCTCTGTTTTAGACAAACGGGCTTCCTCACGGATTCCCAAACAGCCCTGTGTTTTCCTGCCTCCGGGCCCTTGCCTATACTGACCTCTCCCTCTGCCCTCTGACTAAATGGAACCTTTCTTCCTCTTCCTTGTGGCTCAGCCTTGGTAGCTCTGGGCCAGGCTCTCCCTTCGGGAGAGAACTTGCTGCGAAGGTTCAGGTGGCAGATGTCTTCAGGATCTGCCCAGCATGCAAGCCAAGGCCCGAGCTCCCCCAGAAGCTCCAGTGCTCACTGAGCCCCAGGAGGCACCCGGGCTCACCAGGCCTGCCCAGCGGGGCTCCTCTGGGCCGTCTTTCTGCAGAGCTCCCGTTGGCCTGGCAGAGAGCTTCACGGAGCTCACTCTGGTCTCAGGCTCTCCCCACCGGACCCTGCTCCTTCCCTCTCTCCTTTCATAGTTGTCAGGCCTGCATCCCATCCCAGACTTTCCCTGCCTCCCTGTCATTGTTCACAGGCATTACTCCAGTCAGTCTCTTATGGTTTTTAAAAATATTTTATTGATTTTTTACAGAGAGGGATAGAGAGTGGATAGAGAGTTAGAAACATCGATGAGAGAGAATCATTGATCAGCTGTCTCTTGCACACCCCCTTCTGGGGATGTGCCCGCAACCAAGGTACATGCCCTTGACCGGAATCGAACTTGGGACCTTTCAGTCAATGCTCTATTCACTGAGCCAAACCGGTGTCAGCCCTTCAGTCTCTTATGCCTCTAACACCTTCTCAAGGTGCTTCCAGAGGGCTCTGTCCATGCACAGCCCTGGTATCCTTTCCCTGGGAGGCCTTGCTCAGCACCCCCTCCAAGCTCCCAGGCCTCGGAGCATCACTTGCTTGGTTCCTCCTGGGGTGGTTTTGGGGCAGTTTGCTTTGTGTCTGGAATTTCTCTCCTAAATGACCGTGTTGCTCTGGAATAACAGATCAAGCGCTGCTCATGTGGGATCCTGCTGGGCCCCAGGACCCTGCACAGAGTAGGTGCTTTGTGAACACTGGCTTGTTTCACCGCAAATGTGTGTCCTGGGGCCACCGAGAAGGGGGTTGGCCAAGGCTGGAGGGGTCTGTGTGGGCAAAAAGAAGGTGTCCGGCTGGCGAAGGTGATGGCCCCAACAGGGGGCATTCTCTGGCCACAGGGAGGTTGGGCATTCTCTGGCCACAGGGGACAATTCAGCACAGCTTTGCTGGTGGCAGGAGGCAGCTAGTCCTAAATTGGTATTGATCTGGGCCCAAGGAGCCACCTGGGTTTTAGGAAGAGGAGGAGAAAGCCAAAGCACAGACAAAGTTGAAGGAGGAAGCTTTCTCTTCGGGGCTTTCCCTCCTCCCACTTGTCCTGGGGCTGTGGCCACACCGCCCCACGTGTCCTAACTGCCACCGAAGGACCATGGCATTCCTGATGGTTTTGGTTCCTCTGCCTCTGGGAGGGCTCTCTCTCCTCCGCAGGACCCTGCCCAGCTCTGTCTTCCTTGCTTTGTCAGCCGTCCTGCTGGGCATTAAGGCTTCTGCCTCCCAGTGGCTGAATGCTCTTCTCAGTAGTTGCATTTTAAAGAATAATTTCTGAGCCGGAACCGGTTTGGCTCAGTGGATAGAGCGTCAGTCTGCAGACTGAAGGGTCCCGGTTTTTATTCCGGTCAGGGGCATGTACCTTGGTTGCGGGCATGTCCCCAGTGGGGGGTGTGCAAGAGGCAGCTGATCGATGTCTCTCTCATCGATGTTTCTAACTCTCTATCTCTCTTTAAAAAATCAATAACATATATTAAAAAAACAATAATTTCTGAAAATTTTTTTTCAAGACTACAGATTTGAAATCCCACGGATAGGGAAGAACTTTAACGTTAAGTGGTGGGACCTCAAGCTGGCAAGGGCTTTGGCGAACCTAGCCCCTTGGCCTCTGACAGCACCTGTGTCTTCTGCCACTGGGAAGGCTGGCCCAGACCGCAACCCCCATTGGCCCTGGTAGAGGAGGACCACAAACCCTCTATGGGTGAGTATCCAGGACTCCGAGGATGGCAAACCTTGCTCCAGCCTCCCTTTCAGAGCACAGAGCTGGGCAGAGCTCGAGGTGGACGCTCTGACCTTGGGGGAGGGGAGGCCTTGGCCACAGGGGTGTGTGTAGGGCTGTGGGGGCTGTAGGGAATGGCGGGTGATGGGAGCGGAAGGCCCTGGCTCTTTATAGCCCAACCCGGGGTTGTTCGGTGTGAGCTGGAAGTGCCCCACCCTCCCCACTATGAGCAGCTTCCTTCCTGCCTGCTGGCAAGGCCTGGGTGGGGAGCGAGGGGACAGGAGGGGAGGGAGCGGGGAAGTGGCAGAGGGGAGGGGATCAGCCCTCTCTGACTCAGGATATAACTCATGCTGCATTGTGAGATCGGGCCCAGAAAGGTTTGCTCAGCTTCCACATTGCAAGGCGGAGGCTGGGCATTTGGGGAAAGGTTTTGGGCAGGGTCTGGGTGTCTGGGGCTCAGGCAGTGGAAGGCGCTGCCTGTCTGAAAGGGCTCCTAGCTGGCACTGAGGACCATCCAGCAGCCCCGGCTCTTCTTGAGGCAGCCACATGGGGGCAGCAGAGAGCCAATGAGAAGAGATTGGAGCAGAGGCCTGAGCCCTGACACCCTGAGACAGATAATGAGACCTGGGTGAGTGAGGGCTAGTGTGGCCTGTGCCTGGCACCGTGTGCTGGAGAGTCAGCCCAGACCTCTAGGACCCTAAAGCTGTGTTCACTAAGCCTGAAATTCCTGACGATGGCTCTGACCAGCCCACCTGTCAGGACCCAGGGTCCCTTCCTTGAGGAACCTCCCTGCTTCTGCACAGAACACTCGGGGTATGGTGTACTGAAGACACAGAGAGCCAACCCCACGAGGCAGCTGCTGGGGAGGCGTGCAGAGGCCCCTGTCCCACAGGGGGCTCTGAGGGCAGATGGCCCCTGTTCTGGACACTCTTCTGCCTCTTGGTCCTCAGCCTGGTAGGAAAGTCCTGGGGCCAGAGACTTTGAGAACCCTAAGTCCTTGCTCTGGGATGATGGGTGAAGGCCAGTGAAGGAGTGAGCCTCAGGACGCACCACCTAGGGACACATGCACATGTGTGTTTACACACACAAACACACAATACATATATGTATATGTGCATGCATGTATGCATATATATGCATGTATGTGTGTAAATACACATGTGCATGTGTCCCTGGGCAGTGTGTCCTGAGGCTCACTCCTTCACTGATCTCCTCACCTGGTCCTGCCCCTCCAAAGCTAATTTGGACCAAGAACACTGCTGTGAATATGAATGCTGTCACATCCATGAGGACTTGAAATTACCTTTCATTCTTGTGATCCTGAGTGAAAATGAGGAGTTTTTAGGTTCAGAACCTTAAGTCCTTGCCCATGGGAGCTCCTGAGAGAGTTGCACTAATTCCTGAGACCTTGATTGTCCTGAGGGTTAGACTCTGCCTTCTGGACTACATCCTGAGCAGGTTCTGTGCCTGTGTGGTGTGTGTGTGTGCAAGTTATGTGTGAGTGTGCATGGGTGTGAGTGTGTATATTTTTGTGTACATGTTTGAATGTGTATGTGTATGTAAGTGTGAGTGTGACTGTGCATGCATGTGTGCGTGTGTGCGTGTGTGTGCGTGCGCACGTGTGTGTGTAAACACACATGTGCATGTGTCCCTGGGCAGTGTGTCCTGAGGCTCACTCATTCACTGGCCTCCTCACCTGGTCCTGTCCCTCCAAAGCTAATTTGGACCAAGAACAGTGCTGTGGATATGAATGCTGTCACATCCATGGGGACTTAAAATTATATTTCATTCTTGGAATTCAGAGTGAAAATGAGGAGATTTTAGGTTCAGGTGGAGGTCTCTCAAATGATGACTATGGGGGCCCCTGTCTCAGGCCATGGGGGCCCTACATAGAAGGTCCCAGTTGTTAGGGATCAGTCTGACAGCCCTGCGCTCCTTCTTCCTCCTCTCCCCCTCCTCTCTCTTTCAATCCTCTGGCTGGCTCAGTTTCCTGGTGTGGTTGCTGTGGTGCTGGGTCTCTTGGGAACCAGGGCTTTGAGCATCGAGTGTGCCCAGCCTGGAAATTCCATAGCAACCATCACTGGAGATTGGCTGGGCATAAACCCTTCCCCTGCATCTCAGGTGCTCAGGGAAGGGCTAGACTCTCTCTCCAAACTGGGGTGATCCCTGTACTGATTTGTGAGATATGGAGATCCTGACCCCAAACCCTGATGTAACTTCAGTTGTTGTGTGGTCTGTTTCCTGCTCTCCCAACTGGATCACAGCTCGTGATTCCCAATGACCAGCAGTGAGATGTTCCTGGTATGTTTGCTGCTGACAGTGATATTGACTTTTCTGTTGTCTGGTGCTCTAACTCCAGCCTGGCTGCTGCAGGACTGGTGGACTTCAGTCTCTAACGGGGGTGGGGAACCTTTTTCCTGCCCAGGGCCATTTGGATATTTCTAACACCATTTGAGGGCCACACATAATTACCCACTTAAAAATTTGGCTGCTACATTTGGTCAAACATCTAATGAACTCACCCCTAATGCCTTGACAGGGCCAGACCCAATGATTTCGTGGGCCTTATTCAGCCCTCCGCCTGGTGGGCTGTGTGGTCTCCACCCCTGAGAGGATCCTGATTTAGATGGTGTTCTGCCCTGTGGATCCAGAAGGGGGAGCTCTCCAAGCCTTTCTTTTTTCCGGGGAGAAAGAGTCCTCTCTTCCTGGACATCCTGGGCCCATGCACTGTGACCAGCCTCTGCACTTGCCTTTCCACCTTCCCCAGCTTTATCTTCCTAAGGAAGACTCAACGCGGGGCTGCTATTCTTCAGAGGGACAGAGAGGAGGTGTCTTGACCTCTGTTCTCACTCAGTCGAATTCTCCCTAAACCCCACTCCTTGTGAAGGTTCCACCCTTTCCAGCCTTAAAATGGTCTCTTCCTTCTCTGAAGTCAAAACGTTCAGGGCCTGCACCACTTGTTGGTATTTGGGATTTAGGCACTTCTGTGTTGGCTCTTTTTTTAATATATTTTATTGATTTTATACAGAGAGGAAAGGAGAGAGATAGAGAGTTAGAAACATCGACGAGAGAGAGTCATCGATCAGCTGCCTTTTGCACACCCCCTACTGGGGATATGCCCGCAACCAAGGTACATGCCCTTGACCGGAATCGAACCCGGGACCCTTCAGTCCCCAAGCCGACGCTCTATCCACTGAGCCAAACCGGTCCCGGCCTGTGTTGGCTCTTGTATGTTGTCTTCATGTGTGAGCATCTTTTCTTCCCAACTTATTGAAAACTTTTTAAGGCCCAGAGCCTGGATTGTATGCCTCATAGTACCCTATGGGTCCCACCCAGCTTGGGGCACATGGAAAGTGGTGGGTAACTGTTTATGAGTAGACTGAGGAGATGATGGACTATGGGACCTGAGGGACCTGAGTTCTCTTTTCTGGCCCTTCATGTTGGCTGCTGATCCATGGGGTGGGGTAGCTACCTGCAGGAGATGGGACCAGTATTGGGTTAGTATCCACATGCTCACCCCCGACCTGGGCTGGGGCAGGCTCTGAGTTCTGCCTGATGAATTTAGCAGAATGAGCAGGGCCGGTTCTGTGGAGCTGAGGTAGCCACCTCTGGATTTGGAGCTCTGTGGGTCTGTAGGGCTCTGAATGTTTTTAAATAGGAAAACGCTGCCTTTTGGCTCTAGTATTTCACAAAGCAACAGAAACCCCCAAGAGAAAGCCCATGGCTTGCAAGTGTAAAGTTCAGGGGAGGAGTTATATCTTTTTCTTGATGGCTTAGGTGGGGGTGGAGGGGAAGGCACATTCTGGACATATGGAAGTGAGAACGCTGGCTTCTTAGGACCGATTAGCAAAGCAAGCTCTTTTAAAAATGTTTATTATTATTATTATTATTTTTAAAAAAATGTATTTTATTGATTTCGTACAGAGAGGAAGGGAGAGAGTTAGAGAGTTAGAAACATCGATGAGAGAGAGTCATTGATCAGCTGCCTCTTGCACACCCCCTACTGGGGATATGCCCGCAACCAACGTACATGCCCTTGACCAGAATCGAACCCAGGACCTTTCAGTCCCCAAGCCGACGCTCTATCCATTGAGCCAAGCCGGTTTTGGCTAAAAATGTTTATTATTTATTTATTTTTAATTGTTGATAGTATTACATTGTCTCCCATCTCCCTTTTTTTTTTAAAAAAATATATTTTTATTGATTTTGTACACAGAGGAAGGGAGAGAGATAGTTAGAAACATCGTGAGAGAGAGTCATCGATCAGCTGCCTTTTGCACACCCCCTACTGGGGATATGCCCGCAGCCAAGGTACATGCCTTTGTCCGGAATCGAACCTGGGACCCTTCAGTCCCCAAGCCGACGCTCTATCCATTGAGCCAAACCGGTCTTGGCCCATCTCCCTTTTCTTTCCCCCAAAAGCATATGCTGCTTCCTGGAGCTACTGACCAGTTCCAAAAGCATTTTCTTGCTTCGGGGTGACTATCTAATTCACAGTGTTCCACGGACGCCCCATTCTTAATCACCTGAATGGCCCTGTCTGCTCTCCTGCCCAGCTTGGCAAGAAGGGCTTTCAGCACCTCGGACAGGGACAGAGCTCCAGCCCTGCAGGACCTGAGCCGTCCAAAGGTCTGGGATTTCCTTCCAGGCCAGCTGCCCCGCAGGGTGGCACCAACACAAGGTGGCACCAATGAGGGGTTTGCCTCAGTATTTTCTCAGTCCCTCATAGACACCCTAGAGTAACATGTCCTAGTCTCCCTTACACTCGGTTCCCCTTCCCATCAGTGTCTCCTATATAATAATTCTAGAGCTTCAAATCCCTAGGTTCTGGAGGGCTCCTCCTGGTGTCTGAGGAGGCTGAGCCGCATCCTTCAGTCTGTTGAGTTCTCAGGCATTGGAGGGTAAGTAGATGTGTGGGAGGACTCCTGCTGGGATCTTGCTTTAGGAAGTTGCTCACTCCCTCTGTGCCTGAGAAAACCCTTCCCATCCAGGAGGGCTAGCCTTCCTGGGAAGCCCTCCTGGCTGCCCCGGGGAACTCAGAGCACACCTCCTCCAGACCCCTTCCACATACTGTCAGTTACACAAGGTCATGCCAGATTCTTTTCATGACATGCCATGCCCATCAGGTCCCTCTCCCCCATTAGATTGTGAACTCCGTGTAGGTGGACTCCATACCACATGTCTTCTGTAAGCAGACCCTCCAGTGAAGAGCACACCGCAAAGGGAGTGGGAGACTGAGGAGCCTGAGGGTCTTCTCACATGTCATTAAGGCTCTCCCAGTCCACTTTTTAAACTCTGAAATAAATATGTAGGGTGGACCAGGGTGCTATCTGTGGAGTAACCATTGGTCTCAAGGGCACCTAGGATCCTTAAGCAGAGACAGGAGGTGGAGGTGGAGATGAGTACTGAGAGAAAATGGAGGAGACATTGATGGGTGGAAAGTATGATTGTGTGGCATTAAGAAATCATTCACTGTTGGGGCTGAAAGGAATCTGAGAGATCACCTTGTTTGGTCTCCTCTTGTTACAGGTATAAGGAAAGTGACATGTAGAGATCCTTCTAAAGTTACACAACCAGCGAGCCCCTTTCCATCACCTCTAACCTGGTCCAAGTCTTCAGCATCTCTCTCCTGGACTACTGCACAGCTCTGTGTGGCAGATGTTTTTTCTCTAACATGGTTGTGCAAACAGATCTCGTCACACATGCTTTTCTTATACTATGTCAGAGACACTGCTCCACTGAGAGGTGTAATCTGTGTTTCCCTCTTTGAATCTGGTTGGCCATGCTTGTGACAGAAGTTATTTATGCAACTTTTGAGGCCGAGTTATTAAAGGTGGTGCAGTTGCTGCCGGGACCTCTCTTGGGACACTGGCCCTTGGCACCCAGCCACCATGCTGTGAGGGAGCCAGGCAGCCACGAGGAAAGGCTTTGTGTAGGCGTTCTGGCCCCGGTCCTAGCTGAGGTCCCAGCTGACAGCCAGCATCAACCATCAGACGTGAAGAGTGAATGAGCCTTTCAGTCCTGAGTTGAGTGGAACAGACACAAGTGGTTCCTGCTGCACCTGCCCAAATGGCAGACCCATGAGCAGAATGAATGCTGCCATTGATTTAAGCCATGGGATTTGTCAAAGCTGTCAGGCAGCAACAGTAGCCGAAACACCTCGTATCTGCCTGTTTCCCCAAACTATTTTACGTGTTTCAATACTTCAACAGACTTTTATTAGGTATAGAATGCATGCTAGGGTCTGTACAAATACACACGTGATTTCTATGTTTGTAGACAATACATTTCAGTTGCCACTATTTTTTGTTTTGTTTTTTGGCACACAGAATAAAAACCAAACTTCTCAGTCCTCCACCAATGGCTCCAGTCTCTATGCTTTTGCTCATGTTGTCCCTTCCACCTGCCGTGCTTCTATCCTGCCTTATCCCGACCTTCGACCTTCAGGGACATGCTCCAAAACTTTCTCCCTTCACCAGGTCCTCTTGCACTCCTGTGAATGTGACCAACACTTTCTGGTAACCCCACTCAGCGCAGACAGCACAGTTCTGCCTGCCTACTGCCTCTCTCAGCCTCAGTAGCCTGAGTATCTGGAGCAGAGATCCTGGGCTATCTTCCTGTCTGTTTCTTCTCTAGTCCACCCCTCCCCCCCAAATCTGGAGCAGGGACCAATACACAGGAGGCCTCCAGTAAACATTTGTTGACGTAACTATTAGCAGAACCAGAATTAGAAGTTAAGTCTTCTGAGTCCTAGTCTCCAGCATATCTTTTATATTTTTAATTTTATTGATTTTTAGAGAGAGAGGAAGGGAGAGGGAGAAACATGATGTGAGAGTGTAAGGTCCATCAGCTGCCTCCTGCACGCCCCCTACTGGGGACTGAGCCCAAAATCTGGGCTTGTGCCTTAACCACTGGGAATCAAACCAGCAACCTTTAGGTGCCCGGATGACACTCAACCAATTGAACCACACTGGCCAGGGCTCCTCAGCATATCTTATTTGCTTCGTTTTATAGCACCACAGCAAGGAAAAAGCCCCGTCATTGGTATGTATCAGGTTGGTGGGAGAAGACCTGGGTTATGGCCCTGGGTGTGTGGGGTCTGTGTGATGGGATCGCTGCATGTGGGGCTGCAGGTGGCAATAAGGAGGGAGCACAGGTTCCTGGCTATGGGTTTCAGGTGGGTCCTTTCCTCCTGTCCTCCCTCCTCCCCTCCCTCCCATCCTTTCTGGCCTTTAGCAAGCTCAAGAGCACCCACTTCTGGAGAAGAAACATGCAGTTTCATTGCTCTTTCCTCAACCAGGCCCTATATGAAAGCACCTGCACCTTCAGGACCCCACTGGCAGGAAGAACAAGGCCCCACCGAGCACTCCGAGCTCCCGTGCACAGGGAGGCTGCTGGTGTTCTCCCTTCCCAGGGGATTTGAGGCACCATCCCCCCAGCTGCTCCCCAGCCCCTGTGATTGTCACTTGCTCTCCTGGGCCTTGGTTGCCTCCCCTGGCTCGCTTCTTGGGGGTCCACAGAGGGAGGCTGCAGTTTCTTTCTTCCTCCCAGGATGTCCTGGCATGACTCCCTCAGACTGAGCAGCACAGAGGGTGGGATGGGCAGGATGTTTGCCACAGACTCTCCTCCTCAAATTGTCTCTGTGAGCTGGGAGGAGTCTAGCGTCTCACTGCCTGTACAGCGAGGGTCTCTCAGCCACAGGCAGGGTGGGGAGAGCTCTTCCCAGGACCGGTCCCTGCAGATGGCTCTGTGAGCAGAAGTTGGGGAGGGACAGATCCCAGTTGCTTCGGGTATTA
Source organism: Nyctalus aviator (assembly GCA_036971965.1). Classification (NCBI taxonomy): domain Eukaryota; kingdom Metazoa; phylum Chordata; class Mammalia; order Chiroptera; family Vespertilionidae; genus Nyctalus; species Nyctalus aviator. The sequence continues at coordinate 67,601,965 of CM072930.1, read as the reverse complement.
AGGTTGGGCACTTGCCTCTTTCCCCCAGGTCCAGGGGTAGTGGAAGTGGGAAGGTGAGGTGCAGGGAGGCTTCAACTCACATGTTGCCCTTTGTCTTTTGGTGCCTGACACCTGTGGGCCCAGGAAGAATGCCTTTGGGGAGAGCTTGTCCCCATCTGACAGCCTCCCTTACTTGTCCCAGTTCTTGGCTGTGGGGGTGGCTCAGTGAAACTGCCTTCAGGCTCTCCTTTCAGCCTCCTGGAAGACAGACAGAGGAGAGAGAGAGAGAGAGAGAGAGAGAGAGAGAGAGAGAGAGCTCCCTCCTGCCTGCCTCTGTGCCCAGGAGGGCTGCTTTGAGCCCTGACACTTTTATTTTGGGAAGACCAAGGGCCCCTCAGATTCCTCTGTCCGCCTAAGCAGCTAGGAAGAGAGCAGATGCCTGTCCTGGGAGCATGGGTACTGGAGTGTGGACAGCTGTCTGGGCTGGATGAGTAGCACCCCGCCCCCCAGCCCCCACAGCCTGGCTCTTCCTCACCTTAGGTCTGGAGAAAGAGGGACACTACCTGCAGATGTCACTGTCATGTCCTCTCTCCCACGCTCATTATTACTGCAGGCCCTTTCTCGCTCTCTAGATCCCCAATCTGAGGGGCGAACACACCACTCAAATGGGAATCACCCTGGAGATAATCCAGGGGGTGGTGGTGGGGTGGGGGAGGTGCTAGGCCAGTCTGACTTTAGGCTGGGTTTTGCCCAGCACCAGAGATGCGCTGTTGTGCTTGATGCCAGCACAAAGGACGGGGACTCTGTGCCACTGAAGGCCCTGGGAATCTTGGGGGCCAAGTGAAGATTCAAGAGGGGAAGCTGCTGGAGGTGGAGAGGGCCGAAGGGATGAGATGACTGGTCTTTTTTAGCATCAGCTGGGAGAGCCACCTCCTTCTCTCCCACTGGCTGCCTCCCTGAGTCACTGCCCACCCACCAGCAAATAAAAAAGGGTGTCATCTGCCGGCCTCTGGCCCCATTGTTTGCGTCCTTTTGCTCCCGGGTGATAGGTGAGAGTCTAGATAGGTCTCTGTAAGATCTCTTCCTCTTCGCTTTTCTTCTTTCAGACTCTGCTTCCTTCTCTGGCCTTTGTTCCTCCCTTCCCCCACATCCCAGGAAGGTTCTCCCTGGTGACAAGGCCCACCCTCTAGCTCCAAGGACAGAGGCAGCTGCAAGCCCTCAGGGGCCCCCACTTGGCCCCATCCATCTAGCCGGGTCTCTGATCTGGGCTGCAGGGGAGGGGACCCGGCAGGCTGCCGGCTCGGCCCCGTCTGTCGGTACAGCTGTCAACACTCACCTTTCCGCCCTGGCCTTCCCAGGGCCGTGCCTGGCTGCTGGAGCCAGGGACACCGCGCCCCGGAGACCCTCACTCAGACCCAGGCAGGGGATGGGGAGGCGACAGACAGACACCCTGCCTGCCCTTGAGCATCCTCAGGCCTCCTTGCCTAAATAAGGGAGCTGCAGCTGCAGCAAGCCAGCTGGCGGGGGAGGGGCCGCGGCGAGGCCAGGGCTTTCCGAGGGGCTGGGCTGCCGCAGCGCCTCAGCCCCGAGCCCGCCCACTGGGCCTGCCCCGCCGCCGCGAGCTGCAGACGCGGGAGCGGGGGGGGGGGGGGGGGGGCGCTAGCACAGGGGATCCCCAGGCTGGAACCTCGCGCTCGGGGGCTTTTCTTTGATCCCGCAGCTAACTGTCAGAATGTTCCTCTCCGTAGAGGAGGGCCCAGAGTAACCCCCGAGAGGGCCGTGTGTGCGTGCGTGTGTGTGCGTGTGTGTATGTGTGTCAGTGTGTGTGAGTGTGCGTGTGTGTGCGTGTGTGTGAGTGTGTGAGTGTGTGTGTGTGAGTGTGTGTGTGTGTGAGTCAGTGTGTGTGTGTGTGTGTGTCAGTGTGTGTGAGTGTGTGTGTGTGTCAGTGTGTGTGAGTGTGTGTGTGTGCGCGTGTGGGTGGGGGCGTCCTGCTGGGTGCGCGCCCCCCTCAATCTCACCCACTGTTATCTCAATTCGCGGTTGGCGGGGGCCTCCAGACTGTCTTGCCCTTCACGTTTCTCGGTTCTCCCCGGACCCCGCAGTCGTCCTCCCCGGCCCAGGCCTCGCCCTGTCACCTGCGGCCGTCCCCAGGCGCGTGCGGGGTGCACCAGCCGCGGCTCTGCGGGGTGCACCGGCGGCGCCCGGCGCGGTGGGGGGCCGGGCCAAAGGGACCCGCCCTCTCCCTTGGTGTCAGGCTCCCCCGGCCCTGGGGCGCAGGGGTGGGGGGGCGGGATCCCCGGGCCCCGCCCCGCCGGCTGCCGCACCTGTCCTGCAGGTTCCCTAAGGCCCCTGCCCCTCGCGGGGCGCGCGCCCCGGGGGCTGGGGGCAGAGCGCGGGGCTGGGGGGAGCCCTCGGCGCGGCGCAGCCAATGGGCAGGGCGGGCGCCGGGGTGTGTGCGGGGGGGTGGGGACGGGGTGTGCAGGGGGGTGGGGAGAGGGCGGCGCTGCGGCGCGGCGGGGGGGGGCGGGGGGGGGGGCGGGGGCCGGAGCCGAGGGGCGCGCGCCGCGTTAACCCTTCCGCGGCCGGGCCGAGCCGCCAGCGCAGCCCGAGCCGCCGGCGCCGGAGCCGCTGGGGCGCGGAGGGCGGGAGCCGGAGCGCGGGGCCGGGGAGCGGAGCGCGGCGCGGGGACGCGGCGGAGCGGGGCGGCGGCGCGGCGGGGGCCGGCGGACAGGTGTGAGGGCGGCCCGAGCCCGGCGGCTCCAGGCCGGGCCCGCGTCCCCCGGAGCCGGGAGCGCAGCCGGGCACTCCACGCCCGCAGCCCGGCCCCGGCCCCGGCCCCGCCCGTGCTCGGCTTGGCCGCGGGGTACGGGGACCACGGCGAGGCAGGGCCACCCGAAGCCCAGTGCTGGGCCGGGCCGGGCCGGGGTGGGTGGGGGCCCGCCCGGCCCGCCCATGGGCTCAGGATGCCGGTGCGGAGGGGCCACGTCGCGCCGCAGAACACCTTCCTGGACACCATCATCCGCAAGTTTGAGGGCCAGAGTGAGTGGGGGAGGGGCCGGCGGGCCGGGCACGGGGCGGGGGGCGAGCTCTTCCCAGTGTGACTGGGGGTGGCGTGGGGAGGGGGGCGTGCCTGGGACGAGTGCATCTGCCAAGTGCGAGCCAAAGGGGCTGCTGGTGTCCTCAGGGCGCTGGCCAGGGGTCGAGGGGGGCGAGGCTTGGTGCTGGGGGCCACGGGACCCGGTGTTGGGGCGCCGGGTGGGAGGCTAATTCAGTCTTCCGGGACGGGGAGGGTGTGTGACGCTGAGTGTGCGGGGCAGGGAGACGGGACGGGGGTGTGCAGTATCCCTCACTCTGGGTGCCTGGATGTGCAGGGCTGTGTGGGTGCAGGGACAGGGGAGTAGGTATCTCCCAAACTGTGGGACCTCAACAGGACGTACGGGTGCCCGTCAGCATGCAGGATCGTTGCCTAACCTGCTCCTGGGTGTGTGGGATGTGTGTCTGTCACCCATGAGTGTGGCCCTGCCTGGGCACGGGGAGGTGTCTTAGACTGGGCTACACACCGTGGGTGAGAGGATGGCATAGGCTGAACCCCAGTTGTGAGGGTCTAACGGCCCCAATGCAGCGCTCCCATGTTGTGGGTTTTCCTGCCTTGAGCCCCTTGGTGGGGACTCAGCACCCTGAACTGGCCTGGGAAGAGAGGCTTCCAGAAACGAACGTCCCAGGCTGGGCGAGGGTGCTGGCGTGGGCTTTGCACCTGCCGGTGTGTGTTGTGCACCGCGGTGGGTGTGACTGCCCAGGGCCCCGGGAGCAGAGCGCTGGTGACATTCCTTGCCCATGACCCTGTGGACACAGGACAACGTGTGCTTGTAGCAGCGGTGGGCAGAGGGAGGGGTCAGCTCGATGCACAGCGTTGTCTGAGCGAGGAACACGATGATCCCGAGGGGAGGAGGCTGCGGTGGCGGAGGGCCCCGGGGCAGGGGCTTTCTTTCCCACAAGCTCCAGGGGAGCGTGCAGGCACCTGCGCTGGGATCTGGGGGCCTGGCTTCCGGCCCTTCCTCTGCCAACGTGACCTTGAGCGAGCCTCTTCCCTGAGCCTCAGTTTCCACATCGGGGACGAAGGGGCATGAGATGAAAGGAGCCCGTCAGGTCCCTCTGACAGTTTTCCAGGAGCTCAGGGAAGGGGTGAGGGTGGGGCCTGCCTTCGAAGAAACTCCTCTTCTCTCCAGGCCCGCAGCGGGTGCCACGTGGTTTTCCTTCCTCCTCCGAAGCCGGGGTGTGTGTGTGTGTGTGTGTGTGTGTGTATGTGTGTGTGGTGGTGGTGGGGGTGGTGGTGGTGGGGTGGGGGGGGTGGATTGCCTTGGACGGAGGTGAAGATGGAGGCCGGATCTGGGGTCTTTGTAGGTGACAGAGAGCCCTGACTGGGGTGACCACTGCTTGAGGCCCAGGGAACTGACCTAAAGATGACCCAACTTCAGAAAGTAGCTTCCTGGAGGTCAGGGCAGGGGACTGTGGAGGAAGGCAGGGGCGGCCAGGTCCCGAGGCCTTGCCTGCCTCAGGGAGGCCTTGCCCCTGGGACTGCCCGGGGCTGTGGCCTGCGAAAGCCCCGCATTAAAGGCCAGGGTGGCCGGAAACTTACGCATTTATAAGAAGCTCTTATCCCGGGAGCATCTTCCCTGGCACCAGCTCCGCTGCCTGCCCGCTGCTCACCCGCCAGCTCAGCCTCAGGGCAGGCTCAGCCTCAGGGCAGCTAGCCCAGGCTAGCTGAAAAGGTCCACTGGGGCAGCCCTCCTCCATGGGGCAAAACTGAGGCAGCCCTCACATTCCCGCATCTGCCTTCTCACAGCGGGCCACTGTCTCAGCCCGCAGGGCGCCAGGTGTTTTCAGGGTTGGTGCTGCAGACCCCATTCCTTGCTTCCTATGACCTTGGGCTTCTGCCCGTGGCCCTTAGCCTATTTCTTCACCCTCTGCCAGAACTGGCTTCAGAAGCTGGCTCTGTCAGGTACAAGCTGCAAGCTATGGGCACGGCTCTGAACTTCTTTTGAGCCCCGGTTTCTCCATCTATAATAGAGGATGCTGCCTTATGGGGCTGTCAGTGTTACAGGAGATGCAGCCTAGCAGGTGCTCACGTGGGACTTTCCTCAGCCTCTGCCCACTCCCCAGCCCCCGACGGCCCTGCCAGGAAGCACTGATACTTGGGGGAGTGATTTCCTGGGGATCCCCGGGGTAAGAAGTGTACAGGGAGCTCCCCTCAGTCTAGAGATGGGTGTGTGTGTGTGTGTGTGTGTGTGGAAGAGAAGCCGAGGGAGCCGGTGCAAAGGGAAGGCTGGCCGCCATCTCTGACCCTTCCCAGCCTCCCTCTCCAGGCCCAGTGTTTATCCCTCCGCCGCGGCTGCTGACACACGTTGCTGACACCCGCCCAGTCTGGCCCCGGCCCCAGGCGCGGAGGGGCGGCAGGCCTCTGGCAGCCTGCCCGGGGGAAGCCACGGAGCCAGCCTGAGGGCCTGGCGGGGGGCGGGGGGGCGCCGCCTGACCGGCTGGCGAGGCACCTGTGTTGGGGCGCAGCTGCGTTCGCCCCCCTTCTGGGGACCCCGGCTCCGCGGGGCTCCCTGAGGCCGGGAGTCTTGGGGGGGGGGGGGCGGGCGGCAGCGAGTGACAGGAGAATGCAGGTGAGGGCTGCAGCCCTCGAAGCAGGGGTCCCTGCTCGCTCATTGCCTGCTCATCCCCCCGCCTCCCCTACCCCCCACACCCCCAGGCCGCAAGTTCATCATCGCCAACGCTCGGGTGGAGAACTGCGCCGTCATCTACTGCAACGACGGCTTCTGTGAGCTGTGCGGCTACTCGCGGGCCGAGGTGATGCAGCGGCCCTGCACCTGCGACTTCCTGCACGGGCCGCGCACCCAGCGCCGCGCCGCCGCGCAGATCGCGCAGGCCCTGCTGGGCGCCGAGGAGCGCAAAGTGGAGATCGCCTTCTACCGGAAGGACGGTAGGCGGGCCTGGAGGCGGGGCCTGAGGCGGGGCCGCGGGGGCGGGGCGGCCAGGGGATGGGGGAGGCTGGAAAATGGCCCGATCCTGGGCCGGTTCCATAGTAGCGTGACCCCAGCTGGGGCCATCGCCAAGGGCCAGGTGGGAGATCAGGGCTGGGCACTGGGGCTGCAGGCGGTCTGAGTCTTCACCTCACTCTGGTGGGATGGTTTTTCGGGGCAGTCAAGGGGCTGCTGGGCTGTAGGTCTGGCGCCTCTGATTCCTTTCTCTCCCTGGGCAAATGTGGGCACGATGTGCTAGAGGTGGATGGGGTCGGGATGGCAGGGGCGTGCGTGGACAGAATAGGCCAGGCTGGCGGCTGGGCGCTGACCTCTGCCACAGGCCTCTAGGTACCCTAGCAGCCAGCCCCTGCCGTGTGCCTGACTGGTGTGGGGAGAAGCCACTGAGGGCCAAGGTGGGGAGGGCTGAGGACGCTGCTCAGTTTCTGCTGCCCCTCTCCTGCCTCCCTCCCTCCCCCCCTCCCCCTCTGCCCTTCACCTGCACCTGACATGAGGTGTGTGCCTCTTCCCAGCCCCGGTTCCCTTTGTCTCATCTGTCGAGGCCCCGCCTGCCATCCTTTCCTGCGCCAGGTGTCTCCTCTCAGCCACCGCCTCCTAGCTCAGCTGCTCCGGGCTTCCGGAGATGGGATAAACAGAGCTCTGGGCTGGGCTGCTCCCGCACGTGTCCATCCTGGCTGGTGGGCTTTGCTCCGGAAGTTCAAGGCACAGGGCTTTGGACGGTTTGCAGAGGGCTAGGGAGGAGGCTCCAGAAGGTGCCTCTGGACTGACCATGGGTGCCCCAACCTTGCTGCTTAGTGCTTACCGGGCAGCACTGGCTGAACTCAGGGTCTTGCAGAGAGAGCAGTGAACAACACGCGGGTTCCTGCCTTAGGAGCTCACATGCTGGAGCCGGCAGGCTCTGTCTCCCCCTGGGGCTGGGTGAAGTGAACTCATAGCCCAGGCCCTGGCCTTGCCTCTTGGAACCTCCCCTATGTGCACAGGGTTGGCCGGGGCTGCCTGTGAAGGCTTGTGCCTCCCCGATGGCCCTGCTTTGGCAGGGGTGCCCAGCCTGGGGCATCACGGCATTAGAGGGGACCCGGAAGAGGATTAGCTGGCAGCATGTGGGGGTTCTGGCTCGGAGGCAGGGGCTGCAAGACTAGATGGAAACCCTGAATGCAGGGCCTCTGTCTGCTTTTCCACTGATGTCGCCCAGGACCCAACTCAGAGCCGATTTGCTTTTGTATCTGCCTGGCCATCTAGTACTAGCTAACATCGGTGGGTGGCTTCTCTGTGCTGGACACTGTGCTACTAAATGTTTCGCTTACATTATCTCACGGAATCTTCACAACAACCCTGGGAGGTAGATGTAACTTTTTCTCCATTTATGGACGAGGAAACAAGTTCGGGGAAATTCAGAAACTTTTCCGAAGTCACACAGCTAGTAAGTGGCAGAGCGGGGAGTGGAACTGTGTCTGTCTGATCAGAGCCCTCCCCACTCTGCTTCGCTGTCATATGTTAAAAATGACACCAGCTAGCTACAGGGGCATCTACAGATTCCAATTACTCCCTGTACAGGGTTATCTGCAAACCACTGATGTAATGAACAGAATGTGAACACATTAAGTCTCAGGTTCAGGTCCAACACCAGAAATCATGTAACATGGGCCAAGGCGGTTACTGTCTTGAATCCCTTTCTCCTGGGATAAGGTATCTGCTCGGCCCGTTGGCATGGGGGGGCCCGCGTGCTTTTGTCTGCGCTGTGGTGTGTGTGGGGCAGGCCTTCTTCCTCTCCTCACGTTGGCTCCTCTGGGAGAGAGGGACCTTTCTGCAGGATCCTATGGAATCCCGGTGCCCCTGAGGATCACAATCCAGCTCACTCAAGTTACACGTGGAGAAACTGAGAAGCAGAGGTCCAGTTACCACTGGATCTGTGGAGGGAGGGGGACTAGAACCCAGGCCCCTTGTCCGGGTCCAATCACTTTGTCCCCTTCAGATTCCTACTCCAAATGAGGCTGTGACCCAGGAAACCCGGCGCCAGTCATCTCTGCCTCCCCCTGCTCTGCCCTCACAGTTTCCATGGGCTCAGGTAGCTCCCGGTGACCAGCAGTCTGGCCTGGGCCCTCAGGTCATGTGAGTCCCGGCTTGTCCTGGCACCAGAGACTCGGAAGCAGACAGATTTCCTCCGCCTTCCCCCCTCTGCCGTGAGACGCCGGGCCCCTCGGGAGGTTCTGTGTGGCCTGACCTGTGCTGTGTGCTTGTGTGCACTAGCTCACGCCTTCGCTCCTGGCAGAGCAGGGAGGCGGAGGTGTAGAAGGCCAGGGCCGCCTCTTGTCTCTGTCCAGGCCTGTCTCGGGGTCTTTGCCTGGGCCAGCCCCGGGGGAGTGGGTCCCCGGGCTTCAGCCCCGGGGCGGTGGGTGGCTGGGCAGGAGGCGGGGCCGTTTGCTGGCAGGCGCCAGTGCGGACAGCTGTGCTGTGTCGGTGCCTCCGGCCTAGCTCTGTGCAGTATCAGGGCCTGGAGCCAGACAGCTCTGTTACTTAGTTGCTGGGATTGTTGGGAGGTAGGGAGGCTGGACTGGGGGTCTGTGGGGTGGAGGGAGAGAGACGAGGTGCCTGGGACCTGCTGGGCCCGCATCGATGCCCCTTCACTCCAGGCCCAGGATGAAGGTGGCCCTGGGAGCAGAGCCAAACAGTGCCGGGCTGGCAGGCAGTGGCATGGCTGCAGCGCCCTGGGGCCTTGCCTGGGCACAGGTGCTGCTGGAGGACATCTGCATCCCCCATCACGGGCTGGCGGGGTGGCCGGGGATCCCTCTGAGCCAGGCTCCTCCTCGCTTGCTGCCCTCCTCCGCTGGGCCTGGTGGAGGTCCCCCCTGCTCTCTGTCTCTTTGTTCCCGCTGTCTCTCTTCGCCCCGCCTCCTGCAGTGCCCAGCTTGTCTGCCTGTGCCTTGCCGTGCTGTGGTCTCTGCTGCTTTCCTTCTCTCCTTCTCCCCAGGGCTCCCTCCCTGCCGGCACTCTGTCCCCTTATCTCCTCCACCCTGCATCTGTCTCTTCTTTTCCCCACCATCCCCCCTGAGCCTTTCTCCCTCGGCTCTGTCTGGCTCCTCCATACCTCCGCCTGCACTGGCCTGGCCTCCGTGTCCCTGTGTCCCCAGGAGCCCATGCGTGGGTGGAGACAGGGGTGTCTCTAGAGAAGAATCTGTCTGCTTCTCTGCTCCAGCTGCAGGCTGGTTGCCATGGTAACAGGGTCAGAGGGCACCTACTGCAACAGCTGAGCTGTGGTTTGTCGAGGAGTGAGGACCAATGGGCCAGCCTGTGCCCTGGTGCCTCCAGTGCCTGTGGGGTACCTGAGCCCCAGAGGTGGCCCCATACCAGCTGGTTTATGGTTCCCAGATTCAGACCCCAGCTGATGCAGGCACTGCTGGCACCAGCGACACTCCAATGGGCCTCCCATGACCCTCCACACACCCAGGCCATTTCCTCACCTCCTCCCATGCCCCTCCTCCAGCATAGCTGACCTCTCTCCAAGCTCAGAACCCCACTCCTCTCCCCCTCTCCGGGCCCACAGCCCTCAGGCCCCAGAACCCTAGCTGCAGTGAGCTGTGTGCGGAAGCCCTGTATTGGGATGCTGGTGAAGCAGCCCCAGGGCATATCGTGCTGGGCAGGCAGGCGGGACCCAGGCTGGTGCCATCCGTGAGATGGGAGCAGCCTAGAGTGAACAGCGGAGAACAAGGCTAGACACAGGGAGCACTGCTCTTGAGGGGCCCTTCACCTTGGCCTTCCAAGACAGGGCGGGGGAGAGCACCTGCTATGGCAGGAGGCCAGGAGCGGTGCCAGGCTCCCCACCAGCGCCTTTCCTCCAGGGCGGGAGTCGCTCTTGAGAGGGAGCAGTGCCCGGTTCACAGTTCCAGTTCCAGATGAGGCTTCCCGTCCCCGGGGCGAGAGGCAGGCCCGCCAGGCTGAGGGTGCGAGCGCTCCTGGCACACGGGGTCTGGAGAGTGTCAGGAGGGTGGCTCCGCCGTGTTGTGTCTGCTGTGGACCCCGGAGAGGAGCTATGTAAATATTTGCACAGAGCGGGCGGGATGGGAGCAGAGTTTGGCCATGGCCTTGAGCTCTGGGGAGGGGGGCTGCGGGCTGCAGGAGGGCCAGTGTGGGGTGAGACTGGTGAGAGCAGCATGTTTTCTGCCCACAGGTGGCTTCCAGGGCGGTGTGACAGGTTCTAAGAAACCCCTTTCACACTTAAACACCCCTTACCCCCTACCCCACCACCACACAGGGTGCCTCAAATACCTCCATTAGGGAACGTTTTGCTTGAGGGAGAATGAGTCTTTTTCTTTAAAAAGACATTCTCTCTCATCACCCCTCCCCCACACGCAGGGAGGAACGTGGAGTTATCTAGCCCCTTAGTGTGTGGGAGCTTAGCAGAAACTTTGCTCCCTGCCACGGGAGGAGGGCCCTGGGGTCAAGGCCAGAGCAGGGGAGTGGAGGGCACCTGGGACCGGTGGTGAGTACAGGAGCGGCCCCTCCGGTCCTTGGTTCCTGAAGGTCTCCGTGCTGTGCACTGTTGGCCAGAGCAAACCTCTCTTTGTCTAGGTGACATGAAGCACCCTGAGGCTGGGTGGCGTCTTCTCCTTGGCCCATATCTTCCTTGTTCACAGTCTGGATGAGGTGGCCATGTCAGAACTCTCCCACCAGATTGCAAGCTCCCTGAGGAATCCATGTTGAATCTATGTGTCCAGTGCATAGTGGGAGTTCAGTATATGCTTGCTTGCTCACTTAGTGAATGAATGAATGAATGAAAGAATGAATGAATGAAAGAATGAGTGAATATGCCGAAACCGGTTTGGCTCAGTGGTAGAGCGTCAGTCTGAGGACTGAAAGGCCCCAGGTTCGATTCCGGTCAAGGACATGTACATTGGTTGCAGGCACATCCCCGGTAGGGGTTGTGCAAGAGGCAACTGGTCGATGTTTCTCATCGACGTTTCTAGCTCTCTATCCCTCTCTCCTCCTCTCTGTAAAAAATCAATAAAATATATTAAAAAAAATGAGGGAATAAGCTGGGCAGGATGTTGTTGCAGTGACTTGGGAGCAGTCCCTGGCCCAGTTAGAGCTGCTGTGTGACTTTGGGTAAATCATTTCTATCTCTGAGCCTCAGTCTCTCTCTGTGAAAAGCCTGACAATAATATCTGAGGGGGCTGAGGATTAGAGGATGGGGAGGCTTCCAGGCTACAGGAAGGTGGGCCCGGGAGTCCTCCAGCCTGCTGTGTGTGGGGGACGTGGTGGGGTACAGAGAAGGTATCTGGGACTCCCAGCCTCCCTCCACCAGAGGAGGCTTGATGGGGGAGCAAAGCTGGTGGCAGCTGTGACTGCACTTCCAGCTTCCAGGAGGGAGGCATGCTTTCTGGCAGGTGGTCCTCGCAGCCTTCTGAGCGGCAGGCTTCCTCTCCATCATTTCACAGGAGGGAAACTTGCTCAGAAAGGCTAGGGGACTTGGGCATGTTGACCCAGCTAGTGGGCACCTGAGGGGGCACGCAAACCCAGTTTTGCTCTTCCAGTTCTAGAGCCCTCCCGCATGCAGCCGGAACACTGCCACACCAGTTGTCTTGCCCCAGAGAGTCCTTTGGAGGCACGATGGGCTCAGCGCTCCAAGAAATGTGGCTTTCAGAGCCCAATTCCTCATTTGCTAAATGGCATCAAACACCTGCCCTCCAGGCACTGCTGTGAGAAGTGCCCCAAAGCAGATGGTAGATGCCAACAAGGCAGAGCCCAGTGTCAAGGCTCATCCTGCTTTCCACATGGCAGGGGAGTTAGCCGAGCCAGGGTCTCAGCACCCCTGTGCCCCACTGCCCTGTCCTGCAAGGGACCCTGCCTGCCCCAGATTCTGCCTCTCCCTCAAATCACGCAAACACGCTATGTGTGTTATTGTTTTTGCTTTCTCTTTCACTTGCTTTTTTTTTTTTCTTTCTTTCTTTTTTTTTTCCCCTTTTGCTCTCATTCCCCAGTCCCATTACCCTCCCCTTAGGCAACCATTGAAATGTACTTCCTGTGAATATGCTGCTTGCATATGTTCTTGCAAAATGTGTATTTTGTCTGGATGCGTAATAGGTTTAATTTATGTAAATGGATGTGCTAGCTGTTGTATCCTGGCGCTCACTCTTCTTACGCAGGAGTGTGCCTGTTAGACCACCCAGGCTGTTACTTGACACCCAGTCTGGAGCTTCATATTCTGTGGGGGGAAACCCACCTAATTTTCTCCCAGGGAGGGCCCCCCACAGCATCTCTCTAAATAATGCTGCCGTGGCCATCCTCACCTGTGGCCCCTTTTGGACTCACGTGAGGGTGTCTTTGGGATACATCCCCAGAGGTGGAATAGCTGGGTCATGGGATCTGTGGGCACCTAATTTGACTAAGTATTGTCTGGCTGAGTACCAGGTTGGCTGCCGCCACCATCACCTGCCCACACATCCGCCTTATCTCCACCATACTTGGCATTATCTACCTTCCCAAGTTTTGCCAGTCTAATCGGTGGAAGTGATAGCTTGCCGCTTGAATTTGCATTTCTTTGACTTCACCTGAGTTCGAGCATCCATCTCATAGGCTGGATAGCCTCTTGGTTTGCTTTCCTGTCACTCACCTGCTCGTATCCTTTGCTCACTCTTCCCCTGAAGCCGCTGTCTTTTGTTCCTGGCTTTCAGGAGTTGCCTGTGTATTCTAGAAATGCAAATGCACAGTTAAATTTTCAACATACATATTCCGGACATTATTTCCTGCTGAACCGAGACACTGCAAACGTTTTCTCCCATTCAGTTGTCTGTTGACGTTATCCAACAGAGATGCTGAATTTTGATACAAACACACTTCCTGCGTTTTAGCTTTGTTTGTGCCTTTGAAGTTTTGTTGAGGAAATTCTTCACCATCCTGAGGCTGCGAAGTCTACACCCCCTTCTTCTAATGACTTAATTGTTTCACCTTCCTCGGTTGGGTCTCTGATCCATCCTGAGCCTACCTCTGTCTGTGGTGTCTGAGGGATCAAGTTCGATTTTTTTTTCCATGTAGTGAGCCAATTTTCCCAACATGTCAAGTAAACAGCCTGTTCTTTTCCACTGGTTTGCGGGGCTCCCTGCATTGCCAGTTAATTACCCATATATCTTGGGCCTGTCTTTGAGCTCTCTATCCTGTTCCAAATATTTGTTTGTCTGTTCTTGCATCAAAACCACATTAAAAAAAAACATTTAGTATATCTTAGTATCTGGAAAAGCACATCTTTTCTCTCTATTCTTTTTTTCTTTCTTTCTTTTTTTTAAAAAATATATGTTTTTGTTGATTTCAGAGAGGAAGGGAGGGGGAGCAAGAGAAAGAAACATCAATGATGAGAGAGAATCATTGATTGGCGGCCGCATGCACGCCCTCCGCTGGGGATCGAGCCCGCAATTCAGGGAAGTGCCCTTGACCACAATCAAACCCAGGACCCTTCAGTTCGAAGGCTGATGCTCTATCCACTGAGCCAAACTGGGCTAGGGCTTTTCTCTCTGCTCTTCATTCTAATGGTTGACATAGAGATTTGTGGGCTTCTCTTTTTCTTTATAAACTTTAAAAAAAAAAACCTTATTGAGTCCTTTGCAAAGAAAACCCCCACTATAATTTTGACTGGAATTAGATTGGTTTTCTAGATGAATTTAGGGAGAATGGACAACTTTATAGTAATTTTCTTATCCAAGGGCCTGTATTATCCTTCCACTTATCAGATTATTTCTGTATCCTTTATTAGTTTAAAATTTTGTCCCCCCTTTGTAAAGGCCTGTGCATTCATGGTCAATTTCTAGATAATTTATCCTTCTGTTGCTGTTATGGAAGGGACCTTATTTTGGGCTACCTATTTGAATAGCTCTATGCTGGCAGAGAGAAAGGCTGCCTGTTTTTGTGGGCTGACCTTGTACCAGGCAGCTGTATTGAACACCATCCTTTGTTCTACTAGTTTAGCTTGATTTGGTTGGTTTTTAGGGAGATGACCCTGTCATCTGCACATAATGCCGGTTTTCTGTTTACGTCTGGGTCATTGTCATATGTTCTGATGCTAGAATGTTCCACTGGACCTTTCAGGAAGCTTCCAGGTGTGCCTGTCGGTGGTGCCACGCCTCAGAGTCCTGTGAGGTGGGCGAGTGCTGGAGGGATTACAAGTCTCGGTTGAGTGATGAGAAACTGTAGCTGATGGAGAGCTGGTTGGGGAGAGGTGTTCTCAAGGCCCACCAGGCTTTCTGGGGTGTGCTGGGGCTAAGAGGAGGCACAGTTCTGGAAGCTTGCCGAGCCCCGGGGGAAGGCAGGACCCCCAGGTTGTCTCCTGGTGGACACGTCTGTGTGGGGTCATGGCGAGGCAGGCTGGTAGGCTCTGAGGTTCAGAAACCCCACCTGGGAGACTCCTGCCCCGCCGCTCCCGGGGTTCCTGGGCGGGCAGCCTCCATGCGCCATGCTAACTGCTGACCTGATTCCTAACCCATCAGCAGATACTGCCGAGTCCCTCGGTGGTCCTGGCCTGCTATCCGCTGGTGTGAAGTGGACAGATTATGCTGTGAAGGGACAGGTGGTGCCCTTGGATCTGAAAGAGCTTCGCAGGTGGGAAGTGGCCCTGTTCACACACACCTGCTATTAGCGCAGGTTCTGGCCTCAAGTCCGCCAGCAGAACTCAAACACCTGCCTCCCCGGACCAGCCTCTACTCAGGGCTCTGACTCTGGGAGAGGCAGGAACCTCACTCCAGAAGCCAGCACGCAGTTATCCCCCAAATTAGGGATATAGTTTTAGAAGGGTTCTCAGTGAGAAACATCCCTGTGGGCTGGATGGAGCAGTGAAGGCGATCTCTGTGGCAGGACCCTGCAGAGCCTGGAGGATGGCTGAGCTGGAGGGGAGGGGTTGGGGCTGTGGGGAGTGGGAGTCCCGGTGAGCCGGGGCGCCCTGTAGGCCAGCCCCCTCGTGTCCCAGGTGTCTGTGTGTGCGGGGATTGCTGGGATCCAGAATGGCAGACCCTGAAGGGTTCTCAGTGGGGACGGACTCCAGGAAGTCGGAGGAGGGAGGGGGAGTGCAGGCCTAGGGGAGGGACGGGATGGATCCACGGCGGCAGCTTTCTCCGCCTGAGCACAGCCTCGCTCCATCTCCTGAGGCGCCTTGGGAACAGGCTGGTGACTCCACTTGAGAGACCAGGAGGCCGTGTCCCCGAGAGGCTGAGTGGCACGCAGCGGACTGGCGCAGGGCCGGGCTGGGCCAGAGCTTTTCTAGAAGCTCTTCTTCTGTGGTTGGGGAGGGGGAGATGATGCAGGCAGGCCACAGGCGGGGGGCTTGGGGGGTCTAGGTGACTGGCTCCCGAGACCCTCTGCATGGCCTCTAACTCCCTGGGAAGCTATTAGACAGGGAGGGTGGTGGACGTCTGTCTGGGATGCCTCTTTTATGTGAGTCGGGGTCTGGCTCCTGGCTCCCAGCTCCTGCCCTGCATTGAGTCTTCTCCGTCGCATCTGCCTCGCAGCCCCCAGAGCAGCAGAGAAGATGGTCTCTCTCCTCCTCCCGCATCTCACACTCATTCACTGACTGGTCCCTCAGGCTCCCCTACTCTGCCCCCTGGGCCTGCAATGTCCCTCCCTGCTCCCCTAGGCCCAAGGCTGCCATGAGAGCCATGTTAGTGACACGATGGCCCCCGTCCAGGAGTCGCTCCTTCTGCATCTTCCTGTCGCCGCCACCAGGCTAAATATAACCTGACACTGCACAGCCCTGCGCGGAGACAGCGTCTCTGCCTGGGGGCGGACAGGGCTGCCGGGGCCCCAGCCTCCTGCCCTCAGTGTGACTTTGGGCTCAGCTCCTCTTGCTGGGAGCGGGACGGGGAGGGGACCAGGGCCAGGATGGCTGCCTCCCTGAGGTCACCTTCCTTGCAGGGCCCTGTTTCGTTGCAGCTCTGGATGCTCCCGCAAGCCATCTGTCATCTCATCCGGCGGCCAGGGCAGGAACCACGCATCCCCGTGGTGCCCCAGGGAGTCCGATGCTCAGAGAGGCGAGCGGCCTGCCCACAGTCACACAGCTCTGGCTCAGGTCTCTTGATGGCTGGGCAGGTCACCTCTGCTCCTCGGCCCGGCCCTTTGCCTCGGTTATCCTCTCTTCCTCATCTTGCCCGGGCTCCAGATTGGGGTCCTGTTGACTCCCTGGCGCAGTGAGGGCAGGTGCCAGGCCTGTGTGGTTTGTGCTGCCCAAATGCTTGGCACTGGTGCCCTCAGTGACTGCTCGTGGGGGATGAAGGAGCATCATGACCTGTTTACAGGCAGATGTCTGACCTGGGGGTTTGCAGAAGGACCCTTGAATTCTTGCTGGCCCCTCCACCACTGGCCACACCGTCCTGATGGATAAGGCCTGGGAGTGGTAACGCTGAGGCCGGGGGTGCCCAGAGGTGGGAAATCCAGTTTGGGACTGCGAGTGGGTCCCCCGCCCCCCATGGGTTGGGACACTGGGCAAGATGGTGCCAGGGTTGGCAGCAGATGTGTGTAAGCCGCATTGTGTTCTGGTGAACAACGGCCCCTTCCCTGGGGTCAGGAAGAGCTGCACCTGCTGCACCTGGAAGGTGTCCAGGCCTGGTTCTCGCCGGGCCCCTCCCGCTGTCCCCTCCTCCCCTCCTCCTCAGTGACCTTTGGTGAGCTGCATGGCTGTGTCTGCTTTCGTGTCTCCATCCCCACAGGACCCAGTGTGCCCTGGACTCCAGGAGGGGGCAAGGCTGGGCACTCAGCCTCCCCCCACTCCCCGAGCCAGGTGCCCTCAGCTTGGGCTGGGGGTTGGGGTGTGAGTGAGGGCTCTTGGCAGCAGCTACTAGAGCCAGATGGCTTGGGGCCTCTCCGCTGGGGAGACCCGTCCACCTGGCTCTCCCTCTCCTCCGTCCAGGATCAGGACTTCCCATGAGCCCTGCTTCTGCTTCACACATGTCATCCCTCCCTCCAGCCTCCTGGGGTGGGCGTGACGCTGGGGCGGGGAGGTGAGGTGACTTGCCCAAGGTCATTCTGACACAAAGAGCAAAGGCGCTTTGATTCCACAGCCTGAGTCGGGGAACCCCATATCCTATCTGTGGGCAGAGCGGGAGCGGGGGCGGGAGGTGAGAATCCCTCCACCCGCTCCTCCCAGCACCCTCTGTCGCTGGCTGCCGCGGGAGTGTGGGCCGCGCCTGCCACGGTGTGGCTCTCTGTGGAACTGCAACCTCACACAGCTGGGCCGGCAGTCAGCCTCTGCTGGGGGCAGGGCAAGGTGTGAGGGAGGAGAGGAGAGATTGAGGGCCAAGAGCAGGACTGTGGGGGCAAGGTACTGTGTGTGCTAGTGTCAGCCTGGGTCTCAGAAGCAGCATAGCCACCGGCTGCCGACATTTCTGCCGTGTGAGGGTCAGAGACCAGGCCTGATCCTGCTCCTGCTATCCCTGCGCCCCACCCTGACCTGGGTCTGAACCTCAGCTGCCCTCAGGGAGCCGCATCTCCCATACTCACAGCCAGTATGGGGTCCACTGAAAGGTCTGGCTGGAGGGCTGGGGGAGAGTGATGTGTCGCTCACTGAAGACCCCACTAACCAACCAGCCAACCAAGCGAGCGGGGGTGGGGGTGGGGGCGGGGGCGGGCAGGCAGAGCCTCAGAGCTGCCCGCTTTCCTTTCTGCCCTGTCTCCTTGAGAACAGCAGCTGGAGCCTCCTCTCTCCTGCCACGTCCCGCAGCCACTAGGCAGGGCTCCAGGACACATTTTTGGAAGAAGCTGGGCTTTGACAGGGCTATTTGAAAGGAAAAATTCCTTGAATGTCACCAAGGGAGAGAGGGCCGAGGGGACTCAGCGGATGAGTGTGTGTCTGGGGGCAGGGGTGAGCCTGAGCTGCAAGAAGGCTTCTAGTTGAGTTTCTGCAGCCAGGCACGGGGTGGGCTGGCAGAAGCGGTTCTCACTCCCTCGCTGAGGAGTCTGAATGGAGCGGGCAGGGTGCGGAGGCCTCAAGGTCAGAATCCCAGGCTGTCCTGAGAAGTTGGGCTCTTCCGGGTTCCAGACTCTGGACTTCTGGGACAAGTTTCTCGTAAGGAATGAGGACCAGGACCTTGGATGCTGGGGTCCTGGGGCTGGCTGTTTGGGATCTCCAGGGCTAAGGTTTCCTGGTCTCTGGCCTCTGTAGTCCAGATCAGGGCCAGTCCCTGCTCAGGCCGCTGTTGGCCATCACCATATTAGGACATGAACTCTAGGCGGGCTGTCTGGGTGCCAAACAGTCTCCAGCTGGGTCCGGCCCCCTGCAGCTCCCAACACCACGGCTGTGCTTCAGTTGGGCCATTTCAGAGGTCAGGGGACAGTAGAGGCTGCTGATGAGAGATCCAGACAGAGCCCCCAGCTTAGGTTCTGAGGGCTGAGCCAGAAGGGCCTGGGATGAGGTGAGAGGAAGGACCTCAGAGAATCCCTGTCAGCCCCTCACCTGGTGCAGCCGCCCCTCCCCCCCCACATCCTTTTCAGTTGGTTGCAGAGGATCTCCTTCCACAAGGTGAATCCCACGCCTGCTAGAACTGCTGCTCTGCAGAAACCAGGTCCTTCACGCCTGGTCTGCTCAGGCCATTGCTGCCGCACTCCCCACGGCTCTGCCACCAGCGCCTGTCCAGAGAGCCTCCAGATTGCTGGCCCTCCCTTGACTCAGCCCACTACCAATACTTCCTCTCCACCATTCCCACCAGCATCACCCCATCACTGGCCCACTGGCCAAGGCTCCCTGCTGTGTTGCTCTAGGAGTTAGGCCAGCAGAGGGGACACACACACTGTGAGTTAGGTCCCTGCTATTCAGAGAAGACAGGTGAGCAGGTGGACAAGAAAAGAAGTCTCTGTCCCCAGAAGAAAGTGTGATGAGGGACAAGCCTGGAGCCCGCAGGGAACATGGAGAAAGAGGAATAGGATGTTAATATGAGCATCAGGGTCTTCTTCAGAAGTCGGCAGAGGAGGGGGAGAGGCTGTGCGCTGGACAGAGAGCGGAGGTAGATGGGGCACATCTGGCCTGGGGGACTGGTCTCCCCTGGGAGCCAGGCAGAGAGAGAGACTGGGAGAGAAGAGAAAGACAGGAGCCCAGCCAGCGTGGCTCAGTGGTTGAGCGTTAACCTATGAACCAGGAGGTCATGGTTCGATTCCCAGGCAGGGCACATGCCTTGGTTATGGGCTCGATCCCCGGGGCAGCCAATCAATGATTCTCTCTGTCATTGATGTTTCTTGCTCTCTCACTCTCTCTGAAATCAATAAAAATATATTTTTAGAAAAAGAAAGAAAAGAAAGACAAGGAGAGACAGCGATGCAAGATTTAGGAGCAGTGCTTCACAGCTCTTTGGTGAAGGATCACTTTTCTTTCTAATACATCACAGACCTTTGTGAAGTACAAATTCACAGGCTTGGACATCGTGGCAATGTCGAATTGCTTGAAAGTTTTGAAACTCTTGCTTTCAACTTCTGAGTGCATCTTGCTGTGGACTGACAATAGCTGGGACTAACGCAGAGAGAGCAATCACTAGCCCGTGTGCAGTGTTCAGTGTACGCCTGGCATTGCTCTAGGCCCTCAGCATGCGGTGACTTCATCTTTGTAACTTGGGACTAAGGAACTAGGGTTCCCACTTTATAGATGTGAAAAATGAGGCACAGGAAGGTTAACTAAGTTGAGCATGATGGATGCATAAATGACTAAGTGGCAGAGGTGGGATTTGAACCCAGAGACCCTGGGCTTAATCCCCACACTGCACTACCCTGTGTGAGGGTCACAAGGATACATTGAGAGGCGAGGGAGAATGAGAGGACCAGGTGGAGGCAGAAAGGAGCTCAAGCCAGGATGAGGGAGAACACACATGGGGAGAGAGAGGGAATGCTTGGCCAGCAGCAAGCCAGAGCAGGTAGACTGAGGTCACAAGCTCGGTCTGGCAGGCACAAAGCCGCAGGGGTGGGTGGGTGGGGTGGGGTGGGTGGGTCAGGACACTTGGCCAGGAAGGCGCAGAACTGTGTGAGCCACGGGGGAGGCAGACGTGGACGGGCGCCTTCTGGTTTCTGCTCTGCCCCCCGGGGGCCTTGGTGCCACAGTGGCCATGTTCCCCATTCCACAGGGAGCTGCTTCCTGTGCCTGGTGGACGTGGTACCCGTGAAGAACGAGGATGGGGCTGTCATCATGTTTATCCTCAACTTCGAGGTGGTGATGGAGAAGGACATGGTGGGGTCCCCGGCCCATGACACCAATCACCGTGGGCCTCCCACCAGCTGGCTGGCCCCAGGTACGTGCAGCCGCACTGGGACTGGGCAGGAGTAACGAGCTCTCCCTCTTCTGGGGCCACGAAGCTACCCAGGGCCATTGGCTTGCGGGAAGGAATGTGTGTGGGGTCCCTCAGAGGTTCCTGAGGACATGGCCTAGACCCTCTGGCTCAAAATGAACGGACAGAGACAGAGCAACAGAGCCGCAGGTCCTTGGGGCAAGACTGCACCCGGCGTCCTAGCTTCACCTGTGCGGCTTTCCGCCACAGCGTCCTCTGGGTGTGGTCCGCTCTGCAGCCCAGGCTTAGGGCATTCACCCCTCGGAGCCGCTCCCTTTGCTCATCAGAAGGCCCGTCTCTCAGGGACTCAGACGTCCTTCTGGGGAACCTCTGCCCCGGTCCTTGTCCCTGGTGTGGCCTGGGCTGGTTGAGGAGAGAATGTGAGGGGAATGGTCACCGTGGCTGGGGACACGGAACCCTCACCTCGTGCCCGGTGACTCGGGCTGACTCCTTTCCTCCCGGACATGGTCTCTTTGTGTTTAAGTCTAATTTGCCCTTTAGAGCCATGGCAAAAGAGTCCACCTTGCGGTCTCTCAAGCCCTAAACTGGCAGTGTTACCGCTGGGGCCCACTGAATGTTGGCAGGGTCTGGCAAGAAGGTCTGCCTCATTTGGAGGTAGCCCACCAGGTGCAGTGCGGGCCCCAGCAAGCCACAGTGCACGGTGCCTGCTCCCGGCGTCGGTAGGGGAAACGTTGCCTGCAGGAACGTCGCTCATAGTTTGCGTAGAGCCCACTGGGGTATTTGGCTCAAAAAATAGTTTATTATTTTCAGAGCCTTGGGTAAGATCGGGTTCTAGAATTAAAAAAAAAAATTATTGATTTTTTAGAGAGGAAGGGAGATAGTTAGAAACATCGACCAGCTGCCTCCTGCACTTCCCCTACTGGGGATGTGCCCATCCAGCTGCCTCCTGCACGTCCCCCACTGGGGATGTGCCCGCAGCCAAGGTACGTGCCCTTGACTGGAATAGAACCTGGGACCTTTCAGTCTGCAGGCTGACGCTCTATCCGCTGAGCCAAACCAGTTTCAGCGGGTCCTAGACTTTTCTGAAATGGGTGGAAGTCGGGTGGAGAGGTGCCCACTCTGAGGCTCCCACTCCCCACCTTCCCGTCTGTTTGCAGGGGCTCCGGCTCGGGGCCTGCCTCTCCCGCTGCCCCTGTCCCTGGCCACACAGATCCCTCCTCCCCGCAGGTCGCGCCAAGACCTTCCGCCTGAAGCTGCCGGCCATGCTGGCGCTGACCGCCCGGGAGCCCGCGGGGCGGGGCCGCGCCCGGGCCGCGGGGGCCGGGGCCGTGGTGGTGGACGTGGACCTGGACCTGGCGCCCGCGGCGCCTGGCGGCGAGGCGCTGGCCCCGGACGCGGCCCTGGACAACCACGTGGCGGGGCTGCGGCCCGCGGAGGAGCAGCGCGCGCTCGTGGCCTCCGGCTCCCCGCCCCCCTGCGAGTCTGGCCCGCACCCACCACCGGGCCTGGGCGCCGAGGCCTCGGGCTCCACCTGCAGCCTGGCCCGCACCCGCTCCCGGGAGAGCTGCGCCAGCGTGCGCCGCGCCTCCTCCGCCGATGACATCGAGGCCATGCGCGCGGGGGTGCTGCCCCCGCCCCCGCGCCACGCCAGCACCGGTGAGGGCACCTCCCCACCTGCCACCGGTGAGGGCACCTCCCCACCTGCCACCGGTGAGGGCACCTCCCCACCTGCCACCGGTGAGGGCACCTCCCCACCTGCCACCGGTGAGGGCACCTCCCCACCTGCCACCGGTGAGGGCACCTCCCCACCTGCCACCGGTGAGGGCACCTCCCCACCTGCCACCGGCGAGGGCACCTCCCCTCCCTCCCACCGCCGCCAGCCTGCCCAGTTCCAGGACCGCAGCTCCGTCTCCACCCATCCAGGGTGCTGGGAAGGGAAACCCCGTAGGCACTGTAGGCACTGGTGGGCTCCCACCCAGTGCCCACCCAGCGTGGTCCATTCAGGTGCACTCAGAGCCTGCTCGGCATGAAGCTGGCTCCCGCTTGCTCGGTCCTGGAGCGGGGATGGCCTGGGGGTCTGAAGGACGGGGCAGCATCAGGGTCCCTGCCCCTACCTGCCCTCTGGCGGGTCACAGTGCCCAGAACAGAGCCCAGAGAGGCTCCTCCTACCCCACCGTCTCCTAGCTGCTCACCGGCGCTTCCCTCACGTGGGGAGGAGTCTGGCCTGTTTCTCAGCGACTCTGCCCAGCCCTGGGGCTGGCTTCCATGACACACTGACCCCATGGCCTGGCCTCTGCAGGCTTGGCCTCCACCCCTGTGTCATGCTGGCCCCTGCCTGCCACCCACACCTCACTCTCCCCCAACCCCAGCCCATGCACCCCTGCCTGCCAGCCTGACTCCACTCTCCCCCCACCCAGGGGCCATGCACCCCCTGCGCAGTGGCCTGCTTAATTCCACATCAGATTCGGACCTCGTGCGCTACCGCACCATTAGCAAGATCCCCCAAATCACCCTCAACTTTGTGGACCTCAAGGGCGACCCCTTCCTGGCGTCGCCCTCCAGCGACCGGGAGATCATAGCGCCCAAGATAAAGGAGCGGACCCATAATGTCACCGAGAAGGTCACCCAGGTAGGCGCCCAGTCCCTGGCTCTCCCCTCAGCTCGGAGGAGCTCAGAAGGGTTGGGTGTGGGCTGTGGTCAAAGGTTTGGGGGCGCACAGTGAGGCCTTCTGAGGGTGGGCAGACCTGCTGGCTAGGGGTGGGAGTGGGGTTCCAGAGCTGGGGGATAGGGCAGTCTGGGAGGTCCCGGAGAAAAGGAGGCTGGAGGGCAGGTGGCTGGGGGACAGGCTGGGTACAGAGAACAGGTGACGGGCCCAGGGAGACAGTGCAGGTGATGCTGGGTCCCTGAGAGGGTCAGGGTGGTGGGAGAAGGCAGCCACAGGGGCATGGCAGGGTCTGCTCTTAGGGTGTCATGAGGGGAGTACTGAGGGGCAACCAGCAGGAGGCTTTGATTAGAAGGGGCCACAGAGGCCCAAGTTGGGGGGTCCTGATTCTTCTAGGCCAAGGCGATGAGCCAGGGAGAGAGAGGGTGAGGGCTAGGGGCCAGGGTGGCCTGGAGGTGCTCCCCCCCCCCCAGCAAGGCCGGGAGGGGAGGGTATGGTGGTGGGGGCACAGCTGTGGAGTAACCAAGCCCCTGGCTCTGGGGGCCGTCCCAGCACTGCCTGGTGTCAGGGCCAGCCTTGTCTCCCGCCCCCTCCCGGCAGCCAGATCGCCTGCGTCACCCTCACTGCCCAGTCCATTCCAGATCCTTCCTCAAGTCCTGGCAGAGGGTGAGAAGCCTGGGGCAGGGGCTCCGGTCCCTGGCCCGCCGTCTCCTGCCCCTTCCACAGCCACTCCCCTAGTTGGCCCCGGGAGAGAGCCGCCCGCACGGCCTCCCCAGCTCTCCTCCTGGCCCTGCTCCCGCTGCCTCTGGCTCCTGGGTCCCTGCCAGGTCTCCAGCCCCTTGGCCTTGAGTCCAGAATGTTCCTCCGCACCCCAGGCCCCTTATCTGGCTGCCTTTCCCTCCCGCACTGGCCCCTGGCTCTGCTGTTCCGACCTGGAGCCCTGCTCCTGGCCCTCAGCGTGCGCTTCTGTGAGCTTGTGGTCTGTGCGTGTGCGTGTGCCTGTGTGTCCGCTGTTCCTGGCTCTGCCCGTCTCTCCGTCTCTGGCCGTCTGGCCGTCTGTTTAGCTGGCTGGCTGGGTACGGGACTGGCGGGCGGGCGGGGGTGTCGGGGAGACCATTAATCTGTGGTGACAGGCCGGGCTGCTGGGGGAGGGGAGGGGTGCGGGCTGCAGGAGCGGCTGCTGCAGGAGCCCGGAGCGGCTGCGGGGGAGGGGGCCGCTGGTCGGGCTGGCGGGTGGGGGTGGGGACGGGAGGAGGAGGGGCGGGCCAGGAGCCGAGGTTCTGACCGGGGAGCCGCGGCCCGGCTGGCGGCAGGCAGAGCGCAGCACCCTGGCAGCCGGGCCTGTACCAGGGGCCATGGGCAGCCGGAGCCAGGCGGGCGGCCGTCCACGCTCGCTGCCAGGGTGACCCCGGCCCTGGGGCCCAGCCCCAGCGATCCTGGCTTCCTTCCAGAGGCTGCCCTGGGAGCCAGGCCGCCAGTCTCTGGGGCGCAGCCTGGGCTGGGACTGCTGCTGGGGCGCAGGTGAGGCGCTGGCCGGGCTCTCGGGCCCCCGGGCAGGCAGGCTGGGGGGAGCCAAGTCCTCCATGGCGGCCTCCGCCAGGAAGGCGAGCAGGACTGGGGCTCTGCAGCCCCGGGCCCGGAAAGGCCGGGTCAGGCGGGCCGTGCGCATCTCCAGCCTGGTGGCCCAGGAGGTAGGTGACCCCCAGCCCCTCCCTCTCCCTTCCAGGCCGGGCACTGACTCAGGACGCAGCCCCGAGGACTCTGGCTCCAGGCCAGGGAGAAGCAGGACATTGTGGGGAGCCAGAGGGTCCGCAGCCCTGTTCATCCCACTCCTGGCTCCAGGTCACTCCTCCCAGGCCTGCAGGGCCTGGCAGATAGGATTTTTTTTTTTTTTTTTTTTTTTCTGGACTCTCCTCGCTGAGGGCTCCCATGGCCCACACTCTTCTAGCTCAAAATGCTCTGGGAGGGGAGGATGAGGGGAGTGAAATGGGTGCCCAGAGAGGATGGTGGGAGACCTGGAGAGGAGCCTGCCTCCCCGTCCCACCACGTTTCCTGCAGTGGGCAGCGGCCAGGCCCGGCCTGGGAGCCGTGGGCTCCACTGCCCTCTTCTCCACGTGCCGGGGGAGGGCCCGTGGTGGTGAGGGAGGCGCAGGCTGCTTCAGGGGTCCAGGCTTTGGGGCCGGAGTCTGAGGAGGGCGGGGTCAGAGGACACTGGATGCTGGTGAGGGAGCTGGACTGAGGCACCTGGCTCCCCTGGGACAGCCTGAGCTGATGAGCCCGTAGGTACCTTCTGAGAGCCACCTTTCCATCCCGTGTCAGAGAGCCTGGGGAGGGTGGCAGAGGGGGTGCTGGAGGTGGCTCAAGGGTGAGTCTGAGAATCCCACCGCTGCACCACCACCTGGCCACACTCTCTGCCTTGGCTCATGTGCTCCTCCCAGCTGGTGGACAGGTCTGGGAGAATCCTTCCCACCCACTGGGGAGGATCCAGGATTTGGTTTAATTGGCTTCAGTATTCTGTGGGTCACAGGAAGTTACTCACCCGGCCCAAGGCCTACAGTACACTGGTGGTTGCAGAGCTGGGTCTGGTTCTCGAGAGGTGATGTCTGCAGGTCCAGGTCTTGTGTCCAGGCTTGCCCCATGAGTGTGTGTGTGTATGCACATATGTGTGCACGTGTGTGTGTGCATGTGTGTGTGTGTGTGTGTTAGGGTGGTGTTGATCCTGCTATGGGGAGACCACAGGGACTTGATCTCTGTTATCAGGAGTGATTTTGCCTCTAAGGCACTTGGAGGAGACCCAATGGGGGGGGGGGAGCAGGCAGTTACTTATACTTGTCTGCGGGGCCCTGGTCAGTTCCTTTTTCTCAATCTCTGCTTGACCCTGGGAAGGCCACTGCCCATGCTCTCTGCCTCAGGGAGCGGGCAGCTCGGGGTGAAGGCAGGGCAGAGTGGGGACCTGAAGTCACACGCTCCCTCCCCTGCCCTAGGCCCCAGCTGCTCCTGCCATCCATCGTGTGCCTTTGGAGCCTGTGGCTATTGCCTGTCAGAACTTCCGGTTACTTCTAAGGCGATGTTCCCCAAACAGTCCCTTTGGTGAGGGTGGGGCAGGGGATCCCCAGCTTGAATGTGAGTAGGACTCTGAGGCTCCACCGACATGGCCCTCCCCAGCCCAGAGGCCTGAGGAGGTGGGTGAGGGGAGTAGGAGGGACTCTGGCAGTCAGTGCTACAGCAGCAGGGCTGGCAACCTTGGCTCTCAGGGTGGGCCAGGCTGGGAGAGCTTGGGGAGGGGGCTCCTGGGTTGAGTCAAATGTCTGTGAGAGAGGATTCTCAGGGGCAGCGGGAGGCCATAGGGAGACACACAGAGGCTCCTGGGATAGGGTGAAGTTGGCCTCGGCTCTTCCTAGTTTGGCTTGGGGAGAGAGTGGCGTGCTATTGCCACCTGGTCTGGGTGGTGAGCTGCCTGTGCCTGACGCTGTGCGGCAGGGTGTGAGGGTGAGCCTCTGCTGGCTGTCTACGCACTTCTGGATGCCTACCGTGTGCGCGTCCCTCTGTGTGCATGTGGGCACGTCTATGCGGGTTAGGTCTTCTGCCTGCCTTTGTAGGAGTGGGAGAGGGCTGCCCTGGGCCAGGGGAGAGGGGGCTGCGGGAGTAGGGCTGGGGTGTTTTATTTTAATTTAATTTTATTTTTCTCATTTTTTAAAATTAAGGTGTTATATGTGTACATACCTTACCAATCCCCACCAGGGCTGGGGTGTTTTAGTCTCTCTCCCCTGGGGGCAAAGGGCCTGAGTCAAGGGCTGCTATCCTTGGGCCAGTGGCATGGTGTGTGTGTGTGTGTGTGGGGGGGCGCTGTTGGGGAGATGTGGGCAAGATTGATGGATGGGAACACACCCCCAGGCAGGGGTCTGTGCTGCTGGTGGGAGCCATTCTGGGCGCTACTGCTTGGTGCCCTGGACTGGGAGCCAGCCAGGGGTCCCCTGTGCGGCATGGGGAACTGGAGTGCCCAGATTGAGGGGTGGCCAGTGGCTGTGGCCACATGGCCAAGGGGCAGGCATTCTGATCAGAACATCTTGGCCTCCCTCCTTCCTCTGCTTGGCCTCTTCTCTGGAGGCTCCAACAGAGACACCACCTGCTCCCACCCCGGAGGCCCCATGGCCCGCCTTCCCTTCTCCCGACACCCCCCCTCACCGCCACCTTCCCCGCCTGCCCAGGTCCTGTCGCTGGGGGCGGACGTGCTGCCCGAGTACAAGCTGCAGGCGCCGCGCATCCACCGCTGGACCATCCTGCACTACAGCCCCTTCAAGGCCGTGTGGGACTGGCTCATCCTGCTGCTGGTCATCTACACGGCCGTCTTCACGCCCTACTCGGCCGCCTTCCTGCTGAAGGAGACCGAGGAGGGCCCCGCGGCCCCCGACTGCGGCTACGCCTGCCAGCCCCTGGCCGTGGTGGACCTCATCGTGGACATCATGTTCATCGTGGACATCCTCATCAACTTTCGCACCACCTACGTCAACGCCAACGAGGAGGTGGTCAGCCACCCGCGTCGCATCGCCGTCCACTACTTCAAGGGCTGGTTCCTCATCGACATGGTGGCCGCCATCCCCTTCGACCTGCTCATCTTCGGCTCGGGCTCGGAGGAGGTGGGTTGGCAGGGAGGCCGGGGGAGGGGAGGGGAGGAGAGCAGAGGCCTCTGGAGGGTGTGGGGGAAGGGTAAGGGGAAGGTGGGGTGAAGGGTGGCTAGAAAGAGGGCTGCAGGGGCCCGGAGGCTGCCCTAGCTGGCTCTTGCCAGTCCCTGGCTACCCCAGCCACCCGCCAGGTGCCGTGGTCCAGAGGGAGTGCTGTTTTCTTGTTTGTCTGTCCAGAGAGGCCTCTTTTTCTTCTTCTTCTTCTTCTTCTTCTTCTTCTTCTTCTTCTTCTTCTTCTTCTTTTTTAAATATATTTTATTGATTTTTTACAGAGAGGAAGAGAAAGGGATAGAGAGTTAGAAACATCGATGAGAGAATCATCAATCAGCTGCCTCTTGCACAACCCCTACTGGGGATGTGCCTGCAGCCAAGGTACATGCCCTTGACCGGAATCGAACCTGGGATCTTTCAATCTGCAGGCCGACACTCTATCCACTGAGCCAAACCAGTTTCGGCCAGGCCACTTCTTCTAATGCACATACAAGTGCCCCGGGAGTTAGTGGGACCTCTGGCCAGCCACCTTAGGGTGGGTGCTGTGCCTTTCCAAGCCTCAGTTTCCTCATTATCACTGTGGGGGCCTCGAACCCTTTGTCCCAAAGCTAGCGCCAAGATTAGCGGGATCCTGTGCTGGGCTCAGTGCGTGGGAGGTGCTTCCACTATTAGGAGGAAGTCCTGGCAGGAAGTCTTCAGGGACCGCTCCTCCGATGTCTGTCCCCCGAGGGCACTTTCCGTTGGCCCACTGGGACTGTCTCCTCCACCCCAGCTCATCGGGCTGCTGAAGACAGCGCGGCTGCTGCGGCTGGTGCGCGTGGCCCGCAAGCTGGACCGCTACTCGGAGTACGGGGCCGCCGTGCTCTTCCTGCTCATGTGCACTTTCGCGCTCATCGCGCACTGGCTGGCCTGCATCTGGTACGCCATCGGCAACATGGAGCAGCCGCACGTGAACTCCCGCATCGGCTGGCTGTACAACCTGGGCGACCAGATCGGCAAGCCCTACAACAGCAGCGGCCTGGGCGGCCCCTCCATCAAGGACAAGTATGTCACGGCCCTCTACTTCACCTTCAGCAGCCTCACCAGCGTGGGCTTCGGCAACGTCTCCCCCAACACCAACTCCGAGAAGATCTTCTCCATCTGCGTCATGCTCATCGGCTGTGAGTGGGCGCTGGGGGTGGGAGGAGCCCTGGCTGGAGGAAAGGGTGGCTGCTGGAGGGGCCGACTGGGGCCCCGGGACTTGGAGACGCCAGGACCACTATCCCGGTGTGTTTGGGGGCTGGGACACGGGGGTAGGGGCCCAGGCAGAGCCCAGGGGCGTGCAGGCCTGGGCTTCTGTGTGTGTGACTCTCGCGAGCGTGCTCACATGGAGACGTGACTGCATGTGTCCTTGACTGGCACAGGGGCGGGCAGGTTCCTTGGATGCTGACAGCCCCACTCGCCCCCGCCCCCAGCCCTCATGTACGCCAGCATCTTCGGCAACGTGTCGGCCATCATCCAGCGGCTGTACTCGGGCACGGCCCGCTACCACACGCAGATGCTCCGAGTGCGTGAGTTCATCCGCTTCCACCAGATCCCCAACCCCCTGCGCCAGCGCCTTGAGGAGTACTTCCAGCACGCCTGGTCCTACACCAACGGCATCGACATGAATGCGGTGAGCACGGCGTCCAGAGGGCGGGCTGGCGGGCTGCAGGGGGCGGCGTGGCGGTGAGAACGCCTCCGGGTGCAGTGATCATCACCCTCACGTTCTGTGGTTCAGGCGGGCATGGCTAGTGCTTAGAGAGTCCCCAAGAGGGAGGCACCCTCTTTTGCCCTTGGAGCGCACTTACTGGGAGAGCTCTCGCTCTGGGGCAGGCGGTGACCGGCCCTTTCATGGCGGCCACTATGGTGTATCCTTACAGCAGCCCTGCCCGGGACTGGTCTCCACGGAACACATAAGCCAATGGGGCCTAAGGGCAATGAGGCGGGCCCCACAGTGCCTCGTTAGAAGGAGTGGAGCTGGAATTAGCACCCATGACTTTCCCCCAAACTGGACCCTGATGCTCCTCCCTGGGCCTCTGGGTGGGGGGGATGGGGGTCCTCAGAGCACCCGCTGACGCGCCGAGCGGGCCCCGCCCCCAGGTGCTGAAGGGCTTCCCGGAGTGCCTGCAGGCGGACATCTGCCTGCACCTGAACCGCTCGCTGCTGCAGCACTGCAAGCCCTTCCGCGGCGCCACCAAGGGCTGCCTGCGGGCCCTGGCCATGAAGTTCAAGACGACACACGCGCCACCGGGGGACACGCTGGTGCACGCCGGGGACCTGCTCACCGCCCTCTACTTCATCTCCCGGGGCTCCATCGAGATCTTGCGGGGTGACATCGTCGTGGCCATCCTGGGTACGGTGGGGCCTGGGTGGAATGGGTGCTCTGAGCCCTCTGAGGACACGGATGTGGGGGTCTGGGGACCAGGGCCTTGGGCTCCTTTAATTCACCCGGCTCAGGCCCCAGGGGGCAGAGAGGAGCCCCGCAGCGGGGAGGGTTGCTGAGCTCTGAAGGCTCCCAGACTGGTTCTCTTCAGGAGCTCCCACAGGCAGGGCACCTGGCTTCCTCGGAGTAGCAGCAAAGCCTGCTCTGGGGCAGGCAGTGGAGGGCGGTTATGCATCTGATTTTACTAAGGAAATGTGCTGAGTCTCTGCAGCCTCACGCTACGCAACCCAGCCCGGCACAGGCAGCAAAGCGAAGGGAGTCCTGCCCTTCCTACCCTCGCCCCTTCCTGCACCTGCACCCTCACCCGGGCAGGTGTGTCTGGGCAGGGACCTCCTGCCTTCTTCCTTGTTACGGAGGGCCACTTTATTTTATTTATTTATTTTTATAGTTTTGGTGTTTATTTTGTTTGTATTTTTCATTTGTTTCAGATTAAAAGAAAATCTGTTATTTTTTCCCCTTTTGATTTGTGATTATTATATAGTTGCACATATTTTGTATATAATTTAGTATCTTTTTTTTACTACTTAGGATAATAGCTAAGTTTTTCCATAGTTTCTAAAATCATCATCATAATAATAAAAAAAAACCCCTGCACAACTGCCTATTTCTTCGTGTGCCTCGAGTATAATTTATTCATTCATTTGCCAATTGTTGGATACTCCCTATTTTTTTTTTTAAATAAATTTTTATTGTTCATATTATTACAAATGTTCCTTTTTTTTTTTTTTTCCCTCCCACCATTGCTCTCCTCCACCAGGTTCCCACCCCACCCTCTGCTCTTTCCCCACTCCCCATTGTCCTCATCCATAGGTGCACAGTTTATGTTCAGTCTCTTCCCACATCCCTCTCTCCCCTTTTCCCCAAGAATCGTCATTCACTCCCCTTCCATACCTCTGATTCTATTATATTCAACAGTTACTATTGTTCATCAGACTTTTTAAAAAATTTCCTTGGTTTTTAGATTCACTTGTTGATAGTTATGTATTTGTTGTTCATAATTTTTATCTTTATTTACTTTCTTTTCTGAAAGAACCCCCTGCAGCAATTCATATAATTCTGGTTTGGTGGTGATGAACTCCTTTAGCTTTTTTTTATTAGTGAAGCTCTTTATCTGACCTTCGATTCTGAGTGATAGCTTTGCTTGATAGATTATCTTTGGCTGTAGGTTCTTACTATTCATCACCTTGAATATTTCTTGCCATTCCCATCTGGCCTGCATGGTTTCTGTTGAGAAATCAGCTGACAATTATATAGGTGCTCCTTTATAGGTAACTACCTGCTTTGCTCTTGCTGCTTTTAATATTCTCTCTTTGTCTTTTGCTCTTGGAATTTTAATTATGATGTGTCTTGGTGTGGTCCTCTTTGGATTGCTTTTGTTTGGAGTTCTGTGCGCTTCCTGGACTTGTAAGTCTAATTCTTTCACCAGGTGGGGGAAGTTTTCTGTCACTATTTCTTTCAGTATGTTTTTGATGTCTTGCTCTCTCTCATCTTCTGGGACTCCCATAATTCTGATGTTGGTTCGCTTGAAGTTGTTCCAGAGGTTTCTTACATTATCTTCAATTTTCTGGATTCTCTTGCCTTCTAGCTTCTGCGGAGGAGTGTCTTCTGGCTTTTTAAGTTCCAAATCTTTGACTTGATTCTTGCGATCTTCCATTCTATTTTTAGGACTCTGTATAATATTTTTTATTTCAGTCAATGTATTCTTTATTTCTTGTTGCTCCCTTATTTTTTGTTGATTCCTTATTAATTCTAGTTGATCTCTTTTCATATCCTCATAGGTCTTATCCATCTTTTCTAGGAAATTCCTGAAAAACCTTATAAGCGTAGATTTGAACTCTATATCCAGTAGCTTTTTGCCCTCCATTTCTTTCGTTTGTGATCTATTTCGTCTCGGCATTTTCGCAGCTTTCCTGAGTTGGTAGCCTTAAAAGTCTCTGTGTTCTGCTTGGATGGGGTGGGGTTTCAGGGTGGAGCCTACAGCCTTGGCTTCCGTCAGCCCCGCCCTATGCGGTTCCTGGGTCTCAGTAATCCCCAGGGTTCTTCAGTACTCGCTGCAAGCAGCTCTGAGAGAAAGGTGCCCTCGATTTTCGCCTGCTGCCAAACAGTCTATGCTTTCCCCCAATGAGCCTGGTATTGGGGTTCAGTTCAGTTGGTAGTGGGATTGGAGGTAGCGTTCAGAGCAGTCTGGAGCCCCTGTCTCCTTCCTGCCAGGGCAATCCCACGGCACAGCCAACCGTCCCTTCTCTGCATGCAATGTGTGCGCCGCCGGGACCTCCTTTCGCCGCTCCCCCGGGGTTCTGCCTCGCAGCCCAGCTCCCTCTGTGTAGCCTGGGTCCCCGGGGTCTGGCCTAGAACTGGGGTTCAGAGCAGTCGGAACTGGGGCCCAGCACAGTCGGAGCGTTTATCTCCTTCCTGCTAGGGAACG
This sequence comes from Nyctalus aviator, assembly GCA_036971965.1. Lineage (NCBI taxonomy): Eukaryota > Metazoa > Chordata > Mammalia > Chiroptera > Vespertilionidae > Nyctalus > Nyctalus aviator. Next base: position 67,569,487 of record CM072930.1, on the reverse strand, counting down.
CCCGCCAGGCACTCAGCCGCCCAGCCCTTCCTCTCCGGCTCCGTCCTCTCTGTGCCGCGTGTCTCCGTACCTCAGGCTTTTATAGTTCCCCCGTGCTTCCTTCTGGCTTTCTCCTTGCTTCTTGTTGTAGAATTTCCAGTCAGTCGACTTTCCTGTAGTTCTGGGTAATGTCCATTTTATATTTTAGTTGTATTTTATTGAAATTGTTGTGTGCGGCTGCAGCTAGGTGTTTACCTGTCAGCCATCTTGGAACGACCTTCCCGGAGGGCCACTTTAGATTTTTAATTCACAAACACCCCCAAACTCACCCGAAACCAGTTTCTCTACACAGCACTCAGCCTTATGGGTATTTGCTGCGCTGTGCTGTGCTAAGCTATGCTGGCCTCTCTTCTTTCAGTAAGCACAATGTGGGCCTTGAGTCCCTACTATGTTCTGATCTAGTCTGAAAAAACAGTTATGAGGGTGCAGGGACTGGCCAGGGGAGGTTTGGAACATGGGTTTCAGGGGGAGAAGTAGATTGAGAACCTGAGGAAGCCTGGGCCGTGGGCACAGCGGGCATCCGGCTGGTCCTGCTGTGAGGCAGGGGAGCGGAGACAGGGAGAGCGGACTCCTCTGCCCCTCATGTCCCGCTCCAGGCACTGCTGCGAGCTGAGGGAGGAGGGGGCTGGCTGATAGGTCTCTGGCTCCGGGGGCTGGGGAATGGGTATGGAAGGGGGTGAGAATTCGGGAAGACAGGTGCCTGCTGTCTCTGCTGCTGCCCCGGGGCTGAGTCCCCCCTCCTTGGCCTCCAGGGAAGAACGACATTTTTGGGGAGCCTCTGAACCTCTATGCGAGGCCCGGCAAGTCCAACGGGGACGTGCGGGCCCTCACCTACTGCGACCTGCACAAGATCCACCGGGACGACCTGCTGGAGGTGCTGGACATGTACCCCGAGTTCTCCGACCACTTCTGGTCCAGCCTGGAGATCACGTTCAACCTGCGAGACGTGAGTGGGCTGCCCTTGCAGGCTGCGCCCTGTCTGACCTCCTGGGCCTGCTCCCCTGCCAGTCAGACCGCATAGCGTCTGACCCGGATGTAAAACCCAGCCTGCGCCCTTGTCCTGAGGCAGAGGCCACAGCACTGCCCCCGTCCCCGTGAAGGAGGGATTTGAGCTGACCCCGGGCAGGGCGGGCGGCGTGGAAGGGCCCTGACACCTGCCTTGGTTCCAGACCAACATGATCCCCGGCTCTCCCGGCAGCACGGAGCTGGACGGTGGCTTCCACCGGCAACGCAAGCGCAAGCTGTCTTTCCGCAGGCGCACCGACAAGGGTGAGGCGGCGAGGGACCGGCGGTCCCCTTGAGGAGGGGACAGGGTGGAGGGAGGGGGCGTGGGCAGGGTCCAGGAGGCAGCTGGGGGGCTGAGGGTGGGCCCAGGTGACTAGGAGGGTGGAGCTCGGGTCCAGTAGTGCCGCTCTATTCAGGCTCCACAGACATTCCTGCCTCTTCCTTCCGTGCTCCCTGCTCCTCACCTTAGCTGTCCAAACATAGCCCGTCTTTTCAGGCCACTTCCCTCCAGGAAGCCCTCTGCCCTCACGGCAGGGGCGTGCCTGAGCTGCTTTGGTCATCACAGGGCTGTATCTGGGTGGATGCTGCCTTGAACTGATGAGGGGAGAAGAGACAGGACAAAGGAGAGCGAGGGGGCAGGTCCTGGGCTGAGGGCCCGGGGACCCAGAGAGGCTGGCCCAGTGTTGCCGCTGCCCCTCTTAGGCAACCAGCGGCTGGAGAGGACCTGGGCTTCAGGGCCTGCTCTGGTTCCCTCCCCCTTTCCCGCCTCTCCACTCTGATTTCCTCCGTGCCTCCTGCCCTTTCTGAGGCCCGTTCTCTGTTTCCGACAGACCCGGAGCAGCCAGGGGAGGTGTCGGCCTTGGGGCCAGGCCGGGTGGGGGCAGCGCCTAGTGGCCGGGGTCGGCCAGGGGGGCCGTGGGGGGAGAGCCCGTCCAGTGGCCCCTCCAGCCCTGAGAGCAGTGACGACGAAGGCCCAGGCCGCAGCTCCAGCCCCCTCCGCCTGGTGCCCTTCTCCAGCCCCAGGCCCCCTGCAGAGCTGCCGGGCGGGGAGCCCCTGACTGAGGACTGTGAGAAGAGCAGTGACACTTGTAACCCACTGTCAGGTAGGGCGAGGGCTGAGAGGGGGCGGAGGGGCGGGGCATCTGTCCTGGTCTCCCTCACCCCGCTCTCTGGCTCCAGGGGCCTTCTCAGGAGTGTCCAACATCTTCAGCTTCTGGGGGGACAATCGGGGCCGCCAGTACCAGGAGCTGCCTCGATGCCCCGCCCCCGCCCCCAGCCTCCTCAACATCCCTCTTTCCAGCCCCGGCCGGCGGTCCCGGGGTGACGTGGAGAGCAGGCTGGATGCTCTCCAGAGGCAGCTCAACAGGTGAGGGCAGCCCCTGGGGTCCCATCGGGCGCCAGCGGTGTGTTGGGGGTTGCGGGTGGGGGTCTGTGAGTTGTGCGGTGCTGATATTGCAGTGTGATCTCCGGGTTCCTGGCTGTATTGTATGGAGACTGGAGAGTGTGCTCTGTCCAGCCCTGCCTGAGGGCCCATTCAGAGCTGAGCCAGGGGCTGACACACCTGGGGTTGACCAGCTGGCCCATCAAGAGTGTCTCAGAGTCATAGCTACTGGTATTCCCACTTCCCCGGGACCCAGAGCATCCTCCTTCTTGCTCCAGGCTGGAGACCCGGCTCAGTGCAGACATGGCCACCATCCTGCAGCTGCTACAAAGGCAGATGACGCTGGTCCCGCCCACCTACAGTGCTGTGACCACTCCTGGCCCTGGCCCCACCTCTACCTGCCCTCTGCTGCCTGTCAGCCCCATCCCCACCCTCACCCAGTACTCCCTTTCTCAGGTGAGTTCCAACCCCCCTCCGCCATGGCACCACAGCCCTGCTTTTCTGAGCCAGTGCCACCCAAGCCTGCTTTGCTGCCCTTTCTGCTTAGCCGTGGGCCCCGGCCTCTCCCAGACCGTGCTCCGAAAGGAGAGCAGCCCAGGAGCTGTGGGCACAAAGCAGCAGAGCCTCCAAACCAAGGTCCCTAGGCAGCTGGGCAGAGGCACGAGCAGGCTGAGTGGTGTGGGCTCCCCTATGCCACTGGAGGCCCGATCTGCTCACCGCAGGCGTGTGGTGACCACGAGTGGTCTTCAGGGGATACTAACTGACCCCAAGGCCTGGTAGTCGGTGTTGAGTGCCAGCGAGCCCCTGGGACAGGGTCCTAGGTCTCTGGTGTGAAGGGCACCCCCAGACCTGACTGTTGCAGCCAGTGGCTGTCACCCTGGCTGCTTTGCAGGGTTGTCCTGAGGGTTTGACTAGTTCCTAGGGTAGCATTCTGGCCCAATTTCCCTCCTCCTGCTAGAGATGGTCCTCTCCTGAATGGCCTCCTAACCAGACAGCTGTGTCTGGGCCCCTCTGGCTGCCAGAGCGGCCTGGGATCTGCCCTTTCTTCTGGCATCTTCCCCTCCCCCCAAACCCCCCCTGGGGTTCTGCTGCCAGCTCCTGTTTTCAGACACAGGGCCCACGCCAGCAAATGTGCCAGCCTCCCTTCACAGCCTCCCCCGCAGATCTCACACAGACTCGTCAGCCCCTGGGAACCCCTCTGCTGGCCTGTGTGCCCCTGGCCTTCCGCATTTGGTCCCTGAGTTCTTTCTAAATTGGAGGAAGGAACCTTGTTTCTCTTTTAGTCTCAGCTTCTGTCCCAACTCAAGGGCCTTTGTCCTGGGTTGGTTTGGATTCAGTTGCCCAGTTCCTGGGGAGTAGCTGTGGCCTTGAGTTCTCCCCTATCAGGGAAGCTCTCATAGCTCCCAGCTGCCCGGTTTGGCTCCTGCCCAGTACATTTCTCTACCTCCATCCTCAGAGCCGCCCTTGTGGTTGGAGTCCCGTGCTGCTCTGCCTGCCTTGGCCCTTCAGCTTGTCCTCTCCAACCCCCTTCTGTCTTCCTGTCCTCTGTCACTGTCTTCTCCTGACCCTCTCTAAACTCTGACCTCCTCTCTATCCACTAGACTGCACCTCCATTCCTCCTTCCCCCTCTGAGGGCTCCTTGCCTCTTACACTCTCTGTTCTTTGCAGGTTTCCCAGTTCATGGTGTGTGAGGAGCTCCCCCCGGGGGCCCCAGAGATCCCTCAAGACGGCCCTACTCGACGACTCTCCCTGCCGGGCCAGCTGGGCGCCCTCACCTCCCAGCCCCTGCACAGACACGGCTCAGACCCAGGCAGTTAGTAGGGCGGCCCAGTGTGGACACGTGGCTCACCTAGGGTTCAGCACCCGGCCTGGGCCCCTCCCCTCGGAGGCCCTGCCCAGGAGGCCCTGGCCATGAAGGGGAGAGGAACTCAAAGGGGAGAGGAACTCAAGGCACAGCCCCTCCCCAGCTCTTGGGACCATCTCCTCCTGCAGTGGGAGGGGCAGGGGCAGTGCTGGGCAGTGGACGGGGGTCTGTGGTTCCCCCACTGCCCTGGGGGCAGTAGCTGGTCTAACTGCCTGGAGACACCCCGCCCTAGGCCTTAGGCACCTCAAGGACTTTTCTGCTATTTACTGCTCTTATTGTTAAGGATAATAATTAAGGATCATATGAATAATTAATGAAGATGCTGATGACTATGAATAATAAATAATTATCCTGAGTTGACTCCAGTGGTGCTGGGAGGGCGTGGCATCAGCATGCAGTAGCCCGTGTTCACATTCACATGTCTGTGCCCACCGGCCTCTGCAGGAATGCACATGTCAGGCCTGTGGGGATTGCCTCGCAGTCTGAGTGTGGGGTATGTGCGGGGGAGGGTATCCCTGGGGCTGAAACAGGTCAATGCTGGGGTTTCCTGCCTCTGTGGGGCCCTGGGTTCAGCAAAGCAAAGAACCACCTGAGCTGTTTGAATGTATAGGCAGTCCTAATGGGAGGCAGTCCTAATGGATGCAGGCCTAATGGGATGCAGGCCTGGGCCCAGCCTCTCCAGGTCATGTTGCCTTACTGCCTGGTATTGGTTCCCAAAGCCCATCCCACACTGACCACTAATGCAGCCATGCCCTTGTCTTCTACACAGTTCATAAACCCAGGCATGCTGACTGTAACCTGCAGCTGGATTTGGCCCAAGTCTTGGCCCATAACCCCTAAACCCTCAACTTGGCTTAATCCCCCTTATCTTGACCTTAATCCAGATTCTTATGGGCCCCATGTATACCAACCCCGCTGTGGACACACTGGTTCCTTAGCCCTGACTAGAGCTCCCTGGTGTCTGGCTGCAGGTGGGCTCTCCTTGATCACCTGATCACCTGTGATCCTTTATCACAGATGAGCTGCCGAAAGAGGGTGGCTCATTCCCATTATTGGGGTGACAAGTCAGAACATGCCCTGGGGCTAGTGAAGGTTGGTGCCCTCACATGTGCTCGTGTGGGAGGGCAGGTGTGTGTGGGCTGCTGGTCCTGAAAGGACACCCAGTCTCCCTGAGGAGCAAGTGCATCAGCCAACTCTGCTGGTGGGTGAAGGTGCTGCCAAAGGACTCCAGAGCCCACCTAGTCCCACACCCTGACCCTGTGAGGTGGCTTTGTTAACCTTGATTAAAAGTCAAACTTGGCCATTGTCACTGCCTAGGATGGGGGGTGCTGGGAGGAGAGACCAAGTCTCTGAGCAGCCTGGAGGGGTCTTCGCTGTGCCCAGGGCAGATAGGAGAGAGGGAAAGAATTTCTCTTGCCTAGGGCAAAGAGACAGGAGAGTATGAGACTCTGGGTCAGGGTAGAGGGGGCGGCAGAGAGAGGTGGGCCAGGCAGAAAGGGTGACAGTAGCCTGGGAGAAGGGATGCCTAAGGGGCAACTGATGCCTGAGCCTCAGGAAGAGAGAAAGGAGGAGGTGGGTCCCACTCACTGCCTGGGGCCCACTGTGCAGCCACTGTGCATCCTAGGACAGCTCCGGTCAGACAAATGGGCTGTTTCCTCTGCTGGCCTGCAGGCAATGAGATGTGGGCTGTCAGCCCTGTGAGGTGGAGGTTCAGCCACCAGAATGAAGCATGCTCAGTTGAACAAACGAATGAATGGATGAATGCAAGCAGCACCCTCCTCCCTGGGACAGAGGTCTTTGGACTGGACAGGCAAGACTGCAGGAGGCCTCACATGGCTGGTGGGAACAGAGAGGGGCACCTTCCCAGGGCTCTGGCCCCTCAGCCTGGTGACCATATCTCTGGCCTGCTCCCTGGTCTCCCCTATGACCTGGGCTCGCAGAGCCACAAGAACTTGGGTGATGGGGTGGGGCCAGGTGGTGGTGTAGTCCTCTCCTCTTCCCAGGGTTCAGCACCAAATTGCTGGGGGGCTGTTGTCCAGAGATGAAGGTTCTCCCAAACCACAAGGGCCAGGAAGGAGAAGTGGGAGGGGGAGGAGCTGTGTTGGGCAAAGAAGGAGTTCCATGTGGTTGCCAGCACCCAGGAAGGGTTTAGAGCTGGAACACAGTCAGGGGTGGGGGCTGGAACCAAAGGGAGAGGACCAGGCTTCCTCCCCCAGCTCCACCTGTGCACCAAGGGCCTGGGAACCGAGTGAGGCCCTGGTGGTGTGTTCCAGCCCATGACTCAGCCACCGCCTGCCTCCAGGTGCAAGCTCCACACCTGTCCTTACCTGGACTCCTGCCCCCACTCAGCCCTGGCAGCCCAGATCTCACATTTCATTGACAAATGGGAGGAACTGATACTCAGCACATCTTTTGTGGCCAGTACTGTTCCTATTGTCTGAAACCAAAGGCTGAGGCTGCACCCACGGATGCAGGAAGCTGCCTGAGCCCACAGCCTCTGAGAATGTAGCTGTAGTGAACCAGGCGATCTGAACCACCACCTGCTGGCTTAACCCTTGCTCACACGGCTTCCCTTGCTCAAGGGGCAGTGACTAGGAGATCATTGCAAGGTTTGGGGATTTCTAGAACCTTCCCTCCCCTGTAGACTTTTGTACTTCTGCTCCTTTGCCTGGAGCACCCTTTGCTTGGTGAATTCCTGCTAGTCCTCAGGGGACTCCTTTAGGAAAGGCTCGGAGCTCCCCTCAGTTGGGCTTGGAGCTCCATTGTGCAACCTCCCCACCCTCTGCTCTCCTCACCCCACTCTCAGGGCACTGGACTGCTGGATCTGGGAGGCTCATGCCTCTGCGCTGCACTCTGTCCCCACCAGAGCCATGCACAGTGGTTCCCCAAGAGTGGGCACTCAGCAACTTACTAAATGCATTTGGGTTATGACTAGTAGTAACATCCTTATCATCAAAAGGTGCTTGACAATAAACCACATCAAAATGACAACTAAAATATAGAACAACCATCATTCAAAACTGCCTGAAAGCTCCTGTACCTAGAGAAAGCACACTGAGACCGGTAGGAGGGTGGAAGCACGGAATGGGCTGGTCTGACAACCGCGTGTGCCAGTTTTTTAATTGGGAGGGAAATTGTCTCTGTGGAGGCTGCCTATGAGGAGCAAGTGGTTCCAGCCTGACACCAGCCCCCAGCCCATGGTTCCAGAGCTGGGGAGAAAAGTCTCTGCAACTTTGGGCTGTAAAAAACGGCTGAATGTGACTGAGTGACACAGAGCCTGCTGGATGGAGATCTAGGTGTTCCATTTAAAGGGCTGGTGAACTTACTCGAATACCAGCACTGGGTGGCTTTGGGGGACCCAGACACATATGGGAAGGAACTGGATTGTCTGGCATAGGGGCAGAAACTCCAGGGTGGCTTTCTTCCAGACAGGGGTGCTTGCAGGAGTCATTGTTCCTGTGCCAGGACCTCCCCCATCACAGGGCTGACTGGCAGCCATATTTGAGTCTCCATTAGCCTGGAGAACACTGTTTGCTCTGCCCTGAGGATTTCTTGAGACCCACTCTATCCAAAAGGAACCCAAAGAGGCCCATATCACCCATACCACCCAAGCTATTTGCAGCAGCTTTTCCATATGGAATGGCTGGTCCTGGTTCAGGCTCCAGACTTTGCTAAAATCTCTCAAACAAGCAGCAACTGGTGACAGCATGTCCCAAACCTATTAATAAAAGGTATAAGACCTGGTAGTAGGACTGGCCTGCCTTGCATCACAGCTGGTCCTCACCTGGGCATTTCCAAGCCCAATATAAGTACCAAATAGCTGCCCTCTGCAGATCCCTCTGTAGCTCCTGATAGGTGGCCCCAGGCAGTGGACTGATTTTGCACCTCCCTGGAGCCCCTAGAGCCACTGCACTTATGGAAAGCTTCAGATCATATCAGATTACAACTCTACACATCCATAAGCAACACACTCATGAGGCAAACTCAGTGAACACTAAAGTCCCACTGAAGCAAGTCCTTCTCCATAAGGGTTTTCCCTGCACAGTGGCTCTTCCACTGTAGTTGCAGCTGGTCCTCAAAGCCAATTGGCCTAGAGGTCAACTCCTCCTAGTGATGCCAACTGCAATCAAGGCTCAACTATAAGACTGTGCCATAGCCCACACAGGTGCACTTAGAATGCCCAGCTCAGGTGACTGGAGAGGCTTAGCCACTGGCCCTATAGGACACCTACTACACATGGACACTCTACCAATTCCAGGAGATATAGCAGCTCTACCTAATACATAGAAACAAACACAGGAAAGCAGCCAAAATGAGGAGACAAACATGTCTCAAATGAAAGAAATGGAAGGCAGCAAACTTCTGGATACAAAGTTCAAAATCATGATTATCAGGTTACTCAAGGATCTTCATGAAACTTTCAAGGACCTTCATGAGAATGTCGAAGACATGAAAAAGGACCAGACAGAAATTAAGCATAATAACTGAAATAAAAAATAATTTATAGGGATTCAACAATAGAGTAGAGGATTCAGAGAATTAAACAAATGGTTTAGAATATGAAGAAGAAGAAAACAAACAAACAAAAAAAACCCTCCCACAAAAACGCCCAATCAAAGGAGCAAAAAGAATAAAACAAATATGAAGATAGGAGGATCAAAGATGGCTGTGCCCAGGTAAACACCTAGCTGCAGCCGCACACAACAATTTCAATAAAATACAACTAAAATATAAAATGGACATTATCCAGAACTACAAGAAAGTCGACTGACTGGAAATTCTACAACAAGAAGCAAGGAGAAAACCAGAAGGAAGCGCGGAGGAGCTGGAAAAGCCTAAGGTACCAAGACACGCGGCGCGCACGGAGAGGACTGAGCCAGAGAGGAGGGAGGCTGAGTGCCTGGCGGGCGTTCCCTAGCAGGAAGGAGATAAAACTCTGACTGTGCTGGGCCCCACTTCCGACTGCTCTGAACCCCAGTTCTAGGCCAGACCCCGGGGACCCAGGCTCACACAGCAGGTGCTGGGCTGTAAGGCAGAACCCCATGGGAGTGGCGAAAGGAGGTCCCGGGGGCGCGCACAGTGCGCGCAGAGAAGGGACGGGAGGCTGTGCCGCGGGATTGCCCTGGCGGGAAGGAGACAGGGGCTCCAGACTGCTCTGAACGCCACCTCCAACTCCATTTTCAACTGAACTGAACCCCAATACCTGGCTCATTGGGGGAGAACATAGACTGTTTGGCAGCAGGTGAAAATCGAGGGCACCTTTCTCTCAGAGGTGCTGGCAGCGAGTACTGAAGGACCCGCATAGGGCGGGGCTGACGGAAACAAGGCTGTAGGCTCCACCCTAAAACCCCGTCCCATCTGTAGCTGCGAAATACGACAACAAAATAGATCACAAACGAAAGAAATGGAGGACAGAAAGCTACTGGATATAGAGTTCAAATCTACGCTTATAAGGTTTTTCAGGAATTTCCTAGAAAAGATGGATAAGACCTATGAGGATATGAAAAGAGATCAACTAGAATTAATAAGGAATCAACAAGAAATGATAAGGGATCAACAAGAAATAAAGAATACATTGACTGAAATAAAAAATATTATACAGAGTCCTAAAAACAGAAAGGAAGATTGCAAGAATCAAGTCAAAGATTTGGAACATAAAGAGCCAGAAGACACTTCTCCACAGAAGCTAGAGGGCAAGAGAATCCAGAAAGTTGAAGATAATGTAAGAAACCTCTGGGACAACTTCAAGCAAACCAACATCAGAATTATGGGGGTCTTAGAAGATGAGAGAGAGCAAAATATCGAAAACATACGGAAAGAAATAGTGACAGAAAACTTCCCCCACCTGGTGAAAGAATTAGACTTACAAGTCCAGGAAGCGCACAGAACTCCAAACAAAAGCAATCCAAAGAGGATCACACCAAGACACATCATAATTAAAATTCCAAGAGCAAAAGACAAAGAGAGAATATTAAAAGCAGCAGGAGCAAAGAAGGTAGTTACCTTTAAAGGAGCACCTATACGATTGTCAGCTGACTTCTCAACAGAAACCATGCAGGCCAGATGGGAATGGCAAGAAATATTCAAGGTGATGAATAGTAAGAACCTACAGCCAAAGATAATCTATCAAGCAAAGCTATCACTCAGAATCTAAGGTCAGATAAAGAGTTTCACTAATAAAAAAAAGCTAAAGGAGTTCATCAACACCAAACCAGAATTATATGAATTGCTGAAGGGGGTTCTTTCAGAAGAGAAAGTAAATAAAGATAAAAATTATGAACAACAAATACATAACTATCAACAAGTGAATCTAAAAACCAAGGAAATTAAAAAAAATCCGATAAACAATAGTAACTGTTGAATATAATAGAATCAGAGGTATGGAAGGGGAGTGAACTGACTGTTCTTGGGGAAAAGGGGAGAGGGGGATGTGGGAAGAGACTGAACATAAACTGTGCACCTATGGATGAGAACAATGGGGAGTGGGGAAAGGGCAGAGGGTGGGGTGGGAATCTGGTGGGGGGAAAGAAGGAACATTTGTAATAATATGAACAATAAAAACTTATTAAAAAATATGAAGATAGTATAAGAAGCCTCTGGGACAACTTCAAGTGTACCAACATTCCCATTCCCAGAAGTAGAAGAGAGAGTGATCAGGATATTGAAAAACAATTTGAAGAAATAATGACAGAAAACATACCCCACCTGGTGAAAGAAAAGTCCAGGAAGCGCAGAGAATCCCAAACAAGAGGAACCCAAAAAGGACCACACCAAGACACATCCAAGTGTTAAAGACAAAGAGAGAATCTTAAAAGCAGTAAGAGAAAAATAGTTACTTTAAAAAATATATATTTTATTGATTTTTCACAGAGAGAAAGGGAGAGGGATAGATAGTTCGAAACAGATGAGAGAGAATCATCGACCAGCTGCCTCCTGCACAACCCTCACTGGGAATGTGTCCGCAACCAATGTACATGCCCTTGACTGGAATCAAACCTGGGACCTTTCAGTCCACAGACCAACGCTCTATCCACTGAGCCAAACCGGTTTTGGTGAAAAATAGTTACTTGCAAGGGAGCACCCATACAGCTGTCTGTTGATTTCTCAACAGAAACTTTATAGGCCAGAAAAGAGTGGCAAGAAATATTCAAAGTGATTAATAGCAAGGACCTACAATCAAGATTACTCTAGCCAGCAAAGCTCTCATTTAGAATTGAAGGTCAGATAAAGAGCTTCATAAATAAGAAAAAGCTAAAGGAGTTCATTACCACCAAACCAGTATTACATGAAATGTTGAAGGGTATTTTTTAGGAAGAGGAAGAAGAAGAAGAAGAAGAAGAAGAAGAAGAAGAAGAAGAAGAAGAAGAAGAAGAAGAAGAAGAAGAAATAAAAAAATATGAATAATAAAATGGCAACAAATACATATCTATCAATAATTAAATCTAAAAATCAAAATAAATGAACAAGAAATCTACTAAATAAACTGGTGAATAAAATAGAACCAGAGGCATGGAACCATAGGAACAGATTGACGAATCTCAGAGGGAAGTGGGGAGAGAGGGTGGGATGAGATCAACCAAAAATCTTACCCATGAATACAGACAGTAAGATGGTGAAGACTGGGGTGGGGCAGAAACTGGGTGGGCTTTGGGTGGAAAAAAGGGGGACATCTGTTATACTCTTAACAATAAAGGTTTTTTTAAAAAATGATGATTTGGGACTGAAGTCAAATTAGCATATGGGTGAGGATTTCTGGTAAAAGCCTGACAGCCCAGGAGAGCATGCCAGCTTCCAACTATGCTGCACCTTCCTTGAAAGGGGTGCTGTCTGGCATATGTGCATCAGGTGACGAATCTCACCTTAGCCCTCAGCTCCCAGGAGCAGCTGGCCTTTCACGCGTACTTGCCCCAGAGATCAACACAGCAGCGCCTGGAAATGCTCTCGGGTGCCAGGCTGCAGCTTGACAAACATCACAGAATCACAGTGTTTTCATCTGGACTAAATTCAGCTGAATTTAACAGAAAAATAAAACAGTGGCTTCAGCAAGAGAGAAGTTTTGTTTTATGAAAAAGCAGCCCGGGCCTGGCCGGCGTGGTTCAGAGTTTAAGTGTTGACCTCAATGAACCAGGAGGTCACAGTTTAATTCCAGATCAGGGCATATGCCAGGGTTTTGGGCTCCATCCCCAATGTGGGGCATGCAGGAGGCAGCCGATCAATGATTCTCTCTCATCATTGATGTTTCTCTCTCTCTCTCTCTCTCTCTCTCTCTCTCTCTCTCTCTCTCTCTCTCTCCTGTTCTCTCTGAAATTAATAAAAATATATTTACAAAAGCAGCCTGGGGCTTGTAAAGGAGCTCTATGAAGTCCAAGATGAAGCCTCCTTGGAGCCTCTCATTTTAGCTCCTCTTTACCACTAACATCTGTCATGCTGCATTCCTCTGGACTGTTCTGGTTTCAGGTGATAAAACTCAGCCTGAAGGTTAAGAAACAAGAAATCTGCTCTACTTCTGATCCTCATAGCCAATTAGTTCGGAGATCAACGCTTCCCAGTGATACCAACAACAAGCTAGGCTTAACAACAAGACTGCACACACAGCCCACAAAGGGCTACAACAAGACTGTCTACCTCAGGTAACTGGGAGGCTGACTCACTGAAACATATAGGACACCTTAGCACACAAAGCCAACCTACCAACTCAGGGAAGCTGTGAAAATGCCAAGACAAGGAAATAGAGCACAAACAAAAGAAATGGAGGAAAAGAAGAGACTGGATATAGAGTTCAAAACCACGCTTATAAGGTTTTTCAAGAATTTCCTAGAAAAGGCCGATAAAATAAATGAGACCTATGAGGATATGAAAAGGGATCAACTAGAAATAAAGAATACATTGTCTGAAATAAAAAATATTATACAGAGTCCTAAAAACAGAAAGGAAGATCGCAAGAATCAAGTCAAAGATTTGGAACATAAAGAGCCAGAAGACACCTCCGCAGAAGCTAGAAGGCAAGAGAATCCAGAAAGTTGAAGATAATGTAAGAAACCTCTGGGACAACTTCAAGCTAACCAACATCAGAATTATGGGAGTCCCAGAAGATGAGAGAGAGCAAGATATCGAAAACATACTGAAAGAAATAGTGACAGAATACTATTTCTTTCAGTATAATACTCCCACCTGGTGAAAGAATTAGACTTACAAGTCCAGGAAGCACACAGAACTCCAAACAAAAGGAATCCAAAGAAGACCACACCAAGACACATCATAATTAAAATTCCAAGAGCAAAAGACAAAGAGAGAATATTAAAAGCAGCAAGAGCAAAGCAGGTAGTTACCAATAAAGGAGCACCCATACGATTGTCAGCTGGCTTCTCAACAGAAACCATGCAGGCCCGATGGGAATGGCAAGAAATATTCAAGGTGATGAATAGCAAGAACCTACAGCCAAAAATAATCTATCAAGCAAAGCTATCACTCAGAATCGAAGGTCAGATAAAGAGCTTCACTAATAAAAAAAAGCTAAAGGAGTTCATCAACACCAAACCAGAATTATATGAATTGCTGAAGGGGGTTCTTTCGGAAGAGAAAGTAAGTAAAGATAAAAATTATGAACAACAAATACGTAACTATCAACAAGTGAATCTAAAAACCAAGGGAATTAAAAAAAATCTGATGAACAATATTAACTGTTGAATATAATAGAATCAGAGGTATAGAAGGGGAGTGAACTGATGAATCTCAGGGAAAAGGGGAGATGGGGATGTGGGAAGAGACTGAACATAAACTGTGCACCTATGGATGAGGACAATGGGGAGTGGGGAAAGGGCAGAGGGTGGGGTGGGAACCTGGTGGAGGAGAGCAATGTTGGTGGGGGGGGGAAGAGGAACATTTGTAATAAGATGAACAATAAAGATTTAATTTAATTAAATAAATAAAAAAAAAGGAAATCTGCTCTGAAAAGCTGGTGGGTGCAGGGGATTAGAGGGCCAGGCCCCGGAGGAGGACAGGTTGGTGGGGACCAGCACAGGCCACCATCAGAGGTTAGGGTCCAGCTGCTTGCCTGAGCCCTCCAAGGTGAGTTCATCCTCACCTGTGGGGGCAATTCTGTCCCCAGGGCCAGTGTGCAAGCTCCTCAGAAGGACACCTGTTGGCTGGGATCAATGGACCAGGGACACCTTGCAACTCAGAGCCAACTACCTGGTGCCCAGAAGAATGTTTCAGGCATCAGGGACAAGGAAAGAAATGGATGGGCCCTAAGTCCAGCTGGGGTCCTTCAGAAGTCCCCTCCCCATGCTGATCTCTCTCTCTCCCCCCTCCTCTCCCTCTCTTCCTCTCCCTCTCTCTCCTCTCCTCACCTCTATTTCCATCTCTTCTCCTCTCACCCCAACCCCCATGTGCCATCTTGTTCCCCATTCGCAAGCTGGGGACTCTTTTGCTTCTCCCAATCTGGCCTCATTCCCTCCCTGCCTCTGCAGCCCTGTTTTCCTCTAGATTGTGAGGCCCTCACACACTCACCACATTTTTGTTCCTCCCTGACATTTAAGGTCCCCATGGTTACCTATGCTCAGAGCTAAACAAAACGCTGATCTAGACAGGGTCTGGCCAGTGCCAAACACTGCAAACCGTCCCTCCGGCCCTGGATATGTTCTCCAGGGTGGCCAAAGATGGCACTAGCTTTCCTGGCAGCCTTGTCATTGCTGACTCACACTGAGTTTTTGTTTCCAGAAAACATGTCTTAAAGATAATAAAAGCCATCCTGTGCTCATGAGAAATTTTTTTTAAAAAAGCCCAGTAAAATAAAAAGATCATTTAAAAGTCACCTGTAACCCCTCATTTCAATATCGTTCTCTTTAATCTTTTATTTATGCAGATTTAAAAACATTTAAAAATAAATGTTGGCTTAGTCTGTTTATAGCTTTTGTTTAACTTTTTACCAAAAGCGTTTTGGATATCATTAAAAATCCTGTGAAACTTTGTGAGCATTCATGATATTCCTTGTGTGGGTTAAGAATACAATAGCTGACAATTACTAGTCTCTACTAAGCGTTTTCTGAATTACTACATTTGTCAGCCTACTATGTGGCTCCCCCAGGGAAGTAGTATGGTTATTTTCCCAATTTTGCAAATGGGGAAACTCAGACTTAGGGAGGTTAAATAGCTTGTCATCATCATCCTAGTGAGTGGCAGGTCTCAGTTTTGAAGCCAAAACAGCCTGATTCATGACCAGCTTCTCTCCATGCCTTTTAAAGGCTGTATATCACAACCCACAGCAATCATCATACCTACTGGCACTTGAGAAACATTTGATCAAGATTGGCAACAAGAGAAGAATGCCCATTAGCACTGCTATTATATAACAAAAACTGTAGGTCCTGGCCAATGCTATAAAACAAGAAAAGGAAATAAGCGACATAGGAATTGAGAGGAAAAAGATTAAAAATGTCATTGTTTTTTTTTTTTTTTAAACAATATGATGATCTACATAGAAATTTGAACAAATTATCAGAACTAATAAAAGCATTGTTGGATAAATGTCAGATCAACTTCCAAAAACCAATAGCACTTCCTCTAGACCAAAATAACCACTTAGAATATATGACAATGTAGGATATAGAATATAGGATATCATTCATCATAGCAACAAAACCTGTAAAATCTCTAAAAATATAACAAAAAATACATCATCCTCAATGAAGGAAATTTTTACCTTCTATTAAGTGAGATAAAAGAAGATCTAAGCAAATGAAACTAATTCAGGTAATATAAAAACGTCGTTTCCACCCAAGTATTATCATAATTATAATCCTAATCAATTCCAACTGTACTTTTTTAGGAACTTAAACTTATTCTAAAATTTATAAGGAAGAATAATAAAAGTTCCCAAATTACTAAGATAATTTTAGAAGGGCGAGAATAAATTGACCTTATCAGATAAAAAGACATACTCCAAGGCCATCGTAATAAAAAAATAAAGTCTTGCACCATAACCCAAAATAGAGAGCTTAGCTGTAGACCCCTGTATATATAAGAATTTGGTTCATGAGAGAGATGTTATCACAAGTCAGGGGAGAAGGAACTTGTTTAGCAAATAATTGTTGGGGAAACTAGTTCCAAGCAAATTAAAGATATCAATGGAGAAGATATAACTACAAAACTAAGAGGGAAAAACATACAATAATGTGTTTTTGTAATGTATTTGATACCTGAGGTTGAATTCAGGGAAGATTTCATAAGTAAGACTCCATAAGAGTCTGACATAAAAGATTAGGACATTAAAATGCAATTGCAGCACCTCTGTGTTCATAGCAGCACAATTTACCATAACTAAGGTTTGCAAACAGCCTAAGTGCCCATTAGCAGATGAGTGGATTAGAAAACTGAGGTACACCTACACAGTGGAATACTCCGCTGCTGTAAAAAGAAAGGAACTTTTACCACTTGCAACAGTATGGATGGAGCTGGAGAGCATTATGGGAAACAAAATAAGCCAGTTGGAGAAAAATAAATGTCACATGATCTCACTCATTTGTAGAATATAATGAACTGCCTAAACTGATGAGCAAAAACAGATCCAGAGACAGAGAAGCATCGATCAGACCATCAAAGCTGAGAGGGAAGATAGGGGTGAAGGGGAGAGATCAGCCAAAGGACTTGTATGCATGCATATGATCATAACCAATGGACATAGACACCAGGGGGTTGAGGACCTGAGGGGTTGGGGAGAGCAAGGAGGGGATAAGGACACATATGTAATACCTTAATAAATAAAGAAAAATTAAAAAAAGCAACTGCATATACAGGGAATTAGAAAGTGACCGTGCATGTCCAGGAAAAGGTTCAGAAAAAACCTGAGAGGACATTAGGTTTGCCCCTCAGGCTGATCTTTGGCACACAGACAGCCTACAACAATAAAAAAAGAAAAGAAAAAAGCAAACCCTCAGGAAGAAGGAATCTACATGATTAGATTCAAATGTTCATTGTGGAACAACAACAAAATCACAGGGCATACAAACAAAAAGGGTGTTTCATCAAAGGAAAACAACAACTCAACACAAACTGTCCCTGAAACAGCCCTAATGGCAGACATACTAAGCAAAGTCTTTGAAACAACTGTCTTTAAGGTGCTTGAAGAGCCAAAGGAAGATGTGGGGAAAGCCTAGAAAACAACATGCGAACAAATGGAAATGCTCTCTTTACACATGGATCTTGGCAATGACTTCTTGGACATAACACCAAAGTGCAGATGACAACAACAACAGCAAAGACAGGTGGGACTTTAGGAAGTTTCATTTTTAATTTGGGGTCATCAAAAAAACACCACCCATCCAAATAATGGGAGAAAAATATTTGCAAGTCATATATCTGATAAGGAATCAATATCCAGAACATATAGAGAACTCTTAAAGCTCAACAACCTAAAATGGCTAAAGGATTTACAAAGACACTTCTCGATAGATGATTACGAATGGCTAATAAGTACATGAAAAGATGTTCAATATCAGTAATCATTAGGGAAATGCAAATCAAATGAAATGCTATAATACCCACTACACACACATACACACACACACACACACACACACAAGCCACAGAAAATAATGTTGGTAAGGAAGTGGAGAAACTGGAACCCTGTGAGTGTTGGTAGGAGTGGAAAATAATATAACCACTATGGAGCATAATATAGTTTCCTAAAATAAGTTAAAAATGAAATTATCATGTAATTGAGTAATTCCACCTCTGGGTATGTACCCAAAAGAATTGAAAGCAAAATTTCAAAGAGATACTTGCGTACCCATGTTCATAGCACCATTATTCCCAGGAACTGAAACTTGCAAACAATCTAAGGGTCCTTTAATGGATGAATAGATAAGCAAAATGTAGTAAATACATAAAATGGAATATTATCCAGCTTTTAAAAAGAAAAATTCTGACACACGCTACAGCATGGATGAACATTAAGGACATTATGCTATAAGTGAAATAAATACTGTATGATTCCATTCTTATGAGGTACTATAGTAGTCAAAATCATAAACATGGGAAAGTAGAATAGTGGTTGCCAGGGGACTTGGGGAGAGGGAAATAGGGAGTTATTATTTGGTATAGGGTTTCGGTTTTACAGAATAGAGTTATGAGGATGGATGGTGGTGACGGTTGCACTACAATATGAATGTATTCAACTCTACACTCAAAAATAGTTATAATGATAAATTTTATGTTCTGTGTATTTTACTACAAATTTTTAAAAGAAAAATAATGCAAACAGAAATCTCCCATTCTTCTTGTCCAGGAGGAAATAAAAGAGTTGATGTGCTGGGAACAGCAGGGTGAGCCTACGCAAGTGGTGGGTAGGGGGATGGCCCTTGGCCATTTGTCAATGATAATATTACCCACTTGTGAATGTTTGGATTTTGCACTTGATCTTAGCCAAAAGGCCGAGAAGCGATGAATGTTTGGATTTTGAAAACTATCCTGAAGGGAGACTGATACCCCAAGGCCTAGGATGTCCTGGCCCACAAGATATTTAATGGAGATGATAACAACTGGATAAATGGGAGGGCCAGGATGTTCTTTAGTCTTTATGTCTTACTCTAGAGGCCTGATGCATGAAATTCATGCAAGAGCAGGCCTTCCTTCCCCCGGCTGCTGGCACCGACTTCCCTCTAGCACCCGGAACCTGGGCTTCCCTCTGGCTGCCTGCAAGCACCCGGGCCCTGGGCTGGCTTCCCTCCCACTGGCACCCAGGACCTGGACTTTGTTCCGGCCCCAGCTTCACCTGGAAATGACATCTGGTCTAATTAGCATATTACCCTTTTATTATTATAGACTAGAGACCATGTGCACAAAATTCATGCATGGGGTATATGTGTCCCTCAGCCTGCCTGCACCATCTTGCAATCCAGGAGCCCTGTGGGATCGGGCCTAAATCTACAGTTGGATATCCCTCTCACAATCCAGGACCCCTGGCTCCTAACTGCTCGCCTGCCTACCTGCTGATCACCATAACCACTCTGCCTGCCTCATTGCCCCTAACCACTTGCCTGCCTCATTGCCCCTAACCACATGCCTGCCTGATCACCCCTAATCACTCACCTGCCTGCCTGATTGCCCCTAACCACTCTGCCTGCTTGCATGATGCCCCTAACTACTTGCCTGCCTGCCTGATCACCCCTAACCACTTTGCCTGCCTGCCTCATCACTCCTTATCACTCACCTGCCTGCCTGATGGTCCCTAACTACTCGCCTGCCTGATTGATCACTCCTAACTGTTTGCCTGCCTGCCTTATTGCCCCTAACTGTCTCTTCCTTGCCCCCCACCATCACGGCTTCACCCAGATCTATGTTTGGAATGACATCTGGAAGGTTGTTAGGCTGCCTGGTCTAATTAGCATATTACATTATTATTATAGACTAGTGACCCGGTGCACATTAAAAGGGGATTAATTAGAGAAAATAATTTAATATTGCTATTTGCCATTTATCTATAATGGAAGTTTCAGAGATGAAAGAAAATTAGTAAAATATATATGAAAACCTTCCTCCTGTCGGAGTCTGGGCATACCACGGGATCCAGAGTCAAGTCTCTGCCCACCTACATGCACCTCAAAATTGTGTGAGACCCAGACCCAGCCAGCACCCCTGTTATTGGGCTAGATCCAGACCTGTCCAGTCCTACCTTTCTTTGACAAGCCCTGCTGGGAAGGAAGCATAGCCTCAGGTCCCCTGGCCTGGTGCCAGGACAAAGGCATGGCCTGAAGTCCTTCAGCTCAGATCGGGGTGGGGAGCGTGCCTTGAGGTCCTCCATCAAGCCCCACCAGATGGGGGACATGGCCTGAGATCCCCTGTCAAGCCCTGCCAGGCGAGGGTTGGGGAGGGGCACAGCCTCAGGTCCCCTGTCAAGTCCCACTGGGCGGGGGCACGGCCTGAGTTTTCCCGACCCAGCACTTGGGGTGCACTTTGAGGTCTCCTGTCAAGCCCTGTTGGGCGGGGTGTGTGGTCTGAGATCCCCTGGCCTGGTGCTGGGGCAGAGGGAGCTGTCTGAGGTCCCCTAGCCCAACACCAGGACGGGAAGCACACCTTGAGGTCCCCTTCAAGCCCTGCCAGGGAGGGGCCATGGCTTCAGGTCCCCTGGCCTGACACTGGGGCGGGGGCTGTGGCTTGAGGTTCCCAACTTAACGCCAGGGTGGGTGCAGCCTGAGGTCTCCTGTCAAGCCCTGCTGGATGGGGGGTGAGGCCTGAGGTCATCTGTCAAGTCCCAAGGGGGTGGGGGAGGGTGTAGCCTCAGGTCCCTGCTAATTGCTCTTTAAAGCTCCTTATGGGAACTTGGGCTCAGCTGTGGGTGCAGCCATTCTTTGTGACAGAGTGATGGTCAATTAGTATATTCCCTCTTTATACATTGGATGGTTTGGTTAGAAAACTTTGCATGCTCACTACTTTACAATATCTGTGTGGGAGAACAGAGGAAGCCTTCTTCTCAAGTCTTCCAATGAAGACAAGAGCATTGAAATCTATTGTCATCATTGTCCATCAGCTTGGGCAAGGAGAAGCCGGGCTCTTTGGAGAAAAGCACTGGTGCAGCTACAGCCCCAGGTGGCCTGCAGACTAACCTCTTTTTGTCCACCTCTCGTGTGTGTGTGTGTGTGTGTGTGTGTGTGTGTGTGTAGTAAAGAATTGTGCCGAGAGACCTCTTCAAGAGAGAGGCAAGCCCTACCTGGTTTGGCTCAGTGATTAGAGTGTCAACTCTCAGACTGAAGGGTCTTGGGTTTGATTCCAGTCAAGGGCACAGGCCCAGGTTGCGGGCTTGATCCTCAGTAGAGGGCATGCAGGAGGCAGCTAATCAGTGCTTCTCCCTCATCATTGATGTTTCTATCCCCCTTTCCCTTCCTCTCTCCCTAAAATCAATAATTTTTTTTTTTTTAAAAAGAAAGTCTATTATAATGTCTCCCTTAGAAAGCTGAATCTTTTAGAATGCCTTATAAACACAGCTTGAATTGAGCTTAATTCTGGTCTACAGAAAAGGAACCGTCTCCTCAGTGTGGTTCCAGAGGGTGGGATGGGGGTCTCCATTCATTTCCTAGGGTAGCTGTAACAAAGTCCCACACACTGGGTGCTTACACAACAGATTTTTTATGTTTTATATTCTGGAGGCTAGAAGTCTGAGATCAAGGTGTCAGCAGGGTTGATTTCTTCTGAGGCTTCTCTCCTTGGCTTGTAGACAGCCAACTGCTTCCAGTGTCCTCACATGGTCTTTCCTCTGTGTGTGTCTGTGTCCTAATCTCCTGTTCTTATAAGGACACCAGTCCTATTGGATCAGGGCCCACCCATATGACCTCGTTTTATCTTAATTACCTCTTTAGAGGCCCTTTCTCCAAATATAGACTGAGGCACTGGGGGGTTAGGATTTCATCATGTGATTTTGAGAGGGGACACAATTCAGCCCATACTAGGAGTTTAAGAAATGTGGAAACTAAAACAGCTGTTGTGGGCACATGTTAGAGAAAAGGTGGTGATTAAACCCCTGCTGAGTAATCTCAGGGTCCATAGAGACTAGACACATGGAAGGGCAAACCAGCAGAGAGCCAGGGTGTCTCTAGAATGACCTTGTAATGCAGGGGTCACACAGTGGGCAGCAGTGGGGCCTGGAGGGCACATGGGAGACCCAGGAACACTTGTATAACCCTCAGAGCCAGTAAGCCCACCTCTAGAAAATGATCAGAAAAGTTCTCAAAGATGTTTACCCAAGAACTTTCACTGCAGCCCTAGCTATAATAATAAAAGCATAATATGCTAATTAGACCAGACGGCTGAACGACCTAACAGACATCATTCTAGATGAAGCTGCTGTGGCAGGGGCCGAGGCAGAGGCAGTTAGGGGTGATGAGGCAGGCAAATGAGTGTTAGGAGCGTTGAGGCAGGCAGGTAGAGGGGTTAGGAGTGATCAGGCAGGCAGGTGAGTGGTTAGGAGCCAGTAGTCCCGGATTGTGAGAGGGATGTCCGATTGTGAGAGACAGTCGGACCTAAGCCAGCAGTCGGACATCTCCTGAGGGGTCTCGGAATGTGAGAGGGTGTAGGCTGGGCTGAGGGATCCCTGTGCACAAATTTGTGCACCGGGCCTCTAGTACATAATATAAAAAACTAGATACAAATCAAAGATTGGCTGGCTAAATTATAGTATATCTAATTAAATAATAGTATTTGAATATTAAAATAGTTAAAATTAAAAATGAGGATCTATATTTAATCAGACAATAGCCAGAATAATTTTCTTCACAAAATTGTTAGAAAGATATCCATCATTGTCCAATGGATAGCAAGTTACAACATCAATCCTATTTATGTGAAAAACGTATTACTTAAATAGGCCTACAGATAACTATGAAGGCATTTACTTCTGTGCAAGCAATGGTTATCTCTGTATGGTGAGCTTTAGAGAGACTTTTTTACTTTATTCTTTACGATTTACTATTTCATTTGAGTTTTCACAGAATATATGAGCTATATTTATGATCAGAAGAAAACTGAGATGACTACCAAAGAGCATCAGAAATGCATCACCGTGTCAATTAGCCACATTCTGGAGTCTTGTTCTCAGCTTTGTTAACTCACAAGCTCACAACCTGTATCCCTGAAGAATATGCTCAGCTATAAATAGTAGGAAGCTATACCCATTTTGGATTAAACAGGTAGGGGCTTATTTTTCTAACAATGACTGGAGAGAAGCAATTCAGGGCTGGTGCAGCAGCTCATGAATGTCATCAAAGAGCAGATCCCCTCTGTCTGATTTCTCTATCATCCTTCTATATGGCTTTTGTCCTCATTGTCACCAAATGGCTGCTGTATTTCCAGGCCTCACATCCGTGTTCTAGGTAGAGAGAAGAAAAAAGGGCAAAAACACTTTTTCCTATTAAGGCTTTACTTTTGTTATCCAGAAAAGAAACACACTCCCCAGATAGGCCCATCTACATTGCATTGGCCAGAACTGTGGCACATGGCTACCTTTAGCTACAAGGGAGTCTGAGGAAATGAGTCTTTTTAGCTGGACACAGAGACTCAATCAATAAGGAAGAGTGGAAAACAGTTGGATGGCAACTGTCAGTGATGCACAGTACCCATGGGTAATCACTGCAGCAGGGAAGGGCTGATATTTCCCAGTTTACTGAGACAATAACCAAACACCAGTATACTCATTCTCAGTGCACAGAATTGCATTTCAGTGACCAGAACTCTTGTGCTTCCCACCAGAACATTTTCCTCCCTAGTATCAGGGAACCTGGAAGTGAAACTATTAATCTAAACATTGCTTGGTGAATGTAGAATCAGATCCAAGCTGGGCGGCTGATATTGAAGGGTACTTCACCCCACCCAGGAGCATTGGTGACTCTTCTGCCCATGCTGACCAGCTCTTCTGTAACCTGATTGCTCAAGTCACTCAGACTCAATGCCCCAATCCCCAGACTGTACTGGACAGACACTGCCAACTTTCGTCTCTCTGACTCCCTGTTTTGTGCTGGGTCTATGTCCAAATCCCTTTTTCCCCCCATCACATTATTTCTTTATCCCTGCTAATGACATCCGGGCTTATGTTTGGCTCAGAGGTGCACTGTCTCTTACCATTTGTGTTGATTTTATGCATCAAGCTTTCTTTCAGTTTTGAGGGGCCTCTATTCCCCCCCTGCCACCCTCCCCAGTGGGATGGCCAGGGCCGAAGCTCTGCAGGCTAATGAGACCAGCACCTTTGGGCCCATCGTGAGGCCTGTAGTCAGCATCTCAAACGTACGTCCTGCAAGCTGTGGTTGAAATGGGCATTGTTGGGCCTGAAGAGGAAATGGCTGAGGGGAAGAGAGCATCCGCCTAACGCATCAAGTTGTTGTCACAGGGTGGGGCTGCCCAGAGAAGAAACAGGACCCACGAATGGAAGGTACAGGAAGATGGTTTGTCACAGAAATAAACATTGTCCAGTAAAGCAGGACCTGTTCGTCCCTGCCCAGAGGCCTGCGCATCTGGGATGCAGTGGGAGGGTTTCCATTCTGTGTGGATCTGGCGGAATATTCCAAGAGGAGGGAATTTGTATTTATCAGTAGCCCCAGTTCTTTCCCTCTGTACTAAAAAGAGAGAGTTTCTAATTCCTCCAACCTATTTACTGTCCCCTTTGTTTTTCTGAGAGATGTTTACAGTCTCTTTTAGAAATGTCTTCCCTGCTGCCAACCTCACCACCACATCCTCTGGGTGGTGCCTGGTCTCCCCCACTACTGGCCTGAATCTCAAAGTGTGAAAATCCCTTTCCTGTTGTTATAGCCGAGGCAATGTTGGGATACACTAAAGGAATTGTTAGGAAATGGTAGATCAAGGGCAAACATTACCATGCCGGTGGAGCGAAGCACCGAGCTGTGTGAGTAAATGTTAGTGTCCCCCAATATCCCTGTACTCCCTATATTTCCCAGCCTCCCTTGTGTCCTGGGGAGGCCATGTGGCCAGCTCCACCCACGGCAGAAAGAGCAGATATGTCTCTTCCAGCTCCACTTGGCAGCATCTGTGCAGACCCCATGTTGAGAGATAGAGCCGCAGATTAACCAACTCCATCTCTCACCATATGGAGCTGAGCAGCCTGGACTTTGCACTAGCAAGAAACAAACCATGGTTGCATCAAGCCTCTGATATCCTGCCTGTCCTGGCAGATAACCTTGCTTTCCATAACTAGTGATTTGCTTTTTTGCATATTCTTTTTTTAAAAATATATTTTATTGATTCTTTACAGAGAGAAAGGGAGAGAGATGGAGAGCTAGAAACGTCGATGAAAGAGAAACATCGACCAGCTGCCTCCTGCACAAACCCCACCGGGGATGTGCCCGCAACCAATGCACATGCCCCTGACCGGAATCGAACCTGGGATCTTTCAGTCCGCAGACTGACGCCCTACCACTGAGCCAAACCGGTTTCGGCTTTCGCATATTCTTTAAGTTTCCATAACCCTGTGTGTGGAGGTAATAAGTAATATCACTTCCATTTTATAAATGCAGAAACTGGCTTTCTGAGACTTTAAGCAAAGGCTCCAAGGTCACATAACCAGCAACCAGCAACCAGCACATACTAGAGCTCATATTTGAATCCAAACCTGCCTGACTCCAAAGCTAATGTTCCCATCACTCCCCTTCTTTTTTTTTTTTTTTTTTTTATTTTTTAATATTTTTTTATTGAATTATTATCTGTGTACATATTTTAACTCCCCCCCTCCCATACATACCCTCCCTCCCCAGAGTTTTATGTCCATTGGTTGTACTTATATGCATGTATACAAGTCCTTCGGTTGATCTCTTATCCCCCCCAGATCTCCCTACTGTCCCTGCTGTAATTTTACAGTCTGCTTGTTGCTTTACTGTCTTTATATCTGACTTTTGGTTTGTCAGTTTATAATGTTCTTTAATACCCATAAATGAGTGAGGCCATGTGGTATTTCTCTTTCATTGACTGGCTTATTTCACTCAGCATCCATCACTCCCCTTCTTAAAAGAGTACAGTGCCCAATGATTTGTTTGCTGGGAATTCCTCTCCTCCCCTAAGCCCAGCTCCATACCTTTCTTTATCTAGTCAGTAGGGAAAAGTAAGAATTAAACTCAAATAAAAAACACACACAGTTTATAAGGAATTTTTTTTTCTAGGCTGGAATGGCCCTGAACTCTAATCCTTATGGACGCTCTGAAGATATCTGGGTCAGGAAAAACTCACCTGCTTCAAATATGGATAATATTTAGAACTACAAAAAAACAAAAAACAACCATAAAAAAACACAGTAGCATAGAAAATAAAAGAAAAACTGGCAGATGAAAACTACTCATAAAAAATGTGTTGCAAGGAACAGAAAAAAAAACCTGTATCCAAATATTTTGCCATGAATTTGTTAAACTTAATGAAGCAACAGCTCAAGAAAAAGATGGTGAGAAAACAGAAGGATATGAAAGCCAAGTTGTCAAAACTCAGGGAAGTGCAGAATCAAAAATAAAATCATCCCAGAAATGAAGACAACATTGGAAACAGTACAAGAGAGAACAGACATCTCTGAGCACAGGGACAAGGAGGACATAAATTAGGACAAGCAAACCAAATGGCAATAAAGGGAGAAAATGGCAGATGTGAGAGGAGGTGAAAGAGCTCCAAATTACACATAATTGGAGGGTCTGGAGAGGAAAAACAAGTAGCAACAAATACTTAAACAAGTAATTCAGCCCTGCCTTAGTGGCTCCGTGATTAAGAGTTGACTAGGAGGTCAAGGTTCAATTTCTGGTCAGGGCACATGTTTGAATTGCGTGCTCCATCCCTAGTAGGGGGCACGCAGAAGGCAGCAGATCAATGATTCTCTCATCATTGATGCTTCTATCTCCTCCCTTCCTCTCTGAAATCAATAAAAATATATTTTGATAAATAAGTAATTTATTTGCATGTCCTGGATGAAATAAAAAGCACTTCTTTCTGTTTAATGGCCATTTTTTTTGAGGTGTGTGTAAATATGCTTGTTCTATTCTTTTATCCATTTTTCTGTTGGTTTATCTGCATTTTTAAAATTGATTTGTAAGGATTCTTTGTATACTCTAAATGTGAGTATTTTGTAGGTCATATGCATTGCAAATATCGTCTTCCAAACTGTGGCTTAGCTTTTCTCTCTTAAAGATGTATTATTTTAATAAATCCTTTGTTTTGGAATAACTTTAGATTTACAGAAAGATTGCAAAGATAATACAGAGTTGATTTCCAATGGAATTTAAGTTCTTAAACAATGCTTTATAAAGGCAAAGGGCACATTAATTAGGCATGTCAACTAAGAGACTCCCCTGAATTCATTGTGAAGCAGCTGCAGATGCTCTACGGATACACTCAGTGTCCAGAAATGGTGGATTGTAGTGGAGTCACTGTTGTTCTGTTGTTGCTGCTGTTCAAATAGACCCGATACGAGGGTGACTTTGAGGCAGAACAAGAGAGGTATGGCTACAGTGATTTTACTTATCAGTTAGAAAAGTTCCTTGGGATATTTCTAGACTACTGAGAATTGGGCAGAGGCCCCGAGCCAGAGCTAGGACCCTGGACTCTGTATATCCAGTTAATTAACTCACCAGTGCACCCACCTGGACTGAATGTGACTGATTTGCTCTGAGCTGCCAAGCGAGTGCCTGTAGCAATGGAATAATGGCCCCAGACAGACAGGGAAAATTTATAGCTCTTGGCACCTGTACTGCTCCTTGTTTCCTTCTCTGCCTGTGTGAGCGTTTCAGGCTTTTAGAAAGAAGCTCCTTTATATGAATTCTATGGTCAGAATAGGGAGCACAGAATTGCCCTTCTTTCTGCTCCTACCCCTGGGCGTGGACACAGAGAGCTTCTCTCTGACCGTTTCCCAGGTGATGAGCTTTCTGAAGGTTGGCAGGGAGCTAAGCCAACCAAATGTCCTCCCAGCCCTGTTCAAGGTCCACATGGAGATGAGCCCAAAGGACACAGCCAAGGGCACACTGGGCCTCAGGAGGAGGCCTGAGCTGCCTGGAGAGAACATGTCACCACAGCCATGCCTCACTAATGGGGAAAATGCCTCACGATTGATGACCAAGATGGGAGGAAGCGGGCTGACATTTTCTGACTCCTTTCTTCTGGAGACATTTTGGTTCTTTTTTGTCTAGGAACCATCAAACATTATACATGTATGTAGTCTAACACCCTTGTACTGAGTTGAATAATGTCCCCCAAAACCTGTGAATGAAAGCTTTTTTGAAATAGTCTTTGCAGGTGAAATCAAGTTAAGATGAGGTCATACTGCATTAGTGTGACTGGTAGGAGTCCTCATAAGGAATGAAGAGACACAGGCACTCACATAGAGAGAAGACCATGTGAAGACAGAGGCAGAGATCAGAGTGATGAGGCCACTAGCCAGGGAATGCTGGCTACCACCAGAAGCTGGAAGAGGCAAGAGGGATTTGTCCCTAGACCCTTCAGAAGGAGTGTGGCCTGACAATACCTCAACCTCCAGAACTATGAGAGAATTAACTTCTGTGGCCACCAAGTTTGTGGTACTTTGTTATGGAAGCCCTAGGAAATCAATACAGACCCTAAATCTTTTTTAAAAAATATATTTTTTATTGTTTTTTTACAGAGAGGAAGAGAAAGGGATAGAGAGTTAGAAACATCGATGAGAGAGAAACATTAATCAGCTGTCTCTTGCACCACCCCCTCCCCGCACTGGGGATGTGCCTGCAACCAAGGTACATGCCCTTGACCGGAATCGAACCCGGGACCCTTGAGTCCCCAAGCCAATGCTCTATCCACTGAGCCAAATCGGTTTCAGCCAGACCCTAAATCTTTATTACGTTTGCTTTTCTGGACACTTTGCCCTGAATAGGACATTTCCAACACACAGGATACAATGATTGGTTAACATTTAATGAATACCACTTGGTACATACTTCTGAAGCAGGATAGTAAGAAGCTAGGGAAACTCTTTGGCAGGTGGGATGCAGGAAACTTAGACAAAATAATTAAACAAGGCCAAACCATTTGAGCAATTTATAACCAGCTAGTGAATCATAAGATATTATTTTTCCTAACCAAGGACACTTAGGAACAAATGATTTACATGTTCTAGACCATGTTGGGGCAGACCTGTCTCCGTCCCAGGCCCTCTTTAATGGCATCCTTTAAAGGAGAAAGTGACCAGAGAATGACCCTGCCCCCTCTCTACATTCATTTTAAAGGGCACACCTGAAAATTAATGAGTATTCTGTTAAGAACCTCCTTGACACCTCCCCTAGGATAAGGACAGGCAGCAAGACTGGTGCCCAGACTCAGTGATAATTATGGGAGACCAGAGAAGGGAACTGCTGTAGATATAATGCAACTGTCAAAAATGATGGAGGGAGAGAGTGGGAAGGAACAAGTGTAGAATCAGCTTGCTGGTTGCCTCAAAGGTACAAACAGGAAGCAAAAGAATGTTATTTCCAATTATATGCTGAGGAAGACACAGGGGAGTGAGAAGGAAAGGTTACCAGCTCATTTTAATATCGCTCCTAGCAGGGAACTAATAAAAATTAAGTAACACTAGGAACAAAATGTGTCATGTAAATGTATTAGAATAAATACTCTCATTAGAATAACAATTCAAACCTTCCTAAATACCAAGTGAGAACACATAAAATGGAAAGAAAAGAGATGGAGGTAGCATGACATCCCCACAGCCAGTAAAGACAGATAAGAGTGACGAGGACAGAACGTAAAAGAAGCTGGTCACTTAACATTCCAAAATGAGCTAACATAAATAAAATTATAGAAGCTGGGAAAGAACATCATTAATCAGAAAAGCTCAGAAATGAGGTGACTGAAGAAAAGGAAAGTATGAAAAGAAAGGGGAGAATTACACATGAAATCAAAATTATTTCAGAAATGAAGATCAAAAAAAAAAAATAAAATAAAATAAAAGAAATGAAGATCAAGCTAAACGAATCACAAATGCAAATAAACACAATGGATAATGCCTTAAGACTTAAGGCTTAAGTAAAATAAAAGATGAAAAAGGAAAACATTTTAGTTAAAAGGAATGAGTTAAAAAATAAAAAGAATGCCAGAAAAAGTAACAGGAAATAGGTGAAGAAGATCAAACAAATATTTATAGACTAGAATCCCAAGAAGAAAAGCAAATAATACTTAAAACTAAACTTTTGAAAAATTGTTTCTGAAATAAAAATACATAAAACTGCACTTAATGGTACACTGTACCCCCCAAGTAAAAAATCATCCCAGCATAAGCTGACAATGAGAAATGCCAGACAAATGCACATTAAAGAGGAAAAATATCTTTGAACAATGGTTAAGTCGTCCACATCACTTATAAAGGAAATAATACAATGGAATATTATTTAGCCATAAAAAGAAGGAAATCTTGCTATTTATGACAATAATCTGGGGTGGGGGCCATGGGTGGTTGGCCGGCTGGCCCTGCCCCATTAGAGTGTGTGTGTTGGGGGCGATTGGGGGTGGAGTTGGCTGGGGGAAAGGGCTGTGGGCCAATTAGGTTGGTAGGGGCCCAAGGGGTAGAGGTGGCTAGGGGGAGGGGCCACAAGTGGTGGGCCAACCAGCCCTGCCCTTGATTGGGGTTGGGGGACTGATCTGGGGTAGGGCAGGGTGGGGGGAGGGGCTGCAGGAGGTTGGCTGGCCAGCTCCTCCCCCTATTGAGGTAGGGGAGTCAATCAGGGGTGGGGCCATCCAGGGGGAGGGGCTGCAGGTTCGAGCGTCGTCGTGTCCCCTCCCCACCCCCCCTCCGTCCTGCAAGGTTCAGGGTTCGGTCTCTGAAGGAGGCTGTACAGAAATGAAAGAGACTAGAAAATATTAATTTGGAAATATTGGGGGTTAGGCAGGAGCCCAACTCAAGAGGAAGGACTTCAATCTGCTTTGGCCTTGCTATCCCTTTTATTAAGACTATAGGATAGCCGAAACTGGTTTGGCTCAGTGGTAGAGCATCAGTCTGCAGACTAAAAGGTCCCAGGTTCGATTCCGGTCAAGGGCATGTACATTGGTTGCGGGCACATCCCCAGGAGGGGGTGTGCAGGAGGCGGCTGGTCAATGTTTCTAACTATCTCTCTCCCTTCCTCTCTAAACTCCCCTTCCTGCATCCCCAGAACACTGCTGTCACACAGTGATGTGCGTAGTGGACTTCTAAAAGGTTGTGCAGCACAGACAGTGATTTTATTGCAGGTAGGAAATACTACAGCACTGAAGATCAAGCATCAATTTTCTGAAAAATTCATTGTCCATTTCCTGCCCCAAAATGCTTTCTACTGCCAGGGTCTCCATAGTTCCTGGATTATCTCCCTCTCATCTCTGGGTCCTGAACTCTCTCTTCCAGGATGCCCATAAATTATTTCTGTTATTCCATCCCTGCCTCAGCCCAGTTAGCCAGGCCTATCTCTAGGAACCTCATTTTTAATAACCAAAAAGGCCCATGAAGATATTCCTAAAGTCCTTTCCTAGCAGAAATATTCTGCCTTTCTCCTATGGTGAAATATTTGTTTGCTCCCTGATCAGGGGAAGGAACCTACTAGCAGGCACATGCTCTTGACTATAGTCAGATTTTTGGAATAATTTTTCTGTTACTTGTAGAGGATAGAAAGGCTGTCTCCACTTTCAATGAGAAAACATCAAAGTAGGAGTCAATTAGGTATAACAATGACTCACCACATGACAGGGGAAAAGAAGTTTGCAATATCCCTCTTCCCAACCAATTGTAAGGGGAAGGGACAGAAAAGCATTTCTCAGCCTCCGCAGTATTAACGTTTTAGGCCAGATAGCCTTGTCATGGATGGCTGCCCTGTGCCTTGTGGGATGTTTGACAGCATCCCTGGCCTCCACCACCAGATGCCACCTACCCCCATCTCCAGTTGTGACAACTAAAAATGTGTCCAGATGTCGTCATATCCTGGGTACCAAAATCACCTCTGTTTGAGAACCAAGGGCTGTAGAAAGGCATGCCTCTGATATAGGAAAGGACAAGACAACCTTGTTCTGTGCCTTCTGATGCAAGGCTCTCCTCACAGCTTGAGGATGGTCCTGTGACCAGGGCCAGCTAGCAGGGAGCCAGACATGGAGAGTGGGTAGTAGAAGGGTCTGAGAGGCAGTAGAGCTGGGGGGAGATGCTGGTGTCCAAGTAGACATTGACTGACCAGGATCCTCCACTCTGCACCCCTCAGGGACAGAGACACCCCTGGAAGAGTAGGTAGAAGAAGCTGAATGGCTCAACTCAATCCTGCCCCAACCCAGAGAAGACTCCCAGACACAAGAGGTGTGAGAAGAGTCTAGTCCGGCTTTTATAACAACAAGTCCCAAGGATTGGGAGGGTCATAATTTGGGCATCTGGTGAGATAGAGAGGCCAGAGACCTGTGTTCTAGACCTGGCCCTATCTGCCACTAATGACCTGTGTGACCTTGGATGAGGTGCATGCCCTCCGCGTCTCAGCTTCGTGGTCTTGTAATGAATGGATGTGGCCAAGTGCTCTCGAGTCTTCCAGCTCTGATCTTTGGCCCCACAGAGCCTGTTTCCATGCCCATCCTGCTACTTTTCCATCACTTAATGAGTTTTTCCCAACAGCCTAGTTCTCCAACCCTGATATTTTCAATCATCCAGCCAACCTTCACGGAGCCCAGGCCATGCCCCTAACCCTAACCCTAACCCCAGGTTTTTATTTGCTGTGTTCAGAGACAAGGGAGGCAGGAGGTGGGGAGTGCTGTGTGGCAGCTGGCCTTTCACGTGCTCCTTTGGTGAGAGACTTTCTCAGATAGCCCCTCACTTTTCATTTCAACTCCAGTCCTAACCCTGTCTCCAAGCAATTTATACTCGTGTTGAGAAGTCAAGACTAGCACACATTTCTACTTTATTTTGCCAAAGGTGAAAAATGCCACCTTCTCCACAATTGTAAAATGTAGCCCCAAAATAACTTGGTTTATTCCAGACCTGTTTCATAATTTATAACTCTTGACATGAGCTTTTAAATTCTACAGGAACAAATTCATCTTTTATAGTTCATTCATAGCACTCTTTCTTCTCTTTCTGGCCAAGGAGAATGTGGCGGTCGGGTCCATGTAAGGGTATGTCAGTTGGTCTAATTAAATCATCCTGCTGTGATTGGTCCAATCTGCCATGAACTGAATATGTGACCCCCCCCACAAGAAAACCCCCCAAACCATTTAATACTTTGAAACCTAATGCTCAAAGTGAATATTAGAAGGTAGGGCCTTTGGGGGTGATTAGGCCATGAGGGCGGAGCCAGAGAGCTCCCTCAGCCTCTCAGCCAATGAGCCAAGAAGTGGGTTCTCACCAGACACAGCACCTGCCTCCATCTGGGACTCCTCAGCCTCCAGAGGGTGAGAAAGAAATGTCTGTTGTTTAGAAGGCACCCAGTCTGTGGTACTTTTGTTATAGCAGCTTGAGTGAACTAAGACTCATATGAGCACTTCACACTCTCCCCTCTGCTCCCCTGGCTGGCTTTCGAGGAACCCCAGCCCCAGCCCACTGTGCAGGTTGCTGCCATGTGTCAGAGTGTGACTTCAGTTGAATTCATCAGACTGGCCCTGTCTGAGGAACCAGCGGACAGATTTTCCCTGCAGGGCTCTGATCCCAATTTGTGCATTCCTCCCTATGAGGGAAAGTTTGTGTTTGAAAGGTTCTGAAAAGAATTCTACAGCATGGCATTGCTGTGGCTACTGAATCTCCCCATCTCCCCACCTTCTTTAGCTTTTGTTAATCCTCACTCGAGGATATCTTTCCTTTTATTATTATTTTTATTTTATTTTTAGAAAGAGTGGAAGGGAGTCAGGGAGGGAAGAAGAGAGAGAGAGAAGGAGAGAGAGAGAGAGAGAGAGAGAGAGAGAGAGAGAAAGAGAGAGATTGCTTTGCTCCCTGATTAGGGAAGGAACCTACAACCCAGGTGCATGCCCTTGAGTGGGAATCAAACCTGTGACCTTTTGTGTGGGGCTGACACTCAGCGACATCGGCCAGGGCATATGGAAGACCCCTTCCTGAGCCCTCGTTCAGAGCACAGAGAACACAGCATTAGTCCAGAAAACTGTGCTCCGCTGGCTTCTCATTAAGAAATGGAAGGTCAGTCCTTTTAAGGGGCATCTGGGACCCACCATCTGGTGCTCAAGCAGGGCCCACAGGTGAGCTCAGAATCTCAGGTAAGCAGGTAGCACAGAAAGGCGTTTCCCCAGGCCCCACGTGGGGCAGCTTCCAGCGTTCTTGTGGGGACAAAGGATGCCAAGAACGGGAACCAGAGGCCTCACAGTCAGGGGAGCCTCTGCTATTGAAGAGGAAGTGGGCATCCCCCCTAATCACAAGTTGTCCTTGGCCAACACACAGCTGGAGGAGGAGCAAGGCACCGAGATGCTTCCCCCTCGGTCGGAAGGCATCAGCATCCAGGAGGAAAACCCTGGGAATTGAGGAGCCTGGGCACAGCCGCACTGCGGATCGGCTGAAGGACGGGCACACCAGAAGGGCCGGAAGGATGTGCCCATGTCCAGGCAAGAGGTGGGAGTGGACCTGTTTTCACGGAGGAGAGCGCCCTGCTCGCTCCCCAAGGACGCTCCCCTGAGCGGCGAGGACGGTGCAGAGACAAGGCCTCGCCCTAGCGCAGCAGCGGCTTGCCAAGCAATGAGTCAAAGGAGCTGCCTCCTCACCAGAGTCACTTGCAGCTTTTCTGCATTTTATTCCTTCCCAAACCACACATGTGACAGTTACCCAGACATCCAGTGCTTGCCAGTCTGTTGGCAAAAAGTGGGAATCGAGGCGTCTGTCCTCAGTCAGCGGTGCTTCACCCCAGGCTCTCCCCAGGTCTTGTGTGATGTGAGCGGGGTCTCTTCCAGTCCCTTCCGGACACTGCTGCTTCACCAAATGCCTGAGGTAACAGGAGGGTGGCCTGGGCTGGAGCCGTAGCCTGTGCCTCTACAGGAGAGAAGCTTAATGGCTCACGAGAGCAGATCTTCCTAAGACCTGGGCTGCGTAGCTCTGCCTGAGCTCAAGCATGCCCCTTCCTCCTGTGCCTGTCAGGACTACCTGCGTGGAAGAACAGTGACAGGAGCTACTGGACAGGGCCAAGCCATCCTCAGATCCGCCCCATGCTCCCATCTGCTGTCTCATTGAACCACTACTTATTACTGTGGGGGAAGGGCTTGCTGTGAAGGGAGGGGCGGGAGAGAACTTTGCCTCAGGCACTGCTCCCTTCTCGTGGCATCGTTAGTCCTGGGCCCATCAGATGCAGGTCTGGATAGTGCCCCCTTAACCTGGGATGGCCACTTAGAAGAAGAAGGGCAGAGACCTGGACAAGGTCAGCTGAGAGCAGCCTGGAGTAACTTAAATGGATCTGCCATCAGCAAAGACAATCTGAGTGTCTGGGAACCAGCCAGGGAAATGGGGGTGGGGGCGGGGGCAGGGAGGCAGAGAAGGGTCTTTAAAAAGATGGGAACAAAGCAAGAACGTCTTGGAAAGATGAGGAAGGTCAACCAGTGAGAAAGATGTGGACAAGAAGACGCCAAGAATTTTGGGCTGTAATGCCTGAGATCCTCTTTTTGTGGTCTTCTGGGCTGTGCTGTGAGATAACTTCCCCTGTGCTCTCAATGACCCCCCAAATCTGCATTTGCCAACTGCTATAGGCAACAGTCTGTGGCTAGTGGGGTTCTGGGATAGAGACGTGGCAGGAGCCACAGCTGCAGAGTCACAAGTCACTGGGGGACTGACTGGAACTGGAACCGGAGCCTCCGCTCTCAGCACTCCAAGATGGGGAGGCACTGGGCACACCCTATTCTCCACAGGATGGGGCTCCAGCCAATTCTTAGCACCCCAAAGGAAACCCCTTCTGCTCTCTTCCCCCCCTCCCCACCCTGGGCTGGAGGAGGGAGGGCAGCTGGGCCATGTCTCTAATTGCTGTTTAACCCAGCCCTCATTCCCCACACTCCTGTCACCAGCCCTCTTCTTTAGGGCCACTCAGAACCCCACAGAAAGCCAAACTTGTATGAATGACAGTCACAACTTGGGAGTGCCTGGGGCAGTTTGACATTAAATAAAGCACTTGGCCATTCTCCCATTTGCTAAGAGTTTCATTCCACTTAGGCCACTCAAGACCATGAAAATGGCCCCCTAATCAGCAAGGCCCCTCAGTGCCTGCAGCTCCCCATCACCTGATGGAGCTGGAAGAGGAAGCTTTGCCATCACATACGGCCACTTCGCTGCGCGAACCCTCTCCAGACTGTTTCCCTAATGACTGATTTCCTTGCCAGTTAGCATCAAGTCTTTTGCAGCCAGACCTTATGCTAGTGCTAATTTTAAAATAATGGTAAGACATCATGCTAAATTCTCCTGCTCTGGTTTCTTAGCGATGGCTCTTGCAGACTTCCAACTCACTTATAAGCTGTGATTATAAAATGATGAAGCTGATTGTTTAAACAATTGTTTGTAATATAAAATTAAACAAACAAACAAACAAACAAAAACTTGCCTTGTGCTTGGACTGTCAATAATCATTTTATGTAAATTGCTATTGCAATAAGATGATCAAGGCACATTGAGTTTTATAGGATTTAATATCATGCACCTATGCAGCTTTAAGAAAACTATTACAACTTAATCTTTTACTAAACCCTCATTAATTTTCACACCAACCACCCTTTCTTGATATACAATTATCTAAAGATGTCTCAAAACAGTCACCTTGGAAGGCCCTGTGCTTCAAATTCATTTCAAGAATACCAAGCACTTGAGATAGATGGGCCCCACGTGGTCTGAGCACCAGGACACCTGCCAGGAAAACCCTCTCCAGTGGGTGAGTGTGAAGTCCCACCTGAGCAGCAGGCTGAGCCCCTTCCAGTTCCCTAAGGCCTATCCACCATCTATGGGGAAAGGTGGGTCACACAGACTTGAAGGTGGAACAGAAAAGCTCTAGGAGGAATCTTTCTCAACCATCAAAAAACATAAGAGCAGTCACAGGGGGCAGTGAGCAGGAGGCCTGCATGCTGTCACCAGCTGCTGCTTATTTGAGAGATTTTAGCTAAGTCTGATACCTGAGCCAGCACAGGCCATTCATATGGAAAAGCTGCTGTAAACAATGTGGGTGGGGCTGCAAATTGGATAGGGTGGGATCTCAGGGAATTCCCAGGATGCTCCAGTGTGCTCCAGGCTGATGGAGACTCAGATATGGTTACCAGTCAGCCTTATGATGGGGGAGGTTCCAGCATAGGAACAATGACTCCTACAAACACCCCTGTCTGGGAGAAACACCCCTAGTTCCTGCCCTAATGCCAGACAATCCAGTTCCTCCCCATATGTGTCTGGGTCCCCCAAAGCCACTTAGTACTGGGAGTCTAAGTTTGTGTGTGTGCCCTTTAAATGGAACACCTGGGTCTCTAGCAGCCTCCTTGTCACTCAGCCACAATCCCCATGTGTTTTTACAGCCCATAGTTGCGTAGACTTCTCTCCCCAGCTCTGGAATCATGGGCTGGGAGTCTGGTGTGGGCTTGGGACCCTTTGCTTCTCATGGCAGCTTCTTCACAGATCACCCTCCCAATTACAAAAATGACACACGTGGATGTCGGATCAGCCCAGCCATGCCTTTGTCCCTCCTACCAGTCTCAATGTGCTTTCTGTTCTACTTCTCTAGTTGTAGAACAGAAAGGACTTCCATTCACCCAGCTTTCAAGCGATTCTGAATGATGGTTGTTTTGTAGTTTAGTTATTTTAATGTGGCTGTGGGAAGCAGCGTGTATAGGCATTTACCTACACTGCCATACTTGAATTGTAGGTTTGATAGGAGGCAACCAATAGATGGCTCTCTCTTCCTCCCCCTCCCTCCTTTCCTCTTCCCCCAAATTTCAATGAATAAAATACAAAATATAACAGTTTATGTAATTCACATACAATATAATTCACCCATTTAAAGTGCACAATTCAATGATTTTTAATATATTCACAGAGTTGTGCAACAATTGCCACACTGGAACATTTTTATTATCCCAACTAGAGGCCTGGTGCATGGAATTCATGCACAGGCTGGGTTCCCTCAGCCTGACTTGCACTCTCTCACAATCCGGGACCTCTTGGGGGGATGTCTGCCTGCCCTCTGGGGATCAGGCCTAAGCTGGCAGTTGGACAGATCAGTGCCGGAAACAGATCATTGTCACTAATAGAAAGATGTGGAAAGGAAATCCAGAAGGCTGGTCAACCTTAATTGCTCTAAATGGTCGGAGTTAATCACTCATTGTTTAGTTGAGACATTGGTAGTTAAAGCAGTCTTCACCTATTAGTCATATGTAAATTCTTTCTGATTGTCTATTATTGGAATTTCCTGCCTAAAGGATATGCATGAATCTCATAACCTAAATAAAAGGGATAGCAAGGCCAGAGCAGTGGTAGTCCTCCCCTAGTGGTGGACTCCCGCCTGGCCCCCCATTTCCCAAATTAATTATTTTCTAGTCTCTTTCATTTGTGTGCGGCCTTCTCTAGAACCCGAACCCTGAACTGAAACCCTGAACCACACAGGACATGAAAGGGGCTCGCACAGTCTGGGATCCTTCTTGCAGTCTCGGACCCCTCCCTCCTCACCACCTGCATGCTCACTGCTCCTTAGTGTTGCCGTGAAGGTCGGAGAGGCCCCTGACACCACCATTGTGCTCACCAGCTGTGAGCCAAACTTCTGGCTGAGTGGTGCTCCTCTTATGGGAGTGCACTGACCACCAGGGGGCAGCTCCTGCATTAAGCGTCTGCCCCCTGGTGGTCAGTGCACATCATAATGACTGGTCATTTTGCCGTTAGGTCAATTTGCATAGGATACCCTTGAGCAGCCACTCACGGTTTCTCCCCAACACTCTCCAGCACGAGGCAATCTGCAGAGGAGGAAGAAGGCTGCACCCTTTTACATGCCCATTGGCAATGGCATATGGTGGCTCTAGTTGCTCTGTGTGTTGTCAGCACTTGCTGTTGTCTGACTGAGTCTAGCCTTCCTGGCGAAAGTGAAAGGGCATCTCTTCATGGCTTTGATTTGCATTTCTCTAATGAACAATAAGGCTCACCATCTTTTGATATGCTTATTGGACATTTTGTATCTACTGAAAGGAGAAAGGGTATTCAAATGTATCTTTTTATTGAGTTGTGTGTATATGTATTTTTTTCTTTATATTTTTGTTTTGTCAATCTAATGATTAATAATAGCATATGTCAGATGTTAGGAATGATGTTAGCATGTGGGATGCTATTACTAGGCATACTAGCTAATGCTGAAGATACTCTTTTTAAGTCAATGAAAATGTGATCAGAAAAAAAGAAAAAAGAAAAAGAATTTTTAAAGCACAGTGACTGACTTCTTCAGTAAGACTGAAAGTCAAAACTAAACAGTTTCAAAGCAAGTAGACTTCTTGGCCTCTCTTTATAAGAAGTTATTGTTCACTGAATCCCTAGCCCTTTTTGTCGAGGAAGATTAGATGTTTTTTGCCCTCATGCTGAAAGATTTGCTATTCCCCTTTCCTTTTATGACATTTATAATCCTTGGTTTTGTAATGGTTCCAAAGCTTTGATACAATGTTTGGACGATTAAAAATTTTTTAAAAATCACCAAGATAAAAATTGTTGATGTTTTAAATATTGTATCAGTTGTTACAAAAGTGCTTTGTCCAAATCCCAGAATGTTTACCTCAATAATGTGAGGATAAAAGGTTTGAAGGTGATCTTCCTACTGCCCTACAAGTGAAAGCTCTTCAGGCAGGTTTCTGGAATATTGGGCATGATCAAAGGTCCGTCTGCTTAAGATATCCCTTGGAAACCAGGAGCAAAGGCAAAGGCAAGCAAAGTCACACGGATTATCACTAGGGAGTGGGCCCCAAGTCTGGTGAGGGACCCAACACAGCAGCTAATGGGGGAGGCTCTGTGCGCCCCTACAAAGCCCAGTCTCAGACTTTCCTACCAGCTGGACTCTCAGAAGGGAAAGAAGTGAATTATGACGGGTATGTGTGGCTGTCTCCCCTTCCCTCCCCAGTTTATGTGGATGATAAAGGGCAGGAACGGGAAGGTTAGGCCAGGTCCCAGCTGAGGATGGCACTAGCTCTTCATGCTGAGGCGTGGGGGAGAGGGAGGGTGTTGCTGCATCTTTTTGTGCATCATCTGCTCTCTGAGACCAGAGTAGAAAGTGTGGGGAAGGTGGGGATCTGGGGGAAAGCGGTTTCTCCTCTAGCTTGCATTGTCCCTTGTTAACCTATTGAGTTTGGTGGCCAAGTCTAGCTGATCCGGGGTTTGGGTGGCTGTAGGAGCATTTTGGTCACTTCTGAAAGCCACTTGGGTGATTCTGGCCAGGCACCTGGCTGTCTCCAGGGACCAGCCTGTCGCACATTGATTCCCAACCAGTTCCCTGCAAGCCCAGGCTCCCACCATGCAGTCCTCCTTGGTTATGTCCTGCCAATGCAGTCTCCCTTTATAAGCTGGTTGGAGATGGTTCCGTTACTTCAAGTAAAGACAAGAGGAGACTAATCCACAGAATCAAAACAATTCACCAATTCAACAAATGGTGCTTTCCTGGCCAATAAAGAAGTGCCTGTGCTTGTTGGTGGTGCTCCTCTTGCCCTTTTGAGTGCTGCTTGCCCTTTTGACTCAAAAGTGAATCACATGGTGGCCTGACACAACCCTGGAGGTTTGGAGGCACGGTCTTCGGGGCCTGGAGATGGAGATTCAGAGAGGACAGAAAGAGTAAGGGGTGCAACAAACAGATAAAACACGTGAGTGACTGGAAGACATTCCCTGCAGGAAGGTAGGCATCTGACTGCTCTGTCTTAAGCCTTCCAGGCCTCCAGGTCCTCCCCAGGCACACCTGTCAGGAACATGAACTTGGACCCAGTGTTGCAAACAGTAGGCTAGCCTCAGAGCCTGGCTTCTGGTGGGAACCTTTGACAGGGGAGTCTCAGCAGCTCAGGGCGCCACCTAGTGCCCAGCTGGTGGCGGTGCCGGCAAATCGCTCCCCTGCTCCTGCCTTGCCCCTGAGAACAAAGAAAGGGAGCCCAGAAACAATAGGCCTTCAGTGCCTGGGAAGTCCTGGCAGAGGGAGGGTAGGGAGGTGATGAAGAATCAAGCCCCTTGCTCTTTTGACATGTACCCTTGAATTCACGTGTCCTTGTAAAATATGCTTCTTTGCTGCCTGAGGTTTAAAAATAGTGCTTCTTTTCTCTGTCCTTCTTCAGGGTCCTCACTGTTACTGAAAGAGTAATGGCTGGATTGCTTGGATGCAGTGTTTTGTACTTGTGTCCCAGCTCCTGAATGTGGGAAGTTGAGAGTTATTAATATATCCCCGCCACTCTATTTGTTCACGTTGTACCCCTTTATTTCCTTTTAAATTTCCATTTCCCCAGTTGTAGTGAGATGTAACTGACATGTTACATTGCATTAGTTTTAGGTGTATGATATGATGATTTGAAACATGTAAACAATGCAAATGATCACCACAACAAGTTGTTAACACCCATCACCATGCAGAGTCACAATTTTTTTCCTGTGATGAGAACTTTGAGGATCTATGTTCCTAGCAACTTTCAAATGTGTAATACGGTATTGTAAACTACAGCCATGCTGTACATCACAGCCCCAGAAATGGTTGTAACTGGGGTTTGTACCTCTTTTTTTCTTTTCTCATTTTTTTTTTATTAAGGTATTATATGTGTACATACATTACGGGTTTGTTTCTTTTGAACACTGTCATCCATTCCATTTCTGGCAACAACTACCAATCTGTTCTGTTTCTGAGTTCCGTGTCTTTTCAAACAATTTAGAGTTAAAGGAATAAGAAACCTGAAAAAGTAACAAGAGTTTTACTCTGCTTTGCTTGAGGAATGCCACATGTATTTTTTCAGGTTAAAAAAAAAAATCCTTTTATTTTGAAATAATTATAAAATCACAAGGGATAGCAGAAATAGTCCCAAGAATCTGAGTCCCCTTCATTCCGATTTCCCCAGTGGTGACATCTTAGTGCTGAGTACAAAGTCACAACAGGACCTTGATGTTGGTACACTACTAGCTATGACACAGAAGGGACTCAGTTTCCACCATGTTTATCTCTGGCGTAGACTTGTGAATCCACCACAAAAATCAAGATGCCAAACTCACCCGCTGCCTCCCTCTTTTATTCACATGCCTCGCCCACTCCTACTCACCTCTCCATCCTGATGGTTTCCTCATTTCGAGATGCCATCTGGATGATATCATTCTGGATGCATTGTTTTGGGGTGGACTTTTGTTTTTGCTACTATAATGCCTGGATCACAAGCTCATTGCTTTTCATTGCTGATCAGTGCTCTGTTGTACAGTTTGTTCAGGGATTTCTCTACTGAAGGACGTTTGGGTTGTTTCCAGTCCACTATCCTCTCTAATAAAGAGTAATATGCAAATTGACCGTACCACAATAAGCCATGCCCATCAGCCAGTCAGGAGTGAGTATGCAAATTGACCCAACCAAGTTGGCTGTGGCCATGGAGCAAGCAGGAGGCTTCGGTTTCCTAGGCAATGGAGGAAGCCAAGCTTTCTGTACACCCTGGCTGGCTCTGGACTCCACTCAAGGCTATAAGTTTTCAATTATAGAAGATGGCTGCTCAAGATGGCCAGAGGGGAGAACAGTTGAGAGGGGCCAGGCCTGCAGGAGAGGGTAGTTATGGCCAACCAGGTGGACAGAGGAGGGAAGTTGGGGGTGATTGGGAGTACAGGGAAGGGCGGTTGGGGGGACCCGGGTCTGCAGGGGAGAGCAGTTATGGGCAAACAGGCTGGCAGGGGAGCACTTAGGCATCAATCAGGCTGGCCGGGGAGTGGTTTGAGGGTGATCAGGCTGGTAGACAGAATGGGCTAAGGGTAATCCAGAAAGCAGGCAGGCAAGCAATTGGCCAGCAGTCCTGGATTGTGAGAGGTGCCAGATTAGAGAGGGTGTAGGCTGGGCTTAGGGACACCCAGCCCCCATGCATGAATTTTGTGCACTGGGCCTCTAGTGATGAATAAGTCTGCTGTGAACATTAGTTTATAGTTTATAGGTTTTTTTTTTGTGAACATAGGAATCCCTTTCTCTGGGCTCAATCCCCAAGAGTAAGACTGCTGGCCATGTGTAAGTGTGGGGTTAGTTTTATCCATTTTTCTAAAATAGAAAGGAGAAACTGCAGATTATGTGATGTGGATTTGGAAGAGGCCCCAGGACAGGGGATCATACAATGAAATAGAGCATGTAACTCATTTCATGTGCAGTAATAAATTACAGACATCACACCTAACTTGGAGAGCAGAGAGAATTTTATTCATTTTTTTACAGAGAGGAAGAGAGAGGGACGGAGAGTTAGAAACATTGATGAGAGAGACACATTGATCAGCTGCCTACTACATACCTCCTAATGGTTATGTGCATGCAACAAGGTACATGCCCTTGACTGGAATGGAACCTGCACTCTTGAGTCCACAGACTGACACTCTATCCACTGAGCCAAACCGGTTAGGGCTAATCATGTTGTTTTAGCAAAAATAGTTTATTGCCATGATAATTTAGGGTTAAGTGTGTAGTTGCTGCAATTTGCATAAGCTTGAATTTAGTTAAAAATGAAATATTATGGCAATAGGCATATTGATTGGATATTTATTTCCTTTTGGGAGGCAGAAGGTACTTTGCAGATCACATGCTATATTGCTATGTTGCTCCTTGAAAGGAAGCGGCTTTGGGAATGGCTAAGGCCAGGGTTTGGGTCGCAGGCCCAGCCTCTTGGGCATGTGGCCTTAGTCTGAAGGGCCTACGCTTAGTTTAATTCTCTGTTGTCACCATCTTCAAATTCTTCCTTTTTGTAATCTTACCTGAGGACATGCTTAGAGAGAGGAGAAAAAGAAAGATAGAGATGGAAAGAGAGAGAGAGAAAGAGAGAGAGAGAGAGAGAGAGAGAGAGAGAGAGAGAGAGAGA
Source organism: Nyctalus aviator (assembly GCA_036971965.1). NCBI lineage: Eukaryota > Metazoa > Chordata > Mammalia > Chiroptera > Vespertilionidae > Nyctalus > Nyctalus aviator. Next base: position 67,525,745 of record CM072930.1, on the reverse strand, counting down.
GAATATTGATGTGAGAGAGAAACATTGGTTGCTTTCCATATGTGCCCCAATGGGGATTGAATCTGCAACCTGGATATGTGTCCTGGAAACCTTTTAATGCATGGGATGAAGTTCGAACCAACTGAGCCACACCACCAGGCACCACCTTCAGATTCTTAACTTGTGAACCAGGGGCCTGGCCTGCAGTTTCATTTGGGGCCACAAGTTATGTTGCTGGTCCTAGTGGGTGGCTGTCCCCAGCAGGCCAGGCTGCTGGCTTATATGTAAGCTGAGACTTCTCTGCCACTAGGAAGAACAGGTGGCTGATTCTGGAATGTGTGTAAGTTCACAAGGAAGATTCGGGGCACCCAGTGGCAAGGGGGATGACACTGGAGATTTGGTCCACAGGGAACCTGGTGGGTTAGACAAAGGCCACCAGTACTGTCTCCATGAGTCAACTCCACAGACACCATTCTAACTGTGGTTCTTGTAGTAACCTTGTCCCATTTCTGCTGCCTTCAGCCCCTGTGAGTGCTAGCAGGCTCCTGTTAAGAAGTCCTGGTCCTTTGGCTGGCGACCTGGGCCACCCCTTGTAGCTGGACTTGGGCTTTTCCAGGGCACCTATATTTTCAGAGGCCAGTCAGCCTCGTCATGAGGATTCTGGGTTCTCCTTATCTTGAGTCAGGGTCAAGGTTTGGGTAGGGACATCTGCTAGTCTCCCTTCTCCCACCCAAGGAGAGCCTGAGGATAGAGCCACCTTCCCGACCCGGATGCTGTGCCCTTGGGAATGCTGGGGTCACAGCTGGGCTCTAGGCCAGACCAGACTTCCAGTCTCAAAATGAGATGACCGTCCAGAACAGCTCTCTCAGTGGCAATGCCCTGTCTCTCTGGTCTGTCTCCCCAGCGTGACCCAGACTTCTGAGGAATGGGATTCTAGCTTCCTTGTCTTTGTCCCCCTGTGCATCCTGGGTTTGCATCAGGCTTAAAGCAAGGAGAAACAAGGAGAGCAATGCTGTTAAGTAGGCTCCAGGGACCAGAAGGGAAGGAGGTGGGAAACTGGTTGCCAGCGAGGACCACCAGGGACCGGATCTTATGAGAGGGAGAAGTGAACTCTCTGGGGTCCTTAGGGCTCCTTTCTCAGGGGCAAGGCTCAGGTTCTCTTGCCATCTCCTTAGGGGGAGACAGTGTGGTCATCGCCAAGGGAATAGCCCAAGTCATGTTTAGGGCCAAGGGACAAAGAAGGGCCCTTACAGGGTGGGAAGGGCAGGGGGTGAGGAGTAGGCGTACTTTGGAATTTGCATTTCCTAAGCTGTGGGTCAGCCCCTCAGTCCCTCCACAAGCATGGCTGGGCGCCCACTAAATGCTGCCTGGGACCGACTCTGAGATGTAGGAGCAGATGGGCCTCTGAGAGGGGCTTCTATGAGAGAAGAGCTTCCAGGGCAGGACTAGTGCTCTCAGGGCCACCACAGAGCTCCCCCACTTCCCTGAACAGGTGAGGACAGAGAGTGGTCAGCAGTCTGCAAGCAGAAGAGGGACTTCATGTGACTTTGCTGGCACCTTGCTTGTGGATCTCCAGCCTGCAGAGTTCTGAGCAATAGACTTCTGGCCAGAAGCCCCCGTCTGTAGCATTTTGTCATAGCTGCCTGATGGGACTAAGAGGGCTGGCAGCTACTATCCTAGAGCTTTTATAAATCAATATAAACACGTGTGTAGACTTTTAAGTAAATATACATTCTCCTCTCTTATGCGGAAGTTGGCATGCTGTAGAGATTGTTCTTTGCTAGTGTTCTTTTCCTCCTTAAGTTTTCCCCATTGTACAGAGAACACGCTCTTTCACGCTTCTTTTAGGATCCCCTAGAATTGAACCATGTGGATGTGCCTTAGTTTATTCAGACCTTCAAGCTCTCTCCCATAAATGGTCTTTAGGTTGTTTCCAGGCATTGCTATAACAAACAGCTCTGCAGTGATTCTCTGTGTACACACTTGTTTCTGTATTTGTGAGCAGATCTTTGGGATAAAGCCCTAGACATTGGATCGATATGTCCAAGGGTAGAGGTGTTGGCAATTTTGCTATATTTTTCCCATAGCGTCTCCCTGCAGTTGCACTAATTTGCCCTCTCCATGGTGACCTAGCGGAGTTCCCCACAAACTCCCTAGAGGGAGCTGTCACTTCTCTGGAGAGAGGCATTTAACACCCATGTGACAGGTAAAGTTCCTGTTTCAATGGTTGTCATTTGCCTTTGTAATGGAGGTCTTTTCTGGGTTGGAGTAGACCAAGGTGAATGGAAGCCAAGGAAGGGCAGGGGTGTGTCTTGCCCGCTGTGCCCCCCAGAAGAAGCAGCACTTGGAGCTGAGCTCTGGAGGGTTTATTATCCATCCCTGGTGGTGGGGTGGGGGACTCATGCTTCTAGTGAGGAGTTAGCTGGGGGCAGGGGCCCTTCACACAGGCCTGTAAGTCCCATTGTACCTAAGGGGGTTAGTCGTGAAGCAGTGCCTGCCCTCCTTAGGGATCCATCGCTGCACGTAGTTGGGGCCCTTGTCCCGAGGCCACACGATCACGGTGTCCCTGGATGCCATAGATGGATCCTCGGGGAAGAAGTTGAAGGGCCGGAGCAGGAAGCCCACGGAGTTGCCCGGGGTGGCCGTGTTGGGGATGTCCTCTGAGTGGGGGATGTGCAGGAAGCCCACTGTCACCCAGGCCACCAAGTCCTGTGGGAGAGAGGGGTGGGCAGTGTTGACCGGCTCAGAGAGGTGAGGGGTGAGCCATCCCTCCAGCTCTCCTTATAAGGAATGGGCAGGTCTGGGGACCACTGAGCTTGCTGTCCACACAGCAAGATGCTGCTGGCACAGGTCCTGGGACGGGACAGGGCACAGCTCTAGTCTTGGGCTGGGGCAGAAAGAAGGAGGGGCCAGTACCTCTTCTTCAATGTTCTCATTGTTTTGAAGAAACTCCTCAAAGACCACAGGCGGGTCCCAGGGGTCGTTCTGGTTGAAGAGGCTGCTGCTGTGCAACTCAGACTCCCGGTACTTCGTCACTGCCAGGGGGTACCTGCCGGGCAGAGCAGCCAAGAGGCTCTGGGCACTGTGGTGGCCCAGCCACCCCGGGGCACATCTGCAGGGTCAACGTCTGTCCTTTCCCTGATTTCCACATCATCTCCTGGGGTCTGTCAGTCTCACTGAGGGTCAGCAAGTGCTCCAGTCCTCAGAACAGGCTTTCCACTCCACTCTTCAAACACAGAGCCACCCCCTGGAACACACACATGCACACACATATCCAGATACACTGCTACACACACCTAGAGTCTTACAGACAGAAACAGCCACACCAGTCACGGGGAAATGTAGGGAGAGACTACAGGGTCAAGCCTTGGACTGACCTGTGGCAGACCCTGGCTTCCAGACCCTGGGCATGAAGCTAGAAAACATCACCAACCCCTGGAGCCCGGAGCACCAGCTGGTCCAGCCAACACTAGAGCAGACGGGGTACAGTTAAGATTGGCCTTATAAGCCACCTTTGTTCCTGGATAGTTAATGGGTTGTGGGAGGTGCAGCAAGTGCTGCCAAAACAAGGCTGGAGTAAAGAAATAGATCTGAGCTGGGAACGGTTTGGCTCAATGGATAGAGCGTCGGCTTGGGGACTGAAGGGTCCCGGGTTCAATTCTGGTCAAGGGCATGTACCTTGGTTGTGGGCATATCCCCAGTAGGGGGCGTGTAAGAGGCAGCTGATCGAGACTCTCCGGTCAAGTGCATGTACCTTGGTTGCGGGCATATCCCCAGGCAGCTGATCGATGATGACTCTCTGTCATCGATGTTTCTAACTCTCTATCTCTCTCCCTTCCTCTCTGTATAAAATCAATAAAAAATATATTTTAAAGAAATAGATCTGAAATTCGGAAGAACTTTGCAAACATGTTGACCACTCCGCTTGTTTTGCTGTGTGGAATCTGACTATAAAACAAAGCTTCTGCTTGCAGGCTGGGTCACTGTTTCCTCAGCCAGGTTGTGCTCCATCTTGTTTCAAATGAGTTCTCTTGCCTGTCTTCTTTAATCCTTCACCGCCTGCCCTCAGGTTCATCTCTAGCATGCTGGACTTGGTTCAGGGAAATACAGGACAGGGCCTCCAGCCTCCCCTCCTCTCCCCGCCTCCCAGCCTCCTCACCTGGCCCAGGTGACAGCCCGCTCCTCCTGCCAGCCGGGCGGCAGCACCTGCTCAGCCATGGAGTTGATCTGCAGCTTGTAGCTGCGCTGATGGCCCCAGCGGTTCTCCTTGGGGCTGGTGAAGAGCAGGTACTTGGGCAGAGTCTGTCCGAAGCGGAAGGCCGCCTGGCGCTCCCGGGAGTACCCCGTCTGCTCTAGTGTTGGCTGGACCAGCTGGTGCTCCGGGCTCCAGGGGTTGGTGATGTTTTCTAGCTTCATGCCCAGGGTCTGGAAGCTATTCTTGGTGCCTGCATGTGTGAATGGAGATGCAGAATGAAGATCCAGCCCCCAAAACACTCTGCCCCATTTTACACTGAGTTCTCCACCCCAGACCACATCCAGCAGCACATCTCGGGCAAAGAGAATGTTGGGGATTCGTATGGAGCCAGCTGTGGGGGAAAGGAAAGGAATGAACACTAAAACCACCAGGGAAACCAGAGGACGATGAGATAGGTCACAGCTGCTGCAGTGGTTGTGGTGGGACTGTGGGCATTTCCTTGGAGCCCTGGGCCACAGGCTCTGGCCTGTCCTGCAGTCCCAGAGGGCGGCCCTCTGTCCCCAGGCGGGGGCTGTGTCCACCCTGCTGTGTCCGGGGCGTGGAAAAGGGGACTGTGCCGGGTGGGGAGGTTGGAGTTAGGAAGGGGAGTTGTCTAACTGGCCCCGGAGGCCGGTTCTGACTTGATGTCAGGCCACATCCTGCCCGCTGCCTATGCCGCGGTGACACCGCTAACCCAGGAGACACAGTGACTAACCCCCATGGACTGCATCCACCTCCAGGTGCCAGGCAGTAGCGACCGTGCTGACATTCGAGGCACTGTCCTCTCTGCTACACTGAGTGCAGCTTTCTGCCAACCCACCCGGCCCAGGGGTCAGTGCAGCCCCAGGGCAGGCACAGGGTCCAGACTGCTGCAACCGGGGCAGCACTGAGTGCTGTTCCTGGTCATCCTTCCTGGAGCACAGGGACTCAATCCTGCGGGCTCAGAAGCTGGCAGGTTACGTTCTCCTGATGGTGTGCCTGGGGGGCACAGCGTCATCTCCACAGTGGAGTTAGTGTCTGCACACGGACGTCTGATCTGGGGATGTTTGATGCCAGGGAGTCCTACCTGCCACGTCCAGGTCTATGCGGTAGTGCACCAGGTGAGTGTGCATGTTGCCGAGCAGATGCGTGTGCAGGCGCATCCCGTAGCGCAGCCCCTCGGGCGTGTAGAAAGTGGCGTGCACGTAGCCTGTGGCATGCATCTTGCCCTCCATCACCCCATTGGGGTAGAAGATGAAGTCCCAAATGTAGTCATAGTTGTAGACTGTGGACGTGGTCCGCAGCACCAGCACCTGGCCCTCGAGCCCTCCATAGAAGGTGAAGCCTCCTTTGAAGTCGGAGTCAAAGTGGCGCCGAATGGGCATCCCCATGGGCATCTCAAAGACACAGAGGGCCCGGGGGTAGCGGACAGGGTCGTCGACATCGTAGTAGTGGAAGGCATCCAGGAAGGTGGCCGTCTCCGGGCAGTCGATGCCAGGGGCCAGCTCATGGGTGAGGGTGCCCAAACCCCAGGCTCCGTCAATGAACTTGGTCTGCATGCCTGCGGGTGTGTGGCCTCCGTACAGCGACACCGCCTCCTGGAGGCTCACCTCGTAAGCAATGCGCTCCCCACCGAAATGCACGTTCAGCACCTGCAGCCCCGTGGAGGACCGCAGCCTGTAGGCGAAGCTCCAATCCCCGTAGAGCACGGCGTTGCCCTCTAGCCTATAGCGGGGGCCGTGGGGCTGGACCACGTGGGGGCCCTTCCAGATGAAGGGGCTGGAGAAATGCCCACGTGGCTTGTAGGATGAGAAGAGGGGTGGCTCCCCCTTGCCTTTGGCCCCCTGGCCCTCTGGGGGCAGGTCCTCCAGGATAACCACGTCTACCTGTCCGGCATGGTACTTCCGAGCCAGCTCTTCTGGGCTTCGGTAGAACTTCCCGTTGTACCAGAGCTGCTCCACTGCCCAGTCCTGGGTGTTCATGCTGCTGTGGTTCAGGAGAAGCTCCAGGCCAGTGGGGTGCAAGAAGAAGCCTTCCACAATGCTCTGAAAGATGAACCACGTGCGGCGCTCTCCTGAGGACAATCCCGAAGGGGACACGTCAGTGTAAGTCAGGCATCGGGTTTGGCAGTCGTGGAAGGAGAAGCCCGTGGTGTCCAGGAAAAATTGGTGCAAGGGCCTGGTGGCCTCCTTTAGGATGTGGTCCAGTGGGACATACTCCGCCGAGGTGATGGGCCTGGAGTTCCAGGACAGCCGGTGCCCAGACCTGGGGGGCAGCAGGCGCATGTAGTGGGGCCTTGGCAGGGGCCCCACGGCAAACTCTGTGATGTTGGGATGCTCCTGGGCTCCGAAGAAGATGACCGCACGCGCCTCCCTTGCGGGCCGCCTCTGACCGTGGTCCAGAAATTTCAGCACCTGCTGCTTCCTGGGCAGCAGCATCTCAATGAAGAACACGGAGTTCTTGTTGATGGTCTCTGTTCGGGAGGGCTCCAGCCTCAGGTCCTTCTGGGCCCAGAGGAAGTTGCGCACGGCCTTCAGCTCTTGGGCGCTCAGGTCAGCAAACACTCCGGCCTGGCTGCGTAGGGTCCGGGGGGAGAGGTTCGCCATGGCCAGTGTCTGCAGCATTAGGATGGCAGCCAAGGCCCAGCTGAGGGCCGGGCTCTCTTGCCTCATGGCTCTAAAATGCAGGAGAGATGAACTTAGTTGTTTTATGGGAAGACAAGGGTCTCTACTAGGTTCGCCCTATAGTTTCCCTATAGACACAGCCTCATCCCTTGGCCACCACGCCAGCCAGTGGCCATCCTAAAGCGGTTGGGGCCCCCGGCTGCTCAGATCTGTGCTTTCTATTGATTTTAATTCCATACTCTCCTCGCTTGTCAGTAAGCCTCATTTCCTGCAGACGGTCCAGCCCCTGTAGATGGTCCTATGTCAACTCCACTTTCCCCTTATCTGTGCATTATCTCAGCGTGGCTACACCACCACTGAACTGGGCTAAGACCAAGGGGTAGTTAGCTTATCAATGTGATATTCAGCAGGGCTGAAACTCAGGATAATATTGCTGTTGGCCAAATGGATCAAGGCAATTCCTAACCTGAGAATCCTTTTACTGTTTACCAAACTTTACCTTTGATATTCCTGTATGCATTCCTAAAGGGCAAATGTGTATTCAAGTGAATAAAAGCAAATGGGATCCAGAAGTCAGAAAGCCTCTCCACTAGAGAAAGGATTTCTGCTTGCCCTCCTCCACCCACGCCTTCTGAATTCATGTTTTTTTGTCTAGTGTCTTTGTTTGTGCATGGCACTTTTTCTAGGTTATGAACCATAGCTGCAAATGGATTCAGCATTCTGATCTGGTACCTTTTAAGGGACTTGGAGAAGAAGACCTGAGCAAAAAACTAAGAAAAGAGGAAATTCACCATAAAGGGGGGAGGTTCACCAAAAAGGTGGGGAAATTCGCTCTGCACAAAACTGTTGCAGCTTCGAAATCTCCAACCATAAGTGGACAAGGAACATCTTTTATTTCAGCTAGGCTCTAATGGGGAAAAATTTGAGTAAAAGGCAAAACATCATTGTAAATTTTTATCTTGCATGGTCAAGGATAAAGGAATTAAGGCATCAAAGGATATACTCTCTTAAATCAGGCTCAAGGAAAACAAGTGCTCTTGTTATCTTTTACTATGTGGACTCTTGTATTGAGCATCAACATTTTGTAATCCCTAAGGCACTGGATCCTCCACCTCTAATGTGGAAAGGCTCAAAAGCTAGAGAAAATGGGGCACATAGTCATTTTATAAAAGGACTCTTTAATGCTTTGTCTGAAAATTAACATATAACACCTTGGGACAGACAAATTTTAGCTAAAATAATTTTAGAGGCCAGTCAATACTATGGAGAGCAGAATAGGATAAGATACATGTAAGGAACTCTGATTTATTAATTCTTATCTTTATGTTATGGGTGCTTGTCTATTGATTGTTATTTTATCTGTCTCTGTTGTTTATTGTTAGTTTATTAGGCATGCCTTTAATTTAATTTAATATAATAGAAAAGAAACAGTAGATGGACAGGCCATTACTAAATTTCCCCAAAGCAAACAGAATGTGGGAATGGGGAGAGAAAGAATATAAGTGGAACATGTGGCCAATAAAACAAATTCTAGGACCATTCCCTAGATAAAGGGATGTAAATAAAAAAGGCCCCAACCCATTAATTACTAGTATTTTGGTAAACCTGGAAAATGGACACTTACTCTCAAAAGTGTTATTAAAAGTCTCATTTTTGCCATGTTTTTATTTCCCAGCTCATCATTTGAAATTTGAATAGATGAGGCATTTCTCATAAATTAAGGATGTGTCTGGGATTTCTGTACCCGCGAAGAGTAAAAGGCTAGCTGAAGAGAAGGTGTGCCCTGCTTGATTTTGGATGCCCTATCTCTTCATTAATGCTATAGAATAACCCAAGACTATTTTTTAAAAAAATACATAGAAAATATACAGGCTGTATTTGGACAACAAAATTAGTGTTTCCATAATAATGGGTAGTTCTTGAATTCCAAGATTGCCTCCCAAATCTTGGAGCACTCCTGATTTTATAAAATAAAAATAAAATAATACTTTAACATCAAAGCCATGGCAAGTCAGTAAGTTATCTCTGTTATAGAATTTGCCAAAGAAAATGCCTTGGACAATAATAATTGGCTTTAAAATCTTAAAGTTATTAAAACATAGATGTAACTAAAATAAAGAATTTATAATAAAGTTTTTCAGTAATAATTATCAATATATTAATAATGAAAGCCAGTCACTCAAGAGGCACTCTGTTAGAGGAAAGAGCCAATCGCATTTTCTGTATCAGCAACCTTAGCTGTTATCTCTAAGGAAGAAGGTGGCAGTATTATTTATTTTTATTATTATTATTATTTTTAATATATTTTATTGATTTTGTACAGAGATGAAGGGAGAGAGACAGAGAGTCAGAAACATTGATGAGAGAGAGTCATCGATCAGCTGCCTCTTGCACACCCCCCACTGGGGACATGCCCGCAACCAAGGCACATGCCCTTGACCGGAATCGAACCCGGGACCCTTCAGTCCCCAAGCCGACGCTCCATCCATTGAGCCAAACCGGTCCCGGCAAAGGTGGCAGTTTTAAATTGGCTACAGGCCTGCTTCCTTCTCCCCCTGCCTTTTTATCAGTCTTCCATGTGACAGGCAGGGATATTAGCCAGCCTCATATATAGTTTTCCAAAGTTTTTGGTAACTTAAAACTTTAGAACATTGCTGAATTAAATAATAAAAATTATTAAATATCTAGGTATTTTAAAATGACAAAATACTGAAATATTAATGTGGGTTTGCCTCATATGAAAAATATAAAAAATAGATTTAAATCTACTAATTAAACGTCTTGTATTTTATTTAAAATATATTACTAAAAATATAAATATATTATTAATTTAAGAAATGCTAAGTACTCCCTGACCCGTTTGGCTCAGTGGATAGAGCATTGGCCTGCGGACTGAAAGGTCCCAGGTTCAATTCCAGTTGGGGGGCGATGTTTCTAACTCTCCCTCTCCCTTCCTCTCTGGAAAAAAAAAAAAAAAGAGTCAAGAAATGCTAAGTATTTAACTTGCCACCTAAAATTTGAGGCTTCTACGAGTTTAAAGTTCAAATTAAGTTGAGAGAAATTATATAGTTGCGATAACAAAATACATATAGAAATTCATCTTTGAGAAAAATAATTCTTGTATTTTCTCTAGAAAAAGTAGTAGTTAAAAATATAATGTAGTCCTTATATGTACTATGTGTGATAACATTTCAACCTAGGATATAATATTTTATTGACCTGAATAAAAAAATAATTAATTCCATGGTCTGAACAAAATTTTTAATATAAAAACTGGTTTAAATTTAATTGATATCTTTTAGAATAATTACAAAGAGTATATAATATAATCTCTGGGTTGGGTATATTTGATAGTATTTCCAAGTTAAATTTTAAGACTAACTGAGAGATAGCTTTGGGACATTTCAATGGCTCTGGAATGATTCAAGGATTTATTTTCTCTTCTTAAAAGAAATATTTAAAAACCCAATTAGGTTGATCTACTATACTTGAAATTATGTGGGAAGCTTTATCAAATAAAAATTAATAAGTGAGCTCTATTTATATACATATATTTAAAATGTTCTAAAGGTTTCAATCTCTAAGCTTGGCAGGACAAGGTTGCATACATAGTGCCTCAGACAGCGTGATTTTCAGATAGGCTGAGGGGAGAGGTGTCATCTGTACTTCATAGGTTAAATATATAGGTTTTCTTACTATACTTTTTCAATAAAGATGCAAGCTTTGATTACTTGATGGATTGGCTTTTTACAAAATAATCAAGGTCTTATGTAAACCCATTTATATGAGGAATCAATATTTTATGAGCAATTGGTTCTAACAAAGTCCAGAGTAAAATTTGCATATATATGCAAATGAACACTAGCCAAAAAAATGCTTTTTAAAAGTAAATTCAAGCTTAATAAAAATGAGAAATTTAAAAATATTTTCTGCCTCTATTTACAAAGTAAATTAAAAATTATTATTTAAGCATTAAATCTCACCCTTAATGGGACACCATAGTAAAAAGAGAGTTACTTTTACTTGCAATGTATGCATTGCAGTATTGGTCAGGATACCTCTTTCCCATTGGTTTTTCTGAATAGCTACTAAGTTTGTTGCTCTGTTTAAAAGAAAGTAAAGGTGTTTAAAATAAACTTTCTAAATGTGGCTTAGAGATCTCTCTGGGAGGAAATACAGAGGGAAATGCTCTTCAAATATCTAGGAGCTGTAATTGAAAGTCAATATGGTAGGCTTCAAAATTGTGGAAATGTGAAAAGATTGCCTTAAAACTTTAATGACTTTTAGAAATTATTAGGGGTCATTAATTAGTTAAGATCTTATCTAAAAATCTCTACAGGAGAAATGACAAATTTATGCAATATACTAAGAAAGTTTTTATTAAGTTTATATAGATACCTACAGAATCATTTTCTAATTTTGTGGCTTGCATGTAACAGCAGTTTGCAACCATCTAGAAAATATAAATGCCACGTAGGGTGGGGCCATCTAGTAAATCCTATCTTAACTAAAAAAGGACACTTAAGAGTAAATAATTTGCATTTCCCCTCTTAAACAAAGCTTATGTCTATATACTCAAAAAGACTGATAACAAAATTCCAATTAGTATCATTTTACTGCCCATACCGAAGGACAAATGAAGTTAGAGAATAAACCTTATTTCAGACTGATTTAAATTGAAAGTTGAAATAAGTGAATATTCAGGGGAACTTAGATGTCACCTATTAAAAAACAAGTTACTACGATTTTTATGTTACACCCCTATTATTTTAAAAAATATATATTTTATTGATTTTTTTACAGAGAGAAAGGGAAGAGACAGTTAGAAACATGGATGAGAGAGAGACATCGATCAGTTGTCTCCTGCATGCCCCCACCGGGTATGTGCCCACAACCAAGGCACGTGCCCTTGACCAGAATCGAACCTGGGACTTTTCAGGCTGATGCTCTATCCACTTAGCCAAATCAGTTTTGGCTACACCTCTATTATTAAGCCAAAAAATACCAGGCAGGAACCTATTCCTGGAGCATTAACTAGTTTACTAATGGTTCATCTAATAGTAAAACTACTTATCATGCAATGAATTCAGACAGAGTAATCCAGATCAGTCATACTTCTGTACAAACAATTGAATTAGAAACTATCAAGGCTGCATTGTAGAATTTCCAAAAGTCTCTTAATATTATTTCTGATCTGTCTATGCTGCTGCCTTGGCAAACAGAATTGCAACTACTCAATTAAAATGCCTAGGTTACCAAAGTCTACTTATAGTATTTAAACAGGTCCTGGTCCTTTAACAAAAGCAAATGCATATGTTGATCAATTAGTTACTTTATTAAAACAGGCCACAGAATCTCATCAGCTTTTACATCAGCCTCCCAAATGTTATCTAAACAATTTTCATTCATGTGACAGCAGGCAAAACAGATTATCAAGGAATAGCCCACTTTCATGTTCCCAATTTTAGAAACAAAAAGGGGGAATAGTGGAGAAATCTCCCGTAAGTAAACTACATCAAGCTTTTTTTTTTTTTTTTAAATATATTTTATTGATTTTTCACAGAGAGGAAGAAAGAAGGATAGAGAGTTAGAAACATCGATGAGAGAGAATTATCGATCAGCTGCCTCTTGCACACCCCCACTGGGGATATGCCTGCAACCAAGGTACATGCCCTTGACTGGAATCGAACCAGGGACCTTTCATTCCGCAGGCCGATGCTCTATCCATTGAGCCAAACCGGTTTCGACAACATCAAGCTTTAATTACTTAAAATTTTTTTCACTTGTAATGCTGATGGCAAGACACCCATGGAATTACACTGGTGTCAAAATAAGCCAAAGGAAAATGGTTTGGTTAAATGGAAAGATCCTGAATCTGGTTTATGGAAGGGTTCCTTTATTAACTTTTGGTTGAGGATAGGCTTTGTATTTCCAGAAAATTCCTCCAAGCCATGTGGATTCCTGCAACATGAATCTGAGAGAGGTCCTTGCATCCTGAGATGGACAGTCAACTGCTCCATCCACAGATAGCAGTGGCCCCGGGTAACATGCTGAAGATAAGGAATGAGAGGAGAACAAGACAAAGGAAAAACAGTCTAGAGATGACCTGGAGGATGGTGAAGATGTCTTGCTATGCTAGCATTCATCAGTTGTGCAATGGTGCAGGTAGTCCTGGGCAAAGCTAAAGATTTAAGGTTGGACCTGCATTGTCATTGCCAATTGCTTGCCCACAATCCAGAACTTTAATATCATTGCTGTCATGTCACATGGGATAGTAATTGGGAAGGGGGCTCAGAAAGAAGCTACTACAAACTAATTTCTTAAATGCCTGGCAGCAATTTAAAAAGGACATGAAAGAACTCTGCCTTCTTCTTGTTCTTATATGTTTATTTCTAGTCTGTAGATGTGGAATGAAAGTCTTAAAAGGACTCAAGCTCTGCAAATGGCATACACCTTTCTAAATTTATTAAGCGGGGGAGGTTATGCGGGAAATGCTGAAGGCTAAGACCAAGAGAAGTTAGCATATCAATGTGATATTCAGCAGGGCTGAAAATCAGCATAATATTGCCCTGCTATTAGCCAAATGGCTCAAGGCAATCCCCTAACCTCAAAATCCTTTTACTGGTTAGCAAACTTTACCTTTGATATGCCAGTATGCATTCCTAAAGGCAAATGTGTATTCAAATGAATAAAAGCAAATGGGACCCAGAAGTCAGAGAGCTTCTCAAGTGGAGAAAGTTTTTTTGCCTGGCTCCCCATGCCACCTAAATTCATATTTCTTGTCTAGTGTATTCATTTGTGCATGGCCCCTTTTCCAGATCCTAAACCCTAGCTGCAAATGAATGTGGCATCCACAATCCACCTTTAAGGTGACTTAGCCAAGGCCTGTGACAAAGGGCACCTCTTCAAATGCACTTCTTGTGTCCTGTGTCTGGACAAAAAGGGGGTGCAGTGATAAATCATAAACCCCTACCTGGTCAGGTCACTGTGGATAGCGATGGCCTGGGCCATGAGAACTTCTTCTTCTTTTTTAAAAAAATATATTTTATTGATTTTTTTTTTATAGAGAGGAAGAGAGAGGGATAGAGAGTTAGAAACACCCATGTGAGAGAAACATCGATGTGAGAGAAACATCGATCAGCTGCCTCTTGCACACTCCCTACTGGGGATATGCCCGCAACCAAGGTACATGCCCTTGACTGGAATTGAACCTGGGACCTTTCAGTCTGCAGGCTGACGCTCTATCCACTGAGCCAAACTGGTTTTGGCATGAAAAGTTCTTAAGCCAGCATTGGCCACTGCTGCTGTCCATCTAGGCTAACACATCTTTGAAATACCACAATGACCCTCTTTTTCATCCCTCTGAGGTGTAACCATCCTCTTACCCATCGCTTGAGTGAGCACACCATCTCAGTGTTTCCCAAAGTATGGTACATGTACCCCCAGGGGTATGGGAAGAGTTTGGTGGGGATACGCGTTGCACTGGAGTTTGGTGGGGATATGCACTGCACCAGGCTTAGCTGCGCCTAATTTTATGTTCTCATGAGTACGAGAGGTATTCAGCATTACGAAAATTATAGAAAGGGTACACATATGTCAAAAGTTTGGGAAACACTGTATCGTCGGCCGTTGCTTTCTTTCATCTTCATGTCATCTTTCTCAACTCCCAAGATGTAACTGAGACTACAAACTGTCATTCTCGGGAGGACTTGAGATTCTGTTTCCTGTCACTTGTCATCAGTTTTGGCTCAAATAAACTCTTATAAAAATTATCTATAGATTAGGATATTTCTTATGTCGACATGGGTATTCATAGTAGAACTCTATTTTTGATATACAAGAACATTTTTCATTCTAAAATTTTAAATGCAATGCAGAATGTTCAAAGGGTGGACTCTGGGGTCAAGCTTCCTGGGTTCAAGAGCTACATGTCCCGCCACTAGGACCAGCTGTGTGACCTTGGGCAGGTTGCTTAAATTCTCTGAGCTTCCATTTTCTCACTTGTACTATGGAAATAAACAACCTAGGGTTTTGAGGGAAATCAATTGGTCAGTAGAATAATGTGTTTAGAACTGTGCTTACCTTCTAGGAAGCACTCAGGAATCCCTAACTACTCTTCTTTAATATTTTTATTGATTTCATAGAGAAAAAGAGAGATAGAAAGAACAATGATGAGAATCATTGATTAGCTACCTCCTGCATGCCCCCATAAGGATCACACCCGCCACCCAGGCATATACCCTGACCAGGAATTGAACTATGACATCCTGCTTCATAGTTTGACACTCAACCACTGAGCCACCAGGGCCGGGGCTACTCTTTAAAAGCCAACCCTCAGGAGAGGCTCAGTGGTACCAGAAGATTTTAAATGTAAGCAGTGTGGATGGATTTGACTGAGATTAGGCTGTAGACTATGGTGAATGAGGACCAGTTGGCCAGTGCTGCCCGGCAGCTTTGTGTCCTTGGTGGGGCACTCAGGTTGTGGCCGATTGACCATCTGTGGCTCTTAGCAGGGCATTTCAGGGTGTGGCCATCCCAGGTGTTGATACAGGGAGATGTCCTTTTCTCTTCCATTTCTGGGGTGGGTGTGGTCAGGGCCTTCACTCATAGCCAATCAGTCCCTGTGCCTTGTCCTGTCCCCCTGGCCCTGGTGCAAGGCCAGGGACTCACCTGACTCTGTGCTGTCCAGCTTGAAGGGATGGGTGAGACACAGGGGTCCTGGGGGAAGCCAGAGACCGCAGAAGGCTATGGAGTGAGCTCTTGTTTTACTATTACATTTTGGGTCAGCCTCCTTTTAAAAGTAGACTTTACTTTTTAGAGCAGTTTCTAGGTTCACAGCAAAATTGAGCACAAGGTACAAAGACTTCCCACCTGCCCTCTGCCTCCCACATGTACAGTCTCCCCCATTTTCAACACCCCTCACCAGAGTGGTACATTTCCTACAATCAGTGAACCTACACTGACACACCATTACCACCCAAAGTCCGTAGTTTACCTTTGGGTTCACTCTTGGTGCTGCACACTCCATGGTTTGGACAGGTGTATACTGAAATGTAAACGCCATTGCTAATCCCGCAGAATAGTTTAACTGCCCTAAAAATCCTCTGTGCTCAGCTACACAGCCCTACCTACCCGCACCCCTCTGATCATTTACTATCTCGATAATTTTTTGCCTTTTCCAGAATGTCATAAGGTTGAACTCAGCAGTCTGTAGCCTTTTCAGACTGGCTTTCTTCACCCAGGAATATGCACTCAAGTTCCTAATGTCTTTTCTTGTCTGGGCCCCCTTTTTAGAACTGCTAATCCCCAAATGCCTTTCTGCTCTGTAGAAGAGGGAGGTGACTTGGCTGTCAGTTTAAGCTTATCCTCCCAGCACAGCTCTGTGTGCGGTGTCCCAGTGGGCAGACAGGGCGTGGACTGTGGCACTGAGGCCACGGGAGGGGCTCTGCTCCTCTCCACCTGAGAACAGCATCCACCTCCCCACTGAGCCTTTACCATCTCGCATCCATGAGGTTGCTCCTCGCTTTCTGGGCCTCTGGAGTCTTCATTTCTCCTGGCCCTCACTCCAGGCCTCACTTCCTTCCCCTCCCACTCATCCCCTTCTCGACTCTCCCGATGGTCTTTCGGAACATACCTTTGTTCTCTGCTCCTCTGGCCTCCACAGCCAGCCTTTGGACTCCTTCTGGAGCTTTATAGTTCTATTGGACCCGCCTTGGAGGGAGGGACAAAGTGAGGCCTGGGTCAATCAAGGTGTGGTCCCACATAGGGCTCTGGGGGCTCCCAGTGCCAGGGGTGGTTGCTGAGGTTGGGCACCGGGCTCTGCTGCCAGAAGGTCCTGTTTCCGCTTCAAGTGCCCAGGTTTGGAAATGCCCCAGGTCTCCACCACTTCAGCCATGGAGTTCATTTCTGTTTTTCCCAACACTCGTGTCCTACTTGTCGATTTCCTTTCATTCCTCCTGCCACAGGGCACTGTCCACAAGAGCTGTCTATGGTGTCACATTCCCTGTTGTGAGCAATGTGAACTGTGTGATACCATAATTTATTAAAGTAAATGTTGAGTTTCAGAGGCTGGCTCTTTAATGAAAAGGCAAGTTCTGCTTGTAGCTTTGCTCAGAATTTGAATTCATTTTCTCTAAGCCCACCTCAGTGAATAAAGTGTGACTCCAAACTCTCTGAGCATTGCTTGGTTCAGCTGAAGAAGGTAACGTCTGAGGCCCAGCAGATGGTAGAAAAGGGAATGAAAGCTACTCCCCTCAGCCATGTTTCTGAATAGTGTTGGTGAGCTGCCAGTTTTTATAAAGTCTTTCACAGCCAAATATGAGGACTTTGAGTAGATATACACCAGCAGAAAAAGAAACTTTCATTTTGTAGAAATAGTCCTAAAAATGTTAAAATGTCTGTAGTTTGGTTTTTCTCTTGTTGCTGTGTTGCACTGGCAATGTTTTATTAATAGCCAGAGTTTTGCTCTTGATATTCAAGTTTTATGTTTATTGTAATAGCTTAAAAATTTTTTAGAATTCCCAACTTTGGAATAATCCTTATAATTTCAAGTGATCTTAATGAGTAAAATAAATAGAAATAAATAAAAATAAATAAAGGGGGGAGACAGAGGGAGTGGCTATATGGTCAAGCCTTGGACTGACCTGTGGTAGAGTCACATATAAGACCCAGATTGGAGGGCAGAGCCCGCCTAGCACAGTTAAGCTTGACCTTATAGACCTTCTTTGTTTCTGCGTAGCTAAAGGGCTGTGGAGGTGCAGCAATTGCTGCTTAAAGAAAGCTTGAGTGATGAAATGGAAATGAAACTTCCAAGAACTTTGCAAACATGTCGATAATCCCCCTTACTTTGCTTTGTGTGCTCTGACTATAAAATAAAGCTACCGTTTACAGGCTGTGTCATTGTTTCCTCATCCAGGCAGTGATCCACCTGTCCCATCTATGTTCCTTTGTCTATCTTCTTTAATCATTCACTGTTCCAACTCAGGTTTATGCTTGGTGTGCTGGAGGAGGTTCACTAATTTATGTTGAAGACATTCCTTTTAACTTAAGGAAAATATGATCAAAAAAAAAAAAAGAATTTTTAAAGCACAGTGACCGACTTCTTCAGTAAGGCTGAAGGTCAAAACTAAACAGTTTCAAATCAAGTACACTTCTTGGCTTCTCTTTACAGTTGTTGTTCACTGAATCTCCAGCCCTTTTTGTTGAGAAAGATTAGATGTTTTTGCCCTCATGCTGAAAGATTTGCTATTTACCTTTTCTTTTATGGACATTTATGATTCTTTGTTTTTAAATGGTTTCAAAGCTTTGATACAATGTTTGGACAATTAAATAAAATTTAAAAATCACCAAGATAAAAATTGTTGAAGTTTTAAATATTGTATCAGTTGTTATATAAGTGCTTTGTCCAAATCCGAGAATGTTTACCTTAAAAATGTGACGATAAAAGGATTGAAGGTCATCTTCCTACTGCCCTACAAGTGAAAGCTCTTCAGAAAGGTTTCTGGAATATTGGGCATGATCAAAGGTCTGTCTGTTTAAGACATCTCGTGGAATCCAGGGGCTCAGACTAATCCTGCCCCAGACCATGGCCACCCCTTCCCAGGCAGTCCCGGGGGAGGATGGAGAAACCAGGAGCAAAGGCAAAGGCAAGCAAGGTCACACGGATTGTCACAAGGCAGTGGGCCCCAAGCCTGGTGAGGGAACCAACACAATAGGAAATGGGGGAGGCTCTGTGCCCACCTCCAAAGCCCAGTCTCAGACTTTCCTACCAGCTGGACCCTCAGAAGGTAGAGAAGTGAATGGTGACG
This sequence comes from Nyctalus aviator, assembly GCA_036971965.1. Taxonomy (NCBI): domain Eukaryota; kingdom Metazoa; phylum Chordata; class Mammalia; order Chiroptera; family Vespertilionidae; genus Nyctalus; species Nyctalus aviator. The sequence goes on along the minus strand of CM072930.1, from coordinate 67,507,122 downwards.
GGTGTGTGGGGCTGTCCCCCCTTCCCTCCCCAGTTTGGGTGGATTATAAAAGGCAGGAACGGAAAGGTTAGTCCAGCTCCCAGCTGAGGATGGCACTAGCTCTTCATGCTGAGGCGTGGGGAGAGGGAGGGTGTTGCTGCATCTTTTTGTGCATCATCTTCTCTCTGAGACCAGAGTAGAAAGTGTGGGGAAGGTGGGGATCTGGGGGAAAGCGGTTTCTCCTCTAGCTTGCATTGTCCCTTGTTAACCTATTGTGTTTGATGGCCAAGTCTAGCTGATCCGGGGTTTGGGTGGCTGTAGGAGCATTTTGGTCACTTCTGAAAGCCACTTGGGTGATTCTGGCCAGGCACCTGGCTGTCTCCAGGGACCAGCCTGTCGCACGTTGATTCCCAACCAGTTCCCTGCAAGCCCAGGCTCCCACCATGCAGTCCTCCTTGGTTATGTCCTGCCAATGCAGTCTCCCTTTATAAGCTGGTTGGAGATGGTTCCGTTACTTCAAGTAAAGACAAGAGGAGACTAATCCACAGAATCAAAACAATTCACCAATTCAACAAATGGTGCTTTCCTGGCCAATAAAGAAGTGCCTGTGCTTGTTGGTGGTGCTCCTCTTGCCCTTTTGAGTGCTGCTTGCCCTTTTGACTCAAAAGTGAATCACATGGTGGCCTGACACAACCCTGGAGGTTTGGAGGCACGGTCTTCGGGGCCTGGAGATGGAGATTCAGAGAGGACAGAAAGAGTAAGGGGTGCAACAAACAGATAAAACACGTGAGTGACTGGAAGACATTCCCTGCAGGGAGGCAGGCATCTGGCCGTTCTGTCTTTAGCCTTCCAGGCCTCCAGGTCCTCCCCAGGCACACCTGTCAGGAGCATGAACTTGGACCCAGTGTTGCAAACAGTAGGCTAGCCTCAGAGCCTGGCTTCTGGTGGGAACCTTTGGCAGGGGAGTCTCAGCAGCTCAGGGCGCCACCTAGTGCCCAGCTGGTGGCGGTGCCGGCAAATCGCTCCCCTGCTCCTGCCTTGCCCCTGAGAACAAAGAAAGGGAGCCCAGAAACAATAGGCCTTCAGTGCCTGGGAAGTCCTGGCAGAGGGAGGGTAGGGAGGTGATGAAGAATCAAGCCCCTTGCTCTTTTGACATATAGCCTGGAATTCATGTGTCCTTGTAAAATATGCTTCTTTGCTGCCTGAGGTTTAAAAATAGTGCTTCTTTTCTCTGTCCTTCTTCAGGGTCCTTACTGTTACTGAAAGAGTAATGGCTGAATTGCTTGGATGCAGTGTTTTGTTCTTGTGCCCCAGCTCCTGAATGTGGGAAGTTGAGAGTTATTAAAATATCCCCGCCACTCTATTTGTTCACGTTGTACCCCTTTATTTCCTTTTAAATTTCCATTTCCCCAGTTGTAGTGAGATGTAACTGACATGTTACATTGCATTAGTTTTAGGTGTATGATATGATGATTTGAAACATGTAAACAATGCAAATGATCACCACAACAAGTTGTTAACACCCATCACCAAGCAGAGTCACAATTTTTTTCCTGTGATGAGAACTTTGAGGATCTATGTTCCTAGCAACTTTCAAATGTGTAATATGGTATTGTAAACTACAGCCATGCTGTACATCACAGCCCCAGAAACGGTTATAACTGGGGTTTGTACCTCTTTTTTTCTTTTCTCATTTTTTTTTTTTTATTAAGGTATTATATGTGTACATACATTACGGGTTTGTTTCTTTTGAGCACTGTCATCCATTCCATTTCTGGCAACAACTACCAATCTGTTCTGTTTCTGAGTTCTGTGTCTTTTCAAACAATTTAGAGTTAAAGGAATAAGAAACCTGAAAAAGTAACAAGAGTTTTACTCTGCTTTGCTTGAGGAATGCCACATGTATTTTTTCAGGTTAAAAAAAAAAATCCTTTTATTTTGAAATAATTATAAAATCACAAGGGATAGTAGAAATAGTCCCAAGAATCTGAGTCCCCTTCATCCCGATTTCCCCAGTGATGACATCTTAGTGCTGAGTACAAAGTCACAAGACCTTGATGTTGGTACACTGTTAGCTGAAAGAGCAGGGCGTGACTAACTCCTCGGAATGAGAGGGCAGGGCGGAACTCCTGATCCTCCATTTTGTGTAACTGGACCCGAGCCCTCACGCAACCAATCAGGTTCAGCAAAAGCAGTGACATCACCACCCTTATAAAATCCCTTAATCTGTTGAAGCTCATGTTCTCCTGTCATGCCGATGTAGGTGTAAGTGGGACAGAGCCCATGCTAGCATGAAACAGGCTTTCTGCTATTGCATGAGTTGCGGCCCCCCCTTGGTCCTTTGGAATCACAAAATCTGGGCATAACACTAGCAACGCCACAGAAGGGACTCAGTTTCCACCATGTTTATCTCTGGTGTAGACCTGTGAATCCACCACAAAAATCAGGATGCAAAACACACCTGCTGCCTCCCTCTTTTATTCACATGCATCACCCACTCCTACTCACCTCTCCATCCTGATGGTTTCCTCATTTCTAGATGCCATCTGGATGATATCATTCTGGATGCACTGTTTTGGGGTGGACTTTTGTTTTTGCCAAGCATAATGCCTGGATCACAAGCTCATTGTTTTTCATTGCTGATCAGTGCTCTGTTGTACAGAGTTTGTTCAGAGATTTCTCCATTGAGGGTCATTTGGGTTGTTTCCAGTCCACTATCCTCCCTAATAAAGAGTAATATGCAAATTGACCGTACCACAATAAGCCATGCCCATCAGCCAGTCAGGAGTGAGTATGCAAATTGACCCAACCAAGATGGCTGTGGCCATGGAGCAAGTAGGAGGTTTGGGTTTCCCAGGCAATGGAGGAAGCCAAGCTTTCTGTACACCCTGGCTGGCTCTGGACTCCACTCAAGGCTACAAATTTTCAATTATAGAAGATGGCTGCTCAAGATGGCCAGAGGGGAGAACAGTTGAGAGGGGCCAGGCCTGCAGGAGAGGGTAGTTATGGCCTTCCAGGTGGACAAAGGAGGGAAGTTGGGGGTGATTGGGAGTACAGGGAAAGGCGGTTGGGGGGACCTGGGTCTGCAGGGGAGAGCAGTTATGGGCAAACAGGCTGGCAGGGGAGCACTTAGGCATCAATCAGACTGGCAGAGGAGTGGTTTCGGGGTGATCAGGCTGGTAGACACAATGGGCTAGGGGTAATCCAGAAGGCAGGCAGGCAAGCAATTGGCCAGCAGTCCTGGAGTGTGAGAGGTGCCAGATTGGAGAGGGTGCAGGCTGGGCTTAGGGACACCCAGCCCCCATGCACGAATTTTGTGCACTAGGCCTCTAGTGATGAATAAGTCTATTGTGAACATTAGTTTTAGATTTTTCTTTTTGTGAACATAGGAATCCCTTTCTCTGGGTTCAAGGCCCAAGAGTAAGACTGCTGGCCATGTGTAAGTGCGGGGTTAGTTTTATCCATTTTTCTAAAATAGAAAGGAGAAACTGCAGATTATGTGATGTGGATTTGGAAGAGGCCCCAGGACAGGGGATCATGCAATGCAATAGAGCTTGTAACTCATTTCATGTGCAATAATAAGTTACAGACATCACTCCTAACTTGGAGAGCAGAGAGAATTAAAGAGGAGAGATTGATGTGCTCAGACAAACTGCCTGCAGCTGGCCAAGGGTTTAGGGTAAGTTCTTGGCAAATGACCAGGTGAGAAAAAACGTTTAACTAATCATGTCCTTTTATTTTTTATTTTTTAAAAATATATTTTATTGATTACAGAGAGGAAGAGAGAGGGATGGAAAGTTAGAAACATCGATGAGAGAGACACATCTATCAGCTGCCTCCTGCATACCCCCTAGTAGGTATGTGCCTGCAATAAGGTACATACCATCGACTGGCATGGAACCTGTACTCTTGAGTCCAGAGACTGACACTCTATCCACTGAGCCAAACCGGTTAGGGCTAATCATGTCGTTTTAGCAAAAATTAACCCTATTGCCATGATAATTTAGGGTTAAGTGTGTAGTTGCTGCAATTTGCATAAGCTTGAATTTAGTTAAAAATGAAATATTATGGCAATAGGTATATTGATTGGATATTTATTTCCTTTTGGGAGGCAGAAAGTACTTTGCAGATCACATGCTATATTGCTATGTTGCTCCTTGAAAGGAAGCGGCCTGGGGAATGGCTAAGGTCAGGGTTTGGGTCGCAGGCCCAGCCTCTTGGGCATATGGCCTTAGTCTGAAGAAATCCTTAGTGAGAAATTCCTGAACAAACTCTGTACAACAGAGCACTGATCAGCAATGAAAAGCAATGAGCTTGTGATCCAGGCATTATGCTTGGCAAAAACAAAAGTCCACCCCAAAACAGTGCATCTAGAATGATATCATCCAGATGGCATCTAGAAATGAGGAAACCATCAGGATGGAGAGGTGAGTAGGAGTGGGTGAGGCATGTCCTGGGGCTTCTTCCAAATCCACTTAGTTTAATTCTCTGTTGTCACATTCTTCAAATTCTCCTTTTTTATAATCTTACCTGAGGACCTGCTTAGAGAGAGGAGAAAAGAAAGATAGAGATGGAAAGACAGAGAGAGAGAAAGAGAGAGAGAGAGAGAGAGAGAGAGAGAGAGAGAGAGAGAGAGAGAGAATATTGATGTGAGAGAGAAACATTGGTTGCTTTCCATATGTGCCCCAATGGGGATCGAATCTGCAACCTGGGTTTGTGTCCTGGAAACCTTTCAGCACACAGGACGATGCTCCAATCAACTGAGCCACACCAACTGGCACAATCTTCAAATTCTTAACTTGTGAACCAGGGGCCTGGCCTGCAGTTTCATTTGGGGCTACAAGTTATGTTGCTGGTCCTAGTGGGCGGCTGTCCCCAGCAGGCCAGGCTGCTGGCTTATATGTAAGCTGAGACTTCTCTGCCACTAGGAAGGACAGGTGGCTGATTCTGGAATGTGTGTAAGTCCATAAGGAAGATTCAGGGCACCCAGTGGCAAGAGGAATGACACTGGAGGTTTGGTCCACAGGGAACCAACCTGATGGGTTAGACAAAAGCCACCAGTACTGTCTCCATGAGTCAACTCCACGGACTTCGTGGTTGACACCATTCTAACTGTGGTCCTTGTGGAAACCTTGTCCCATCCCTGCTGCCTTCAGGCCCTGTGAGTGCTAGCAGGCTCCTGTCAAGAAGTCCTTGTCCTTTGGCTGGCGACCTGGGCCACCCCTTGTAGCTGGACTTGGGCTTTTCCAGGGCACCTATATTTTCAGAGGCCCAGTCAGCCTGGTCATGAGGATTCTTGGGTCTCCTTATCTTGAATCAGGGTCAGGGTTTGGGTAGGGACATCTGCTAGTCTCCCTTCTCCCACCCAAGGAGAGCTTGAGGATAGAGCCACCTTCCTGGCCCAAATGCTGTGCCCTTGGGAGTGCTGGGGTCACAGCTGGGCTCTAGGCCAGAACAGACTTCCAGTCTCAAAATGAGATGACCGTCCAGAACAGCTCTCTCAGTGGCACTGCCCTGTCTCTCTGGCCTGTCTCCCCAGCGTGACCCAGACTTCTGAGGAATGGGATTCTAGCTTCCTTGTCTTTGTCCCCCTGTGCATCCTGGGTTTGCATCAGGCTTAAAGCAAGGAAAAACAAGGAGAGCAATGCTGGTAAGTAGGCTCCAGGGACCAGAAGGGAAGGAGGTGGGAAACTGGTTGCCAGCGAGGACCACCAGGGACCGGATCTTATGAGAGGGAGAAGTGAACTCTCTGGGGTCCTTAGGGCTCCTTTCTCAGGGGCAAGGCTCAGGTTCTCTTGCCATCTCCTTAGGGGGAGACAGTGTGGTCATCGCCAAGGGAATAGCCCAAGTCATGTTTAGGGCCAAGGGACAAAGAAGGGCCCTTACAGGGTGGGAAGGGCAGGGGGTGAGGAGTAGGCGTACTTTGGAATTTGCATTTCCTAAGCTGTGGGTCAGCCCCTCAGTCCCTCCACAAGCATGGCTGGGCGCCCACTAAATGCTGCCTGGGACCGACCCTGAGATGTAGGAGCGGATGGGCCTCTGAGAGGGGCTTCCTATGAGGGAAGAGCTTCCAGGGCAGGACTAGTGCTCTCAGGGCCACCACAGAGCTCCCCCACTTCCCCAGACAGGTGAGGACAGAGAGTGGTCAGCAGTCTGCAAGCAGAAGAGGGACTTCATGTGACTTTGCTGGCACCTTGCTTGTGGATCTCCAGCCTGCAGAGCTATGAGCAATAGACTTCTGGCCAGAAGCCCCTGCCTGTTGCATTTTGTCATAGCTGTCTGCCAGGACTAAGAGGACAGGTAGCCACTTTCCTAGAACTTTTATAAATCAATATAAACACGTGTGTAGACTTTTAAGTAAATATACATTCTCCTCTCTTATGCGGAAGTTGGCACACTGTAGAGATTGTTCTATGCTAGTGTTCTTTTCCTCCTTAGGTTCCCCCATTGGTACAGAGAACACGCTCTTTCATGCTTCTTTTATGATTCCCTAGAATTGCACTGTGTGGATGTGCCTTAGTTTATTCAGACCTACAAGCTCTCTCCCATAGATGGGCGTTTGGGTTGTTTCCAGGCATTGCTATGACAAACAGCTCTGTAGTGAGTCTCTGTGTTTGTGAGCAGATCTCTGGGATAAAACCCTAGTCATTGGATGGATGTGTCCAAGGGTAGAGGTGTTGGCAATTTTGCTGTATTTTCCCCATAGCGTCTCCCTACAGTTGCACTAATTTGCCCGCCCCTCGGTGACCTAGGGGAGTTCTCCCACAAACTCCCTAGAGGGAGCTGTCAGCCTCAGACTTTTAAAACCAACGTGACAGGTAAAGTTCGTGTTTCAGTGGCTGTCATTTGCCTGTGTAATGGAGGTCTTTTCTGGGTTGGAGTAGACCAAGGTGAATGGAAGCCAAGGAAGGGCAGGGGTGTGTCTTGCCCGCTGTGACCCCCACAAGAAGCAGCACTTGGAGCTGAGCTCTGGAGGGTTTATTATCCATCCCTGGTGGTGGGGTGGGGGATTCGGGCTTCTATTGCGGAGTTAGCTGGGGGCAGGGGCCCTTCACACAGGCCTGTAAGTCCCATTGTACCTAAGGGGGTTAGTCGTGAAGCAGTGCCTGCCCTCCTTAGGGATCCATCGCTGCACGTAGTTGGGGCCCTTGTCCCGAGGCCACACGATCACGGTGTCCCTGGATGCCATAGATGGATCCTCGGGGAAGAAGTTGAAGGGCCGGAGCAGGAAGCCCACGGAGTTGCCCGGGGTGGCCGTGTTAGGGATGTCCTCCGAGTGGGGGATGTGCAGGAAGCCCACTGTCACCCAGGCCACCAAGTCCTGTGGGAGAGAGGGGTGGGCAGCACTGACAGGCTCAGAGAGGTGAGGGGTGAGCCATCCCTCCAGCTCTCCTTATAAGGAATGGGCAGGTCTGGGGACCACTGAGCTTGCTGTCCACACAGCAAGATGCTGCTGGCACAGGTCCCGGGACGGGGCAGGGCACAGCTCTAGTCTTGGGCTGGGGTAGGAGGAAGGCGGAGCCAGTACCTCTTCTTCAATGTTCTCATTGTTTTGAAGAAACTCCTCAAAGACCACAGGTGGGTCCCAGGGGTCGTTCTGGTTGAAGAGACTGCTGCTGTGCAGCTCAGACTCCCGGTACTTCGTCACTGCCAGGGGGTACCTGCCGGGCAGAGCAGCCAGGAGGCTCTGGGCACTGGGGAGGCCCAGCCGCTCTCAGGGCACATCTGCAAGGTCAACGTCGGGGCTTTCCCTGATTTCCACATCATCAACTGGGTCTGTCAGTCTCACTGAGGTTCAGCAGGGGCTCAGGTGCTCAAACAGGCTTTCCACTCCACTCTTCAAACACAGAGCCACCCCCTGGAACATACACATGCACACACACACATGCACGCACACACACACACACACACACACACATGTCCAGATATACTGCTACACAGACCCAGAGTCTCACAGACAGAAACAGCCACACCAGACACGGGGAAATGTAAGGAGAGACTACAGGGTCAAGCCTTGGACTGACTCGTAGCAGAGCCCTTCCATACAGTTAAGGCTGGCTTTATAGGCCACCTTTTGTTCCTGGGTAGCTAATGGGCTGTGGGAGGTGCAGCAAGTGCTGCCAAACCAATGCTGGAGTAAAGAAATAGATCTGAAACTCGGAAGAACTTTGCAAACATGAACTTTGCAAACATGTTGACCACTCCGCTTGTTTTGCTGTGTGGAATCTGACTGTAAAATAAAGTTTCCACTTACAGGCTGGGTCAGTTTCCTTATCCAGGCACAGTGACCCCACCTGTTCCCAACTGAATTCTCTTGTCTGTCTTCTTTAATCCTTCACCGCCTGTCCTCAGGTTCATCTCTAGCATGCTGGACGTGGTTCAGGGAAACACAGGACAGGGCCTCCAGCCTCCCCTCCGCCCCCTGCCTTCCAGCCTCCTCACCTGGCCCAGGTGACAGCCCGCTCTTCCTGCTAGCTGGGCGGCAGCCTGTAGCTGCGCTGGTAGCCCCAGCAGTTCTCCTTGGGGCTGGTGAAGAGCAGGTACTTGGGCAGAGTCTGTCCGAAGCGGAAGGCCGCCTGGCGCTCCCGGGAGTACCCCGTCTGCTCTAGTGTTGGCTGGACCAGCTGGTGCTCCGGGCTCCAGGGGTTGGTGATGTTTTCTAGCTTCATGCCCAGGGTCTGGAAGCTATTCTTGGTGCCTGCATGTGTGAAGGGAGATGCAGAATGAGGATCCAGCCCCCAAAACACCCTGCTCCATTTTACACTGAGTTCTCAACCCCAGACCACATCCAGCAACAAACCACCAGGGGCGAAGAGGGTGTTAGGATTCACATGGAGCCAGCAGTGGGGGGTGGGAGGCGGGGGGAAGGAAGGGAATAAACACAAATCCACCAGGGAAACCAGAGGACGATGAGATAGGTCACAGCTGCTGCGGTGGTTGTGGTGGGACTGTGGGCATTTCCTTGGAGCCCTGGGCCACAGGCTCTGGCCTGTCCTGCAGTCCCAGAGGGCGGCCCTCTGTCCCCAGGCGGGGGCTGTGTCCACTGTGCTGTACCCAGGGCATGGATAAGGAGACTGTGCCTGGTGGGGAGGGTGGGGCTAGGAAGGGGAGTCATCTATCTGGTCCTGGAGGCCGGTTCTGACTTGATGTCAGGCCACATCCTGCCCGATGCCTATGCCACGGTGACACCACTAACCCAAGAGACACAGTGACTAACCCCCATGGAGCTGCGTCCACCTCCAGGTGTCAGGCAGCAGTGACCTTGCTAACATTCGAGGCACTGTCCTCTCTGCTACTCTGAGCTCATCTTTCTGCCGACCCACCTGGCCCAGGGGTCAGTGCAGCCCCAGGGCAGGCACAAGGTCCAGACTGCTGCAACCGGGGCAGCACTGAGTGCTGTTCCTGGTCACCCTTCCTGGAGCACAGGGACTCAATCCTGCGGGCTCAGAAGCTGGCAGGGCACGTTCTCCTGATAATGTGCTTGCGGGGCACAGGGTCCTCTCCCACAGTGGAGTTAGAGTTTGCACACGGATGTCTGGCCTGGGGATGTTTGGTGCCAGGGAGTCCTAAGGGGAAACTACAATTGTAAGGTGAAAGGATGTTCCCGTGGAGCACATGCAGAAAGTGAAAGTAAGGTAGGGAGTGAGGTTTCCTAACAGCTGGGTAGAAAACATGGGAAATTCAGGATCTCAGGAAAGAAATCTCTAAAACAATGCTCAAAGAAGCATAGTCAAATTCTGAAATTTCTTAAGTTTTGTTTAAGGACTATAAAGCAAAAAATGGAATTCCTGATAGTGATGCTTAAAGCTGAGCCAGGGCATTTAGTTTCCATAAAACTAAAAATGGAAATCAAAAGGACTGAAATGTAAATAGTAAAGGTACTAAGATATTGTTTAGAAGATACAGATTAAGTAGAAAACTTATCTTCTGGAGAAGACAGTACAGGAACAAAAACATGGAGGAAATTACATTTTTAATAACTTATGTGCTCATGGGCACTGGACCTCATGGGGCTTTGCAGGTTCAATTAAGGTGTAAAGTTTATAAAGTTTGCAAACAAGGGAAGTTTAAACAAAGGCCAGGCAGGCCTACCTATAATTAGCAAACCATTATTTTCCCCATCTAAGGCAAAGCAGGAGGGGAAGGAAAAAATTTAAATTGGGTATATTTGACAGATTTCCAAATGCAGTATTTTAAGAATTTAGCTTTGTGACATCTCAAGGGCCCTGAGGTGACACAAAGATATACTCTCTACAAAAACAAAAAGGGGAGAAGGATGTTATGTGTTAATTTTTTTGAATTATGATGCAGAGGGCTGTACAGCAGCTGAAAGACATTGGACCTCCAGTACCATAATCTCTTCGGAGTTAGCCCGGTGGAAGGATGCACAAATTGGACAATGGTTTGGACCAGATCCAATAACGATGTGGGGCAGAGGTTGTGTTTGTATCTTTCCAGAAGGAGAAGGGAAGTCTATTTGGGTGCCAGAGTGTTACGTGTGTCACCACAATGGACCCAGAGAAGCTCCATGTTCAAAGGACTGAGAGTTGCCCAGATGATAGTGAGAAGGCTAACTCCTATTTTGTAAAACGACTGTTTAGAAATCTCTGCTATTTTTTAGATGGCCTCTTATTCTAAAAATATAACTTTGCTTTCTAGCCTGTTTTAGCCTGCTTGAATAATGAGGAAGATAAACTTAGCTGTCTGACCTTGTAGGCCAGAGACTAGATATGCCCATACTCTCAATGCCATGCCAGGTGCATTTTTTTTTTTTTTTAGTTTTAACATTTAATATTTTATTTGGAGGTAGTTTCAAGCATACAGAAGAGTTGCAAGAATATGAATAGTACATACAACAGCTGACCCTTTAACCAGAATAGGTTATTAATCACTTATTGTTAACATCTTGCCTCATTTGCTTTATCATTTGTACTCTCATACTCTCCGTTTCTCCCTCTTCTTTCCCCCCCCCATATGTGTATGTATGTATATACACACACAGAGCAGGTCCTCAAATGACATTAATTTATTCACTCAACATCATTTTTTTCTAACATTGATGAAATTCCATAGAAATCTTGTTTCTATCAATTAGCTTATGCTAAAATTGGTTTTGTTATACCTTGTTTCTCTTAACATCACAGAATCTATTGATGACATTGAGGACATAGTGTGTGTGTGTATATGTGTGTGTGTGTGTGTGTGTGTGTGTGTGTTATCTCTATTACTCTCAAATAATTCAGTATATATAGATATACTAGAGGCCTGATGCAGGAAGTTTGTGCAAGGGGCTCAGCCCTCCCAACCACGGCGGCTTGCCTTGGCCCTCACAGCCCTGGCTTTGTCTGGAAGGTTGTCTGAAAGGACGTCCAGAAGGATGTTCGGCTTTCCAGTCTAATTAGCATATTATACTTTTATTATTATAGATATACATAGATATATGTGTAATATATATTTGAGAGTGATTTTATACATTGTGAGTGACTCCATACCCTAAGTAATTCAGTATATATATATATATATATATATTTATATATATAATATTTATTTATTTATTTATTTTTATTAAATTATTATCTGTGTACATATTTTAACATTGCCACCCCCCCCTATACATACCCTCCCTTCCCAGAGTTTTGTGTCCATTGGTTGTACTTATATGCATGTATACAAGTCCTTTGGTTGATCTTTTATCTCACCCAGATCTCCCTACCCTCCCACCTGTAATTTGACAGTCTGCTTGTTGCTTTACTGTCTTTATATCTGTCTTTTAGTTCATTAGTTTATAATGTTCTTTAATATCCATAAATGAGTGAGGTCATGTGGTATTTCTCTTTCATTGACTGGCTTATTTCACTCAGCATGATGTTCTCTAGTTCTATCTAGGTTGCTGCAAATGATGAAAATTCCTTCTTTTTTATGGCAGCATAGTATTCCATTGTGTAGATGTACCATGGTTTTTTGATCCAATCATCTGCTGATGGGCACCTAGGCTGTTTCCAGATTCTAGCTATTGTAGATTATGCTGCTATGAACATAGGGGTGCATATATCCTTTCTGATTGCTGTTTCTAGTTTCTTGGGATATATTCCTAAGAGTGGGATTATTGGGTCAAACGGGAGTTCCATTTTCAGTTTTTTGAGGAAACTCCATACTGTTCTCCACAGTGGTTGCACCAGTCTGCATTCCCACCAGCAGTGCACGAGGGTTCCTTTTTCTCCGCAACCTCGCCAACACTTGTCGTTTGTTGATTTGTTGATGTTGGCCATTCTGACAGGTGTGAGATAGTACCGCATTGTTGTTTTAATTTGCATCTCTCGGACAATTAGTGACTTTGAGCATGTTTTCATGTGCCTTTTGGCCTTCCTTCTGTCTTCTTTTGAAAATATTCTATTTAGGTCCATTGCCCATTTTTTAAATTGGATCATTCATCTTTCTTTTATTTATTTAGTTGTATAAGCTGTCTGTAGATGTTGGAGATTAAGCCTTTATCAGTGGTATTATTTGCATATATGTTCTCCCACACAGTGGGCTTTCTTGTTGTTTTGTTGATGGTTTCTTTTGCTGTAAAAAAGCTTTTTATTTTGATGTAGTCCCATTTGTTTATTTTCTCTTTAGCTTCCATTGCCCTAGGGGCAGTTTCAGTGAAAAAGTTCTTTTGGCATACGGCTGAGATTTTGCTGCCTGTGGATGCTTCTAGTATTTTTATGGTTTCCTGTCTGATGTTTAAGTCCTGTATCCATTTTGAGTTTATTTTTGTGAATGGTGTAAGTTGGTGATCTAGTTTCATTCTTTTGCATGTGTCTGTCCAATTTTCCCAACATCATTTATTGAAGAAACTGTCTTGACTCCATTGTATATTCGTGCCTCCTTTGTCAAATATTAATTGAGCATAGTGATTTGGGTTGATATCTGGGTTCTCGATTCTATTCCATTGATCTATATGTCTGTTCTTGTGCCAGTACCAGGCTGTTTTGAGAACAGTGGCTTTGTAATACAGTTTGAAGTCTGGTATTGAGATCCCTCCTACTTTACCCTTATTTCTCAGGATTGCTGTGGCTATTCGGGGTCTTTTATTGTTCCAAATGAACTTTTGGAGAGTTCTTTCTAGGTCAGTGAAATATGCCGTTGGTATTTTAATGGGGAGTGCATTGAACCTATAGATTGCATTAGGAAGTATGGACATTTTGATGATGTTGATTCTATCAACCCATGAACATGGTATGTTCTTCCATCTCTTTACATCTTCCTCTATCTCTTTTTTCAGTGTCGTGTAGTTTTCCGCATATAGGTCCTTTACTTCCTTAGTTAAATTTATTCCTAGGTATCTTAATTTTTTTGGTGCGATGGTAAATGGAATTGCTTTTTTAGTCTCTGTTTCTGTAATTTTGCTGTTGGTGTATAGAAATGTCATGGATTTCTTGGCATTAATTTTGTATCCTGCTACATTGCCAAATTCATTTATTAAGTCAATTAGTTTTTTAATGGCGTCTTTTGGGTTTTTTATGTACAATATCATGTCATCTGCAAATAAGGATAACTTTACTTATTCTTTTCCAATTTGGATGCCTTTTATTTCCTCCTCTTGTCTAATTGCAATGGCTAGTACTTCCAGTACTACATCAAACAGGAGTGGTGAGAGTGGGCATCCCTGTCTTGTTCCTGTTCTTAGAGGGAATGGTTTTAGTTTTTGCCCATAGTATAATGTTGGCTGTGGGTTTATCATATATAGCTTTTATTATGTTGAGGTATGATCCTTGTACTCCCACCTTGTTAAGAGTTTTTATCAGGAAAGGGTGTTGGATTTTATCAAATGGTTTTTCTCATCAATTGATATGACTATATGATTTTTATCTTTCAATTTGTTTATGTGATGTATCACGTTTATTGATTTGCGGATATTGTACCATCCTTGCATTCCTGGAATAAATCCTACTTGGTCATGGTGTATGATCTTTCTGATGTTCTTCTGGAGTCGATTTGCCAGAATTTTGTTGAGGGTTTTGGCATCTATGTTCATGAGGGATATTGGCCTGTAATTCTCTTTCATTGAGTTGTCTTTATCTGGTTTTGGTATTAGGGTGATGCTGGCTTCATAGAAGGAGTTTGGAAGTGTTCCTTCCTCTTGGATTTTTTGGAATAGTTTGAGGAGGATAGGTTTTAGTTCTTCCTTGAATGCTTGGTAAAACTCTCCTGTGAAACCATCTGGCCCTGGGCTTTTGTTTGCTGGAAGCTTTTTGATGACTGTTTCAATTTCTTCCCAAGTTACTGGTCTATTGAGATTTTTAGATTCTTCCTGATTGAGTTTTGGAAGTTTGTATTTTTCTAGGAATATGTCCATTTCCTCCAGGTTGTTCAGTTTGTTGGAATGGAGTTGTTCGTAGTATTTTGTAACAATCCGTTGTATTTCGGTGGGGTCTGTTGTTATTTCACCTCTTTCATTTCTGATTTTGTTTATTTGGGTCCTCTCTCTTTGTTTCTTGGTTAGCCTGGCTAGAGGTCCATCTATCATGTTTATCCTTTCAAAGAACCAGCTCTTGGTTTTGTTGATCTTATGTATTGTTTCTTTGGTCTCTATGTCTTTATCTCTGCACTGATTTTTGTTATTTCCTTTCTTCTGCTTACACTGGGCTTTTCTTGTTGCTCTTTTTCTAGCTCTTTGAGTTGTAGAGTTAGATCATCTGTTACCATTTTTTCTTGTTTTTTGCAATAGGCTTGTAGGGATATGAACTTCCCTCTCAAAACTGCTTTTGCTGTGTCCCATAGATTTTGGATGGTTGTGTTTTCATTGTCATTTGTTTCCATGATGTTTTTAATTTCTTCCTTGATTTCTCTGGTAACCCAGTCCTTGTTTAATAGCATGCTGTTTAGTCTCCATGTGTTTGATTTCTTTGGATTATTTTTATTGTAGTTAATTTCCAGTTTTATGCCACTATGATCTGAGAAGATGCTTGATATGATTTCTATGTTCCAAAATGTGATCTATCTTTGCGAATGTCCCATTTGCACTTGAGAAGAATGTATATTCTGTGGCTTTGGGTGGAATGTTCTGATGATGTCGATTAATTCCATCTGGTCTAGTGAGTCATTTAGGCTTGATATTTCTTTGCTGATTTTTTGTTTAGACGATTTGTCCAAAGGTTACAGTGGAGTATTAAAATCTCCTACTATGATTGTATTGCTATTAATCTCTTCCTTAATGTCTGCCAGCAGTTTTTAAATGTATTTGGGTGCTCCCATATTGGGTGCATATATATTTACCGGGATTGTTTCTTCTTGTTGGATTGCTCCAGTTAGCATTATGAAGTGGCCTTCATTATCTCCTGTTATGTCCTTCACTTTGCAGTCTAATTTGTCAGATATAAGTATTGCTACCCCAGATTTTTTTTTCATTTCCATTCGCCTGGAAATCCTTTTTCCATCCCTTCACCCTCAGTTTGTGTGCATCTTTTTTTCTGAGGTGGGTTTCTTGTAGACAACAGATATATGGGTCTTGTTTTCTTGTCCAATCCATTACCCTGTCTTTTGATTGAAGCATTTAATCCATTTACATTTAAAGTTATTATTGATAGGTACTTATTTGATGCAATTTTTATTCTATACCCCTGTGTTCCTTCTTTGCTTTCTATTTCTTTAATTTTACAGTAGACCCTTTAGAATTTCTTGCATTGCTGGTTTGTTGGAGATGAATTCCCTTAATCTGTTTTTGTCTATGAAGCTCCTGATTTCACCTTCAATTTTGATTTATAGCCTTTCTGGTTACAGTATTCTTGGATTCAGACCCTTCTTTTGCATGACTTTGTATATTTCATCCCATTCCCTTCTGGCCTGATAAGTTTCTGTGGAGAAATCGGTTGCTAGTCTGATGGGGGTTCCTTTATATGTAACTTTCTGTTTCTCTCTGGCTGCTTTTAAAATTCTTTTTTTGTCGTTGGTGTTTACCAGTTTAATTAAAATGTGCCTTGGGTCGGTCTTCTGGGGTTCATTTTCCTTGGGACTCTGTGAGCATCTTGGATTTGTGTGGGTTTTTTCTTCTCTATCTCAGGAAAGTTTTCTATCATTATTTCTTGAAATAGGTTTTCCATGTCTTCTTCAGTTTCCTTTCCTTCTGGAACCCCTATTATTTGAATATTGTTTTGTTTTGTATTGTCCCAAAGTTCCCTTAGACTTTCCTCCTGCTTTTTAATTTTTCCCCCCCAGAAGCTGCTCTAATTGGGTATTTTTTTCCATCTTGTCTTCTAGCTCACTGATGCAGTCCTCTGCTTCTTCTAGTCTACTCTTGATGCTTTCTATTGAGTTCTTTACAGTAGCAATGTCATTTTTCATTTTTTCTTGGTTCTTCTTCATTTCCTCTTGGTTCTTACTCATATTGTCAAATTTGTCTTCCATTCTTTTTAGCCATCTTATGATCATTACTCTGAATTCTTGCTCTGGTAGGTTGCTTGCCTCTATCTCGTTTACTTACTTTTCTGGTGATGCTGGATTTTCTTTCATATGAGGGCTGTTTCTTTGTCTCCCCATGATCTCTCATTTTAGGATGTCTGGCTATGTAAATCTCTCTCTCCTGCTTTGATTTAAAGGCACAAAATACAACACAACCAGGTACAACACACAAGGCACTAAATAGAAATGTGTTTGCGATATTAATAACCACCAATAGAGGTGACTAGAACCCAGCTAACAAAAACATACAATCAAACAAAAAGAATAGGCAAATCAATCTTATAAAAAAAGCATACAACTTCAGTATAGTTAACATTCAACATATAACTTCAAAGAGATAGAGAGAAAGTCTGTTTTTGTTTTGTTTTTAGGACAGCGGCGAGGGAGGTGTGAATGGGCTTGGAGCAGGGGGTTGGAAATTAGATATATACAAGTAGGGTGAATTTTTAGGAGGGGGTTAACAGAAAGAACGGGGAAAATCTAGAGCAGGAGAGGGTTAAGATAAACAGGGCACCAAAGGAAAAGGTTAGAAAGAGAATGAAGGCATAAAGGTAGGATTGAGATAGAATAAAATGTTGGAGAAGGAAAGATAGATAAAGATTGTAGAACAGTAATCCTGAAATAAAAAAAATAATAAAAATAAACAAAAGAAAATAAGATAAAAAAGGTAAAATAGTAGTAGTAATAATGTTGATTATGTATACAATGTAATAATTATAAAGATAAAATCAAGTGAGGAAAAAGAAAAAAATAGTTTCTTGAATAAACGTTGCAAATAATGAAAAGAAAAATAAAAAACAAAAATTAAAAAATTAAAAATAACAATAATAATAAAATTTAAAAAATTTACATAAAATTTGCAGTAATGAAGGTCATTCGCTTCCTCTATTGTTGTGATCCAGTCCTGATTTTTAAGCAGGTTTTGCTTTCTTTTTATTTCACTAGAATTAATTTGTGAATTAACCTCTGGGTGGCAATGTTTCTAGGTTGACTTCCCAGGCTCTAAAGCCTCTCCAGTGGCACTGATCTATGGAGCGGGGAAGGGGGCAAGTCTGAGCCACCTGCAATCTCCTGCAACTCTCCGATATCCCTCCAAGTCAGATCTAAATGTGTTGCTCCTCAGATATCTCCCCTGTTTGGAGCCCCATCCACTTTCATGGGTGACACCCGCCCAACAGCTGGGGCTTCAACTTGTAATCACCACCCCTGTCCTCCAGTTTCCACGTGCCCTGTGTGCGCAGGTCTTTGTCTTTGCCACGAGTGCTCACCACCCTCTCCCCGCGAAATTTGACCTTTTCGCTGTGCAGTGGGGCACTCCTGTGAGTCCAAGTGTTCGTGCCGCCTGGGATCCGTGTTCTGGGGATCACAGCTACTTGGTGGTCACTGTGGCTGTGGATATTCAGGCCTCTGACAGGATCCAATCTTCCTCTCAAGATGGCGAGATTTCCCCGTCCAAGCTGGTAGGTAGCTCCTGGAAGGGACGTAGCCCCACATGGGTGCTTCCCTGTGAGGGGTACCCCTGTCAGCGGCCCCCCAGCAGTTTCTTCTGGTGTTTGCTGTCTCCCAAGTTGCTAGTAAACACTCACAGCACAAGACTGTCAGCTGCTCTCTCTTTCTGCTTTGGGACAGAGCTCAGAATCCGCCCATTTATTCTTCCACCATTTTGTCTATCAGGCGCATTTCTTAATTGGATAGAATTGTGTTGTTTTTAAGGCCAGCAGCAAGATAACCACTAAGCCCACATAGGGCTGGCTCTTTAATGAAAAGGCAAGTTCTGCTTGTAGCTTTGCTTAGAAATTAAATTCATTTTTTCTAAGCCCTCCTCAGTGAATAAAGTGTGACTCTAAACTCTCTAAACATTGCTTGGTTCTTTTCTGACTTTCTGTAACAATAGCAATGCAGAAGAAGAAGATAGCGATGTTATGCAAGGGAACAAGGTACCAACATGGGATCAGCTGAAGAAGGTAATGTCTGAGGCCCAGCAGATGATAGAAAAGGAAGGAGTGGAAGCTACTCCCCTCAGCCATATTTCTGAATAGTGTTGGTGAGCTGCCAGTTTTCTAGCTGCCAGTCTTTCACAGACAAATATGAGGACTTTGAGTAGATATACACCAGCAGAAAAAGAAACTTTCATTTTGTAGAAATAGTCTAAAAATGTTAAAATGTATGTAGTTTGGTTTCTCTCTTGTTGCTGTGTTGAACCGGCAATGTTTTATTATTGTTTTGTTAATAGCCAGAGTTTTGCTCTTGATATTCAAGTTTTATGTTTATTGTAATAGCTTAAAAGTTTTTAGAATTCCCAACTTTGGAATAATCCTTATAATTCCAAGTGATCATAATGAATAAAGTAAATGGAAATAAATAAAAATAAATAAAGGGGGGAGACAGAGGGAGTGGCTATAGGGTCAAGCCTTGGACTGACCTGTGGTAGAGTCACATATAAGACCCAGATTGGAGGGCAGTGCCTGCCTAGCACAATTAAGCTTGACATAGACCTTCTTTGTTCCTGTGTAACTAAAGGGTTGTGAAAAGTGCTGCTTAAAGAAGGCTTGAGTGATGAAACGGAAATGAAACTTCCAAGAACTTTGCAAACATGTTGATAATCCCCCTTGCTTTGCTTTGTGTGCTCTGACTATAAAATAAAGCTACCGTTTACAGGCTGTGTCATTGTTTCCTCATCCAGGCAGTGATCCACCTTGTCCCATCTATGTTCTTTTGTCTATCTTCTTTAATCCTTCACTGCTCTAACTCAGGTTCACCACTGGCATGCTGGAGTAGCTTCAGTAACTAATGTTGAAGACATTCCTTTTAACTTAAGGAAAATACAATCAGGGGGAAAAATTTTTTTTTAAGAACAGGGACCAACTTCTTCAGTAAGGCTGAAGGTCAAAACTAAACTGTTTCAAAGCAAGTACACTTCTTGGCCTCTCTTTATAAGAAGTTATTGTTCACTGAATCTCTAGCCCTTTTTGTCAAGGAAGATTAGATTTTTTTTTGCTCTCATGCTGGAAGATTTGTTATTTCCATTTTCTTTTATGACATTTAAGATCCTTTGTTTTGTAATGGTTTCAAAGCTTTGATACAATGTTTGGACGATTAAAAATTTTTAAAAAAATCATCATGATAAAAAATGTTGATGTTTTAAATATTGTATCAGTTGTTACAAAAGTGCTTTGTCCAAATCCCAGAATGTTTACCTCAATAATGTGAGGATAAAAGGTTTGAAGGTGATCTTCCTATTGCCCTACAAGTGAAAGCTCTTCAGGCAGGTTTCTGGAATATTGGGCATGATCAAAGGTCTGTCTGCTTAAGACATCCCTTGGAAACCAGGAGCAAAGGCAAAGGCAAGCAAGGGCACACAGATTATCCCTAGGGAGTGGGCCCCAAGCCTGGTTAGGGACCCCACACAACAGATAATGGGGGTGGCTCTGTGCAACCCCCTCCCCAAAGCCCAGTCTCAGACTTTCCTACCAGCTGGATTCTCAGAAGATAGAGAAGTGAATGATGTGGGTGTGTGGGGCTGTCTCCCCTTCCCTCCCCAGTTTATGTGGATGATAAAGGGAAGGAACGGGAAGGTTAGGCCCGCTCCCAGCTGAGGATGGCACTAGCTCTTCATGCTGAGGCGTGGGGGAGAGAAAGGGGGTTCCTGCATCTTTTTGTACATCATCTGCTCTCTGAGACCAGAGAAGAAAGTGTGGGGAAGGTGGGGGATCTAGGGGAAAGTTGTTTCTCCTCTAGCTTGCATTGTCCTTGTTAACCTATTGAGTTTGGTGGCCATAAATTCCCTTAGTCTGTTTTTGTCTGTGAAGTTCCTGATTTCACCTTCAATTTTGATTGATAGCCTTGCTGGGTACATTATTCCTGGATTCAGACCCTTCCTTTGCCTTCCATTCCCTTCTGGCCTGATGAGTTTCTGTTGAGAAATCAGTTGCTAGTCTTATGGGGGTTCCTTTATATGTAACTTTCTGTCTCTCTCTGGCTGCTTTTAAGATTCTTACTGTATTTTCCGGCATATAAGACCCCCTAATTTTACAGTTAAAACGTAGGTTTAGGCCTATATTCGCTGTATAATACTACCCCCCACTTCAAAGAAAAGACTTACTTTGCCATCAAGATCTGCAGGAATTTTTGTGCAATTTTGGTCTTTTGCCCCCGATTTTCGGTTGACATTTTTTCGTTTCAAAAGTCATCTTATAAGCCGGAAAATACGGTACTTTGTTGGTGGTGTTTGCCAATTTAAGTATAATGTGCCTTGGTGTCGGTCTTTTGGGATTCATTTTGCTTGGGACTCTGCAAGCTTCTTGGATTTGTGTGTGTTTTTTCTTCTCTATCTCAGGAAAGTTTTTTTGTCATTATTTCTTGAAATACGTTTTCCATGTCTTCCTCAGTTTCCTTTCCTTCTGGAACCCCTATTATTTGAATATTGTTTTGTCTTGTATTGTCCCAAAGTTCCCTTAGGCTCTCCTCCTGCTTTTTTATTTTTTCCCAGAAGCTGCTCTAATTGGGTATTTTTTTCCATCTTGTCTTCTAGCTCACTGATGTGGTCCTCTGCTTTTTCTAGTCTACTCTTGATGCTTTCTATTGAGTTCTTTACCGTAGCGATGTCATTTTTCATTTTTTCTTGAATCATCTTCATTTCCTCTTGGTTCTTACTCATATTGTCAAAATTGTCTTCCATTCTTTTTAGCCACCTTATGATCATTACTCTGAATTCTTGCTCTGGTAGGTTGCTTGCCTCTAACTCGTTTACTTCCTTTTCTGGTGATGCCGGCTTTTCTTTCATATGAGGGCTCTTTCTTTGTCTCCCCATGATCTCTCTTTTTAGGATGTCTGGTTATGTAGTTCTCTCTCTCCTGCTTTGATTTAAAGGCACAAAATACAATACATCCAGGTACAACACACAAGGCACTGACCAGAAATGTGTTTGCGATATTAATAACCTCCAATGAAGGTGATCATTAGAGAAAGGCAAATTGGGGGGTAGGGAGGTAGAAGAGAGAGAGAAAAAAAAGAGTGGCAAAAGATATTGGGAGAAGGAGAAATAAAAAAGAGAGAGAGAGAGAGAGAGAGAGAGAGAAACTAGAATGATACTAAGAGATAAATGAGGAACTAACTATATATATGGGAAGGAAACTCCTATAAAACAACCTTTAATCACAGCAAATGCCAGCAACAAGTATCTGGAGATTAATACAACTTACAGCACCAACTAATATCAAGTGAGGAAAGGGAAACAGAAGTAAAAACTAACTAAAACACAGGTAATAAAAACATACAATCAAACAAAAAGAATAAGCAAAACAATCTCACAAAAAAGCATAAAACTTTGATATAGTTAACATTCAACATACAACTACAAAAGAATAGAGAGAAAGCTTTTTTTTTTTTTTGACAGCAAAAAGGGAGGTGTGTATGGGCTTGGATCAGGGGGTTGGAAATTTCGTAGACACAAATAAGGTGACATTTCAGCAGGAGGTAAATAGAAAGAATAGGGAAAATCTAGAGCAGGAAAGGGTTAAGATAAACAGGACACCAAAGGGGGAAAGGTTAGGAAGAGAGTGATGGCATAAAGGTAGGGTTGAGATAGAATAAAGAGTTGGTGAAGGAAAGGTAAAAATAGTCTGTAGAACACTAATGCCAAAGTAAAATAAAGAGCAAATAATATGACACTTAAAAAATAATAATAAACATAAACAAAAGTAAATAATATAACAAAAGGTAAAATAGCAGTAGTAATAATGCTGATTACAAATAAAAAAGTATTAATTAAAAAGGTAAAATCAAGTGAGGAAAAAGAAAAAAATAGTTTCTTGAATAAATGTTGCAAATATTGTAAATAAAAACAAAAAATTAAAAAATAAAAATAAAAAATTAAATAAAATGTGCAGTAGTAAAGGTCATGCACTTCCTATAGTGTTCTGTTTGGCCTGCCTGTTTCCCAGTCTGGACAGTATTGCAGTTCCCTGCATTTCACTGCTCCTCAGTGTTGTAATCAGGTCCTGATTTTTAAGTGGGCCTTACTTTGATATTTTATTACATTAGGGTCAATTTGTGATTTAGCCTCTGGGTGGCAGTGTTTCTGGGTTGGCTTCCAGGGTTCTAAAGCCTCTCTAGCTATTTTTTTCCCCTCTCCATGACACTGATCTGTGGAGGCTGGGGGACAAGTTCGAGCCAACTGCACTCCCCTGTAATTCTCCAGATATGACTCCGAGTCAGATCAAAACGTGTTGCCCTTTAGATATCTTCCCTATTCGGAGCCCATTCCACAATCAGGGGACACCCCAGCCCAACAGCTCAGGGCTTCTCCTTGTAAACACCACCTCGGTCCTCCAGCTTCCACGCAGCACACGAGATTCTGTCTTCACAGAGACTCTCCCTAGCCTTGCAAAATCTGACCTTTTCACCATGCAGTGGAGTGCTCCTTTGAGACCAAGTGTTCGCACTGCCTGGGACTGGTGTTCTGGGGCTCACAGCTGCTTGGTGGTCGCTGCAGCTGTGATATTTAGGCCTCTGACAAGATCCACTTTTCCTTTAAAGATTGAGAGATTTCCCCGTCCAAGCCCGTAGGTATTTCTGGGAGGGGACCCAGCCCCGCTGTGGGTGCTTCCCTCTCAGGGCCACCCTGATCAGCTGCCCCCCACCTTCTCCTGGAGTTCACCTGTCTCTTAGCTTGCTAACAAACACTCCCAGCGTGACCCTCAACTGCTCTCTTTTTCTGCTTCGGGACAATGCTCAGAGCCTGTCCATCTAGTCTTCTGCCATTTTGTCTCTAGGCAGTCTCCACCATTTTCAACACTCCTCACCAGAGTGGTACATTTCCTACAATCAGTGAACCTACACTGACACACCATTAGCACCCAAAGTCCATAGTTTACCTTCGGGTTCACTCTTGGTGCTGCACACTCCATGGTTTGGACAGGTGTATACTGAAATGTAAACGCCATTGCTAATCCCACAGAGTAGTTTCACTGCCCTAAAAATCCTCTGTGCTCAGCTACACAGCCCTCCCCACTCCCACCCCCCTGATCTTTTACCATCTCCATAATTTTTCCTTTTTCCAGAATGTCATAAGGTTGAACTCAGCAGTCTGTAGCCTTTTCAGGCTGGCTTTCTTCACCCAGGAATATGCACTCAAGTTCCTAATGTCTTTTCTTGTCTGGGCCCCCTTTTTAGAACTGCTTATCCCCAAATGCCTTTCTGCTCTGTAGAAGAGGGAAGTGATTTGGATGTCCCTTTAAGTTTATCCTCCCTGCACAGTCCTGTGTGTGGTGTCCCAGTGGGCAGCCAGGGCATGGACTGTGGCACTGAGGCCACGGGAGGGGCTCACCTCCTCTCCACCTGAGAACAGCATCCACCTCCCCACTGAGCCTTTACCATCTCGCATCCATGAGGTTACTCCTCGCTTTCTGGGCCTCTGGAGTCTTCATTTATCCTGGCCCTCACTCCAGGCCTCACTTCCTTCCCCTCCCACTCATCCTCTTCTTGACTCTCCCAATGGTCCTTCAGAACATACCTGTGTGCTCTGCTCCACTCACCTACACAGCCAGCCTTTGTCTTGGCTCCTTCTGGAGTTTTATAGCTCTGTTGGACCCGCTCTGGAGGGAGGGACAGGGTGAGGCCTGGGTCAATCAAGGTGTGGTCCCACATAGGGCTCTGGGGGCTCCCAGTGCCAGGGGTGGTTGCTGAGGTTGGGCACCGGGCTCTGCTGCCAGAAGGTCTTGTTGCCCCTTCAAGTGCCCAGGTTTGGAAATGCCCCAGTTCTCCATCACTTCAGCCATGGAGTTCATTTCTGTTTTTCCCAACACCCGTGTCCTAGTTGTCTGTTTCCTTTCATTCCTCCTGCCACAGAGCATTGTCCACAAGAGCTGTCTATGGTGTTGTATTCCCTGTTGGGAGAAATGTGAACTGTGTGATGCCATAATTTATTAAAGTAAATGTTGAGTTTAAGAGGCCAGAGTTAAAGACAAGAGGAAATTTACCAGCAAGCAGTCTCAGCTGAAGTGGATAGATGGACAAAGGTAGAGGCTGATTGAGTCAGACACCAACAACAAAAAACAGGGAACCTAAGCCACATTTAGAACAGGGAGCTAGAGCCAGAGCCAGAGCAGCATGGGGAGCATGACGCCACTGAGCTGAGACTCTAGAGGAAATCTTCTTTGCATCCCAGAGACCCTGTCAGAATGCAGAAGGAAGGGAAGGATTGGTTGGGGAGAAAGTCCTCAGGATGGCTGTGGCCAAGGAGAAGGGACAAGTGTTGGGGGTGGGGGAGGCATCTGTGTAGGGTGGGGACACAATACTAAGGTGGCTTAGTTAGATGACAAGGGCAAGCTTGGCCTTGGAAGAGAGAACCAATATGTCTTTATCCCCTTAATCACCAAGTCTTGAGTGCTTATTTTTTATTGTTATACTAGAGGCCTGGTGCAGGATTTGTGCACAGGTTGGGTCCAGCCTGCCTTCCCTGATTGGGTCTGATTGGGCCAGGCTGGTCACGGGGGCGGGGGGGGGGGGAAGGAGGGGAAAAGTCCACGGGCAGTTGGCCAGCTGGCCCCTCCCCCTGGTCGTACTCCTGCTTGAACTCCAGGTTAAGGGGACAATTTGAATATTAACCTTTTATTATATAGGGCTAGAGGCCCAGTGCATGAAATTCGTGCATGGGAAGGGGGTCCCTCAGTTCAGCTTGCCTCTCTCAAAATCCAGGAAACCCTTCGGAAGATGTCTGACTGCCAGGATCAGGCCTAAACCAGCAGCCAGATATCCCTCTCCCAATCCAGGACAGCTGGCTCCTAACCGTTTACCTGCCTGCCTGGCTGATTGCCCCACTGTCTCTGTCTGCCTGCCTGATCCCCCTTATTCCCTCTGCCTTTCTGCCTGATCACCCCTAACCATTTGCCTGCCTACCTCCCTGATAGCCTCTAGCTGCCTCTACCTTGGCCCCCACACCTGGGATCCCGACTTCTCTCTCTCTGATTGGCTACAGGCATGCAGAACCCAGGCTTCCCTCCCTCTGGCCAGCTGCAGGCACTCGAGACCCAGGCAGTGACTGCCAGGGCTGGTTGCAAGCACCTGGGACCATAGGAGGTGCTTCCCGGGCCCTGCCTTTGTCAGGAAGGACGTTTGGAAGGTCGTCTGGAAAATGTCAGGTCTATCTGGTCTAATTAGCATATTATCCTTTTATTAGTATAGATGACTTTTATATTTATTTTGTCTTCTTTCTTTTAATTCGAATCCAAGGATGTTTTTATTGATTTTGGAGAGAAAGGAATGGAGAAAGAGAGAGAGAGAGAGAGAGAGAGAGAGAGAGAGAGAGAGAGAGAGACATTAATGTGAGAGAAACATCTATCTGTTGCCTCCCTATATGCACTGATGCATTGATTGGGCACTGAACCTTCAATCTAGTTATGTGCCCTGACCAGGAACAGGATGATGCACCAACCAACCAAGCCACCTGGCCAGGGTGGACTTTAGTATTTCTCATCATTGACATCCTGCTACTTTCACTGCAAGTGTTCAGTATTTATTGGCAGTTAGATAAAGGAAGGAGAAAATAGTTAACCTGATACTTGTTTGCAATTCCAGAAGATCGTTGTAGTCACCAAGGAAGGCAATTAGCTTTAAATGCATAAAGGATGATGATACAGTGACTTCACTTATGTCTTTCACCCTCAATCATGGGGTCACCATGGAGACTCGAGGAGGTTTACATCCTAAGAGAGTTGTAGGAAAAACTTGATATTGAGAAGTACAACCTGTTTCTATTCTCAGTAGGACTGTAGGGAGTAGCTAGAGAGTCAAGCCTTGGACTAACCTGCGGCAGAGCTACATACAAGTCCCAGCTTGGAGGGCAGAGCCCTTCTAACATAATTAAGATTAACTTTATAGTCCTCCCTAGTTCCTTCCTAGGTAGATAATGGGCTATGGGAGGTACAGCAAGTGCTGCAAAAACAAGGTGAAACTGGCAGGAAACATGTTGATCACTCTCCTTGTTTTGGTTTGTGTGCTTTGACTAAAATAAAGCTTTGGCTTACAGGCTGTGTCTCTGTTATCTCCTCCAGGCACAGTGATCCGTCTTAGTCCCAAATATAGTCTCTTATCTGTCTTCTTTGATCCTTCATCATCCCTCCTCAGTTTCACCCCTGGCCATGCTGGACGTGGCTCATGTAGCACCCGAACATGAGGCCTGAGTACAGGGAAACTACAATTGTAAGGTGAAAGGATGTTCCCGTGGAGCACATGCAGAAAGTGAAAGTAAGGTAGGGAGTGAGGTTTCCTAACAGCTGGGTAGAAAACATGGGAAATTCAGGAGCTCAGGAAAGGAATCTCTAAAACAATGCTCAAAGAAGCATAGTCAAATTCTGAAATTTCTTAAGTTTTGTCTAAGGACTATAAAGCAAAAAATGGAATTCCTGATAGTGATGCCTAACGCTAAGCCAGGGCATTTTGCTAAGGACTGTCAAGCTAAAAATGGAAGGCAAAAGGACTGAAATGTAAATAGTAAAGGTACTAGCTGAGATATTGTTTAGAAGATACAGATTAAGTAGAAAAGTAGAAGATAGAAAATGAGATACAGATTAAGTAGAAAACTTATCTTCTGTAGAAGATAGTACAGGAACAAAAACATGGAGGAAATTACATTTTTAATAACTTATGTGCTCATGGGCACTGGACCTCATGGGGCTTTGCAGGTTCAGTTAAGGTGTAAAGTTTATAAAGTTTGCAAACAAGGGAAGTTTAAACAAAGGCCAGGCAGGCCTACCTATAATTAGCAAACCATTATTTTCCCCATCTAAGGCAAAGCAGGAGGGGAAGGAAAAAATTTAAATTGGGTATATTTGACAGATTTCCAAATGTAGTATTTTAAGAATTTAGCTTTGTGACATCTCAAGGGCCCTGAGGTGACACAAAGATCTATTCTCTACAAAAACAAAAAGGGGAGAAGGATGTTATGTGTTAATTTTTTTGAATTACGATGCAGAGGGCTGTACAGCAGCTGAAAGACATTGGACCTCCAGTACCATAATCTCTTCGGAGTTAGCCCGGTGGAAGGATGCACAAATTGGACAATGGTTTGGACCAGATCCAATAACGATGTGGGGCAGAGGTTGTGTTTGTATCTTTCCAGAAGGAGCAGGGAAGTCTATTTGGGTGCCAGAGTGTTACGTGTGTCACCACAATGGACCCAGAGAAGCTCCATGTTCAAAGGACTGAGAGTTGCCCAGATGATAGTGAGAAGGCTAACTCCTATTTTGTAAAATGACTGTTTAGAAATCTCTGCTATTTTTTAGATGGCCTCTTATTCTAAAAATATAACTTTGCTTTCTAGCCTGTTTTAGCCTGCTTGAATAATGAGGAAGATAAACTTAGCTGTCTGATCTTGTAGGCCAGAGACTAGATATGCCCATACTCTCAATGCCATGCCAGGTGCATTTCTTTTCTTTTTTTTAAAAAAATTTATTAATTAATTTATTTTTTACATATTTTATTGATTTTTTTGCCCCCCTCCCTCCCTCCCTCCCACACATCCCCTCCCTCCCCAGAGTTTTATACCCATTGGATGTACTTATATGCATGTATACAAGTCCTTCAGTTGATCTATTATCTCCCCCAGATCCTCCTCCCTTCCCTGCTGAAATTTGACAATCTGCTTGTTGCTTTACTGTCTCTATATCTTTCTTTTGGTTCATCAGTTTATAATGATCTTTATTATCCACAAATGAGTGAGGTCATGTGGTGTTTCTCTTTCATTGATTGGCTTATTTCACTCAGCATGATGTTCTCTAGTTCTATCCAGGTTGCTGCAAATGATGAAAATTCCTTCTTTTTTATGGCAGCATAGTATTCCATTGTGTAGATGTACCATAGTTTTTGGATCCAATCATCTGCTGATGGGCACCTAGGCTGTTTCCAAATTCTGGCTATTGTAGATTATGCTGCTATGAACATAGGGGTGCATATATCCTTTCTGATTGGTGTTTCTAGTTTCTTGGGTTATATTCCTAGGAGTGGGATTACTGGGTCAAATGGGAGTTCCATTTTCAGTTTTTTGAGAAAACTCCACACCGTTTTTCCACAGTGGTCGCACCAGTCTGCATTCCCACCAGCAGTGCACGAGGGTTCCTTTTTCTCCGCAACCTCGCCAACACTTGTCATTTGTTGTTTTGTTGATGTTGGCCATTCTGACAGGTGTGAGATGGTACCGCATTGTTGTTTTGATTTGCATCTCTCGGATAATTAGTGACTTTGAGCATGTTTTCATGTGCCCTTTGGCCTTCCTTCTGTCTTCTTTTGAAAATATTCTATTTAGGTCCATTGCCCATTTTTTAATTGGATCATTCATCTTCCTTTTATTTAGTTGTATCAGCTGTCTGTAGATGTTGGAGATTAAACCTTTATCAGTGGTGTTATTTGCAAATATGTTCTCCCACACTGTGGGCTTTCTTGTTGTTTTGTTGATGGTTTCTTTTGCTGTAAAAAAGCTTTTTATTTTGATGTAGTCCCATTTGTTTATTTTATCTTTAGCTTTCATTGCCCTAGGGGCAGTATCAGTGAAGAAGTTCTTTTGGCATACGGCTGAGATTTTACTGCCTGTGGAAGCTTCTAGTATTTTTATGGTTTCCCGTCTGATGTTTAAGTCCTGCATCCATTTTGAGTTTATTTTTGTGTATGGTGTAAGTTGGTGATCTAGTTTCATTCTTTTGCATGTGTCTGCCCAATTTTCCCAACACCATTTATTGAAGAAACTATCTTGACTCCATTGTATATTTCGTGCCTCCTTTGTCAAATATTAATTGAGCATAGTGATTTGGGTTGATATCTGGGTTCTCGATTCTATTCCATTGATCTATATGTCTGTTCTTGTGCCAGTACCAGGCTGTTTTGAGAACAGTGGCTTTGTAATACAGTTTGAAGTCTGATATTGAGATCTCTCCTACTTTACTCTTCTTTCTCAGGATTGCTGTGGCTATTTGGGGTCTTTTATTGTTCCAAATGAACTTTTGGAGAGTTCTTTCTAGGTCAGTGAAATATGCCGTTGGTATTTTAATGGGGAGTGCATTGAACCTATAGATTGCTTTAGGAAGTATGGACATTTTGATGATGTTGATTCTACCAATCCATGAACAAGGTATGTTCTTCCATCTCTTTACATCTTCCTCTATCTCTTTTTTTAGTGTCGTGTAGTTTTCTGCATATAGGTCCTTTACTTCCTTAGTTAAGTTTATTCCTAGGTATCTTAATTTTTTTGGTGCGATGGTAAATGGCATTGCTTTTTTAGTCTCTGTTTCTGTAGTTTCACTGTTGGTGTATAGAAATGTCATGGATTTCTTGGCATTAATTTTGTATCCTGCTACATTGCCAAATTCATTTATTAAGTCAATTAGTTTTTTAATGCAGTCTTTTGGGTTTTTTATGTACAATATCATGTCATCTGCAAATAAGGATAACTTTACTTCTTCTTTTCCAATTTGGATGCCTTTTATTTCCTCCTCTTGTCTAATTGCAATGGCTAGTACTTCCAGTACTACATCAAACAGGAGTGGTGAGAGTGGGCATCCCTGTCTTGTTCCTGTTCTTAGAGGGAATGGTTTTAGTTTTTGCCCATTGAGTATAATGTTGGCTGTGGGTTTATCATATATAGCTTTTATTATGTTGAGGTATGATCCTTGTACTCCCACCTTGTTAAGAGTTTTTATCAGGAAAGGGTGTTGGATTTTATCAAATGCTTTTTCTGCATCTATTGATATGACAATATGATTTTTATCTTTCAATTTGTTTATGTGATGTATCACATTTATTGATTTGCGGATATTGAACCATCCTTGCATTCCTGGAATAAATCCTACTTGGTCATGGTGTATGCTCTTCTGGAGTCGATTTGCCAGAATTTTGTTGAGGGTTTTGGCACCTATGTTCATGAGGGATATTGGCCTGTAATTCTCTTTCATTGAGTTGTCTTTATCTGGTTTTGGTATTAGGGTGATGCTGGCTTCATAGAAGGAGTTTGGAAGTGTTCCTTCCTCTTGGATTTTTTGGAATAGTTTGAGGAGGATAGGTTTTAGTTCTTCCTTGAATGCTTGGTAAAACTCTCCTGTGAAGCCATCTGGCCCTGGGGTTTTGTTTGCTGGAAGCTTTTTGATGACTGTTTCAATTTCTTCCCAAGTTACTGGTCTATTGAGATTTTTAGATTCTTCCTGATTGAGTTTTGGAAGTTTGTATTTTTCTAGGAATATGTCCATTTCCTCCAGGTTGTTCAGTTTGTTGGAATAGAGTTGTTCGTAGTATTTTGTAACAATCCGTTGTATTTCGGTGGGGTCTGTTGTTATTTCACCTCTTTCATTTCTGATTTTGTTTATTTGGGTCCTCTCTCTTTGTTTCTTGGTTAGCCTGGCTAGAGGTTCATCTATCTTGTTTATTCTTTCAAAGAACCAGCTCCTGGTTTTGTTGATCTTATGTATTGTTTTTTTGGTCTCTATGTCGTTTATCTCCACTCTGATTTTTGTTATTTCCTTCCTTCTTCTTACACTGGGCCTTTCTTGTTGCTCCTTTTCTAACTCTTTGAGTTGTAGAGTTAGATCATCTGTTACCATTTTTTTCTAGTTTTTTGCAATAGGCTTGTAAGGATATGAACGTCCCTCTCAAAACTGCTTTTGCTGTGTCCCATAGATTTTGGATTATTGTGTTTTCATTGTCATTTGTTTCCAGGATGTTTTTAATTTCTTCCTTGATTTCTCTTGTAACCCAGTCCTTGTTTAATAGCATGCTGTTTAGTCTCCATGTGTTTAATTTCTTTGGAATATTTTTATTGTAGTTAATTTCCAGTTTTATGCCATTATGATTTGAGAAGATACTTGATATGATTTCTATCTTCTTGAATTTGAAGAGACTTTGCCTATGTCCCAAAATGTGGTCTATCTTTGAGAATGTCCCATGTGCACTTGAGAAGAATGTATATTCTGTGGCTTTGGGGTGGAGTGTTCTGAAGATGTCAATTAATTCCATCTGGTCTAGTGAGTCATTTAGTATTGATATTTCTTTGCTGATTTTTTGTTTAGATGATTTATCGAAGGGTGACAGTGGGGTATTAAAATCTCCTACTATGATTGTATTCTATTAATCTCTCTCTTAATGTCCTCCAGCAGTTTTTTTTTTTAATGTATTTGGTTGCTCCTGTGTTGGGTGCATATATATTTACCAGGGTTATTTCTTCTTGTTGGATTGTTCCCTTTAGTATTATGAAGTGGCCTTAATTATCTCTTATTATGTCCTTCACTCTGAGATCTAATTTGTCGGATTTAAGTATTGCTACCCCCGCTTTTTTTTCATTTCCATTTGCCTAGAAGACTTTTTTCCATCCCTTCACCCTCAGTCTGTGTGCATCTTTTTTTTCTGAGGTGGGTTTCTTGTAGACAACACATGTATGGGTTTTGTTTTCTTATCCAATCTGTTACCCTATGTCTTTTGATTGGAGCATTTAATCCATTTACATTTAAGGTTATTATTGATAGGTACTCATTTAATGCCATTTTTATTCCATACCCTTGTTCCTTCTTCCCTTCCTATTTCTTTATTTTTACAGTAGACCCTTTAGCATTTCTTGCATTGCTGGTTTGGTGGAGATAAATTCCTTCAGTCTTTTTTTGTCTGTGAAGCTCCTGATTTCCCCTTCAATTTTGATTGATAGCCTTGCTGGGTACAGTATTCTTGGATTAAGACCCTTCCTTTGCATGACTTTGTATATTTCATCCCATTCCCTTCTGGCCTGATAAGTTTCTGTGGAGAAATCAGTTGCTAGTCTGATGGGGGTTCCTTTGTATGTAACTTTCTGTCTCTCTCTGGCTGCTTTTAAGATTCTTACTTTGTCACTGTTGTTTGCCAATTTAATTATAATGTGCCTTGGAGTCTGTCTTCTGGGATTCATTTTGATTGGGACTCTGCGAGCATCTTGGATTTGTGAGGGTTTTTTCTTCTCTATTTCAGGAAAGTTTTCTGTCATTATTTCTTGAAACACATTTTCCATGTCTACCTCAATTTCCTTTCCTTCTGGTACCCCTATTATTCGAATATTATTTTGTTTTATATTGTCCCAAAGCTCCCGTAGGCTCTCCTCCTGCTTTTTAATCTTTTTTTCTAGAAGCTGCTGTACTTGGGTATTTTTTTCCATCCTATCTTCTAGCTCACTGATGCGGTCCTCTGCTTCATCGAGCCTACTCTTGATGCTTTCTATTGAGTTCTTCATGGTAGCGATGTCATTTTTCATTTCTTCTTGGTTCTTATTCAGTTCCTCATGGCTCTTCTTCCATTCCTCATGGTTCTTCCTCATTTCTTCTTGGTTATTGTCAAATTTCTCTTCCATTCTTTTTAGCCATTCTATGATCATTACTCTGAATTCTTGCTCTGGTAGGCTGCTTGCATCTGACTCGTTTACTTCCTTTACTGGTGATGCCTGCTTTTCTTTCATGTGCAGACTATGTTTTAGCCTCCCCATGGCCTTTCTTTTCAGGATGTCTGGTTATGTGGTGTTCCTTCTCCTGCGTTGATTCAACAGTACACAATACAATACTACCAGGTACAACACAAGAGGCACTTAATAGGAACGTATTTACACTATTAATAACCTCTAATAAAGGTGACCACTAGAGAAAGGCAACTTAGGGGATAGGAGAGAATGAAGAAAGGTAAAAATAAATTAAAGAAAAATTAAAAAAAATTAAAATTAAAATTTAAAAAAATTAAGTAAATAAAATAAAAAAGAGGGATAAAGAGATAGAAAAAGAAGAAAAAAAGTAATGACAAAATGAAGTTGGAAAATGGGGAAAAAAGAAAAGAGAGAGAGAGAGAGAGAGAGAGAGAGAGAGAAAGAGAGAGAAGAGGCAAACTAAAAGAGAAATGGGAAACAAACTATATATATGTGGAGAAAATTGCCATAGAACAACCACTGAAACCCAGCCAATGCCAGTAGCAATACTTGGAGATTAATACAAACTACAATATCCACTATTATTAAGTAAGGCTATGTTATACAGAAGTAAAAGAAAAGCAAAAACAGAGGATTTTTTAAAAAAAATACAAAGCAACAATCACAACACAGAAATAAGCATCGCGATTTCACTAAAAAGCATAAAAATTCACAATAATCAACCTTCACACAAACAATGCGAAAAGGATAGAGGGGAGAACAGTTTTTTGTTGTTGTTTGTTTTGTTTTTTTTAAACTAGTTAAAATAGTGCAGAGATTGGAATTTATACACTTGGATCAGGGGTTGGAACTTAAATCTATAAGTATAGTGAGAGCTTTAGCAGGGGGTATACAGAAAGAATAGAGGAAAAATTCAAGCTGGAAAAGGATAGCATAAACAGGAGACTAAAGGGGTAAACTTAGCAAGAGAGTGATGGTGTAAAGTTCGAGTTGAGATAAGGTTGAATGATGCTATAGTAGAGATTAAAATAGAATGAAGGTTACTCCCAATGTAAAATAAAGAAAAAATAAAATGGTACTGGAGAGGGGAAAAAAAAGAAAAACAAAGAACAAACAAACACACACACACACACACACACAGAAAAGAAAAAAAACACAAAAATTGCAAAATAGCAGTAGTAATAGTGATGATAGAGATTGAAAAATGTAATAATTGAAAAGGTAAAATCAAGTAAGGACAAAAGAAAAAAAATCGTTTCTTAAGTAAAAGATACAAAAAATGAAAATTAAATAAAAGATGTAAAAAATGAAAATAAAATAAAGAATAGTAAAATTAGCATAAAAATGTCCAGTAGTGGTCATTCACTTCCTCTGTTAATGCATTTGGCACTCCTGATTCTCAGACCAGACAGTCTTGCAGTTCCCAGCATTCCACTGCACCTCAGTTTTGTAAGGTAATCCTTAATTTTAAGTAGGCTATATTTTAGTTATTTGTGTTCATTTATTTTTGATTAGTTAAAAGAAAAAAAGAAGAAAAGAGAAAAAAAAAAGGCAGTTTGTAATTCAGCTCTTAGGTGTCAGTGTTTCTGGTTTGACCTCCCAGTCTTTTTGGTTGCTCTGGGCTTCTTTCTCTATGGCTCTAGTTCGCAGGGTGCCAGCTGGCTCCCAGACTACTTCTTCTGGCTCCAATCCCTTGTTTCCAGGAAGGCAAATTCCCCTTGCAATTTCCCCGGATATGCCCAACTAGGCTGACCTTCCCTAGTATTCTGAAGCTAGGGGGTGAAGGGGATCATGCGCCAAGGTGAGGAGATGTTCAGCCCTTGGCGGGACAGCCGCGGTTAATACTCTGTTTCCAGTCCCCTGGCGGTTTAAAAAAGTCCCGCTTCTGGGGAAGCTTACGTCCAACACAGCACTGGGTGTCGCTACAGCCTTCTTTGGGCGCAGCTTGGCGCCAGAAGCCGCTCCCGGCTACAGTGGAGGCGGGGCTTCACCGGAGCTCCCAGGCTACTGTAGCTGCCCGCGCCGCGGGACCCGGAACCCTCAGGCTATCCCCGCAAACTCTGACCTTTCCGTGGGTGACTGAAGAACTCCCTTGAACCCACATGTTTGCGCCGACTCGGGTGTCCCAGCTGCTCGATGGACCTCTCCGCTGTGTGTTTTCCAGGCCTCAGAGGAGCTCCTCCCTTCCTGTTAAGATGGCGCAGCCCGGAGCTCGCCGCCGCTGCTGCTGCCACGCTGCGGCAGCGCTGGCCGCTTGGTCAGGAAATCCCGTCCAGCGGACCTCTCCTTACCTTCCTTGAAAATTCCGCTGCCCCTTTGCTGCCAATCAAGATTCCCCAAGCAACTCAGACGCTACTTTTATCTGATCTGGGACCAGAGTCAGAACAAGTCCGACTGTTCGGTCTCCATCTTCAAGCTCCCCAAGTGCATTTCTTAATTGGATAGAACTCTGTTGTTTTTAAGGCCAGCAGCAAGATAACCACTAAGCCCACATAGGGCTGGATCTTTAATGAAAAGGCAAGTTCTGCTTGTAGCTTTGCTTAGAATTTGAATTCATTTTCTTTAAGCCCACCTCACTGAATAAAGTATGACTCCAAACTCTCCCAGCATTGCTTGGTTCTTCTCTGATTTCCTATAACAGTAGCAATGCAGAAGAAGAAGATAGCGATGTTATGCAAGGGAACAAGGTGCCAACATTGGGTCAGCTGAAGAAGGTAATGTCATGGGCCCAGCAGATGGTAGAAAGGAAGGAGTGGAAGCTACTCCCCTCAGCCATATTTCTGAATAGTGTTGGTGAGCTGCCAGTTTTCTAGCTGCCAGTCTTTCACAGCCAAATATGAGGACTTTGAGTAGATATACACCAGCAGAAAAAGAAACTTTCATTTTGTAGAAATAGTCTAAAAATGTTAAAATGTATGTAGTTTGGTTTCTCTCGTTGCTGTGTTGCATCGGCAATTTTTTTTTAAAAAAATATATCTTATTGATTTTCCACAGAGAGAAAGGGAGAGGTACAGAAAGCTAGAAACGTCGATGAGAGAGAAACATTGACCAGCTGCCTCCTGCACACCCCCTACTGGGGATGTGCTCCCAACCAATGTACATGCTCTTGACCGGAATCGAACCTGGGACCTTTCATTCTGCAGACTGATGCTCTATCCACTGAGTCAAACAGGTTTCGGCCAGCAATGTTTTATTAATAGCCAGAGTTTTGCACTTGATATTCAAGTTTTATGTTTATTGTAATAGCTTAAAATTTTTTAGAATTCCCAACGTTGAAATAATCCTTATAATTCCAAGTGATCATAATGAATAAAGTAAATGGAAATAAATAAAAATAAATAAAAGGGGGAGACAGAGGGAGTGGCTACAGGGTCAAGGCTTGGACCGATCTATGGTAGAGTCACATATAAGACCCAGATAGCACAATTAAGGTGGACCTTATAGTCCTTCCTCATTCCTGGGTAGTTTAAGAGCTGTGGAGGTGCAGCAAATGCTACCAAAAGAAGGCTTGAGTGATGAAATGGAAATGAAATTTCCAAGAACTTTGCAAACATGTTGATAATCTCCCTTGCTTTGCTTTGTGTGCTCTGACTATAAAATAAAGCTACCGTTTACAGGCTGTGTCATTGTTTCCTCATCCAGGCAGTGATCCACCTTATCCCATCTATGTTCTTTTGTCTATCTTCTTTAATCCTTCACCACTCCAACTCAGGTTCACCACTGGCATGCTGGAGTAGCTTTAGTAAGTAACGTTGAAGGCATTCCTTTTAACTTAAGGAAAATGCAATCAGGAAAAAAAAAAAGTATTTTTAAGAACAGTGACCGACTTCTTCAGTAAGGCTGAAGGTCAAAACTAAACTGTTTCAAAGCAAGTACACTTCTTGGCCTCTCTTTATAAGAAGTTATTGTTCACTGAATCTCTAGCCCTTTTTGTCGAGGAAGATTAGATTTTTTTTTGCTCTCATGCTGAAAGATTTGTTATTTCCATTTTCTTTTATGACATTTAAGATCCTTTGTTTTGTAATGGTTTCAAAGCTTTGATACAATGTTTGGACGATTAAAAACTTTTTAAAAATCACCAAGATAAAAATTGTTGATGTTTTAAATATTGTATTAGTTGTTATAAAAGTGCTTTTTTAAATCCCAGAATGTTTACCTTAATAATGTAAAGATAAAAGGTTTGAAGGTCATCTGCCCTACAAGTGAAAGCTCTTCAGACAGGTTTCTGGAATATTGGGCATGATCAAAGGTCTGTCTGCTTAAGACATGCTTTGAATCCAGGGGCCCAGACTAATCCTGCCCCAGACCATGTCCACCCCTTACCAGGCAGTCCTGGGGGAGGATGGAGAAACCAGGAGCAAAGGCAAAGGCAAGCAAGGTCATACGGATTATTACTAGGAATTGGCCCCAAGCCTGGTGAGGGACCCAAAACAGCAGGAAATGGGAGAGGCTCTGTGCGCCCCTCCAAAGCCCAGTCTCAGACTTTCCTACCAGCTGGAGGCTCAGAAGGGAGAGAAGTGAACAATGTGGTTGTGTGGGTTGCCCCCCTTCCCTCCCCAGTTTTGGTGGATGATAAAGGGCAGGAACGTTTAGGTTAGGCCTGCTACCAGCTGAGGATGGCACTAGCTCTTCATGCTGAGGTGTTGGGGAGAGGAGGAGGTTGCTGCATCTTTTTGTACATCATCTGCTCTCTGAGACCAGAGTAGAAAGTGTGGGGAAGGTGGGGCTCTGGGGGAAAGCGGTTTCTCCTCTAGCTTGCATTGTCCCTTGTTAACCTATTGAGTTTGGTGGCCAAGTCTAGCTGTTTTGGGTGGCTGTAGAGTGTTTATATATTTATTTTTAATTTTTTAAAAAAATTAAAATATTATCTTTGTACATATACCATTGCTCCCCTTCCCATATATGCCCTCCCTCCCCAGATTTTGTGTCCATTGGTTGTACTTATATGCGTGTATATAAGTCCTTTGGTTGATCTCTTATCTCCCCCAGATCTCCCTAACCTCCCCGCTATAATTTGACAGTCTGCTTGTTGCTTTACTGTCCCTATATCTATCTTTTGGTTCTTCAGTTTATAATGGTTAGCCTGGCTAGAGATTCAATCTTGTTTATCCTTTCAAAGAACCAGCTTTTGGTTTTGTTGATCTTATGTATTGTTTCTTTGGTCTCTATGTCTTTATCTCTGCTCTAATTTTTATTATTTCCTTCCTTCTGCTTACACTGAGCTTTTCTTGTTGCTCTTTTTCTAACTCTTTCAGTTGTAGAGTTAGATAATCTGTTACCATTTTTTCTTGTTTTTTTGCAATAGGCTTGTAGAGATATGAACTTCCCTCTCAAGACCACTTTTGTTGTGGTCCCATAGATTTTGGATTGTTGTGTTTTCATGGTCATTTGTTTCCAGGATGTTTTTAATTTCTTCCTTGATTTCTCTGGTAACCCAGTCCTTGTTTAATAGCATGCTGTTTAGTCTCCATGAGTTTGATTTCTTCGGATTATTTTTATTGTAGTTAATTTCCAGTTTTATGCCACTATGATCTGAGAAGATGCTTGATATGATTTTTATCTTCTTGAATTTGAAGAGACTTTGCCTATGTTCCAAAATGTGGTTTATCTTTGAGAATGTCCCATGTGCATTTGAGAAGAATGTATATTCTGTGGCTTTGGGTGGAATGTTCTGATGATGTCGATTAATTCCATCTGGTCTAGTGAGTCATTTAGTATTGATATTTCTTTGCTGATTTTTTGTTTAGACGATTTGTCCAAAGGTTACAGTGGAGTATTAAAATTTCCTACTATGATTGTATTGCTATTAATCTCTTCCTTAATGTCCATCAGCAGTTTTTTTTTTAATGTATTTGGGTGCTCCCATGTTGGGTGCATATATGTTTACCAGGGTTATTTCTTCTTGTTGGATTCCTTCCTTTAGTTGTATGAAGTGGCCTTCATTATCTCCTGTTATGTCCTTCACTTTGCAGTCTAATTTGTCAGATATAAGTATTGCTACCCCAGATTTTTTTTTTCATTTCCATTTGCCTGGAAAACTTTTTTCCATCCCTTCACCCTCAGTTTGTGTGCATCTTTTTTTCTGAGGTGGGTTTCTTGTAGACAACAGATATATGGGTCTTGTTTTCTTGTCCAATCTGTTACCCTATGTCTTTTGATTGGAGCATCTAATCCATTTACATTTAAAGTTATTATTAATAGGTACTTATTTGACGCCATTTTTATTCTATACCCCTGTGTTCCTTCTTTTATTCCTATTTCTTTATTTTTACAGTAGACCGTTTAGCATTTTTTGCATTGCTCGTTTGGTGGAGATAAATTCCTTTAGTCTTTTTTTGTCTGTGAAGCTCCTGATTTCCCCTTCAATTTTGATTGATAGCCTTGCTGGGTACAGTATTCTTGGATTAAGACCCTTCCTTTGCATGACTTTGTATATTTCATCCCATTCCCTTCTGGCCTGATAAGTTTCTGTGGCGAAATCGGTTGCTAGTCTGATGTGGGTTCCTTTATATGTAACTTTCTGTTTCTCTCTGGCTGCTTTTAAGATTCTTATTTTGTCGTTGGTGTTTGCCAGTTTAATTATAATGTGCCTTGGGGTCGGTCTTCTGGCGTTCATTTTGCTTAGGACTGCAAGCATCTTGGATTTATGTGTGTTTTTTTTTTCTTTTCGTTTTATTTTATTTTATGTATCTCAGGAAAGTTTTCTGTCATTATTTCTTGAAACACATTTTCCATGTCTTCCTCAATTTCCTTTCCTTCTGGATCCCCTATTACTCTAATATTGTTTTGTTTTGTATTGTCCCAAAGTTCCCTTAGGCTCTCCTCCTGCTTTTTAATTTTTTTTTTCTAGAAGCTGCTCTAATTGTGTATTCCCCCCCCCCCCATCTTGTCTTCTAGCTCACTGATGCAGTCCTCTGGTTCTTCTAGTATGCTCTTGAAGCTTTCTATTGAGTTCTTCATAGTAGCAATGTCATTTTTCATTTCTTCTTGAATCATCTTCATTTCCTCTTGGTTCTTCTTCATTTCCTCTTGCGTCTTACTCATATTGTCAAATTTGTCTTCCATTCTTTTTAGCCATCTTATGATCATTACTCTGAATTCTTGCTCTGGTAGGTTGCTTGCCTCTAACTCGTTTACTTCCTTTTCTGGTGGTCCCTGCTTTTCTTTCATTTGTGGTCTCTTTTTTCAGGATGTCTGGTTATGTAGATCTCTTTCTCCTGCTTTGATTTAAAGCCACAAAATACAACACAACCAGGTACAACACACAAGGCATTGAACAGAAATGTATTTGCGATATTAATAACCTCCAATAAAGGTGACCATAGGGGAAAGCAAATTAGGGGATAAGAGAGAAAGAGGAAAAGTAAAAAGAGAAGAGGGAGGGAGCAAAAGAAAAAGATAGGGGAAACAATATATATATATATTGTTCCCCCTAAAAGATATATATATATGTTATATATATATCTTTTAGGGGGAACAATATATATATATATATAACAATATATATATATGTTCCCCTTAAAAGATAGGGGAAACAATATAAACAATATATATATATATATATATATATATATATATATATATAGTATCAAAAATGAAATTTGGAAACAGGGAGAAGAAAAAAAAGAGAGAGAGAAGGAGAGAGGGAGAGAGAAAAAGAGAGAGAGAGAGAAACAGAATAAGAGGTAAAAGGGGAATAAACTATATATATGGGGAGAGAATTTCAATTGAACAACCACTAACCCCAACAAATGCTGGCAACAGTACCTGGAGAATAATATAATCTACAACACCCCCTAATTTCCAGCAAAGGAAGGGAAAACAGAAGTAAACAAACAAACAAACAAACACCAATCAAATAAGAAAATACCAAGCAACAGCAACAACAAAGAATAAGCAAAATATTCTCACTAAAAAGCATAAAAATACAATATAATCAATATTCCCCCAAACAGCATCAAAAGGACAGTGAGGAAAACTTTTTTTTTTTTTTTTTTTTTTTTTGCGCGCTAGTTAACACAGCTCAGACAGGGGTGTGTATGCACTTGGCACAGGGGATTGGAAATTAGATATATAAGTAGGGTAGAAATTTTGGCAGGGGGGATACAGAAAGAATAAGGAAAATCTAAAGCAGGAAAGGGTTACGATAAACAGGATAGCAAAAGGGGGAAGGTTAGAAAGAGAGTGATAGTGTATAGGTCATGTTGAGATAGGGTTAAACAATGTTAAAGGAGAAATGAAAATAAAATGAAGAACACTAATTCCAATGTAAAATAAAGAGAAAATAAAATGGCACTTAAAAAATTAAAATAGCAGTAGTAATAATGCTTATTGAACCTAAAAAAGTAATAATTAAAAAGTTAAAATCAAGTGAGGAAAAAAGGAAAAAAATTTGTTTCTTAAGTAAAAGATGCAAAAAATGAAAATAAAATAAAAAACAAAAAATTTAGCAAAAAAAGTGTGCAGTTGTGAAGGCAATTCACTTCTTCTGTTATTCTGTTTGGCATACCTGTTTCTCAGTCCAGACAGCATTGCAGTTCCCTATGTTCTGCTGCACCTCAGTGGCGATTCCTTAGTTTCTTGGTTTTTGATCAAATAAAACTAGTAGTAAACACAGTCAGTTTGTACTTCAGACCCTAGGTGGCAGTGTTTCTAGGTTAATGTCCCCGTCTTTTTGGCTGCTCTAGCCTTCTTTTTCTATGACACTCAATACCGTTTTTGTGTGTGTGTGTGTGTGTGTGTGTGTGTGTGTGTGTTTGCCTTGGAGCTGAATCCTGGATGATTTCTCCCTGCTCTGCTTCTCAGCTTCCAGAAAAGCAGTTTCCCCCTGCTGTCTCTTAGGGCTAGCCAATCTGGGTGATCTCTCCTTTGTAATCAGAAGCAAAGTATTGCGGGGGAACCAGCCTAGGTGCGCGGTGAGCTAGTCTGCGTGCACTTATAAACAGACTGCTTTCCAACTCCTATGTTCTCCCTTAGTGTCGGATCAGAATGGGTTGCTCCCTAGAGAACCCCACTATTAGCAACCTTGGGGACCCCTGTCCACTCTCTCAAATCACACCAAACCCAACAGCGGGGGGCTTTTGTGGACACAGATTTCCACCGTCCCAGTGCGCCCTTTTGCCTCTGCCGCCACAGTGGCCGCAGCTTCTGGGCCACTAATTCCAATGTAAAATACACAGACACCCCACAATATCCCAGCCAAAATCCAACCTTTCTGTGGAATCCGCGTGTCTGCACTGGTCGGGGCCCCCACAGTTGTAGTCTTCCCAGGTCTCAGGTAAGATCCCCAGTTGCAGCACTGATGTGGTTGTGAGAGG
Source organism: Nyctalus aviator (assembly GCA_036971965.1). Classification (NCBI taxonomy): domain Eukaryota; kingdom Metazoa; phylum Chordata; class Mammalia; order Chiroptera; family Vespertilionidae; genus Nyctalus; species Nyctalus aviator. The sequence goes on along the minus strand of CM072930.1, from coordinate 67,464,972 downwards.
CAGCACTTACGATTGTTTACCTGGCCGCCATCTTCCAGGAACAGGAGCTGAAGGAGCGTTTTGATCACTTCTGAAAGCCACTTGGGTGATTCTGGCCAGGCACCTGGCTGTCTCCAGGGACCAGCCTGCCGCACATTGATTCCCAACCAGTTCCCTGCAAGCCCAGGCTCCCACCATGCAGTCCTCCTTGGTTATGTCCTGCCAATGCAGTCTCCCTTTATAAGCTGGTTGGAGATGGTTCCGTTACTTCAAGTAAAGACAAGAGGAGACTAATCCACAGAATCAAAACAATTCACCAATTCAACAAATGGTGCTTTCCTGGCCAATAAAGAAGTGCCTGTGCTTGTTGGTGGTGCTCCTCTTGCCCTTTTGAGTGCTGCTTGCCCTTTTGACTCAAAAGTGAATCACATGGTGGCCTGAGACAACCCTGGAGGTTTGGAGGCACGGTCTTCGGGGCCTGGAGATGGAGAGTCAGAGAGGACAGAAAGAGTAAGGGGTGCAACAAACAGATAAAACATGTGAGTGCCTGGAAGACATTCCCTGCAGGAAGGCAGGTATCTGGCCGCTATGTCTTTAGCCTTCCAGTCCTCTTGGTCCTCCCCAGGCACACCTGTCAGGAACATGAACTTGGACCCAGTGTTGCAAATAGTAGGCAAGCCTCAGAGCCTGGCTTCTGGTGGGAACCTTTGACAGGGGAGTCTCAGCAGCTCAGGGCGCCACCTAGTGCCCAGCTGGTGGCGGTGCCGGCAAATCGCTCCCCCGCCTGTGCCTTGCCCCTTAGAACAAAGAAAGGGAGCCCAGAAACAACAGGCCTTCAGTGCCTGGGAAGTCCTGGCAGAGGGAGGGTAGGGAGGTGATGAAGACACAAGCCCCTTGCTCTTTTGACACATACCCTTGAATTCACGTGTCCTTGTAAAATATGCTTCTTTGCTGCCTGAGGTTTAAAAATAGTGCTTCTTTTCTCTGTCCTTCTTCAGGGTCCTTACTGTTACTGAAAGAGTAATGGCTGAATTGCTTGGATGCAGTGTTTTGTTCTTGTGCCCCAGCTCCTGAATGTGGGAAGTTGAGAGTTATTGAAATATCCCCGCCACTCTATTTGTTCACGTTGTGCCCCTTTCTTTCCTTTTAAATTTCCATTTCCCCAGTTGTAGTGAGATGTAACTGACATGTTACATTGCATTAGTTTTAGGTGTATGATGTGATGATTTGAAACATGTAAACAATGCAAATGATCACCACAACAAGTTGTTAACACCCATCACCATGCAGAGTCACAATTTTTTTCCTATGATGAGAATTTTGAGGATCTATGCTCCTAACAACTTTCAAATGTGTAATATGGTATTGTAAACTACAGCCATGGTGTACATCACAGCCGCAGAAATGGTTATAACTGGGGTTTGTACCTCTTTTTTTCTTTTCTCATTTTTTTTTTTTATTAAGGTATTATATGTGTACATACATTACGGGTTTGTTTCTTTTGAACACTGTCATCCATTCCATTTCTGGCAACCACTACCAATCTGTTCTGTTTCTGAGTTCCGTGTCTTTTCAAACAATTTAGAGTTAAAGGAATTTCTGAGTTCTGTGTCTTTTCAAACAATTTAGAGTTAAAGTAACAAGAGTTTTACTCTGCTTTGCTTGAGGAATGCCACATGTATTTTTTCAGGTTAAAAAAAATCCTTTTATTTTGAAATAATTATAAAATCACAAGGTATAGCAGAAATAGTCCCAAGAATCTGAGTCCCCTTCATTGCGATTTCCCCAGTGGTGACATCTTAGTGCTGAGTACAAAGTCACAGCAGGACCTTGATGTTGGTGCACTGCTAGGTATGCCACAGAAGGGTCTCAGTTTCCACCATGTTTATCTCTGGCGTAGACCTGTGAATGCATCACAAAAATCAAGATGCAAAACCCACCTGCTGCCTCCCTCTTTTATTCACATGCCTCGCCCACTCCTACTCACCTCTCCATCCTGATGGTTTCCTCATTTCTAGATGCCATCTGGATGATATTCTGGATGCATTGTTTTGGGGTGGACTTTTGTTTTTGCTACTATAATGCCTGGATCACAAGCTCATTGCTTTTCATTGCTGATCAGTGCTCTGTTGTACAGAGTTTGTGCAGGAATTTCTCCACTGAGGAACATTTGGGATGTTACCAGTCCACTATCCTATCTAAGAAAAGAGTAATACGCAAATTGACCATACCTCTGCTACATCTACAAGTTAACCTAACCAAGAATGTGGCCACGGAGTGAGCAGGAAGCTTAGGTTTCATTGGCAATAGAGGAAGCCAAGCTGTCCACATATCTTGGCAGGCTCTGGACTCTACTCAAGGTTACAAAGTTTCAATTATAGGAGGTAAATAAATCCCAGCTACCAGGGCCTTTGCATGGTTTGCCAGGGGCCATGCTTGGCTTGCAAACCACCACAGGCCCCTCCCCCAGGCCAAACCATGCCCCAAGGGAACCCCTACCGTGATCTGCGACATTCTTGAGGGCAAACCAGTTGAACCCCACCCATACATCAGGCGTCTATCTTATGTAATAAAAGAGTAATAAGCGAATTGACCGTCACTCCAACACATAAGATGACTGCTCCCTTGTGGTCAAATATGGCTGTCCCCATTTGGACATAAGATAGACAGCAGGAGAGGGCTGTTGGGAGGGACCAGGTCTGCAAGGGAGGGCAGTTGGGGGCAATCAGGTCTGCAGGGGAGGGCAGTTTTGGGACCCAGTCTTGCAGGGGAAAGAAGTTGTGTGGGACCAGGCCTTCAGGGGAGGGCAGTTAGGGGAAAACGGGCTGGCAGGGGAGTGTTTAGTGGGTGATCAGACTGGAAGGCAGAAGTGGTTAGGGGCAATCAGGAAGGCAGGCAGGCAAGCAATTGGGGGCCAGCAGTCATGGATTGTGAAGGGGTGTCTGACTGCCCATTTAGGATTGGGCCTAAACGGGCAGTCAGACATCCCTCAAGGAGTCCCATATTGGAGAGGCTGCAGGCTAGGCTTAGGGACCCCCCCGATGCCCAAATTTTGTGCACCAGGCTTCTAGTGATGAATAAGTCTGCTGTGAACAGTAGTGTACAGGTTTTTTTAATTTTATATTTAAAAATATTTTTTTTATGAACATAGGAATCCCTTTCTCTGGGCTCAATGCCCAAGAGTAAGACTGCTGGCCATGTGTAAGTGCGGGGTTAATTTTATCCATTTTTGTAAAATAGAAAGGAGAAGCTCCAGATTATGGTATGTGGATTTGGAAGAGACCCCAGGACAGGGAATCACGCAATGCAATAGAGCATGTAACTCATCTCATGTGCAGTAATAAGTTACAGATGAAAGAGGTCCAAGATGGCAGCGTAGGTAAATATCTAAACTGCTACCGTGCACAACAATTTCAAAACTACAACTAAAAGAAAAAATGTCTATTACCCAGAATCACGGGAAAGCTGGCGGAGTGGAAGTTCTACTACTAGACTGAAAGAGAAAAGAACAATCAGTTATTTTGAAAAACTGATGTACGGGGGCGTGCGCGTGATACGGGTGGCGGCGGATCCTGGCTGGCTGTGAGTATTGCTTTCTTCAACCCAAAGAGAGACAAGCTTCCAATTTCTCTGAAATCCATTTTCTGGGGAGAAGCTGGACTGTCTGCCACTGGGTGGGAAAGTGGCTTGCTTGCAGAGCTGTGTGCAAGAATAATTGTTTGCTGTTTTGGGGTGTGAGATGCAGGGACACAGTTGGAGAGGCAAAGAAGGCTCATTGCCAGCCATTGCTGTTTGCCACGCCTTAGCCTAGTGATGCCCTGAGACTCTGTCCTGCACAATCTACAAACACACCCAAGCTCCATGCAGCTGCTTTTGCATATAAATGGCCTTCTCTATTGCAGTTTAACCTAGCAAACTTGCAACCCGGTGCAGACAGCTCCAAAGTCTCCAAGCTCCAAGCAGAGAGGAAAGGACTGTGGTTCTTGCTGTAGCTCCTGCAGGGTGGCTTCAGACAGTAGCTGAATTGCACCCCATTGGAGATCCAGAAGCCAGTGTACCTAGTGGTCAGTGTGAAACACCAGATTTCAATTCCTCACATCCATAAGTGACACATTCGGGAGGCAGACTCAGTGAGCACCAAAGCCCAACTGAAACAAGGCCTGCATCAGAAATGTGTCTCCAGCACAGCAGTTCTTCCATGATAGACCCAGCGGGTCCCCACAGCCAATTGGCCTGGAGGTCAATTCCTCCCAGTGTATCAACAGCAATCAAGGCTTAACTACACTAAGACTTTGCATTCAGCCCACAAAGGGGTGTACCAAGAGCAACCACCTCGGGTGATTGGGAAGGCTGAGCTACTGGCCCATATAGGTCACCTACCACACAAAGCCACTCCATCAGTACAGGGAGGCAGCCAAAATGCGGAGACACAGAAGCATGTCACAATTGGGAGAGATGGAGGAAAGTAAACTACTAGATGACACAGAGTTCAGAACCACATTTATAAGGTTACTCAGAATCTTCTAAAAACCACTGAGAAGCTTGAAGAGACCTTCAAGGACATTAATGAGAATGAAAAAAAAAAAAAAAGGAAAAGGACCAGTCAGAAATTAAGCATACACTGTCTGAAATAAAGAATATACAGAAACTCAACTGTAGATCAAACCAAACCAAAGTCAAACCAAAGATTTGAAATACTAGGAAGCAAAAAACACCCAACCAGAGAGGCAGAAAGAAAGAGGAATCCAAAAGTATGAGGATAGTGTAAGGAGCCTCTGGGATAGCTTTATTTGTACAGACATCTGGATTTTTGGGGTGCCAGAAGAAGAGATAGAGTAGGATATTGAAGGCCCATTGAAAAAAATAATGATAAAAAACTTTCCCTACCTGGTGAAAGAAATAGACTTACAAGTCCAGGAAGCTCACAGCATCCAAACAAGAGGAATCCAAAGAGGATCACACCAAGACACATCATAATTAAAATGCCAAGGGCAAAAGACAAAGAGAATCTTGAAAGCAGCAAGAGAAAAACAGTCAATTACCTACAAGGGAGTACCCATATGACTGTCAGTTGATTTCTCAACAGAAACTATGCAGGCCAGAAGGGAGTAGCAAGAAATATTCAAAGTGATGAACAGTAAGAACCTACAATCGCTAAAACTGGTTTGGTTCAGTGGATAGAGCGTTGGCCTGCAGACTGAAAGGTCCCGGGTTCGATTCTGGTCAAGGGCATGTACATTGGTTGCGGGCACATCCCTGGGAGGGGGTGTGCAAGAGGCAGCTGATTGATGATTCTCTCTCATCGATGTTTCTAACTCTCTATCCCTCTATCTTCCTCTCTAAAAAAAAATCAATAAAATACATTAAAAAAAAAAGAACCTACAACCAAGATTACTCTACCCAGCAAAGCTATCATTCAGAATTGAAGGGCAGATAAAGAGCTTCACAGACAAGAAAAAGCTAAAGGAGTTCATTACCACCAAACCAGGATTACATGAAATGCTGAAGGGTATTCTTTAAGAAGAGGAAGAAGAAAAAAAGGTAAAAGTAAAAATTATGAATAACAAAAAGACATCAAATACATACTTACCAACAAGTGAATTTAAACTCAAGTGAATAAAAAATCTGAAGAACAGAATGGACTAGTGAATATAATAGAATCAGAGACATAGAAAGGGACTGGACTGACAATTCTCAGGGATAAGTAGGTCTGAGGGGTGCGGGAAGAGATTGGACAAAAATCTTATACTTATGGATGAAGACAGTGGTGGGGTTGGGGGCGGGGTAAAGACATGGGGTGGGGAGGGGAATCAGGTGAAGGGGACCTATGGTGGGGGGGGAAAGAGGAACACCTATAATAATCTGAACAATAAAGATTTATTATAAAAAATAAAAATAAAATAAAAGGCTAATATGCAAATCAAAAAAATAAAACAAAAATAAAAAAAATAAAACCTAAGCTGGACTTGGGCTTCCCCAGGGCACTTATATTTTTAGAGGCCCAGTCAGACTGGTCATTCTCATGGCGTCTCCCTATCTTTTGTCAGTGTTAGGACTTGGGTAGGGACATCTGCTAGTCTCCCTACTTCCAACTTGGGCAGAGCCTGAGGATAGAGCCACCTTCCTGGCCCGAATGCTGTGCGCTTGGGAATGCTCGGGTCACACCTGGGCTCTAGGCCAGAACAGACTTCCAGTATCAAAATGAGGTGACCGTCCAGGACAGCTCTCTCAGTGGCACTGCCCTGTCTCTCTGGCCTGTCTCCCCAGCGTGACCCAGACTTCTGCGGAATGGGATTCTAGCTTCCTTGTCTTTGTCCCCCTGTGCATCCTGGGTTTGCATCAGGCTTAAAGCAAGGAGAAACAAGGAGAGCAATGCTGTTAAGTAGGCTCCAGGGACCAGAAGGGAAGGAGGTGGGAAACTGGTTGCCAGCGAGGACCACCAGGGACTGGATCTTATGAGAGGGAGAAGTGAACTCTCTGGAGTCCGTGGGGCTCCTTTCTGAGGGGCAAGGCTCAGGTTCTCTTGCCATCTCTTTAGGGGGAGACAGTGTGGTCATCACCAAGGGAACAGCCCAAATCATGTTTAGGGCCAAGGGACAAAGAAGAGACAGGGTGAGGAGGGCAGGGGGTGAGGAGTAGGTGTACTTTTGGTGTACTTGCATTTCCTAAGCTGTGAGTCAGTCCCTCAGTCCCTCCACAAGCATGGCTGGGAGCCCACTAAATGCAGCCTGGGACCAACCCTGAGATGTAGGAGCAGATGGGCCTCTGAGAGCGGCTTCCTATGAGAGAAGAGCTTCCAGGGCAGGACTAGTGCTCTCAGAGCCACCACAGAGCTCCCGCACTACCCCAGACAGGCGAGGACAGACAGCGATCAGCAGTCTGCAAGCAGAAGAGGGCCTTCATGTGACTTTGCTGGCACCTTGCTTGTGGATCTCCAGCCTCCAGAGCTGTGAGCAATAGAAGCCCCGCCTATGGCATTTTGTTATAGCTGCATGACAAGACTAAGAGGACAGGCAGGCACTTTCCTAGAGTTTTAATAAATCAACTAGGCACCTGTTGCAGGAATATTCCTGCAAGACTTACGGTGGGCTTCCCTCCCGCCACCCCCACCTATCCTGCCTGTCCCACCAAACCCACGGCCACTGCCACCACTGTTTCCACAGCCACTCTCACTGCTGCTGCTGTGTTCCTGCCCCACCCACTTGACCTGCTGCACCTGCTTCCTCCCACTGCAGCCACCTCTGCTGCCAAGCATGCTGCCTCTGTGCACGTTGCCCAGCTCCACCCCATACTCACTGCCAGTGCTGTCCCTCCAGCAGCCACAACCTCCTTGCTTTCCACTTTCCCTCCCTCTTCCTTCTATGCTGTCTTCAGTCTTCACTCCTCCATCCCTCTGTGTATGCAAATTAACCGCCAAAAATGGCGTACTGGCCTGTCTCCCCAGCGTGACCCAGATACTTGCTCTTATTGGCTGGTGGGCATGGCTTGTGAAGTGGAGTGATGGTTAATTTGCATATTACTCTATTATTAGGTTAGATATAAACATGTGTGTAGACTTATAAGTAAATATACATCTTTCTCTCATGCAGAAGTTGGCACGCTATAGAGATTGTTCTATGCTAGTGTTCTTTTCCTCCTTAGGTTCCCCCATCGGTACAGAGAAGATGCTCTTTCACGCTTCTTTTATGATCCCCTAGAATTGCACCATGTGTATGTGCCTTAGTTCATTCAGACCTACAAGCTCTCTCTCATAGATGGGCTTTGGGTTGTTTCCAGATTTTGCTATGACAAACAGCTCTGCAGTGAGTCACTGTGTACACGCTTGTTTCTGTGTTTGTGAGCAGATCTCTGGGATAAACCTCTAGACATTGGATCGATGTGTCCAAGGGTAGAGGTGTTGGCAGTTTTGCTAGATGTGGAAATCTGGGAAAACCCCGTCATTGACCCTGCAGATGTGCCCCGAGAGTGGCTGGGCCAACCCAGTGCCCAGAGCCCAGCCGCTCCCGGGGCACATCTGCAGGGTCAATGACGGGGCTTTCCCCGATTTCCACATAATCTCTCGGGAGCCTGTCAGACTGACTGAGGGTCAGCTGGGGCTCAGGTGCTCAGAACAAGCCTTCTACTCCCCTCCTCAAACAGTAGGGTGTTAGCGTCTCCCTACTGTTGCACTAATTTGCCCGCCCCTCGGTGACCTAGGGGAGTTCCCCTACCAACTCCCTAGAGGGAGCTGTTAGCCTCAGACTTTCAAAACCAACATGACAGGTAAAGTTCCTGTTTCAGTGGCTGTCATTTGCCGTTGTAATGGAGGTCTTTTCTGGGTTGGAGTAGACCAAGGTGAATGGAAGCCAAGGAAGGGCAGGGGTGTGTCTTGCCCAGAAGAAGCAGCACTTGGAGCTGAGCTTTGGAGGGTTTATTATCCATCCCTGGGTGGTGGGGTGGGGAACTCGGGCTTGTAGTGAGGAGTTAGCTGGGGGCAGGGGCCCTTCACACAGGCCTGTAAGTCCCATTGTAGCTAAGCGGGGTAGGCGTGAAGCAGTGCCTGCCCTCCTTAGGGATCCATCGCTGCACGTAGTTGGGGCCCTTGTCCCGAGGCCACACGATGACGGTGTCCCTGGATGCCACGGATGGATCCTCAGGGAAGAAGTTGAAGGGCCGGAGCAGGAAGCCCACGGAGTTGCCTGGAGTGGCCGTGTTGGGGATGTCCTCTGAGTGGGGGATGTGCAGGAAGCCCACTGTCACCCAGGCCACCAAGTCCTGTGGGAGAGAGGGGTGGGCAGCACTGAGGGGCTCAGAGAGGTAAGGGGTGAGCGACCCCTCCAACTCTCCTTATAAGGAATGGGCAGATCTGGGGACCACTGAGCTTGCTGTCTACACAGCAAGGTGCCGCTGGCACAAGTCCCGGGACTGGATGGGGCACAGCTCTAGTCTTGGGCTGGGGCAGAAAGAAGGAGGGGCCAGTACCTCTTCTTCAATGTTCTCATTGTTTCGAAGAAACTCCTCAAAGACCACAGGCGGGTCCCAGGGGTCGTTCTGGTTGTAGATGCTGCTGCTGCACAGCTCAGACTCCCGGTACTTGGTCACTGCCAGGGGGTACCTGCCGGGCAGAGCAGCCAGGAAGCTCTGGGCAATGGGGTGGCCCAGCCGCTCCCGGGACACATCTGCAGGGTCAATGTCTGTGCTTTCCCTGATTTCCACATCATCTCCTGGGTCTGTCAGTCTGACCGAGAGCCAGCAGGGGCTCATGTGCTCAGAACAGGCTTTCCACTCCCCTCTTCAAACACAGAGCCACCCCCTGGAACACACACATGCACACACATGCACCACACACACACACACACACACACACACACACACACACGTCCAGATACACTGCCACACAACCCAGAGTCTCATAGACAGAAATACAGCCTCACCAGACACAGGAAAACATAGGGTAGGGCCTCCAGCCTTCCCTCCTCTCCCCGCCTCCCAGCCTCCTCACCTGGACCAGGTGACAGCCCGCTCCTCCTGCCAGCCGGGCGGCAGCACCTGCTCAGCCATGGAGTTGATCTGCAGCTTGTAGCTGCGCTGGTGGCCCCAGCGGTTCTCCTTGGGGCTGGTGAAGAGCAGGTACTTGGGCAGAGTCTGTCCGAAGCGGAAGGCCGCCTGGCGCTCCCGGGAGTACCCCGTCTGCTCTAGTGTTGGCTGGACCAGCTGGTGCTCCGGGCTCCAGGGGTTAGTGATGTTTTCTAGCTTCATGCCCAGGGTCTGGAAGCTATTCTTGGTGCCTGCATGTGTGAATGGAGATGCAGAATGAAGATCCAGCCCCCAAAACACCCTGCCCCATTTTACACTGAGTTCTCCACCCCAGACCACATCCAGCAGCAAACCATCGGGAGCGAAGAGGGTGTTGGAGTTTGCATGGAGCCAGCCGTGGGGGAAAGGAAAGGAATAAACACAAAAACCACCAGGGAAACCAGAGGACGATGAGATAGGTCCCACCTGCTGCAGTGGTTGTGGTGGGACTGTGGGCATTTCCTTGGAGCCCTGGGCCCCAGGCTCTGGCCTGTCCTGCAGTCCCAGAGGGTGGCCCTCTGTCCCCAGGCGGGGGCTGTGTCCACTGTGCTGTACCCGGGGCGTGGAAAAGGGGACTGTGCTGGGTGGGGAGGGTGGGGCTAGGAAGGGGAGTCATCTATCTGGTCCTGGGGGCCGGTTCTGACTTGATGTCAGGCCACATCCTGCCCGATGCCTATGCCACGGTGACACCACTAACCCAGGAGTCACAGTGACTAACCCCCATGGAGCTGTGTCCACCTCCTGGTGCCAGGCAGCAGCGACATTGCTAACATTCGAGGCACTGTCCTCTCTGCTACTCTGAGCGCACCTTTCTGCAGACCCACCTGGCCCAGAGGTCAGTGCATTCCCAGGGCAGGCACAGGGTCCAGGCTGCTGCACCAAGGGACAGCACTGGGTGCTGTTCCCGGTCACCCTTTCTGGTGCACAGGGACTCAATCCTGCGGGCTCAGAACCTGGCAGGGCACTTTCTCCTGATGGTGTGCCTGGGGGGCACAGCGTCGCCTCCCGAAGTGGAGTTAGTGTCTGCACACGGACGTCTGATCTGGGGATGTTTGGTGCCAGGGAGTCCTACCTGCCACGTCCAGGTCTATGCGGTAGTGCACCAGGTGAGTGTGCATGTTGCCGAGCAGGTGCGTGTGCAGGCGCGTCCCGTGACGCAGCCCCTCGGGCGTGTAGAAGGTGGCGTGCACGTAGCCAGTGGCATGCATCTTGCCCTCCATCACCCCATTGGGGTAGAAGATGAAGTCCCAAATGTAGTCATAGTTGTAGACTGTGGACGTGGTCCGCAGCACCAGCACCTGGCCCTCAAGCCCTGCATAGAAGTTGAAGCCTCCATTGAAGTCGGAGTTAAAGTGGCGCCGAATGGGCACCCCCGTGGGCATTTCGAAGACACAGAGTGCCCGGGGGTAGTGGACAGGGTCGTCAGCATCGTAGTAGTGGAGGGCATCCAGGAAGGTGGCCGTCTCCGGGCAGTCGATGCCAGGGGCCAGCTCATGGGTGACGGTGCCCAAACCCCAGCCCACGTCGATGTACTTGGTCTGCATGCCTGCGGGTGTGTGGCCTCCGTACAGCGCCACTGCCTCCTGGATGCTCACCTCGTAAGCAATGCGCTCCCCACCAAAATGCACGTTCAGCACCTGCAGCCCCGTGGAGGACCGCAGCCTGTAGGCGAACCTCCAGCCCCCATAGAGCACGCTGTTGCCCTCCAGCCTGTAGCGGGGGCCGTGGGGCTGGACCACGTGGGGGCCCTTCCCAGTGAGGGGACTGGGAAAGTCCCCGCGTGGCTTGTAGGATGAGAAGACTGGTGGCTCCCCCTTGCCTTTGGCCCCCTGGCCCTCTGGGGGCAGGTCCTCCAGGATAACCACGTCCACCTGTCCGGCATGGTACTTCTGAGCCAGCTCTTCTGGGCTTCGGTAGAACTTCCCGTTGTACCAAAGCTGCTCCACTGCCCAGTCCTGGGCGTTCATGCTGCTGTGGTCCAGGAGGAGCTCCAGGCCAGTGGGGTGCAAGAAGAAGCCTTCCACAAAGCGCTCCAAGATGAACCACGTGCGGCGCTCTCCTGAGGCCAAGCCCCGAGGGGCCACATCGGTGAAAGTCAGGCATCGGGTTTGGCAGTCGTGGAAGGAGAAGCCCGTGGTGTCCAGAAAAAATCGGTGCAAAGGCCTGGTGGCCTCCTTCAGGGTGTGGTCCAGTAGGACATACTCCGCTGAGGTGATGGGCCTGGAGTTCCAGGACAGCCGGTGTCCAGACCTGGGGGGCAGCAGGCGCATGTAGTGGGGCCTTGGCAGGGGCCCCACGGCAAACTCTGTGATGTTGGGATGCTCCTGGGCTCCGAAGAAGATGATGGCACGCGCCTCCCTTGCGGGCCGCCTCTGACCGTGGTCCAGAAATTTCAGCACCTGCTGCTTCCTGGGCAGCAGCATCTCAATGAGGAACACGGAGTTCTTGTTGATGGTCTCTGCCTGGGTGGGCTCCAGCCTCAGGTCCTTCTGGGCCCAGAGGAAGCTCTGCACGGCCTTCAGCTCCTGGGCGCTCAGGTCAGCGAACACCCCGGCCTGGCTGCGCAGGGTCCGGGGAAAGTGGTTCGCCATGGCCAGTGTCTGCAGCATCAGGATGGCAGCCAAGGCCCAGGTGAGGGCCGGGCTCTCTTGCCTCATGGCTCTAGAATGCGGGAGAGATGAACTTAGTTATTTTATGGGAAGACAAGTGTTTCTACTAGGCTCGCCCTGTAGTTTCCCTATAGACACAGCCTCATCCCTTGGCCACCACGTCAGCCAGAGGCCATCCTAAGGCGGCTGGGGCCCCAGGATGCTCAGATCTGTGCTTTCTATTGATTTTAATTCCACACTCTCCTCGCTTGTCAGTAAGCCTCATTTGGTCCTGCAGATTTTATCACCTAGGTCAACTCTGATTTCCCCTTATCTGTGTGTTATCTCAGTGTGGCTGCACCTCCACCTTTAGGGTGACTGATCCAGTGCCTGTGATGCAGGGAACCCCTCCAATGCATTTCTTGTGTCCTGTGTCTGGACAAAAAGGGGGTGCAGTGATAAATTATAAACCCCTACCTGGTCAGGTCACAGTGGGTAGCGACAGCCCCGGCCATGAAAGGTTTTTAAGCCTGCCTTGGCCACTGCTGCTGTCTATCAAGGTTAACACACCTTTGAAATACCACAGTGACCCTCTTTTTCATCCCTCTAAGATGTAACCATCCTCAAGGGAGCACACTATCTTGTAGATTGAGCACTGGCCCTTGCTTTCTTGCATCTTCATGTCATCTTTCTCTACTCTCAATGTGTAACTGAGACTACAAACTGTCATTCTCAGGAGGACTTGAGATCCTGCTTCCTGTCACTTGTCATCAGTCTTGGCTCAAATAAACTCTTATAAAAATTATCTATAGGTTTGGATATTTCTTATGTCGACATGGGTATTCATAGTAGAACTCTATTTTTGATACACCAGAACATTTTTCATTCTAAATTTGAAATGCAGAGCAGAAGTTCAAAGGGTGGACTCTGGGGTCAGGCTGCCTAGATTCAAAGGCTACATGTCCCGCCACTAGGACTAGCTGTGTGACCTTGGGCAGGCTGCTTAAACTCTCTGGGCTTCCATTTTCTCACTTGTACTATGGAAATGAACAACCATAGCACCTACTTCCTAGGGTTTTGAGGGAAATCAATTGGTCAGTAGAATAATGTGTTTAGAACTGTGCTTACCTTCTAGGAAGCACTCAGGAATCCCTAACTACTCTTCTTTAATATTTTTATTGATTTCACAGAGAAAGAGAGAGATAGAAAGAACAATGATGAGAATCATTGATTAGCTACCTCCTGCATGCCCCCATAAGGATCACGTCGGCCACCCAGGCATATACCCTGACCAGGAATTGAACTATGACATCCTGCTTCATAGTTTGACACTCAACCACTGAGCCACCAGGGCTGGGGCTACTCTTTAAAAGCCAACCCTCAGGAGAGGCTCAGTGGTACCAGAGATTTTAAATGTAGGCAGTGTAGATGGATTTGACTGGGATTAGGCTGTAGACTATGGTGAGTGAGGACCAGTTGGCCAGTGCTGCCCGGCAGCTTTGTGTCCTTGGTGGGGCGCTCAGGTTGTGGCCGATTGACCATCTGTGGCTCTTAGCAGGGCACTTCAGGGTGTGGCCATCCCAGGTGTTGATACAGGGAGATGTCCTTTTCCCTTCCATTTCTGGGGTGGGTGTGGTCAGGGCCTTCACTCATAGCCCATCCCCCAGAGCAACCAATCAGTCCCTGTGCCTCATCCTGTCCCCCTGGCCCTGGTGCTGTCCAGCCTGAAGGGATGGGTGAGACACAGAGGTGCTGGAGGAAGTCAGAGACCGCAGAAGGCTTTGGGGTGAGCTCTTGTTTTACTATAACATTTTGGGTCAGCCTCCTTTTAAAAGCAGACTTTATTTTTTAGAGCAGTTCTAGGTTCACAGCAAAATTGAGCACAAGGTACAAAGACTTCCCATCTGCCCCCTGCCTCCCACATGTACAGTCTCCCCCATTTTCAACACTCCTCACCAGAGTGGTACATTTCCTACAATCAGTGAACCTACACTGACACACCATTAGCACCCAAAGTCCATAGTTTACCTTCGGGTTCACTCTTGGTGCTGCACACTCCATGGTTTGGACAGTGTATACTGAAATGTAACCACCATTGCTAATCCCACAGAGTAGTTTCACTGCCCTAAAAATCCTCTGTGCTCAGCTACACAGCCCTCCCCACCCCCACTCCCCTGATCTTTTACCATCTCCATAATTTTTCCCTTTTCCAGAATGTCATAAGGTCGAACTCACCAATCTGTAGCCTTTCCAGGCTGGCTTCCCCCACCCAGGAATATGCACTCAAGTTCCTAATGTCTTTTCTTGTCTGGGCCCCCTTTTTAGAACTGCTTATCCCCAAATGCCTTTCTGCTCTGTAGAAGAGGGAGGTGACTTGGCTGTCCCTTTAAGTTTATCCTCCCAGCACAGTCCTGTGTGTGGTGTCCCAGTGGGCAGCCAGGGCGTGGACTGTGGCACTGAGGCCACGGGAGGGGAGAATGTGGCAGCCAGTGGGCTCTGTTCCTCTCCACCTGAGAACAGCATCCTCCTCCCCACTGAGCCTTTACCATCTCGCCTCTGTGAGGTTGCCCCTCCCTTTCTGGGCCTCTGGAGTCTTCATTTCTCCTGGCCCTCACTCCAGGCCTCACTTCCCTTCCCTCCCACTCATCCCCTTCTCGATTCTCCCGATGGTCCTTCAGAACATACCTGTGTGCTCTTCTCCTCTTGCCTCCACAGCCAGCCTTTGTCTGGGCTCCTTCTGGAGCTTTATAGCTCTGTTGGACCCGCCCTAGAGGGAGGGACAGCATGAGGGCGGGGCCAACTAAGGTGTGGATCCACATAGGATTCAGGGGGCTCCACAGTGGGCAGGGCAATGGCCCAGGATGGGCACCGGGTTCTACTGCCATGGGGACCCTGTTGCCCTTACAAGTACCCAGGTTTGGAAATGCCCCAAGCCTCTATCACTTCAGCCATGGGGCTCACTTTTGTTTCTCCCAACACCTGTGTCCTAGTTGTCCATTTCTTTTCATTCCTCCTGCCACAGGGCACGGTCCACAAGAGCTGTCTACGGTGTCGTATTCCCTGTTGGGAGCAATGTGAGCTGTGTGATGCCATAATTTATTAAAGTAAATGTTGAGTTGCAGAGACCAGAGATAAAGACAAGAGGAAATTTACCAGCAAGCAGTCTCAGCCTGAAGCGGATGGAGGGATAAAGGCAGAGGCTGGTAGAGTTGGACACCACAAACAAAAACAGGGAACCTGACCCACGTCTAGAGAAAATAGTTAATGTGATATTTGTTTTCAATTCCAGAAGGCTCTTGGTGTCTCCAAGGAAGGCAATTAGTTTAAAAGCATAAAGGATGATTGGATACAGTGACTTCATTTATGTCTTTCACCCTCAGTCACAGGGTCATTATGGAGACTTGAGGAGGTTTGCATATTAAGAGGGTTCTAGAAATGAGCTGACATTGAGAAACACAGCCTGTTTCTATTCTACAAAGGACATCATAACCAAATGAATGGAGTGAGGACAGATTGGGATAAGATACAAATAAAGATTAAAAGATAAAGGGACCACATGCAAAGGAATGAAGTTTGGCCATTAGCTCACACCATACACAAAAATTCACTCAAAATAGATCAAAGACCTAAATGACAAAACCATAAAACTCTTAGAAGAAAACATAGGGATAAGTCTTTTTGACCTCGGCTTTGGCAAAGGATTCTTAGCTATGACCCAAAAGTACAAACAACCAAAGAAAAAATAGATAAATGAGACTCCTTTAAAATCATAAACTTTTGTACTTCCTGTGCATTTTACATATTCGTTTCTGTCTTTTTAACAATCCAAGTGTTCATCATGTATGTTATGAAGAGATAAACAAAATGTGACAATGAATGTCAGTTAGCATTAAAAAGGAATGGAGTAGTGATGCATGTTACAATGTGGACATTGTCTCAGTGAAAGAAGCCAGTTTAAAAAGACCACATATAATGCCAGACCAGTGTGGTTCATTGGTGAGAGTCGACCTATGAACCAGGAGGTCATGGTTTGATGCCCAGTCAGGGCACATGCCCTTGTTGTGGGCTTGATCCCTAGTGTGGGGCATGCAGGAAGCAGCCAATCAATGATTCTCTCTTATCATTGATGTTTTTCTCTCTTTCTCTCACCCTTCCTCTCTGAAATCAATAAAAAGATTTTTTTAAAAAGACCACATATTATGTAACTCCATTTAAATTAAATGTTCAGAATAGGCAAATCTATCAAGACAGAAAGTAGTTAGTGGTTGCTTAGGGTGGGGTTGGAGGTGAGCAGTGACAGCTAAAGAATATGGGGTGTCTTTTTGAGGTGACGAAAGAGACCTAAAATTGCCTATGGAAAGGGTTGTGCATATTTATAAGTATACTGAAATCCTCAAATCATTCATTTTGTGGGTGAATTGTATGGTATGTGAATGATAGCTCAAGAAAATTTTTTTTTTTTAAGTGAGAAACGGGGGATGTAAAGTACAGCATAGGAACATAATCGATAATATAGTAATAACTATGAATGATGTCAGGTGGGAATCAGATTTATAGGAGATCTCTTTGTAAATGAATATGTAGAATGCACAGGAAGTCTTAAAAATCAGCTGGAATGAGGAAGCGATCTCAGTGGAAACATGAGTAAAGGAACTGCAGGCAACTTACAGACGAGGAAACCAACAGAGTTCAGGGGACAGGAAGAGAGCTAAAAACCAGTGGTGATCAGGGCAATGCAAAGTACTCAATAGTGAGGTCAACTTTTATAGGCATTGCTGGCTGGAATGAGAAAGCTGGATGAAGCCCCAGTGTGGGCAGAGGCTGGGAAAATGGGAACCTCAGGTAGGGCTTGGGGTGGGGGTTCTGCGGATGACCTAGAAATCAGTATCACCATCCACAGTAAGGAAGGGGGCAGTGAGAGTCACAGGCCCTGTAGGATACAGACAAGCCTTGTTGTAGGGATGGAGGCCATCTGGTGTCTGTCCATCACCAGGAATGACAGTCAGTGCTCATGGTGGGGTGCTGTGCATCTGTGGACGCAAAGACATGGATGACCATACAACTCACTGGAGTGGGTCTTAAGAAGGTAGGAGGAAAGAGGATGAATGAGAGAGCACAGTACCATCACACATAGCATGCCCACAAAGCCATTGGACACGTTTTTAAGAACACATAGAAATAAAAGAATAGACATTAATTAACACTTTATTTTAAATATATTTGTATTGATTTTAGAGAGGAAGGGAAGATAGAGAGATAGAAACACCAATGATGAGAGAGAATTATTGATCAGCTGCCTCCTGCATGCCCCCCACTGGTGATCAAGTCCGCAACCCAGGCATATGCCCTTGGCTGGAATTGAACCTGGGACACTTCAGTCTACAGGCCGATGCTCTATCCACTGAGCCAAACTGGAGAGGGCTAATTAACACTTTAGAATGATTGCCTGGAACAGTGGATGTGGACACACACACACGCACACACACACACACACACACCAGAATGACAAGAGAGAGGCCCTTATGGCCGTGATGGTGAGGTCGGTACACGGAGGCCCACGGCTAACTCCGTTTGGCAGTGGCTGCTCATGCACAGTAGCTGAAAGGCCTGAGGAGAAGGGCTGAGTGGCTGTTAATCACCACCTAGGGCAGGTGGCCTGGGAGCGGGGACACTGAGGGTGCCGGGTGTGGAGGGCCAGCAGCGCTCCGTATGCCGGCAGTGAGCAGGGAGTCTACTTTTTAAGTGAAGGAGTGCATAAAGGTATAGAAGGTAAATAACATCACAAGGCAGTGTGACAGGTGCAACGTGAGTGACGAGGAGGGCGTGTCCTGCAGAAGTGGGAAGGGGATGGCACCCGGACTGCGAGCCCCTCCAGGCCAGGGGCTCTGTCTCCCTGTGTTGGACTCCCAGGGCTGCCCTAACAAATAGCCCAAACTCAGGGTGGGGGTGAGTGGGAGGGGGCGCTTTAAACAACAGAAATTGATTCTCTCACAGGTCTGGAGGCGGAAGTCTGACCACAAGCTGTCCACGTGGTGGTGCTCCCTCTGAGGTCTCCCGTCGGGGGTGGTCCTTCCTTGCCCCTTTTATCTTCTAGTGTTTCTGGCACCCCTTGGCACCTTAGATTGTAGATGCATCACTCCAGTCTCTGCCCCAGTGTCCCCTGTGTGTCTGTACCTCAGTGTCCTTTTTCTTCTTACAAGGACATCAGTCATTGGATCAGGACCCCCCGACCCAGGTAGGACTTCTCTGTCACTAATTACATCTGCAATGACCCTATTTCCAAATAAGGACACATTCTGAGATTCCAGGAAGGATGTGAATTTTGGGGGGACACTATCGACCCAGCACACCCCCTTCTGTGAGCCCCACTTTGCAGATGCCTGGCTCTTGGCAAGCGAGGGTGTCCAGGGGCCAGTGCTTTGGGCTGCTGCCATGGTGAGGGCTCCACAGAGGGAGAACAGGGAGAGCGGCGCCAGGAGCTGAGATGGACAATGTGTTCCCAGGACCAGGAGCAGGGCGGTGGTGCTGAGGAAGGCAGAGTAGAAGAGGTGTCAGGGGGGAGGTGTTTAGAGAGAGAACCGCTCTGGGAACTTCTGTAGAGATGCTGGTGGAGAGGAGGGACTAGAGGAGAGCCACAGGGACTGTAGCCCTTGGGCAGACCGCTGGGTGAAGCTATTGTTTTCGACTCAACCACCCTCAGGTCTGTCCTCTGGCCCTCCTTATTGTAGATGACCTTGATTTCCGAGGTGTGGTTCCTCCCTTCTTGGGGTTAATGATTAGTGGCTTATGGATAACACCTGGGCAAAGATTGTGTCCTGTACCTTCGCGGCTGCCTGCCTTTCTTAAAGGGGCAAAACCAGTGGCCTTAGAGGGAAAGATGTTGTATCTAACAGGCAGGATGTCTAGTCTTGGCAGGGTCAGCGTAATGTGTAAAGACAGATTCAATGTCGGGGGTTACTGTCCAGAGATCGCAGTGTACAGCTCTCCCATTGCTAAATTTTGATATTTTTGTTTTCAGAAAGTCCCACCAAACCAGAGACAATGGGAATAATCTGGAAAGTGGGATTGTTTTCATGGAACCATGGTAAGACTCTCACAGGTGCCTGCACTGAGACCCTCTGGGAGTGGGTCAGAGAAAGGCCTCGATTGAATCTCCAGGCTACAGAAGCCAGATTTGATCTTTGATGAGTAAAGAAAGGTTTACAAAGAGAAACTCCCACCGTTTTCCACTTGCAGTCCTGAGGGGCCCTGGCACTATGGGTGCTTTGAATCCGACAACTCTTTGTTATGGGACTGTCCTAGGAAGTTTAGCAGCATGCCTGGCCTCTACCCACTGGATGCCAACAATAGCCCAGTGGCACGTTTCATTCTTTTTATGACTGAGTAATGTTCCATTGCATTTATGCACCATTTAAAAAGTATGGTATTTAAATTGATTTTAGAGAGAGAGAGAGGGAGAGAGAGGGAGAGAGACATGGAAACATGAATGAGAGAGAACATAGATAGACTGCCTCCTGTATGCCCCCCGCTGGTGATCAGGCCCCAAACAACGGAATCGAACGGGCATCTTCTTGGTACCTGGGTGAATGCTCAACCACTAGACCACACTAGTCGGGTGCAACACTTTTTATCCGTTCATCTATTGATGGACACTTAGGATGCTTTCATATCTTAGCTATTGTAAATAATGCTGCAATGAACACAAGGGTGCACGCATCTTTTTGAATTAGTGTTTTTGTTTGCTTCCGAAGTGGAATTGTTAGGTGGTATGGCTGCTCTACTTTTACTTTTTTGAGGAATCTCCATACTGTTTTCCATAGTGGTTGTACCAGCTTATAATCCCATCAACAGTGCAAGAGAGTTTCCTTTCTCCACATCCTTCTCAGCAATTATTTGTTGATTTTTGGATTAGAGTCATTAGGATTGGTTTTCACAAGTCTGTCCCTTCTACTGCTTCATTGAAGGCAGGGACTGTATCTTAATTTTTTCAAACATACAGAGACCAGTATAGTGTCTGGCAGAATGTGGGAGTTGATGTCTTGCTTTTAGAGTAAATGAATTTACAGATTGTGTAGAGGTAGATGGGAGAGATGTTAGGAACCCAGATGTCAGAAATATTTTGATTAATTGGTGTGTGGCATTCTAAGAAAAAAACCCCCACATGCTTGATAGCAAGGCTTCAACCAGTTTTACCCCAACTTTATTATTTAATTGATTTATACCATTGTGTAAATTTAAGGTGTGGAATGTGCTGGTTTGATACACTTACATATTGCAATATAATTACTACCATAGCATTGGCTAACACCTCCATAAGATCACATAATTACAGTTTTTTTTTTCTTTCTCCATGTCTTTACTTTTAAACATTAAGGGAAAATCGTACAGGTATACATAAAAAAAAAAAAGGTAGACATGATTACAGGTAAAAGCGAAGAAAATCTAACCAGAAAGCTTTACTGACTGTCAGCTGTTGAATTTGAAGTTCTGAGTAGGCAAGTTGCAGGGCTGAAAGGAAATAGTATTCCTCTCCTTCTTCTTAACCCTCTCCCTCAACAGAATCCACACCAACTTCCTCATAATCCTTCCCCAGGGCAGCCATGTCCTCACGGGCCTCAAAAAAACTGTCCTTCCTCCATGCTCTCACCCACATACCAGTGGACAAAGGCACGCTTGGCATACATCAGGTCAAATTTGTGGTCCAGGCGGGCCCTGGCCTCAGCAATAGCTGTGGTGTTGCTCAGCATGCACATAGCTCGCTGCACTTTGGACAGGTCTCCACCAGGGGCCACAGTGGGAGGTTGGTAATTAATGCTAACTTTGAAGCCAGTGGGGCACTAATCCACAAACTGGATGCTGCGCTTGGTCTTGATGATGGCAATGGCAGCATTGACATCTTTGGGGACCACATCACCACTATACAAAAGGCAGCAAGCCATGTATTTACTATAGCGAGGGTCACATTTCACCATCTGGTTGGCTGGCTCAAAGCAAGCATTGGTGATTTCTGCTACAGAAAGCTGCTCATGGTAGGCTTTCTCAGCAGAGATGACAGGGGCATATGTGGCCAGCGGGAAGTGGATGTGGGGATAGTGCACCAGGTTGGTTTGGAATTCAGTCAGATCAACATTCAGGGCCCCATATAACCTGAGGGATGCAGTGATGGAGGACACAATCTGGCTAATAAGGCGGTTAAGGTTAGTGTAGGTTGGGCACTCAATATCAAGGTTTCTACAACAGATGTCATAGATGGCCTCGTTGTCACCCTTCATGGCACAGTCAGAGTGCTCCAGGGTGGTGTGGGTGGTGAGAATGGAGTTGTAGAGCTCAACTACAGCTGTGGAGACCTGGGGGGCTGGGTAAATGGGAGAATTCCAGCTTGGACTTCTTGCCATAATCGACAGGGACGTTCCATCAGCAGGGAGGTGAACCCAGAACCAGTTCCCCCACCAAAGCTGTGGAAAACCAAGAAGCCCTGAAGGCCTGTGCACTGGTCAGCCAGTTTCCAAATTTGGTCCAGGATGAGGTCAATAATCTCCTTGCCAATGGTGTAATGTCCATGGGCATAGTTATTGGCAGCATCTTCCTTGCCTGTGATCAGCTGCTCAGGGTGGAAGAGCTGGCAGTATATGCCAGTGCGAACTTCATCAATGACTGTGGGTTCTAGGTCTACATACACTGCCCTGGGCACATGCTTGCCAGAGCCTGTCTCTCTGAAGAAGGTGTTGAAGGAGTCATCTCCCTCGCCAATGGTCTTGTCACTTGGCATCTGGCCATCAGGCTGGATGCCACATTCTAGGCAATAGAGCTCCCAGAAGGCATTGCTGATCTGGACACCAGCCTGGCCAACATGGATGGAGATGCACTCACACATGGTTGCAGGTTTGCAAGAGCAGGAAACGGGAGTAGACACCAGGTTCCGGTTACTATTCCCGACAAGCTAAGAGTCGAGGTAAGTAACACACTCTACAATTTCTTTTTTATGATGAGAACATTTAAGATTTATTCTCTGCCTGGCCAGTGTGACCTAGTGGTTGAGCATCAGCTTGTGAACCGGGAGGTCATGGTTTGATTCCTGGTTGTGCCCAGGTTGTGGGCTTGATCCCCAGTAGGGATTGTACAGGAGTCAGCTGATTGATGATTCTCTCTCATCATTAATGTTTCTATTGCTCCTTTCCCCCTCCTATATGAAGTCAATGAAAATATATTAAAATGTTATTCTCATGGCAACTTTCATGTATATTATACACCATGGTCATCTATAATCACAAAGCTGTACATTGGACCCCAGAACTTACTCATGTCTAACTGGAAGTTTGTAGTCTTTCATCACTATCTCACTATCCCCAGAACCCCCCAGCCCTAGTAACCACCATTCTACTCTCTCTTTCCTACAAGTTTTATTTTTTAAATTCCATATGTAAGTGATAGCATACAATATTTGTCTTTCTCTGTCTGACTTATTTCACTTAGCATAATGCTCTGAAGGTCCAGCTATGTGGTCGCAAATGGCAGGATTTCCTTCTTTCTTATTTAAGGCTTCCATACCTTGGCTATTGTGAATTATGCTGCAATAAACATGGGAATGCAGATATCTCCTTGAGATCCTGTTTTCATTTACTTTGGAAATATCCTCAGGAGTGAAATTGCTGGGTCATAAAGTAGCTCTTTTTATTTTTTTGAGGACCTTTCATACTGTTTCCATAGTGGCTGCATTAATTTACATTCTCATTAAATGCATGGGGGTTCCCCATTTCTCCACATTTTCATCAACACTTCTCTTCTATCTTTTTGATAATAACCATCCCACCAGGTCTGAGGTGATATATCATTGTGCTTTTGATTTGCATTTTCCTGATGATTCCTGATGTTGAGCACCTTTTCATATACCTACCGGCCGTTTGTACTATGTCTTATCTGGGAAAATGTCTATTTAGTTTCTCTGTCCATTTTAAAATCTATTTAAGTGTCTATCTAGTTTCTCCTTTTTTGTTGTTGTTATTAAGTTCTTTACATATGTTCAATAATTAACCCCCTATCAGATATATGATTTGCAAATATTTTCTCCTCTTCTGTAAGGTGCACTGTTGTTTCTTTTGCTGTGCGGCCTTGTAGTTTGATGTAGCCCTTCAGTGAGGTCCCTATTACAATGGCCACATAGCCGGGGTATTGGGTGATCAAATGGGGCAAGAGTCTTTCTATGGTATCACATTCTACTTAGGGCAAGGACAGCTGAGAGCGGTGTGGGTTAGCTCGGCTGCAGGACAAAGGGTCTGTGTGGTCTCCAGGTCCCACATTCAGAAGGGCCCCATCTTAATGCTCTATTACCACTGTCTTTAAGTTCTTAACTTCTGAATAAGGGACTGCACATTATCATCATTTTATGCTGGGCTCTGCAATTGATGTAGCTGGTCTTGGCTTTAGAAGGTCAAGGTCTAGACCTGACTTTAGAAGGCCAACCAAGGAGGGATAGGGCAAGGGGACATGGTGAGGGCAGTCAAGCCAGCCCAAGGCAGGGAGTGAAGGTAGAAGAACGGGTTGATAACATTAAAGGGTGTGGCTGAATTGCAGGGGCACCTCGTTAGGGATCAACCCCCTGCAGGCAGGTTGGAGGCAGCAGCAGAAAGATAACAGGTAATTGAGGACAAAGTCTCAGATGCCTGATTCTGGCCACAGCCCTGCCACCTCCTCTTCCTTGTTTACAGTTGGATCTTTCAGCCTTGTGCCCCGTAACAAAGACTGTTGCACCGGGGCTGATCTCTCTGAGAGCAAATGCCCACTTACTTTAAAAAAAATTTAAGGTATCACATATTTGTCCTCATCCCCAATTCACATCCCAAACCCCTTCCCATGCATGCCTCCCACCCCCTGTTTTCCATGACCACTGGTTAGGCTTATATACATGCATACACGTCCTTAGGTTGATCTCTCGCCCTTATCCCCACCTTCCTCTACCTTCCCTCTGAGATTTTATCATGCTTCCCTATCTCCGGGTCTGTTTTTGTTAATCAGTTTATGATGTTCATTATTTCCCCTAGATGAGTGAGATCATGTGATACTAGAAATACACTTGTAAGAACCAAAAATGAGACAAACAATAATGGTTATGCTGAATCAGTCTGTAGTGAGTTTCTTTCTGGGCCAACAGTTCTTTTGGATGGATGAGTCCCAATTTCAATGTCAAATATTTTAGTACAAAAAATTAAATTTTAAAAGCTATCAAGACTATATTATAAAATTTCCAAAAGCCCCTGAATATTTAAATAAAAAAGGGGGGGAGGATAGTGTTGCGGAGTGAGTCCCCAAGAGATGAACCACCGGAGCCAATTTGATTAAGCATGCAATAGTTTATTACAGATTCGAATCTGGACTCAAACCTTGGCTGACACAGCAGCCGGTAAACACCCAGGTAAGAGCCCCGATGGAGGGGCAGTCCCTCCAGAGCGCTCACACAAAAACACAGACAAACATATACCTACTGTGGCCAGTCAGGCTCTCCAGATCGGGGTCCCTCATGGTCCTGGCTGGGAATTCCAGATGAATTCATGATCCCCAAGGACCACCAGGGAGCTGAGTCCGATGCAATAAACAAAAGAGCCTTTTCCATGCTAGCATGGACTCAGTTCCCACTCACGCTGGCAGCATGGTGGAAGAGAGCGAATATCGCCCAGTCCAGGGGTTTTACTCAGGTCGGTGGTGATGTCACTGCCTCAGCTAACCCTGATTGGCCCCTCAGGACAAAGAACTGACCAATCAGTTATCTATTCCTAAATCCTAAAGACTAAATTCTAAAGACTGGGGACAGCCGGCAGGGTCGGTTCCCAGTCATACCCTACTAGACATTGGAATGTGGCCCTATCTTGCCCATAATACAAAAGCAGAACTAAAGGTTATCTACAGTTTCTACCCCTGAAGCTACTGAGTCAGTGGGAGTCAATCTCCTGTAACTACCCTATTGTTTAAGCAAGTAAGCGAAGGTCGAAGTCAGATAGCAAGGTTAAAATTCAAACAGCAGTTTTTACCCAAGTATGATTGCTACCATATTTCAGATAGTAGAAGAATATCATGTAAGGAAAAATATCCTGTAAGTAAATTACATCTAGAAAATTTTTACTTTAGAAAATTAACTTTTATTTGTAATGCTAACAGCAAGACACCCATGAAAAACACACATGGTGTCAAAATCGTTTGGGCAAAAAAATGAAAAAGGATCCCACGTCAAATTTATAGAAAATATTCCTTTATTAACTTTTGGTCTAGAATATGTTTGTACATTTTCAGAAAGCAACTTCAAGACCATGTGGATTCCTGCAACAGACAGGAATTGACAGGACTGCTCCAGCCATGAAGACAGAAGAGAAACAGTCCAGAGATGGCTGGACTCCTTGCCATATTAGCAGTCAGCAACTGTGCATCGCTGCAGGACCAAACCATAGATGGTTGGACCTGCATTACCACCATTTGTCCACCATCCAGAACTGAAATATCATTGCTAACATGTACACATAAGGAACTGTTTGACGTTGAAATTTCCCACTTACTTTTATAGAGCCTGGTCTGGAGGGAGGTTGGGGACATTTGCATGATCAGGCACCAGAAGGCAGAAAGCCCTGGGGCTGTCTGCAACCAGCACCATGAAATGCAAGAGCACCCAAGACTCTGTAGTTGTGCCTGGGGAGCTTCTTGTCCAGCTTAGGCTGTTGTTGTTCATCATCCTCCTCCTCCTCAGCAGCAGCATTATTTTTTTTTTTTGCTAAAGGCTGTGGGTTTCATAAATAGCAAGAAAGAGAAGACATATATTATCATACATTATCCACATCAGTGGAGGGATGGATGAGGCCCAGCGAAACCACTCAGATAACAGCCAGAGGGAGAATCAAGACCTTAGGCCCTGGTGGGGCTGGGCTGAGAGAATATAAGGAGGCTGGGCTTTCAGAGCCCTGATTCTGCAGGATCAGCACCAGGCTCCACATGGCAGCTTCCACTCAGTTCTGTTTCATTTGCTCCCCGCTGGGATTCAGTACAGCCTTGTGTTACAAGTTTTCACACCTGTGAGCTCTTGTCTTGTGTTTTTGTCAAAGGGAGGTGACACTGCAGGCAGGGAACCTAAAGGAAGTGATACTTTAGGCATAAACAGAGGCTACTGGTCAGCTCTTCTTGACATTTAGGAGGGTCCTTTTCAGCACCCGACCACTCACGGAGGCCCAGGCACGGCTGTGCCAGGAACCCTGTGCACGGTCTTGCTGAAATCCTAAAGATGACAGTGCAATTGGCATTGTCCCCGTGGCTGCACAGCGCTTCAGTGGCAGAATTGGGATCTGTACCCGGTCTCTCTGGCAGCCCATCCTGCAGCCATCCCTGCTTCTCGGTGAGGGGAGAGTGGACAGCTTCCTCTACAAGAGGTGAGTCCTGAGCTCCCTTCATCACTTGTGGCAGCCCTTCAAAGTCAGTTTCTGGAAAGGAGCTTTTGTGTCTATGCTGGATGGCGCATGAGAAAAAGGCCCACTATGCTAGAAGAAGGTGCCCATACCTTTGTGTATCTATAAAAAAAATCTTCAAATATTTGCCAGTGTGAGAAACATTCAATCCTCTAGAGATTTTTTAAATGAATTTATTTGAGCCAAACTGTTGACAATTGCCAGAAGCCAAATCTCAACTGATTGAGATAATTCTCCAGAGGATGGCAGTTTTGCACCTTATTTTATACATTTAAATTAAAAGAGAAGAGGAAAGTGAGTTACATGAAGCCACCATGCAGGCCTTCCCTGAGCTAGTCAGGTGAGCATGTGGCCCCTCTTTGTCCACACATTATACCTTAACTATATCTTTGACCATCTCAGTGACATAATAAGTTGTCCTAGAAGGCAGGGCTCAAGTCTAAAATATTAGCTCTTTGGTAAGGATTTGACATTTTTTGCATCGAAGTAGGTGATTAATCTCTGATTTTAAGCTTTGGAATCTGTCCAGAATAAACCCGGATTCCACACATAGGCGGCCTCTTAAAGCTCTCAGTCCCCATTTGGTATGCCGGTCTCTGGGAGAGCATGCAGCCCAAGGGCCCCTCACCAGCCGGGCACTGGTTTGGCAGGGCACTGGAAGGGATGCTGGGAGCTTCTGCTCAGGAGAAGTTTCCTTGCTCACGAGAGTGGGTTGGAGTCCCAGCAGGTTCCCCCAGGGGATGGGGACGGTGCTTGTCAGCAGCAATGGCCTCTGCCCAGCATGGGCAAATGGGTCCCTGAGCGGGGTGCCTTTGCCTTGGACACGATTTGAGGATTATAGAATTGTAGGAATAAATGAGCCAGTGTCCTCCCTGGCTTTGGAGATTTATGAGCACTCAGGGTAGAAAAGGCTTTAATAAAATACATTTTTAATGATATCGGAGAGGAAGGGAGAGGGAGAGAGAGATAGAAATATCAGTGATGAGAGAGAATAGTTGATTGATTGCCTCTTGCATGGCCCACACTGGGGATCAAGCCTACAACTCAGGCATTTGCCTTTATTGGGAATAGAACCCTGACCTCCTGGTTCATAGGTCGACACAAATAAGCCACACAGGCTGGGCAGAAACAGCTTTTTTTTTTTTTTTTTTTTTTTTTGCCATGAGGCTCTGACACTTGTCCAGTGAAGCAAGGTCCTGGCTATGCTTCTCCTCTGTGGTCATGTGTCAACGTAAGAAACATTCAAACCTGTAAAGAATTTTTGTGAGTTTCTTTGAGCCACGCTGATCACAACTGCCAGGAAGCAAAACCTAAACGCATTGAGATAATGCTCCAGAGAATGGCATTTCCCACTAAATTTTATACATTTCAGTTAAAAGAGAAGATGCAAGTGGGTTACTTGAAATCCATTGGTAATAGATAAGGGAGTTGGGAGAAAACAATCTGCCTCTAACAGCCAATGAGAAGGGAGCTGTAGGCCTCAGTACAGCTCCCTTCTTATTGGCTGTTCCAGGCAGTTTGTCTTTTGGCTGTGAGGATGCTCTTAGCCCCGCAGTCCTCACTCTGGAGTGCGAACAGCCAGCGCCACCTCCTGTCGCGGTGGCGTGGCTTTGGGGAGTTTGGAAGCCCTTCTGTTCTGGTTTCCTCTTCACCCAGCCAGTGTGAATGCCTGTCCGCTGTGGGCAGGCACTAAGCCAGGGATTGGCTTTGGAACTGGATTAAAAATACAGTGACAGTTAACATGGTAACAACAACAATGAGAGGATTTGTGGTCTCCACCCTGGTGCATTGGTTGTGCCTTGAGCGGTCTAGAGGAAGGGGAATTACCTGAGATTCCAAAGGTTATTGTAGGTGCAAAAGACGATAGACAACCTAATTAAGGTAAAGACTGACCTTTGTCAGGGAAGATTCTAGCCTAGGACATACCTGTTACAAACTGCTTTTTGTTAAAAAGTTTCATTTTATGGGAGGGAACCTGTGGAGGAGAGCAATGAGGGTGGGAAACGGTGGACATTAGTAAGTAATCTCAACACTAAAGATAAAAAAAAAAGTGTTCATCTCAGACCATTGTTTGTGGTTACTATAGATCGGAATTTACAAGGCCACCACTCAGGCCTTCCCTGAGCTTGTCAGGTTGGCACGTGGCCCCTTTCCATCCGCACATGAATGAGTGGCGGCTCCTGCAAACTCAAGCTCTCTTACTTTCGGGTCTGGCCACATGCTCTGGTCAGAAGAAAGCCTATCAATCTAGTTTCTAGGGCAGAACCTAACTGGCTTCCACAAATTCTATTCTGAGCACCCACATTCAACCCCGTGCCTTCAGGCAGAAAACGCACGCCCAGGCTGGGCGAGGCTAATCTGGAGGATGTGGAGTCCCAGAGGAATTCTGTGCCACCTTCCATCCAGCTAGTGTTCCTTCCCAGGCAATGGAGTGACAGGAAAGCCCAATTCTCTTCGGAACAGGCGAAGGGAACCGGTGTTGCCCCAGGAGCTAGGTCGAGCTGGGTGATGTTTCCAGAGACCCGCTCCAGGGGACATCACCAGGTGAGAAGGAGGGAGGTGCAGACACACGGGACCCAGTCTTGACTTCAGGGTTTACCTTCTCGTTGGGGCTAGGCAGTTACAAAGAACACGCAGAGTAAGTATACCTGCTGGGTGGGGGCTTCCCGTGCGGGGAAACGTCCGCTGTTTGAGAAAGGGTTGTGGACATATGATAGGCAGGTGTTGCAGGAGGTGGGATGGGCGTGACCGCATACACTGCAGTGCGGGCTGAGTGGAGGGGGCGGAGGAAGACCGTTGCCCGCCCCCCCCCCCCTCCCCCAGGGCTCCAGGAAGCACGCGAAGGGGTCCGGGGCAGCCCTTGGAGGCGGGGATCAAGACTCTAGGTGGGGACGGCCTGGGGTTGTCCCTGGGCCTGAGCACAGCTCCCTTCTCATCTGCTGTTGGAGGTAGATTGTCTCTTGGCTGCGAGGATGCTCTTAGGCCCGCAGTCCTCACTCTAGACTGCGAACAGCGCCATCTCCTGTCGTCGTGGCGCGGCTTCGGGGAGTTTGGAAGCCCTTCTGTTCTGGTTTCCTCTTCACCCAGCCAATGTGAATGCCTGTCCGCTGTGGGCAGGCACTAGGCCAGGGACTGGCTTTTCCTGCATGGTGGGGACAGACAGATATCCCTCAAGCCCTTGGGGATATAGCACCACCCTTCTAAATTCCTCTCGTCTATTGCTAGGCCTTCAAACCATGTCACCCTTTATGAATTCAGCAATGGAATGGGAGCTCGTACCCTGGGAGCTGTCTCCAGCTATTACATTTCTGTATCTCATTCAGTCCTACGTCTAGACTCGGCTTCTTTTATTACTGCATTCCTCATTATTTGTGGCTTTAAACATTTCCGGAACTAGGGGTATCCTCAATGTTGGTTTTATTTTCGTCTTGAAAGTGCTGCTTGGCATATGAATTCCTTCTTTTAAGATGGTGCTCTCCAATGTTCGGGAGTGCGTTCCCAGTTTGCTGAAGCTTTTTAATAGCTAGAGTGCCTGGTTGGGATGTGTCTGCATCAGGTCTGATACAGTAACGGGACACCCTGAGCCCTATTCATAGTCCAAAATAGGGACTTTACCACTTAGCTTTTCCTCTTAGATTTGGGTTATCTTTCAAATTTTTAAGTCAGATTATAACCTGTAAACTCCTGCCCAGGTCGCTGCACCACTTCACTGAAATCTGCATTCCTGCTGTCATTAAGATTTGTATAAAGAATTTTTTAGTTCTTTTATTTTTAGTTGTAAAATATAACATATATACAAATGTACATTAAACATGTAAATTTTATTGCATGATCAATTAGAAAACAAACATATATCTTCAAATCAAAAAGTAGCTCATAGTCCCAGAGGCACCCCCAATTACCTTATAATGACCCCCTTCTTTCTCACTCTGCAAGGGACCCATGTAATGGCTCGTGTGAAAATCACTTACTTGCATTCCTTTAAACTAGTGTTTGCCATCTAGGTATGCATCCCTAAAGGTTTTGCCTGTTTTGAATTTTACATAAATAAAATCCTACTGAAGCTATGTTTTCATGTCCTGCATATTTTGTTCAATTTAGGTGAGTAATTGGTTGTGATGTGATGTAATGCATTGGGAATTTGCAACAATTTATGTCCATTCTGCCAGAGGCTTGTTTCCGGGTATTAGGATAGTTTGGGGGATTGTGAACAATTTTTCTACCATCCATTTGGTACATGTGAGCTGCTGACTCTGTACCTGCGCGTATATTTTAGAATGCAATGAGGCAGCCATAAGACACATGTCTGTCTGACTAGTTCATGCATGTTTTTCAAAGTGGTTCTTGTATGTGTCTTCCCAATGAATCAGCAGGCCTGTGTCTCACTCACAGGCCGGTTGGGGCTGGACGGAACTAACATATCTATGGATGCTCAGGCAAGGTGGGCTGTGACAGGGGCTGACTCCAGTTCAGAACTGGGATATCTGGTTCCTGAATTGTGTGTCCCTGAAACGAGACAGGGAGAAAACGGACTGGAGGCAATGGAGCAGTCAGAAAACCCCCATCTACCTTCTAATTCTGGGATTTGGGGGATGAAATAGCATGATTCTAACCAATTATCTCAAAAAGAGAAGGTGGTATGGGGTACCCACAGTGCCTGACACATGGAGATATTAGTAGATATTTGTTTAATAATGAATTATAATTTTCAAAGAATTGTGTGAAAAATTTATTTTTTTCTAGTTTCTCAAGAAGAAAACTCTGTAGCCACTAGGTGGCGGTGTTGCTCACATTTAGATGGCTTATAAGGGGGAATTCAGATGTGGCATCATTATTTAAAATAAAATTCAATCTTGTTTCAATTCTGTCTTTGAACTCGTTAATCATTAAGTTTTTTTTTAAGGGAAAAATAGAAAACTTTATTTTATGACTCTTCAACAGAAAAATCCTTTACATATTGTCAATATTGTTTTATATACTTAGTTAAACAAGGATTTCAAATGTGGGTAAATATGTCTTTAATTGCAAAATTTCAGACAGGCTGTGCTTTTCCTGGATCATGGTGTAGCTCAGTAAGAAGCTCCACATTCAGGACTCGGGCAGCATGGGCTTTCAATCTTTTTTCAGTCCGAAGAGTTTCTGGTTTATGTGCAGGGCAGCTCTCCACGTTGGTAGGTTGGTGAGGGATGATGAAGGATAGGACGTCCAGTCACTTCAGGTGTCTAGGATGTACTCTTATTTTTACCACTAGTCAGCACCACAAAGTAGTGTGTTGGGATGGGAACACTGCTGTTAACTACATATTCCGTAATTTCCTTTGGATCATTAAAATGACCATCATAATTATAATCAAATACTAGTCCACTAATGACATTTACTCCATTTCTTTCTATGGCATGTTCTAGGAGAAGAACACTGTGGAAGTAATCCGTATTTTTTTTTGAATGCTTCATACATAGGAACCTAATTACTTATAATTAAAGCACCCTATTGACAATCAGAAATCCTATTGTATACAGGAGGATAGAGGAAGCCATGGGTGATATTCTTGTGTGGTAAATAGAAGAAACAGTTTTGGCTCTCAGAAGGAGCAACCTTGACATCAGTCCTCAGACAGTCTAGGACAGTGGGAGGAAGAGGCGAAATGCCTTCCAGTTTGGGGACTGAATATGAGCTCCACCTGGGCACCTTGGTAGCTTTTCTAAGTTACTGACATATTCCCTGTGACAAAGGAGACAGTGTTCCTTGTTCTTCTGCAGAACCCTGGGCCTCTCCAATGGCAAGTTTAATTTCTTTGTCGCTGTCATTTCATTGTGAGGGAGATTTAGCATTACCGATTCTACATTAGAATTTTTTTGGTAGCTCAGTGCATAAACAATCTAGAGTATGTGTGGCCTATGGAACAGTAAAGCCACAAACTGAACACTTGGACACTTCTGCCTGGGATGGCTCATGAAAAGGCACTTTCAGATGATGGTTTAAACTACTGTGGGTACCCTTGTTTGGTGCTGGTTGGTTGTGTAGAAGATCACACATTAGATTATAGACTTTAATATGGCCAAATGGTTCAACTTCAGTCTTTTCTTTAAAATGGAGTCTTTGTGCCAAAAAGATAGCCACCTTAAACTTATTGTCAAAACCACGATCACCTAAGTCAGTCATTTTATGGCCCAACTGGATGTAAATTCTTTCCATTTTTTATTCAGATAAATGAATGTCAGTTTGCCCTGCTGCTCAGAAGTGGTCTTTTACTGTCAGAATCTGGCAATCTCCTTTTTTGATTGTGTCTGATGGATCTGAGTCTCTTAGAGACCCAATTCTCTCTGCCAGACCCTTCACACCCCTCTTCCCAAGCCCCTCTGGGCTCTGTCTTCTGGGTGACCCTCCTCTTTCCCAGCAGCCTCAGAGTTCTGGATCTTTGCTTTTCTCTTCTGTGGGAAATCAGATGTCATGCCACTCTGCCTTTTTAAAAAAAATTCAAAATCCATTTGATTATTTGCAAATACAGTGAAAGCCACAGGTTCCTATTTCCTATAGGGAAAATGAATATATAAAATTAGAGATGACTTTGAAATGTGACATAGAGATAGAAAAATAACCCCCAATTCATCTCTTCATCACTATCTTGGTATCATTATAAATTGTCATTACAGTAAAAGTGATATTTTCCCCTCCTGTGTAAATCTGTGAGATTTAATATATATAGAGTCATGAAACCAACACCATGATCAGGATGGATAGTATCATTACCTTCAAACGCTCCCTGTGCTAGCACTCCCTTTTTAGTCATGCCGAAATGTTGCTGTACAACATGGTGCCAATACTTAACCACTGAAAACACACACCGTCCCGCTGCCTCCTTTGCCAGAGAGTTTCTAATTTCTTCTCCTTGGCAATGGGCCATTTTTATTGAATTATTTTCAAGATTTTTTTCTTTAGTCTTTAGCAGCTTGATTACAATATGTCTGGGCTTGTAGGTTGTTGTGTTAGCCTCCTTTGGGTTCAACTGAGCTACTTGAATTTGCAGGTTTATGTCTTTGTGAAGTTTTCAACCTCATTTCTTCACACACACACACAAAAGTCATTGTTCTGGATATCTTTTCTATCCCTCTCCAGATATTCTTCCCATCTTTCTCTGCCCTTCTCTGTCCCCCAGATGGGTGTCTCGTATGGATCACACCAATGGGCTCTCTTGTCCTGTGACTTCCTTCCTGGTTGGTTTGGTCAGTAGGAAACATTAGTAAGATCTTAGCGGAGGGCAGTTTGGGCATTTACTCCCCAGGGCCCTCACTGGCAGATCATGACAGGCTGGATGTGCTTCTCTGGGAAGCTCAGTGAAGCACCCCTTCCACCAGTTCACTCTGTTCCCCAACTGAAACACAGTAAGTACTTCCTTTCCTCACCTTTTGGCCCCAAGGGTGCTGACCCCCTTCCTGACCTACCTTGATTACCAACCCCAGTGTTGTATCTATAAGGTTCTCCCTCCTCCAACTGGTGGGTGGAGTTATGGCATTACTGGCATATGTCACAGAGACATCTCCAAGACATTGAGCCATCAATCAGCACCTGCCAAAGTGTCCTGGAGCCCACCCCTTCCTGTTCTACCCTGGGTCCAACCCTCTCCTGTTCCTCCCCTTAAAAAGACCCCCAGACCAGCCACGTGCTGCTGATCCTCCATGTCCAAGTGGCAGCCCGGTTGGGTCCATCCCCCCTCCCAACTCCTTTAATTCTGATTTCTCTGCATCCGTAATGATTCCCGCTCATTACTGGGGAATAAACTTTACTTTAAAACTCCTTGGTGGTCAGTTTCCTGCGCCTCAAACCTTATATCTTGGTACGAAACCCAGGCACGGGGTAAGTACTCTGTAGGACATTTCCAGGTCTGGGGTACCCCCGTGGCTCAGGAACCCTCAGGCTTCTCTCCAGCTCAGCAGCGTCAGAGTCAGCGGGAAGCCGGTCCCTATTTATTCCTAGGGTCATTCTTCCTGCTTCTCTCCCGGTAAACTGCGGCCGAATCAGAGTTTGCCTCTGGGCCTCCCAGGGAGGCCAGTCATGGTTGGGGGTAGAAGACGTTCCCCCCTCCCTTGGCTCTCCGGCCTTTTGGCCTAATCCGGACCCCCGCGGGCTGGGCGGGACGCCCTCCTACCATCCCTCGTGTCCCCAGTCCATAGCTTTGGCTCCGTCGGGACGCTGGTTCTTGGCCTCCGCTATTGACCTGACCCTAGGTTTCAAATAGGGCAACCAAAACCTGGTACCTTAGGGTGCCTCACGAATCTGGCTACTTCTGTAACGGGACTTAAACATCCTCGCCTGACCTCAGTAAATTCTGCCAGGAAGTCGCCCAAGGTTCCAGGTGCCAGGCTCTCTGCCTTCCTTCCTCTGCCACTTCTGTTTCTGACTCCTGTTCTGTCCTCCCTGCTTTGAACCCAGCCGCCCCTATCCCCTCCCAGCCGCCGCCGTGGCCGCCCAGGTCCCCCTCCCCGCTGCCGCCACGTGGCCGCCTCCCCACCGCGCCCCACGGCTTCCGAGCCCCGGGCACTTCTGCTGCGGTTGCTCCACTACCCCCCTACGCCGGGACTGACTCGCGTGAGTGCTAGCACAGGGTCGGTCCCCGGTCTCTGGCGATGGCTCCTGGGACGCGCGCACCCCGCCGGTTCGCCGTTTCATCTGCGCTCTCCCATCACCGCGCCGTGGCCTCAATGAGTCCCCCTCCCCCGGGGCTCCCCTGCAGTGGATGCCACAATCGCAGCCTCTGGTCGCCACCTCCACGAAAGCCTCCCACCCGCGCAACATCTCCAAACAGCCAAGTGCTCTTCCATTGTTTAATTATGTGCGGCCTTGCCACCACGTGGCCGCCGCCACTTTGGCGAGTCCCGCCCCTTTCCAGTTCCCAAGTGACCGCCTTCATCGCCTTCATCTTTGCGCAACGTACCCCTCCCCTCTCCAACCAAGTCTCGCCTGAGGAGGCCGGGCCTGCCACGCCTCCTCTGGTATACAGCCAGTCCCCCTCCCCAGGTAAGAGATCCGTTCATGGCATTTAAGGCTTTAATGCTCCTGAGAAGCAGGGCAGCATAAACCCGCATTCTACAGGACTTGAATCTCCAAAAAACCCACACCTTGCTTGCTACCATGGGGCCAACAGAAGCCACACACAACTGTGTGTGGTGGGGGTGCAACGAGAGGATGAGCGACACTTGGAGGATGCTTCAACTGTGGAAATGAACGTCACTGGGCTAAAGGATGCTCCGACCAAGCCCTGCCCAGCCTGTGGTCAAAGCAGCCACTGGAAAAGCGGTCCCTGGAAAAGCAACAGGCTTTCTATGTCTCCGCGTGGAGGGGCTGTCCTTCCAGGTCATGACCCGCCACTGGCCATATGCCTGGACTTGACACCACCCCACCCCCCCCCCCCAAAAAAAAAAAAAAAAAAGAAAGCCCTGGGTGAAGCTCATGGTAAGGGTATGCAGGTCTTCTTCCTGGTGGATATGGCATGGAATACCTGTCTTTGCACTCTCTTTTTCCAGGCCATCGTTTCAGCCACAATCTCTTTCCTGACTATGAACTGGCAAAAATGCTCTGTTCTCTCCTCTCCCTGCTTTCTCTAAATGTTTTCAATAGCATACAGTAATGTGGGGGGAAAAAGGAAAGCAATTCTAAAGTTAACTGTTTACAAGAATTTTTATAAGACCCATTCACCTGGACAATCCTGCCCCAGGGGTTCAGAAACAGTCATCTGTTTGGCCAGGCCTTACCCAGAGACCTTCCCAGCACTACAAGTCTCGGAGTCATACAGCTGACCTCCACTGGTAACGTTTTTCCATCATTGGGGTCCTCACCCAGCCCCTAGGGCCAGACTTCACTCCAGTAGCCTACCTGTCCTAACAGCTTGATCCCACGGTTTGGGGACTGCAGCCCTGCCTCTGGGCTCTGGCTGCAGCTGCTGTTCTCATCATGGAGGCCCAGAAGATCTGCCTCCAGCTACTCTTACAGGTGTTCTCCATCATAGACCACAGGATCTTCTGTCACACTGATCCTGATCTCTCCTCGACCCTCTCACATGCAGGAACTCCATCTCCTGTTCCTCCAGAGTCATGACATCTCCCTAACCCAGTCCCCATCCCTGAACCCAGCCACTCTCCTTCCTGCTGCCTCCACCCAAATTGCAGCAAAGCACTTCTGCCCCCAAGTTTTCAGAGACCCTGAGTGCCTCTCTTCCTGCCCCATGTGTGCAGCTGCCTCACCCCAGGCAGCTGCTCTGGAAAGCCTCCACCCAAACTGCAGCAAAGCACTTCTGCAGGAAGAGATGGCCTGAGTGCCTCTCTTCCTGCTCCACGTGTACAGCTGCCCCACCCTAGGCAGCTGCTCCTGAAACATGCTGACAGGTTTCTGCCCAGGCCAGAACCAACTGACCAAGCCTCCTGAGGACCACCCCTCCACCCCGGGAACTCAGTTCCCCCCACCGCAGCCAGACTACTTGGCGATCCATCGTGGCATCACCTCTCCAGACTCAAGAGGACCCCGGAGCAGCATCACTTGTATAAATGTGAGGTGTTGGGCCCCACTAAGGCCCACCTTAGTCGCCCTCTCCGTCCTCCTCCTCCTCCTCCTCTTCCTCCCAGCCCTGGGCAACCTCCATGAAACCTATGACAAGGACAGCACATGCGTCACCCGGCAAGTAGGAGCTCAGGACAGCCCTCTGGTCAGACACCAGGCAGAGATCCTGATTGCTGTCAACCTCCGTGTCCAACAGTGGCCGACCATATGCCTGCTCTGCTTACAACCAGTGGAACCCAGACAGGTGTAATTGACATGTCAACACCTATGGGGGTTCCCGCTGGTCAGGTTGTGTCATCCATGATGCCTACAAAGAGGTCAGGTCTGGCCCGTTTTTCTGGAAGGACGGGACCTTCAACATCAGGGTCCAGGATCCCTGGAACCAGCGATGGGTTGTGGGCATTATGGGAAAACTGTATTGGAGTGGTTGGAGCTCGACCCCTTCAGGGACCATTTATATCTCCCGGGAGTATGTCACGGCCCAGGAGGCCCAAATCCAGGTCTCCAAAAGCATCCTACAGGCTGAACAGTCCCTTAAAGGGAAGCTGCCTGATTCCCCCCAGGTAGAAGTCCTGTCTTCTGGGCTCCAACTTATCCAACTTTACTATTCCTTAATGAGAACCGCACCCTGCCCAATGTCTCGCACTGCTTTTTATGTGTCTCTCTCTCCAAAGACCTTGGCTGGCTGTCATCCCACTCATGACTCCTCCAGGAACCCAAGGACATGGTGAATGTCAGCCTCCCCTGGCTGGCATT
Organism: Nyctalus aviator; assembly: GCA_036971965.1. Classification (NCBI taxonomy): domain Eukaryota; kingdom Metazoa; phylum Chordata; class Mammalia; order Chiroptera; family Vespertilionidae; genus Nyctalus; species Nyctalus aviator. Next base: position 67,427,105 of record CM072930.1, on the reverse strand, counting down.
CCCCTCTGGGAACCCAAAACTCCAGAACCCAGCTTCTCCCCACAGATATGCTACCAGACCAGCAACCTGGTAACTGGGGGACGGGTCACCTGGAACTGTACCCAAAGCCACATCACAGCCAGTCCCACGAAGGCTAGCCCGGGCACCTTCTTTTGGTGCAATGGCACTGTAAGCAACTGCATAAACTCCTCTGACCCGGGCCTTGCTTCATGGTCACAGTAGTTCCCCAACTAACCTTGTATGGAGAGTCGGAGCTCGCCTGCTTGCTCCCTTCATCCCACCCCCGAGCCCGCCGGGCCGCCTTCCTCCCTGTCACGTTAGGGGTAAGTATCGCTGCCTCAATAGGCCTAGCTGGGGGGCCCTGTGTAACAGTATAATCCCTGCTCAGGATTTCAGTGACAAACTCCAGATAGCCCTGGAGTCTACCACTACAAGTAACATCAGTAGCCCAAATAGCCCTGCAGAACCGAAAGGCCCTACACCTTCTTACTGCGGAAAGAGGAGGAACCTGCATGTTCCTTCAAGAAGAATGCTGCTACTACATCAACGAGTCCGGAGTGGTGGAACAGAACGTGCAGACCCTGACTAAGCTGAGTGAAGAATTACGTGCAAGACACTTGCAGGACAACTCTCTTTTCGGCTGGCTCCAAAGCCCTTTAGCTACCTGGATCCTACCCTTGATAGGGCCCCTAGTTCTCATCTGTGTCTTTTTTCCCCTAGCTCCCTGCCTCCTCAAATTCATTAGCTCCCAGATTGCTGAAATGTCTCGGGTGACTGCAAACCAGCTCCTGCTCCATCCCTACACTCGGCTGCCCTCCAGCCCGCCTCTGCCTGACTCTGGCCTCTGACACACCCCACTCTCTTCGTTATCCCTGGTCAGCAAAGAAACAGTTAGATGATTTCGCCGTCCCCTATCACTAAGAGGCTGGGGAGGCAGGGGGGGAAGCCCAGAGCTGATGCAAGCATCTGCAAAACCCCTGAATCCTGCCCAGACTTTCAATTTTTTTTTTAAAAAAAATATAATCAAAGAGTTTGGAATATAAGATTCTCCCTCTTCCCAACTGGTGGGCGGAGTTATGACATTACTGGCATATGTCACAGAGACATCACCAAGACATTGAGCCTTCAATCAGCACCTGCCAAAGTGTCCTGGAGCCCACCCCTTCCTGTTCTGCCCTGGGTCCAACCCTCTCCTGTTCCTCCCCTTAAAAAGACCCCCAGACCAGCCACGTGCTGCTGATCCTCCATGTCCAGGTGGCAGCCCGGCTGGGTCCATCCCCCCTCCCAACTCCTTCAATTCTGATTTCTCTGCATCCGTAATGAGTCCCGCTCATTACTGGGGAATAAACTTTACTTTAAAACTCCTTGGTGGTCAATTTCCTGCGCCTCCAACCTTACATATCGTCACTTACAGTTTTTCCCAAACTTTGCAGGCATCTTTGTAAATAGTCCCTTTACCACACGCTTCTCAAATGACCCACTCTGAGCATGCTGAGTGTGCCATCTGTTTTCTGCCGGGATCACGACAGCTAGAGTGTTTCTTTGGGAATCATAATAAGCCTTACTCTGACTGCAAAAAACAGTTTTCAGTCAGCTGTAAGCAGGGTACATTTTCCGGCTTCTGGGACTGTCCTTTAAATGATGGATTTTATCTACAATATATTTACTGGACAGACTGAGTTCTCATTATTTTTGAGGTGAAAATGTATTAATTAGAGTAACGTCTGGTTGTAAGCGACAGAATACGTGAAATGACATAAGTTTCTTTCTCACATAAACATCTAGGCTGCACTCACCTCTTCCCATGACCACACCAACATTACAACTAAATTATGGAACCATCAGCCTGGAGCACCATCCTAAGACTCGCTGAACAGAAGTCCTATAACTAAGGAAAAAATGGAGAAACCTCGTAGGAAGGGCAGAAACACAAAAGGGGCTGGCCCCACACCACATGAGAGGTGGAGAATCCCGAGGGATATCTCAGCTGCAGAGGTCTCTCAGACCCATCCAAGGCTTCCCAGCCTGGAACACCAGTGCCAGGAAGAGGAGGCCATGTAATATCTGACTGTAAATATCAGTGGAGTTTCCACCATCCTCATGAAATGGAAAGCTGCTAGAAACCCAGACATCTTCTTAAAGGGCCCACATACAGAGGGACAGTGGCTAAGGGGGTGCCAGAAATATGCACGGCAGTTGGGTGCTACCTTTCCTATGTTGAGCTGGGGCCAATTTAACCTACATTAGCCTAGCTCCAGCCTGAGGACTCCATGAAACTTGGCCAGACCTCAAGGTCTGCAGGCCCTACGTGGGTGTCAGCTGTACCCTGAGACTTTTGCTGAGGAAGAATTAACATTGTTAAAATGTCCATACTACCCAAAGCAATTTATAGATTCAATGTAATCCTATCAAAATACCAATAACGTTTTTTCACAGAACTAGAACAAATAATTATATAAAATCACAAAGACCCTGATTAGCCACAGCAATCTTGAGAAACATGAACAAACTTGGAGGTATCATGCTACTTGACATCAAACAGAATTGAGAACCCAGAAATAAAATGATGCCTTTATGGTTCAATTAATCTATAACAAAGGAGGCAAGAAATATACAATGGGGTAAAGGCAGTCTATTCAATAAGTACTATTGAGAAAACTGGACAAATACATATAAAAAATGAAACTAGACACCTTCTTATACCATATACAAGAATAAATTCAAAATGGATTAAAGACTTAAATATAAGACCCCAAATCATAAAACTCCTAGTAGAAAACAGAGGCAGTAAATTTCCTAACATTGCTCTTAGTACTATATATATTTTTCCTGATACATCTCCTTGGGTAAAGGAAACAAAGGAAAAAATAAATAAATGGGACTATTTCAAATTGAATTTTTGCATAGAAAAGGAAATGTCAACAAAATAAAAAGATAACCAGCTTGTCCTGGCCAATGTTCTAAGTGGTTAGAGTATCAGTCTGTGCACTGGAGGGTCAAGGATTCAGTTCCCTACCTGGGTTGAAAGTTCAATCCCCACTCCTGGGGGCACATGTAGGAGGCAACCAATCAATGTGTCTCTCTCACATAGATTCTCTCTCTCTCTCTCTCTCTCTCTCTCTCTCTCTCTCTCTCTCTCTCTCGTCTCTCTCATCAATAGGAAAAATACCCTTAGTCTTCCAGTGAAGATTTAAAAAGACATCCTACTGAATGAGAGAAGATATTTGCCAATAATACATCTGATAAGGGGTTAATATCCAAAATTTATAAAGAACTCATACAACTCAACACACACACACACACACACACACACACACACTCCCCCAAACAATCCAATTAAAAATGAGCAGAGGCCAAAACCGGTTTGGCTCAGTGGATAGAGCGTCGGCTTGGGGACTGAAGGGTCCCGGGTTCGATTCCGGTCAAGGGCATGTACCTTGGTTGCGGGCATATATCCCCAGTAGGGGGTGTGCAGGAGGCAGCTGATCGATGACTCTCCCTCATTGATGTTTCTAACTCTCTATCTCTCTCCCTTCCTCTCTGTACAAAATCAATAAAATATATTTATTTAAAAAAATGAGCAGAAGACCTGAATAGAAAATTCTCTAAAGATGACAAACAGATGGCCAACAGATATATGAAAAAATGCTCAATGTCACTAATCATCAGAGAAATGCAAATTAAAACCACAAGGAAATATCACTTCATACCTGACAGAATGGTTGTCACCAATAAATCAACAAACAACAAGTGTTGGTGTGTATGTGGAGAAAAAGAAATCCTTATGTTCTGTTGGTGGGATTGCAAATTGGTACGGCCACTATGAAAAATAGTATGGAGGGTCCTCAAAAAATTAAAAAATAGAACTACTATTTGGTCCAACAATTTCATTCCTGGGAATATAGCTGAATAAATCCAAAACACTAATTTGAAATTATATATGTACCTCTATGTTCATTGCAGCATTATTTACAACTAGAGGCCCCAGTGCATGAAATTCATGCATGGGGGCGTGTCCCTTAGCCCAGCCTGCACCCTCTCCAATCTGGGACCTCTAGGGGGAAGTCTACATGCTGGTTTAGGCCCAATCCCACAGGGATTGGACATCCTTCTCATAATCTGGGACTGCTGGTTCCCAATCACTTGCCTGCCTGCCTGATTGCCCTTATCTGCTTGTGCCTGCTAGTCTGATCACCCCTAACCACTCCTCTGCCAGACTGATCATTGCCTAACTGCTCCCCTGACAGCCTAATTGCCCCCAACTGCCCTCCCCTGCCAACCCAGTTGCCCACAAATGCTCTCCCCTCTAGCCAGTTCACCCCCAACTGCCCTCTCCTGCCAGCCTGGTTGTCCCCAATTACCCTCCCCTGCTGGCCTGGCCACCCCAACTCCCTCTCCTGAAGGCTTGGTTGCCCCTAACTGCTCTCCCCTGCTGGCCTGGTCACCCTTAACTGCCTTCCCCTGCTGGCCTGATTTTCCACAACTTCCCTCCCCTGCTGGCCATCTTATGATTACATGGGGGTGGCCATCTTGTGCAAGGGTGTGATGGTCAATTTGCATATCACCTCTTTATTATATAGGATAGCCAAGTTTTTTAAGCAACCCAAATGCCCATCAATAGATGATTGGATAAATAAGAGGTAGCACTATATACAATGGAATATTACTTGGCTATAAAAAGAATAAAATCTTACCATTTGCACAACATGGATTGATCTAGAGGGTAGTATGCTAAGTGAAATAAGTCAGACAGAGAAAGACAAATATATAATTTCATTTATATGTGAAATCTAAAGAACAAAACAAACAAAAACAGATTCAAGAATACAGAGAACAAACTGAAGGTTGCTGTTCTTGGTCTTTTGATTCTCTATCAATGTGAGCATTGGCTAATAAGGTACTAAGAAAACTCTGCTGAAATTTTGATTGGAATCACATTGAAATTAGGTATAAATTTGGAGGGTGATGATGTCTTTACAAAACTGAGTTTTCCCTTCCTAGACAGGTGCATATATTTCTATTTATTTAGCTATTCATAAATATTTTCCAATAATGTCCGTTAATTAATGAATTGTCTGTCTAGAATTAGTCCTAGCTAACTTTACCCCTATTTTTTTCTATTATAAATGGTTTAAAAAGAAAAAAAAATTCATTTAAAAAAATCAGCAAGGAATTACTTTACCTCATATAAAGTTATTCAAAGGTAAGCCAAACATGGGCATGTTCTATTGTGCTATAGAAGGCCAGGCTCCTTGGGTCTTCCTCTTGCACCATGGCTCTGACTTATCCCCTTGGCCATAATCTGGCTCCTCCAGCTGGAGGGGTGGGGTCCTGATCCCAGGAAGGAAGGAATGAATTGGAAGAAGGAAGGAGAGAATGCTGGCAAGACTGACCACTTTATCTCTAGGAATGCTTTTTGCCTTAATGTCTGATTTTAACAGAGCTGTACCAATTTATTTGTTATAAATGTTTTCCATCCTATTACTCTCAATCTTTCCATATCCTTGTTTTAAACATGTTTCTTATAAATAGTACCTGGGTGAAGTTTACAAAATACAGTGGGCCAGCAACTCTCGATGCTGGGAATGGGCTTGCTCTTGGCTGACTCTCCACTGCCTCCCCAACCAAAGGAAATTCATTGGAATAACTAAGTGCGAAGTTGGGACCAACAATGTAAGAGTTTATTATCATCCTGCTCAAGAGGGGACATGAAATGGGACAGTATGGTGGAGGAGTGCAAGAAATAGGTGAGAGGCACTGTGAGGGTTGTTGGACAGGGTGTGGCTGTGGCCCTGGCTGTGGGGCAGGACAACTGGGGTCACTAGAAGGTCTCATTTCCTTGGTCTGGTTCTTACTCAAGGAGTCAGATGCAGGGACATGGGTGCAGAAGGAGCTCCAGGCATGAGTACTCAGGAGAGGCAGGGCTAGATTATACTTGCTCCCAGTAGTGGCTTCTGGTCTTTTTTCTAAGGGAGAAAGAGGAAGAGGAAGAGAAGAGGAGAAGGAGGAGATGAGCCAACACAGAGGGGAAGAGGAAACACAAATTCTCTCCTCAAAGGCAGCTTAGTTCTGGAGCCAACCAGATCCATCCTCATCCTCATAATACCAAATGCAAAGGGCGCCAAAGTCCCACTATGGGTATGGATTTCCCTGGATTCCTGGGGTCTTTGGCCTGGGGTCATGTGGTCAGGAACAGTGGCTCTCTGGGCTGGGACATCACTGGGGTAGAAAGACAGGCATGATGTTCTTGGGACTCACTGTCATGGGGCATTTTCTCTTGCCTAGCAGCCCACTCTCCATTCTATCTCTTAGCTGCATAGCCTCCTGTCCCAAACACACAGACACATATGTCGGGACTCACCTCCTTGGGTTGGAGTCTTCTCCAGCAGTACAGAAGTATAGGGGTCAGAGAAGTCAGAAGCAGCAGAACCCAGATACTCAACAGCATGGCCTTAAGGCCAATGGTCAGGGCCTGAGAACAGAGGAGCAAAGCTGCAGGCACCAGAGTGACTGTTGCCATCTGTGATCTGTCCCTAGCCTCATCACTGACACACAGACACCCTCCACCCTGGTCTGTAGGGGGCTGGAGGGGACTAAGGAAGGAGCACTGTGTGTGGCAGGGTCAACAGGTCTAGTGTACAAGAGCACCCAGAGGTCCCTCTCCTTGAGCCTCAGCATCCTCATCTGAACAGGAATAGGCCTGGGCTATGATTTGGTTTCCCAACTGCCCCGAACTTGACAAGACTCAGGGAAAAGGTGCATTCATGTCTTTGCAGCACCTCACACACTGGGGATATTGATTCACTTACTGTTGTTTCAGTGTTTGTGTTCCCACTAGGCTGTGACACCCACAACCGCAGGAACTATTTCTGTTTGTTCAACCCCATCATCTGTGGTGACAGTAGTCAAGGTTGGTGCAGAAGAGGTGACACTGTTTTGGATGCACTGTCTGTGCTGCTCATCTCCCTTGCCCACCTACCTTGCTCAGGTCCAGGTAGAACAGGCACTGGTGCTGCCTGTTGGCTTCTTCGGGAGTGCTGGTGGGGAGGGTAGGTGCCCAGGGGCAGCGAGTAGGCGCCCAGGATGGGGGGCTAGTACACAATTCCTGTTAAAACACATAGCTTAATTCCTGGAAATAATAAGCTCCAGTGTAGATGGCTGCAATGGCCGTGGTGAAAGCTGCCAGGGCGAGCAGGGTCCTCAGCAGGGCCTGGGATGAGGAGGAGACAGGGAGACCTCATGATTCAGTCTCTCTTGGGGACCAATGCGGGGGAAGGGGGTTCAATGGGGTGGGCGGGAGATTTGGGGTGGCCTCCAGCTTCTGCCTTTCCCAGAACTCACCCAGCAGGTGCCACCCCATTTCTCATAAATGAAGCAAATGACTCCAGCCAGCACAGACACATAAGCCCTTCTAGCTGCCTGAATCTCTGTCCCTCTGTAACTCTCACAGGTAGAGCTGGCCTTGCCCCAGAACATATGTTGGCTGGGAGTTTTGAGCTAAGCTAGCAGTGAGGGAAGGTAGCAATGAGGGTGTCGAGGCCTGGATGACTCCTCAGGCTGCGGGACCCTCTGTTTTAGTGACATTAAAGGTGCTAGTGGTCAAGCCAGGTGTGAACTCTCTCTTTCTCCAAAGTCTTTCTCTTTAAGCCACACCAGTACTTTCTTCAAGTTCATGTGGAAGACCTGGGCTGTTGGAGAAGTTCTCAGTTCAGGATGAGTCTGCCCTGCCTCAGGTTGGTGCCTGTCCCCACACTGCTCTGCTCCTGAGTTCATGGAACAGGAAGTCTGGTCCATCTGGTGGATGGATGGTGACTTCGGCCCCTCTTTCAATAAATATGTTTTGCTGTTATTTTGTGAGTGTGTATGAGTTTGCGAAGTGGCTTCAATCCCACCATGACCTGCCCACCAAGCTGCCACTGCAGATCACACCCCTCCCATCTGTTGATATTAGCTGTTGTCCTTCAATGACACCCACATGGTTCCTGTGGGGCAGAACTTGCAGAGGGCACTGTGAAAGGACTAGGAGGTGGCCTTCTCTGTGGGCCTACACCCTGCAGCGCAGGATGCCTCCCATCTCTATGCAAGTGTCTGATGATTAGCTGGGGCCTAGATACTTAGTTTATATTTGCCGTTGAAAGTGGGGAGAGGCAGCCAGCTTGGTGGGGGAGGCCCTGGGCAGAGATCTGGGAGAGCTGACTTATGCCACTACTTTCCTTGACTCTTTAAAAAATTAAAAAAAAATTATTGATTTTAGAGAGGAAGGGAGAGGGATATATATATATATATATATATATATATATATATATATACATCAATGATGAGAGAGTTATTGATTGCCTGCCCCCTGCAAGTCCCACACTGGGGATCAAGTCTTCAACCTGGACATGTGCCTGGATTAGGAACCAAACCATGACCTCCTGATTCATAGGTCAACACTCAAACACTGAGCTATGTCGGCGGACTGGTTCTTTTCTCATCTGTTGAAATGGGATCGGCCTCGAGAACTTAGGGTCTTTTGGGTTGCCAACATTCCACAGTACCACATTGATGGTGGCGGTATTGGTGGTGTTGGGCAGTCCCTTCTGATAGGTCCACTGACCCGCCCGCCATCCTCTGGCCCCACTCACCACAGCCCCTGTCCAGATGCCAGCGACCCATCTGGCCATGGAATACGGGTAATTGTTGGAGAATGCGATGCAGCCAAGTCCTCCCAGGACCCCACTCATCAGCCCCAGCATGATTTGTACCACCTGAAAGATGAAGAGCTTAGCCCCCCAAGAAACTGGCCCCCAAGTCTCAGAGAAGCTTTAAGAACCTGCTGCTCCAGGTGCTCACTGTGAGAATCCCATACAAGAGGAAGAGAGGAAGGTAGAGAAAGAGAGGTGAGGGAGGGACAGGAGACTGAGGAAGGGGTGCCGACCATTCTGTATCTGGCCCAGGGGAGAGTCTGGGTTCTGGGTTCCACAGGCTGGGACTTTCAGTGGTCAGCTCTCTAGCCCTCAGTGTACCCTACCTACAGTTTTCACCAGGAAGGCCAGCTAGTGATGAAGAAAGCTAAAAACAGAGCAGGGGAATGAGCTCTAGGCATTAGATACAACAGACTCAATGTCCTATTCAGATTGATGCTGCAGAGAGTGATCGTGGTGAGAGAGGGAGACTCTCCTTTCACGATATAGGGGCCTGGGTCCTCCCCTGCTCCCCACAGCTTTGCTCACTAAGGAGGCCACGAGCAGCCGTCTGTGTCCTGGGGTCCAGGAGGTGGTGTTGGGGGCAGAAGGCCACAGCAGGCAGCTCAGGTTCAGCACAGGCTCCTGGTGGATGTGCACATCGATGTGGGTGGGCATGGGGGCCTCAGGGGCCTCCTCACCCCCTTCTGCTGTGCTCATGGTCCTGGACATGCGGCTGGAAGAAAAGTTGGCAGATTTTCACAGATTCCACTGGAATTGGGGACTGGTGGTGCTCCCCCCTCCGCGCCCCCCCCCCCCCCCGGTCCTGGAACAGCCTTCCAGAGCCCCTCTCCAGGGGTGAGGGGTGTTGTGGCAGGGCAGTCCCTAGAACCTCCCCCTTCATCCCAGATCTGCTCTGTCCCCAGTCTTCCTCCCAGAGCCTCAGGATCTGGACCAATCAGTGCCTGCCTCCTTCCTTTCTCCCTCTCTGCTCCCTTGGGGCCATTGCACCCCCCACCCCCCCTTTGCTCTGGCTCCTCTCTCAGCCTTTTCCCGGGCCTTCAGGTTGCAGGACAGAACCCCAGTCCCTACTGCCTGTTGAGCTTCTGTTGCTGCAGCTGGGCCTGGGGACACCCCTCAGCCCCCCAAGACCTCCCTCTCCACCAGTGGCCACTCAGCCAGCCATGTGGGATCTGGTGAAGCCCCTCCACCCCTGGGATGGACTGTATTGTGGGTGAAGGTAGAGTTAAAAGGGCAGACTGACTGGGCATCAAACAGGGACACAGGTGGCATCCATTCTTGCCACCTTCCTGGAGTCACATTCTCTATGTCATTGTTGTTCTCTCCTTCTCTCCCTCCCTCCCTCCTTCCCAGCAAGTTCTGAAGGGTGAGGCTGCAGAGGCTGTGAGGGGCAGCAGGATGGAATTCCCCTGGAGTGGGGTCCTGTGAGCAGGTCTGTGGGAAAGTGCTGGGGCTGGGGGTTGCCTCATCTAAGCTCCCAGGAATTGGAGGCCAGCGGAGCAGGGAGGCCAGGAGGAGCTGAGCACTGAGACCAGGCTGAGGGTGATCTAGCATCAGGAAGGAGCAGCAGAAAGGGAGTGGTTGGGCTTTAGCAAGCAGTATCCTGGCATCCAGCTGGGCAAAGGGGCCCCTCTGGGGTTTTCCAAGGTTGAGTGGATCACCAGGAGCCAGATGGCTTTGCCTGTGCTGTGGATGTGTTTGCCCAGTGTGTGTGCAGTCTGAGTAGGTACGAGTGTGCGAGTGTGTGTGTGTGTGTGTGTGTGTGTGTGTCTGTGTGTCTGTGTGTGTGTCTGTGTGTCTGTGTGCTCTGCTGTCTCCAGCCACCTGATTATCTGCTCAAGACAGAACCCCCAAGAAGGGCCCCAGCTGTTTTCTGGGAAGTTGTGATGCTGAAGGTCAGACCCCATCTTCTCTCCCCCTTCTGTCAGCTCTTCTCCCTCCCACTCGAAAGCAGGTCCTCAAGTCCAGGCCAGCCTCTCCCAGCCCTGCTCTGTGGGGTGCCAACTCCCAGGGGACAGCAGGTGAGCGGGGCCCTGACAGCCCAGGTGGCCCCTCACTGCAGGATCTCTATCTCTCTGAGTCCCCCAGACCAATCTCTAAAGCCCCATTCTATTTCACAGGATGTTATTATCTCTCCATTCCTGTTCCCATAGGATTGGCTGGATGGGAGGGGAGCTGTGTCTGGCATGTGCCAGTGCCTCAAGCCTTTATTCTGGGTGGGGTGGCTGAGGCTCAGGTGGTTGGGCAGTGAAAGATTCCTTCAGAGTGTGGCCTGGTCCCCTCTCCCCAGCTCCAGGGGATCCTGGTCCCCTCTCCCCAGCTTCAGGGGATCCTGGTCCCCTCTCCCCAACTCCAGGGAGTTGGCAGTAGGAAAGAGCCCATAGCCTGGAGACAGGGTGGTGTGGTGGGAAATCTTCATGGGGCTGGCCTGGTTTGGAGGAAGAGCAGGGGGCTAGGAATTGGCATGGAATGGAGTACCCAGAGGGCTCAGAGTTAGCTGGAGCTGAGGCATATTCAAGACTGTGGCATGATGCTGACAGGGGGCCTGCAGGGAAGTTGTTGGAATCCGGGTTGGACTTCCTTGCGTGCGTCTGTGACAAAATTGGAAGCTCCTTGTGTGTCTGCAGAATTGTCAACCACCTGTACTTTATACTTTAAAGGAGGACAGATCGGTGAGAGTGGACCTGCTCTCAAAAGCACATAGATACAAATGGGAAGACTTTAGGAATCCTGTGGTTGCTGCTGTTGAATAATATTACGATAGAAACAGCGATACTTAAGTAGGATGTCTGCTACAATCACCCACAGAGGATTTCTTTTGGAACTAGGCAAGTTGATTCTAATGTGCATATGGAGAAGTAATATAGCAAACATGGCTGTGCAAAAAAATAATATTGGGGGGGAGGTTTGTTGTGAAATAGCTCAACTAAATATTAAACTCAATAGTCATAATTAAATTTTTGGCCATGGTGCATGACTCATCAGACACACCAATGGGTAGAATATCAAGATTAGAATAATCCTGAATTCCTGTGACAATTTCATTTTTGTTCAGGGAGCATTTAATTTTATTTTTAAAAATAATTGTTATTTTTCAACTATAGTTGACATGTAATATTATATTAGGTTTATAACACAGTGATTAGACATTTATATAGTTTATGATATGATAATCCCAATAGGTCTAGTATTCATCTGACACCATATGTAGTTATTATAATAGAATTATTATTTTAAAATTTCACCTTAAACATTTTTAATTGATTATAGAAACACCAATGAGAAAGAAACATCAATTGGCTGCCTCCTGCATGCCCCCAGGGATCAAGCCTGCAACCTGAGCATGTGCCCTAACTGGGAATCAAACTGTGACCTCTTGGTTCATGGGCAGATCCTTAACCACTGAGCCATGTCTACCGGGCTATTACAATATTATTGACTCTATTCACTATGATGTATTTTACATCCCTGTGACTGTTTTTATAGCTTGCAATCGGCATATCTTAATCCCTTCCAGTTTTTCTGCTTATTTCCCCTGCCCCTTTACCATCTGGCAACCATCAAAATGTTCTCTAAACCTATGAGTTTGTTTCTGTTTTGTTTGTTTATTGATTATTATTATTATTATTTTTTAAAAAGAATCTATGTATACATGATATAGTATGGCATTTGTTTTTCTCTGTCTGACTTATTTTACTTAGCACAGTACCCTCTAGGTTAATCCATGTTGTTATAGATGGCAAAATTTGATTATTATTTTACTAGAGGCTTGGTGCATGAAATTTGTGCACAGGAGATGGGGGAAGAAGGAAGGGTTGGTCCCCTCTGTCTGGCCTGCACCCCTCTCACAATCTGGGATCCTAACAGCTCACCTGCCTGCCTGCCTAATTGCCCCTAAACACTCTGCCTGACTTCCTGATCACCCTTAACCATGAGTGGCTGCCTGGGCCTAGGACCATCCCTCCCTCCCTCCCTCGCAGCCTTGGGTGGACAGGTGCCTGGGCCGGGGTCTGTCCCTCTCTCCCTCCCTTGCAGCCTTGGGTGGGTGAGTGAGTGTCTGTAGACTCGGCTTTGTCCAGAAGGATGGAAGGAGGTATAGAACGATTTCTGGCCTATCTAATTAGCATATTACCCTTTTATTATATAGGATTGCTGAGTAATATTTCATTGTGTATATGTACCTTCTCTTCTTTATCCATTTGTCTATCCATGGACACTTAGATTGGTTTCATATCTTGGCTATTGTAAATAATGCCCCAATGAACATAGGAATGCATATGTCTTTTCAAATTAGTGTTTTGGGTTTCTTTGGGTAAATATCCAGAAGTGGAATTGTTGGATCTTTCTTTGTCTCTTGTGATAGCCTTTGTTATAGACTTTGTAGGTATTACTACTCCAGCTTTTTAAAATTGCCATTTGCATGAAATATATACTTTTTTCATCTGTTTACTTTAAGTTTGTGTGTGTCTTTCAATCTGAAGTGAGTATCTCGTAGGTAACATATGTATGGGTCTTGTTTTATTAACCATTCAACCACCCTATGTCTTTTGATTAGAACATTTAACCATTTACATTTAAAGTAATTACTGATAGGTATGTAGTTATTGCCATTTTATTATTCATATTTTTTTAATCTTTTTACTTCTTCTTCTTGAAGAAGTTCCTTTAAGATTTCTTGTAATACTGGTTTGGTGATGATTAACTCCTGAAGTTTTTTCTTGCTTGGGAAGCCCTTTATCTCTCCTTAATTTTAAATGATAGCTTTACTGGAAGAGTAATCTTTGTTGCAATTTCTTTCTTTTTATCACGGAATATTTTGTGCCAATCCATTCTGGCCTGCAAAGTTTCTGTTGAGAAATCGACAGTCTTATGGGTGCTCCCTTGAATGTAATTAACTGCTTTTCTCTCTTTGTCTTCAACCATTGGCATTTTAATGATGTGTCTTGGTGTGGGCCTCTTTGGGTTTCTCTCATTTGGCTCTCTCTGCTTCCTGGATTTGTATGTCTATTTCCTTCACCAAATTAGGGAAGTTTTCTTTTTTCTTAAAAAAAATATTTTTATTGATTTCAGAAAGAAAGGGAGGGTAGAGATAGAAGCATCAATGATGAAGAGAATCATCGATTGGCTGCCTCATGCATGCTCCTAATTGGGGATCAAGCCTGCAACCCAGGCATACACCCTGACCAGAATCAAACCCAGGACCCTTCAGTCCATAAGCAAACACTCTATTCACTGAGCCAAACCAGCTAGGGCTAAGTTAGGGAAGATTTTTTGTCATTATTTCTTTAAATATGTTCTCAATCTCTTGCTCTCTTGTTTCCCTGTGATATGAATGTTGTTATACTTGACGTTCACAGGTCCCTTAAACCAGTAGTTGGCAAACTAATTAGTCAACAGAGCCAAATATCAATAGTACAACGATTGAAATTTCTTTTGAGAGCCAAATTTTTTAAACTTAAACTTCTTCTAATGCCACTTCTTTAAAATAGACTCACCAAGGCCATGGTATTTTGTGGAAGGGCCACACTCAAGTGGCCAAAGAGCTGCATGTAGTTTGCGAGCCGCAGTTTGCCGACCACGGCCTTAAAGTATCCTCATTTAAAAAAATTCTTTTTCCTTTTTGCTGTTCTAATTGGGTGTTTCCCAATACCTTGTCTTCCAAATCACTGATTTGATATTTTTCCTCATCTTCTATACTGTTGATTCCTGTAACATATTCATTACAATTATTGTATCTTTCATTTTTTACTGATTCTTTTTAATGTTTTCTATCTCCTTTTTAATGTTTTGTTAAAATTCTCACTAAGTTCATTGGATATCATTGTAAACAGTGTTTTGAATTCTGTATCTGGTAAGTTGCTTGTCTCCATTTTGTTTAGTTATTTTTCTGAAGTTTTATCCTGTTCTTTCATTTGGAACATGTTTCTTTATGTCCTCATCTTGACTGCCTCCTTGTGTTTGTTTCTATGTATTAGGTAGAGCTGCTATGTCTCCCAGTGTTGGTAGAGTGGCCTTATGAAATAGGTGTCCTGTGGGGCCTAGTGGGGCAACCTACCTGGTCACTTGATCCAGGTGTTCCAGGAGTATTACCTTGTGTGGGCTGGGTTTGCCCTCCTATTGCAGTTGAGCCTTTGTTGTTATTGGCATGATTGACCCTCATGCTGATTGACTGTGAGGACGGGCTGTGACTATAGCTGAGTTGCTGTTGTGCAGGGGCTGATATCATGGAGCAAGATTTACTTTAGTGAGGCTCTGGTGCCTGCAAAGTCCTCCTTCTTGGTGTGTCATTTGTGGAGGTGGTTATGTGGTGCTCTAGTGTTGTTTGAGCTGGCCACCAGGTTTGTTGGTTCTGGGGCCTCTTGGGAGGGGCTTTGGTTCAGGCAAGGTCAGTGGCTGCCTCTGCCCTGCCCATGGCCACCTGGTATGAGCTACAAGTGATCTACAGGTGGTTGGTGCTTTTGCTGAGATTGGAGGTGCGTGGGAGAGGCTAAGCTATGAACAAAGGCTGGCTGCTACTACTGCCAAGATTGGATTTGCTTATTAAGAGATACAGGGCATGCTTGCTCATTCAAGTTGGATGGGATCTCAGGAAATCACTAGGATGTGGTGAACAGCAGTTTTCTGACCATGAACCAGGTTGATGGAGACTCAGATATGGTACTCACTTGCTGGCTCTGTGGGTGGGGGTCTCAGTAAAGGAATAATGGCCTCTGCCAGCACTTTTGTCTGGGAGAAAACTGAAGCCAGATAATTCACTTCATCCCTGTATATCCCTCATTTTGAGCTGCTGCCCCAGCACTGGAGCTCAGAGTGAGTCAGAGTAAGTCTATGCACAGGCCCTTTAAGAAGAACTGCATGGGGCTTCAGCAGCCTCCATCTCCCTTAGTCTCAATCCCCGCTGGTTTTTAACAGCCAGAAGTTATGGGGACTTCTCTTCCCAGCACTGGAACCCTGGGATTGGGGTCCTGATGTGGGGCTGGGACTCCTCACTCCTCAGGGGGAACCTCCATGGCTGAGATATCACTCTTGCTGGAGGTCTAGAAGGGTTCAGGAATCTGGAGAAGGGGTTGAAGTAAATTAATCAAGAGTCCAGAGACAAAACATCAAGTTGGAAGGCATTTTGGGGAGCCAGAGGAGACTTAGCTAAAGAAACCAAGTCCTCCTGTCTCTTTCGACCCCTTGCTTTTTATTAACACAAATTATCCTAAAGCAAGGTAGATATACATATCAAAGGTAAGTTCGGTATACAGTAGGTATTGTTAGATTGTTAGATTGCCTTTGGCTGTTCAGGAGTTTGGCCAGCAGGAGGCAATAACATGTAGATTGAAATGCCCTCAGCTGTCTGGCAGCAAGCAATCATCTATGAAAATCTTTAGGTGTGAGAAAATGCCCTTAGCCATTTCCAACAGGCAATAACATGTAGTTTTAGCTCTGCTGAATACCCAAGTTCCATCAACCTTTTGATGAAACTTCTTGCATTTATGACATGCTGGAATTAGTTTCCGGCACCCTTTGGATTTTAAACTGCCAAATGTGGGTGTGGGACCAGTCCATTTGTGTCTCTGTCCCTCCTACTAGTCTCAATGTGGCTTCTTCTGTACATCCCTAAATAGGACTTCCATTCAGCTAGACTCCAGGCAGTTCTGAATGATGGTTGTTCTGTAGCTTAGTTGTAACTTTAGTGTGGGTGTGGGAGGAGGCAGGTGCAGCCTTTACATATGCCACTGTCCTGAACAGAAGTCTCTCAAATAGCAGAAAGGATTTCTTGATGCCAATGAGAAGCTACATGAATTGGTGGGCAGTTGATCCATACTAGACATAAAGAAAATGAAAATGAATATGATTCAATAATCCATCCCAGAGAAACTTGAGTCCAGGTTCACACAGGGACAAGCACAAAGATGTTCATTACAACAGCAGGTTAGAAGCAACAGGGTGCCCATCACTTTGTCAACAAAAGGACTGGCAACAAGCAAACAGGTGTCTTCAACCAGGGGTGTGGTGAAAGGAGAAACTTTATTCTGAAGAACAGCTTGCAAAACAGGGAAATGCAGCATCTGGTGGAAACCGAAAGTGAGCTTTCAGGGGAGCATTTTAATCGATGGAAGAAAGATGATATATTCCACAGACAGAACATATGTTAACCATCTGAAAAAAGAAGCCCAACCCATGTCTTCCAACTGACAAGAAATAGTTCTGATGGATCAACAACACTGAAAAACCTAAAAACACTTAGAAAACACACACAAAAGAATTCCTTTATCATCTTGAAATGAGATATTCTTTTTAAGTATGATGCAAACCCCCCCCCTCCCCAAAAGATGAAAAACTTTGATTAAATGAAAATATAAGTGAGGTCCAAAAATAAATCACAGATTGTAAAGAAATATTTGTAACTCATGTCATGATGATAATTTTTTTGAACACACAATAAAACTCCTATACAGACCAAAACAAAAAGTAAACTGAGGAGGAAACAGGGTATGAATGGAGCACTCACAATAGGAAAATGAAAATGACTCTTAAACATAAGAAGAGATGACCAACCTCACTCATCCACAAGATAACCACAGATTAGTCACAGAAAGCAGCTTAGAGGTTGCCTGGGGTCAGGGTTGGGGGTTGACTGAAGAGGGGACCATTAGGGGATTTTTGCAACATAGAAATGCTCTATATCTTTATTGTAGTTGTGGTTTCACAAATGTACAAATTTGTCAAAAGTAGTTAATATATACATTTAGAAGGGAGCATTTTATTGGATAAAACTGATTAAAATCTATAATGCAATGTAACTTTCCTGATATTAGTGGGAAAAGATTCAACAGTTTGCTGACACCTTCTGCTGGCCATGAGCAGGGGCACGGAGCACTCTTGACTTTGCTTTTGCATGGGGATTGAATGCACATTCCCATTGACTTGCCAGTTCCATGTTGTTTATGAGAAAAAAATAAATGATCTATAGGGGAGTGCTTAAAAAATTATGATGTATACAGACAATGGGATGCTATGCAGCTATACAAATGAATGAAGGAACATTTTATAGACTGATGCAGGATTATTTTGAATTGGTTCTGGGAACAAATCATTGTGCAATATAGTGTGTGTAGTATCCTGCCATTTGTGGGGAAAGAATATTTTTATATTCTTTTATATGCAAAAAATGTCACTGTAGAAAATGCCATCTGAAAGGCAACTAGGTGGCTGTGAGAGAAAGAAAGGAGAGAGGGTCTTAAAGGTATACGCTTTCATGTCTTTTGAAATTTTTAACCATATGAAACTATTATGTTTAAACACACAGTTGACTCTCAATGTGTGTGGAGCACTGATCTCTGGTGCAATTGAAAATCCACATATAATTTTTGATTCCACAAAACTTAACTAAGAGCATACTATTGACCAGAAACCTTACCAATAACAGAAGCAGTTGAAGACACATATATTGTATACTATATGTATTATATATGCTCTATTCTTACAATAAAATAAGCTAAAGAAATGTTATTAAGAGAATCGTAAGAAAGAGAAAATACATTTACAGGATTAATTGAAAAAAATATTCCGTGTATGGGTGGACCACACAGTTCAAACCCTGGTTGGTCAAGGCTCAGCTGTACATACTAACTCACTGAAATAAACAATACAGATTCCTTTCTTTGTCCAACCCAAGACCCAGACGAAACTGTGTTAGGCCATTGTGGGGAGAGGCCCAAGAAAATATGTGCAGAGCTCCTGAGGTGATTTGCTTTTGCAGCCCAGATCAAGGTCACTATGACATTGATATTGGCACTGGGAAGACCCTTGGGATCTTGACAAAGAGGCTGTTTTCTCTACTTTTCTTCATGCAATGTATTCCTTGTTATCTCACCCAGTTCCCAGACCTCATTTCTGTACATCTTCTCCCCAACAGGCAGGATGGCCCAAAGCATGGTGACTGTGAATGGGGTCGATGTGGCCTCTGTGCTGGCCCAGCCCACCCACTTCAACATCCACATCCACCAGGAATCGTTTTTGACACAACTGCTAAAAGCTGGGGGCTCCCTGAATGAGTTCTTCATTGGCCCTTGGGACACTGGCGCTCCCACGCCCAGGATAAACTATGGGCCACTGGCAAGAGGGGTAAGAGTGGGCTGGAGAGGCATGCAGGCCAGGCGATAAGGACAGTAACTCTCCTTCTTCAATAGGATGCAAAAAAGGAAATGGGTGGAGTTCCCATGAGGATTCACTATTTGTATCCCATCTTGTTTGGGTAAAGAAGATTTGGAAACTTCTCCATGGAGATTTAGATGGAAAGGAATGAAGGAACTCTTCTTTGGTGCAACTGGGCAGTCCCAGCTAGAGGTGGGGGAGGAAACTGGGGGAAGATCCCTGAAGCTGTTCATTTTAATTGAACCTCTATGGGCTGAGGCCTGCAGAAAAGGTCACCTGACAGGCACGTTGGGAGATAATCTCAGGGCTACACAACTTGCAAGTGCTCAGCACCCACCAAAGAATCAGGCAACTACAGAAATTCCTAGAATTAAAGGTAGATTAGGTGATGTCCTTGGGAGGCAGGGAGATGTCCTACAGGGTTGGCAACTGACCTACATCTTGAATGAAGAAGTGGGTTTAGACAGAGAAAGAAAAGAAACTGTAGGCAAAGAGAATGGCCAGAGCAAAGAAGCCAGAGTGCACAGGGCAAGTTCTGGCAGAGTAAAGAGAATGGCTCAACTGAGAATGCAGACCACAGGGCTGAGAGCCTGAGTGACAGGTGAGGAGCCTATCCTGAATCAGCTTTGATAGCAGAAGGGCTGTGGGTGGATTCTGAGCAGGAACCTGGGCTTTAGGCTGCCTCATAGCCAGGAACTGTCCAGGTAAGAAGTGTGGAGGGTCTGCATTTGTGTAGTCATGGCAGCAATGAAGAGGAAAGAGCAGAGTCCAAATCCTTTGTGGATGGGATCTCCAGGACTTAGGAGTGAATAGACTTGGATTACACGGGAGGCGAGGAGTCTAAGAACATGATGAGACTTGGAATGTGGGTGACCAGGAAGTTGGAGCCTTGGAAGTCAGGAGAGGCAGGCATTGGGAGTGCGAGTGGGGTGTGGGATTCAGATGTGACAATTCTGAGATGCTGGCAGGGCATGCAGGAGGTAATGTCCAAGGTGCTGCAATAATTGGGTTCTCCAGGAAGCAGACATGAGTCAGAGTTAGATGGGCATAGGTTTATTGGGGTCCAACAACCTATGAAACAAAAAGAGGGAAGCAAGATTGGGTAGGGGGAGATTTCAGACCATAGTGTAGACCTAACTGGTCTCTACCAGCCCAGTGGGCAGCTGGGGAGCACAGACTGCCCACTACTTAGTTCCCTGCTAGGTGGAAATAGCTCTGCACCACCACCAAGATGAGGGGACCTGAAGGAGCTGACCCCTGTAATCTGTGAGCCAACCATAGTCTTTTCTTGCAGGGGGTCTTTGCAGCCCTAGATAGGATTATGGAATTCCCAAGGGAAAACCATCAGGTGGGATGACAAAGTGTGGTATTTAGGAAAAAGAAATGAAGGACAAAAGCCTAGTATATTAGAGGCCTCATGGATGTTAAGGGAACAGAACCTTCCAGAATCACAGCTACAGAGAGGTCAGGACAGAGGAAAAGGAGAGGAAAGGCACCTCCTAGGAGCTGGGTGGATGCTTCTGGGTACCTGGGCTCATTGAAAGGGGTCTGACTTTTTCCCTGTCTTGCAGGTGACCCAGATATTGCTGGGAGCTGTGAGTTGTGCCTTTGGAGTGTTTCTGTACTTTGGGCCCTGGACTGAGCTGCGTGGCTCAGGCTGCGCCTTCTTGGCAGGATCTGCAGTGAGTTAAGGAAGTGACTGTGAACTCAATGGGAGGCAACTGGTTATGGGCCAGGAGAAAAATTTCTTTGGGTCTGAGTCAGGGTTTTGGGGAAGAGATCAACAACCCAGAGTCCAAATGCCCTTTGCCAACAGGAAGCTTCTTAGGGGGTGAATAAAACCTTCCCTCTCTCCTTTTTTTCTCTTTAAGGCAACATTGGGAAGGGTGGGAGAGTTGTATGACATCAGGTCCATCTGCTAGGTGTCTTTGCCTATCTTTTGGATAATGTTTCAGACTGACTGTTGCGGGAACTGTAGGGAAAAGGGTGGTGTCAGAGATCACTTCAGAAGAGTAACTAGGAGGCCTTTTCTGGTGTCTTCTCTCAGGCTATTATAGCAGGAGCTGGGACCATTGTCCATGAGAAGCAGCAGAGCATTCTATCAGTGAGTCTGGCCCCCATTGCCCCACCTTATCCCCTTCCCCTTTCTGTTTTTCTGCTCCTCTCCCCTTTGGGTCCCACTATCCTGAGATTTTTCCTGGAGGGTTGGTGAGGGTCTCCTCAGGAAGAGGAGATAAGTTTGAGGCCAGGACCCCACAGCTCTGCCATCAACAGAGAGAGTGCATCCTGAACCTCTCTCTTCTAGGGCTAGGTGTCAGGCCTGCTCACCCTAGCTGGCATTGGCACGGCCATGGCTGCCATTGTCCTCTGTGTGAAAAGCATAGCTTGGGAAAGTGACGACCTCTTCAGCTCCCTGTGTGATCGCCCAGCCCCTACCAACACAACCACTGGTTACAAATGGAGGCAGAGAAGCTACTCAGATTGGCTGGAGGATAAGTGTAAGAACTCTATGCAGTTACTGAAGGTGAGAACAGGGAGTCTCATCTTGCAGGGACCCATCATAGCCATTTGTTGTTCCTAAGGAACTGGGCACTGGAGGGCAGAGATGTAGGCTCTTTGAGCTTGGACCTCATCCTAAGTCTTTGGTTCAGGTTTTAGTTTAAGCTGAAGTCATTGCTCAGACCTTCCTAGCATGAATATTTCCTGAATCAAAGCTAATGTGAGGCAAAGTGGAGATCTTTAGAAGTGGGTATCATGGGCCACTCCTCTGTCTTTTCTGGTGGGCTGGTGTTCCCGTTATCTATTCTGCATAGCACACCTCTCTCAAATGCAGTGGCTGAAATCTACAGGTTATTACAACTTCTCACAGTCTGTGCGTTGAGTGGGCTCAGATGGGCAATCCTCACTTGGGTTTTCTCATGAAGTCACAGTCAGGTGTCAGTTGGGGGATGAAGTCATCCAATGGATGGATGGGGCTGGACATCCACATTGGTGCACTCCAATGGCTCTCAGCTGGGTGCTCAGCTGGGACTGTCAGGCAGATATCCTGCAGTGGCTTGGCCTTCTCATAGTGTGGTATCTAGATTCCAAGTCAGAGCATCTCACAGTGAGCACTCCAAGAGGTAGGAATGGAAGCTGCCAGGCCAGTTAAGGGTTTCCCTATAATTGGCATAGTGTCATTTCCATGGTATTTTATTGGTCAGAGCAATCACAGGTCATTCCACATCGTAGGGGTTAGAGAAATAGACTGTACCTCTTCATAATGGGTGGTAAAGTCACATGGCAGACAAACAAATGGGGTGGAATCTGCTTTGGTGGGAAGAAGTAGTTAGTTGAGCAGTCTGATTCCTTTGGGGGAAAGAGATAATTAGGTGGTACTCAGAGCAGAATCAGAAAAGTGGACTTCTGATTCTAATCTTTTTTCTTCCCTTATCTCCAGAACTTGTTCCTAGGAATTCGTATTCTGCTCCTAGCTGTCTGTGCCCTACAGGCCTGTATCCTTGGCTGTCTGTATCCTTGGCTTCCCTGGGTTTGGGCCTTCAAAGCTTGTGTGGCCAGAGCTCCCAGCCCATGGTAAGCTGTTAGGGAGGCATTGGGGCAGAGTGGTCCCCATCGGTGAAGCCCCGAAAACAGAGAGGAACATGGGGCCGGGAACACTGCTTCTCAGAGGTCATGCTCCACCTTCCTCAACCTCTTCACAGGGCTGGGCTTTGCCCTTGGCTATCTGGGGAATGTGATCCATCACTGGGCCCTACACCTCTCCGTACCCTCATTCACTCTCATTCTCCCACTTTCCCTTCCCTTGTGTCCTAGATCTTTGTTCGGCACCCCTTACCTTTCCTCTCATTTTCCTGATTTCAAGTTCTGTGGAGCTGCCTCTGCCCTATCCTTTCCTCCCCAAGAGTTGACTCCCTCTGTCTGTTTTAAGATGAGGAAGAATCTGAAGAATCTGAGAAGAAGCTACTGGAAGAGAATTCAGTGCCGTCCTCCCCCTCCAAGGAGAAGACCACGCCTGCCGTCATCCAGTGAGTGACCAGAGACCCTGCCTGGATCCCCGCTGTCCCGCCAGAGTATCTCCGGGCACTCTCCCAGGGCCCCTCACTGCTCTGTCCATCATACTTGTCTCTCCTTTGATCACTGTCTAGCCCCTCTTCCTTTCCTCACCATCCTCACCCCAGGGCCTTTAATTCAGTGAAGGCTGATTAAACAGGAACAATAATAACAAATACTTTAAAACAACAAGAATGTGGTCTCTCTTTGTTTAAGAAAAGTGTGCCATGTGTTGATACGTGTGGAATTAAAGAGAGCTAATATGTGACATGGAAACGAGGTCCCAATAAGATGAAACTGAATTACATTCTGCTTTATATTCTAAGTGGCAAAACTGCTTTTTATGACATTCAATGTAAAGTGAAAGTTACTCTCATATACTTAGAATTTTTTTTTTTTGCCTACTGAGATTGTCTTTAGGCATCTGCAATCTTGACCTGTGGGATATACAGAACTATGAGAAGCATGGAACAAGACTTCCCCCTAATTTAGCTTCTTTCCCCTCCCCTTCCTCTCCCCTCCGTCCCTCCTCGGTCCCTCCTCTGTCCCTCCTTCCTTTCCCTCTTTTCTTCCTCCCTTCCTTCCTTCCTTCCTTCCTTCCTTCCTTCCTTCCTTCCTTCCTTCCTTCCTTCCTTCCTTCCTTTCCTCTCCCTCTTCCCTCCCTCTCTCCATTGCAGTTGTATTAGTGTTGGTTCTCTCTCTCTCTCTCTCTCTCTCTCTCTCTCTCTCTCTCTCTCTCTCTCACGCATGCACACCTATTATCATTCCTCACTATCATTGTAAATTATATGATTAATTTGTTTTTCATTCTCTTTACACATAGATGCTGTTAATGTAAGAAACACTCAAACCTGTAAAAATATTTTGTGAGTTTATTTGAGCCAAATTATGGAGCATTGCCAGGAAGCAGAATCTCAACAGATTGAGATAATGATCTGGAGAATGGCAGTTTTGCACCTTATACATTATAATCAAAAGAGGAAGCATAAGTGGGTTACATGAAATCATTGGTGATTAGAGAGGTGGGCAAAGCAGGGTGACCTCTGGGATTGGATAAAAAGTAAAATGATAGACACATACTTCTTTTACTTAGGTGGGTGCAGGATTGTTAACAGTCAACAATTAACTCCATAACAATGAGGAGATGTGTGGTCTCCACAGAGTGGTGCCTCTGCCTAGAGGGGTCCAGAAAAAGGAAAATTACTTTGACATTCCAATGAGATGTTATCATAGATGCAAAAAGTGAATAGACAGGTTCAGTTAAGGTAAAGGTTTACCTTTGTCAGGGAAGATACCAGCCTAGGACATGACTACCCACCATAAACTGCTTTTTAGTTAAAAAAAAATTTTAATTTCCGGTTTGGCTCAATGGATAGAGCATCGGCCTACGGACTGAAAGGTCCTGGGTTTGATTCCGGTCAAGGGCATGTACTTGGGTTGCGGGCACATCCCCAGTAGGGGGTGTGCAAGAGGCAGCTGATCGATGATTCTCTCTCATTGATGTTTCTGGCTCTCTATCCCTCTCTCTTCCTCTCTGTAAAAAATCAATAAAATATTTTTTAAAAAAATTTAATTTCAGACCATCCTTTGCGATTGTTGTAGGTCTCTGAGTTGCACAGGCCTTCCCTAATCTTGTACAGAAGCATAATTTCTGTGCTCCAGAGTTTCCAAGCCAGTCCTTTTATGGCCAGATCAGTTGAAAATTATTTTAATTTTTCACTTTAGTAGGTAAATGTCAATTGTCCCCTCACCCCCTTTTTTGGTTGTTTTTGCATGAAATGGTCTCTTACTGTTGGAGTCCTTTTTTCTTCTAAAGTTTCTAAGTCTCTGAGGAAAGATGTTCTCCTCTTGCTCATCCTGTGAATTTCCTTCCAAGATTCTGAATCTTTGTTTTTCTTATTTGTAGGACATCAGATGTCACTTCCCTAAGTGACTCTTTTTTGTCCAAAATACAAATGTAAATATGGAGATATAAGGATTTCTGAAGGGTAGGAAAGCAGGTTATGGTCTGTAGAATTAAGGTGTGACAGATTCTATTCCCAAGTCCAACATAGTAAGCATCTTCATTGTGACTTTGAAATCTCCCTGAGGCAAGTTTTATAACTTAGCAGACCCACAGGGGAAGAACTGGTCTCCAAGCCACCTGACCCAGAGCCCCACCTTCACCTGAGCATAATACAGCCTCAGAGGCTGTGCTAACCGACTGGGCATGGCCTTGGGTGGGGTGGTGGGGCGGGGAGGGAGGGATAGGTAAGTGGGAGTGGGGTTTGGGAGTGGGGGGTGTGGATTTGAGAGTGGAAGGCCCAGAGTGTCTCCTCAGGGTTCCCAGTGGCATAGCCCTTAGAGATTTGTACGTGAGCTTGTGTAATGAAAGGTCGCAGACATGAGGCAGAAATACTTCAGAGCTTTGCAGCAGTAAACAGGGGTATTGGATAGCAGTTGGCAAATTATGTCTGAGGATTAACTATGTTTGCCACCTATTTTTGTAAGTAAAGTTTAATTGAATATAGCCACAGGCACTTATTTATGCATTGTCTACACTACAAGTGCAGAGCTGAGTAGTCTTAAGAGAGACTGAGTGGCCCTGGCTGATGCTGTTCAGTGGTTAGAGCATCGGCATATGCATAGAAAGGTCCCGGGTTCCATTCCAGGTCAAGGGCGCGGTTGGGGCATGTGCCTGAGACAACAAGTAATGTGTCTCTCTCCCTCCCACTCAGAAAATCAATGGAAAAAATATCCTCGGGTGTGAATGCCAAAAAAAAAAAAAAAAAAAAAGATAACAACAAAGAAATAAAAAGACAAGCAGGGCAGTAACAAAGATCCTGGAAAGAGGAGGCATCTTTATTTTCTTCTTTAGAATCAGGAATTAATGCCATTAATTTCTTTTTTTTCTTTTTTTCTTTTTTATTTATTTTTTAAAATATATTTTATTGATTTTTTTTGGCCCCCTCCCTCCCTCCCACATATCCTCTCCCTCCCCAAAGTTTTATGTTCATTGGTTGTACTTATATGCATGTATACAAGTCCTTTGGTTGATCTATTATCTCCCCCAGATCATCCTCCCCTCCCCGCTGTAATTTGACAGTCTGCTTGTTGCTTTACTGTCTCTGTATCTATCTTTTGGTTCATCAGTTTATAATGTTCTTTATTATCCACAAATGAGTGAGGTCATGTGGTGTGTCTCTTTCATTGATTGGCTTATTTCACTCAGCATGATGTTCTCCAATTCCATCCAGGTTGCTGCAAAAGATGAGAATTCCTTCTTTTTTATGGCAGCATAGTATTCCATTGTGTAGATGTACCATGGTTTTTTGATCCAATCATCTGCTGACGGGCACCTAGGCTGTTTCCAAATTCTGGACATTGTAGGTTGTGCTGCTATGAACATAGGGGAGCATATATCCTTTCTGAGGTGTTTCTAGTTTCTTGGGATATATTCATAGAAGTGGGATCACTGGGTCAAATGGGAGTTCCATTTTCAGTTTTTTGAGGAAACTCCACACTGTTCTCCACAGTGGTTGCACCAGTCTGCATTCCCACCAGCAGTGTACGAGGGTTCCTTTTTCTCCGCAACCTCGCCAACACTTGTCGTTTGTTGATTTGTTGATGTTGGCCATTCTGACAGGTGTGAGATGGTACCACATTGTTGTTTTGATTTGCATCTCTCGGACAATTAGTGATTTTGAGCATGTTTTCATGTGCCTTTTGGCCTTCCTTCTGTCTTCCTTTGAGAATATTCTATTTAGGTCCATTGCCCATTTCGTAATTGGATCATTCATCTTCCTTTTATTTAGTTGTATCAGCTGTCTGTAGATGTTGGAGATTAAACTTTTATCAGTGGTATTATTTGCAAATATGTTCTCCCACACTGTGGGCTTTCTTGTTATTTTGTTGATGGTTTCTTTTGCTGTAAAAAAGCTTTTTATTTTGATGTAGTCCCATTTATTTATTTTCTCTTTAGCTTCCATTGCCCTAGGGGCAGTATCAGTGAAGAAGTTCTTTTGGCATACACCTGAGATTTTGCTGCCTGTGGATACTTCTAGTATTTTTATGGTTTCCTGTCTTATGTTTAAGTCCTGTATCCATTTTGAGTTTATTTTTGTGTATGGTGTAAGTTGGTGATCTAGTTTCATTCTTTTGCATGTGTCTGTCCAATTTTCCCAACACCATTTATTGAAGAAACTATCTTGATTCCATTGTATATTCGTGCCTCCTTTGTCAAATATTAATTGAGCATAGTGATTTGGGTTGATATCTGGGTTCTCAATTCGATTCCATTGATCTATATGTCTGTTCTTGTGCCAGTACCAGGTTGTTTTGAAAACAGTGGCTTTGTAATATAGTTTGAAGTCTGGTATTGAGATCTGTCCTACTTTACTCTTCTTTCTCAGGACTGCTGTGGCTATTCTGGGTCTTTTATTGTTCCAAATGAACTTTTGGAGAGTTCTTTCTAGTTCGGTGAAATATGTCATTGGTATTTTAATGGGGAGTGCATTGAACCTATAGATTGCATTAGGAAGTATGGACATTTTGATGATGTTGATTCTACCAACCCATGAACATGGTATGTTCTTCCATCTCTTTACATCTTCCTCTATCTCTTTTTTCAGTGTCATGCAGTTTTCCGCATATAGGTCCTTTACTTCCTTAGTTAAATTTATTCCTAGGTATCTTAATTTTTTTGGTGTGATGGTAAATGGAATTGCTTTTTTAGTCTCTGTTTCTGTAGTTTCACTGTTGGTGTATAGAAATGCCATGGATTTCTTGGCATTAATTTTGTATCCTGCTACATTGCCAAATTCATTTATTAAGTCAATTAGTTTTTTAATGCAGTCTTTTGTTTTTTTTATGTACAATATCATGTCATCTGCAAATAAGGATACCTTTACTTCTTCTTTTCCAATTTGGATGCCTTTTATTTCCTCCTCTTGTCTAATTGCAATGGCTAGTGCTTCCAGTACTATGTCAAACAGGAGTGGCGAGAGTGGGCATCCCTGTCTTGTTCCTGTTCTTAGAGGGAATGGTTTTAGTTTTTGCCCATTGAGTATAATGTTGGCTGTGGGTTTATCATATATAGCTTTTATTATGTTGAAGTATGATCCTTGTACTCCCACCTTGTTAAGAGCTTTTATCAGGAAAGGGTGTTGGATTTTATCAAATGGTTTTTCTCATCAATTGATATGACTATATGATTTTTATCTTTCAATTTGTTTATGTGATGTATCACATTTATTGATTTGTGGATATTGTACCATTCTTGCATTCCTGGAATAAATCCTACTTGGTCATGGTGTATGATCTTTGTGATGTTCTTCTGGAGCCGATTTGCTAGAATTTTGTTGAGGATTTAATGCCATTAATTTCTGTGCTCCAGAGTTTCTAAGCCAGCCCTTTTATGGCCAGATCAGTTGGAAATTATTTTAATTTTTCACTCCAGTAAGTAAATGTCAATTGTCCTCTCACCCCCTTTTTTGGTTGTTTTTGCATGAAATGGTCTTTTGCTGTTGGAGTCTTTTTTTCCCTCTAAAGTTTCTAAACCTGTGAGGAAAGATGTTCCTGCTATTTCATTCTGTGAATTTCCTTCCAAGTTTCTGAATCTTTGTTTTTCTTAGAACATCAGATGTCACTCCCCCTCCCCTGGCTTTTGTTTACTTAGAAAAACCAACCGCTAGTTGTCTATTTGCACAACTCGATCTTGGTGGCAAGGCTGTATATATATAGATGAAAATGACTCACGACTCTGACACGGGGTTAGGCAATAACCCCAAATCTATGTATATATAACATGTTTTCTGAAGGATTTAGAAATATAAACAGGAAATGGTTCTAGTTTTCTTTTCTCAACACTGCTTTGACCTGGTGTGGGGACACTGTTCAGAGTGTACCAGCTCCTGAACCTGGGAGCGCTTATCAGCCTCTGAGCCTGAGAATCGTAATCAGGCCAAGACACCATGAGTGGGTGCAAGGACACTCGGTGCACTGTGCCCTTCTGCAACCCAAATGATTGATGCCCTGTTGACAACTAGCCTTCTTTGTCTCTGGAGTAACTTACAGGTCACCGCTGGAACCAGGTTGGCTCAGTGGATAGAGCATCGGCCTGCGGACTGAAAGATCCCAGGTTCGATTCCGGTCAAGGGCGTGTACCTGGGTTGTGGGCACATCCCAGGTAGGGGTTGTGCAAGAGGGAGCTGATCGATGATTCTCTCTCATCGATGTTTCTAACACTCTATCCCTCTCTTCTTCTCTGTAAAAAATTAATAAAATATATTTAAAACAAACAAACAAACAAACAAAAAACATACAGGTCACTGACCAAGAGGACTATGTGTGAAGAAGTCGGCTAGACCAGTTGTCGGCAAACTGTGGCTCGTGAGCCACATGCAGCTCTTTGGCCCCTTAAGTTTTTAGGAGTACCCTAATTAAGTTAATAACAGTGTACCTGCCTATATAGTTTAAGTTTTAAAAAAATTTGGCTCTCAAAAGAAATTTCAATCATAATGTTGACATTTGGCTCTATTGACTGATAAGTTTGCTGACTGCTGGGCTAGACAGAGCAGAAAGAGCTGGGCAGTGCAGAGCTAGAGAGAGCTCAGGGAATACAGGCACAGAGAATGCAGCTCCTACGTGTGCAGGAGAGGCTGGCGATTTAAGACGTAGCTGAGAACTGATATGGCTACAATGGAAGGCCGTGAGTCTGGGGCAGTATACGGCTGCTCAGATACTCAATGTGGGTACAGAGATTAATGCTACTATGTGAGAAAGATATGTATTCACCAGCTAGTGTCTGCCTGCCTGCCTGTATGGACTTTGCTGTAAAGAATTGTCTTGTCTGCAGAAACCAGTTTGGCTCAGTGGTAGAGCGTCAGTCTGCGGACTGAAAGGTCCCAGGTTCAATTCTGGTCAGGGGCATGTACCTTGGTTGCGGGCACATCCCCAGTGGGGGGTGTGCAGCAGGCAGCTAGTCGATGTTTCTCTCTCATCGACGTTTCTCTCTGTCCCTCTCAATTCCTCTCTGTGTAAAATCAATAAAACAACAACAACAACAACAAAAAACTGTAGTCATCAGCCTGGGGAGTGTGGCTCACTTGGTTGAGAGTCACCCCGCATCAAGAAGTCACTGATTCAACTCCTGGTCCAAGCACATGCGCGAATTTTGGGTTCAATTCCCAGTAGGGGGCATGCAGGAGGCAGCCCATCCATGGATGTTTCTGTTTCTCTCTCCCTCTCTTTGTCTCTCCCTCTCAAATCAATAAAAACATCCAAAACAAAACAAAACAAAACAAAACAAAACAAAACAAAACAAAACATTCTGTATTCAGAGCTTGGCATCCCCTTCCAGCGCTGACCAGGCTGCTTGGGGAAGAAACACTGTGTTCTTGGCCTTTGGCTCATAGCTCCACCCTCTCTCTTCCCTGCGGTTGCTGCAGAAGGTAGCAGAGAGGATGGGTGTCTGGACTTTCTCGACACCTTTGAGAAGAGCTGATGTTGGAGACCCTGGAAGATGTGATGTGGGTAGTGTTTATTCTTAGTATTCAACCTGGGAGGCACCTGGGAATTTTCTCGCTCCCTGCTCTACAGCTTCCTGGATCAATCAGAACTTCCTGGAAAAATATATCCAAAGGGGAGTATGAAATGGCAGGAAGGGGTGGGCTTTCCTGCAGTGCGATATTCACTGACTCTTTCTTGCCCCTGGAGCCCCAAGTCCTAAGATGTGCTCAAAAAAAAAAATTGCAATTAGGTTTTAGAAAAATACCATCAATTTCTGAAATAGGAAGGAGACTGTTTCATCATTAGGTACCGCTGCAAACTTCTTCAGCATTTCTTGGTTTAGTTTAATTCCTCCCTCTCCCCCTCTCCCACCCTTTCTTCCTCATGGAGAAGGATTTCTATTTCTTTTTTTAGTGGTTTCACTTGAGATTTAAAAAAAACACACACACACGTGTGCTTAACTAAACACATTCTAAAGGCAATCAATATCCTTATCCTCTCTGGAAAATACAATACCTTTAGAATGTACATTTTTTTTTTTTTTAAATTGAAGAAAGACTGTTGTGGGGTCAAACCCTGGGTACATATTCTTGTCTCTAATTTATTTTTTTAATCTCCACCTGAGGATATATATTTTTTCCATTTTCAGACAGAGTGGGAGGGAAAAAGGAGGGGGGCAGAGAGAAATATAGATGTGAGAGAGACGTATCAATTGGTTGCCTCCCACATGGGTCCCTACCAGGGCCAAGAATTGAACCTGCAACTGAGGTACATGCCCTTGACCAGGAATCGAACCTGTGATCATTCAGTCTATTCTAACCACTGAGAAAACTGTCTGGGGCATAGGTGAGTGGTCTTGAGTCTTCAACTTTTCGGTTAACAGCTGAACATGCTAACTTATGGTGCCACAGAGACCATTCAAATTTTAGTTCCATCTTGATATACTTTAATCCCACAAATGAGATATTTTAAGGTTTTTTTTATACTCAATTTTGTTTAGATTTTACTTGCTTTTATTAAAACATATTGGGTCAGGAACATATTTTTTGAGAACCAATGGTCCAGTGTTAGTGTAGGTTTCATAAGCTAAGTGTGGGTATCCTCCTTTTTTAGGAACAGCCCTGGATTTCCACCTGGGGAATCCACTTTTTCCTCATTGTCTGGTGATAATGTTCATGGAGGGGGTTTATTCTCAGTTCCAGGGATAAAGCATGTGACCCAAACTTAGATCAAGCAGCAGATCATCTTCTCCAGATGGGCCATGGGAATGATTTTAGAGTGGGCACATGAAAAAGCTTTTGCTTTTTACGTTGAACTTGAACCTACAAGGATGTAAAGTTGGAGCTGTAGCAGCCACACTCTCCCCATGAAAGGTCCTCCTGCAGCCACCAAAGACCACACAGAGAGCTTGTGAAGACCACCTTTCAGGAAGCTTGTGAAGACCATCCATGGAAGTCAGAGCTGAGAGTTGCCGTGACCTTCATGGTGGGGTTCAGGATTTGAAGGAGGGGCCCATGAACAATGAAAATGCTATACAAGAAATATGAATTTAGGAGGCATTTCTTGAAGAGGAACACCAACTTCTCACTAGGTCGACTTTTTATTTACTTGAATACACATTTGCCCCTTAGCAATGCATACAACCAGATCAAAGGTAAAGTTTGGTAAACAAATGTAAAAATTATCAGGTCAGGAAATTGCCTCAAGCAGGATTCAGCTTGCTGAATATTAAAGTCCATTGGCCTTTCAATGGTAATTGCTGTTTGCTTTAGCCTCAAGCAGAGAGTGGAAAAAACCACTCCTGATAACCTCACCCTGAATTCAGCAGTGCCTGAAGCCAGATGAATCATTTGATTAAGCCACTTGCAGTTGAGTTTTAACCAATAGGCTGAGAGACTGGAATATGCTAATTGGCATTTAAGTTGGTTGTCCAGATCCTGGGGTATGGCATTCAAAGGATCTTGAGCTAGGTGTTGTTTCTGAGAGTGAATCAGGTGTACTTGGTTGGTTGCTTTCATTTGGGATAAAACAAATAAGAGTATTGGGTGGTAAATCACATAGATACCAACATGACTTCCACCATTTCCTTAATTTATCATTCTCTATGAGTAAATTTGGGTTACAAAAACATACATGTAGCATAACAGATTGTATATATTCCTTGCAATGTATGCAAGTAAAAACATGCATATATGTAAATATATTTATATCTATATATCTAAAAAGGCAGTGACTTTGATTACTGAAACAGCCAGTCTACTAAACAGCATGTTGCATGGGGTGACCAGGCTGGCAAAGGGGGGCAGTGAGTGGTAACCAGGCCAGTGGGAGGGCAGTGAGGGGTGACCAGGCCAGCAGGGAGGGGCAGTAAAGGGCAACCAGGCTGGTTGGGGTGTAGTGAGGGGTGGCCAGGCAGGCAGGGAGGGGGCAGTTAGGGGTGACCAGGCTGGCAGGGGGAGCAGTTAAAGGTGACCAGGCTGGCAGGGGGAGCAGTGAGGGGTGATCAGGTTGGCAGTGGGTGCAGTTAGGGGTGGTCAGGCCAGCAGGCAGAGGCAGTTAGAGATGATTAGGCCAGCAGGCAGAGGTGGTTAGGGGTGGCCAGGCCAAGGGGAGAGGGGTAGTTAGGGGCAATCAGGCAGGCAAGCAGGTGAGCGGTTAGGAGCCAGCGGTCCAGGATTGTGAGAAGGATGTCCAACTGTTGGTTTAGTAAACCAGCAGTCAGACACATCCTGAGGGGTTCCGGATTGGAGAAGGTGCAGGCTGGGCTAAAGGGACACTCCCCTCCTGAGCACAAATTTCACGCACCATGCCTCTACTTTATTTATATGTGCATAAGGTAGTATTGAAAGGAAACACCAAAACTTGAAACATAGACTGTCAAGGGAGGGGAATTGGGCATCTGTGAGGTGAGGAAGAAGGAAGGCTTTTCATTGTATACCCATTCTTTCATTTTGAATATTCCTAATCAAAAGGATAATTTAAATTAGATCATTAAGTGATTTTTTAAAAATTGAAGAAAGACTGTTGTGGGGTCAAACCCTGGGTTCAAAATAAGACCACTAGAGGTTGATGATTGATTTAAAAAAAAAAAAAAAAAAGCAGGCAAGGATTTATTGAAAAACTGGCCAGGACCACTGCAAGAGTACCACATGCAGGTGGACTCAACAGGACTGCACTGTTCCAGGTGTAAGCCATCTTTTTAAAGGTTCAAACCACAGGAATTTTCCTTTGTTATAAATTCTAAAGGCTGGGAACATTGGAATGTGGCCCTATCTTGCCGATAATACAGAAGCAGAACTCAGAGGTTAATCTCTAAAGGTTATCTATAGTTTCTATCCCTGAAGCTACTGAGTCAGTGGGAATCAATCTCTTGTAACTACCCTATTGTTTTAACAAGTAAGCGAATGTTGAAGCCAGATAGCAGGGTTAAAATTCAAACAGCAGTTTTTACCCAAGTTTGGTTGCCACCATATTTCAAAGACCTCTCCTAGATAATTTCTATCCTTTCAAAACCAGCACTATCTGGCTTCATCACTCAATCTGCCTGCTTTTGTCATTTTATTTCTTTAAAATGAGACAATACTGAGGGAGAGACAAAATGGTGGGTGGGTGGGCAGACGTGTCCCAAGCCTTGTCCCAGAGTAGATAGAAGAAGCAAGTAGGTCGAATAACATCTACCCAGAATTGGCGAGGTGGACACGCTGGTGATGCAGTTTGCAGCTGGGAGGGGCAGAGGACACCTGGAGAGTGGTGAAGTTGATGATTTGGGCTGGAGAGAGTTGTGAGACCTCTGAGCCCAGAGGGTCAGGGAGAAGTCGCATGGCACCCAGGTTGCCTCCCTTGGGCACCGGTATAACATCTGACTGTGGAAGGGAGATCCACAGAGCTGCTGGCAGCATGGAATTCTAGACCTGAGCCCAAAGTTACAAGAGGCTAAGCCTGGAGGGGGCAGCCTAAATAACTGCCCAGGCTGTGCAGTGCTGGTGGGAGGAAGGAAATTCACAGTGGTGCAGCTCTTTCCCCTCGATTTGGTCTTTGCTCTTATTCACTAACCTGGTTTGCTAGACCTTTCAAGTACAGACACTCATTCATGGCTGAGGTGCAAGGTGGAAGTGCAGATGTGTAGACTTGGGGAAAGCTGGGGAGGGAGTGGGTCAGGGGGGAGGTAGCTGGGAGTCTGGCAGTGGGACAGGCCTGACACTCCGGATCTAAGCAGCTATTTTCTCCAGAAGAGATAGTCCCTCCCTGCAGTTTCCAGACAACCAATACAGACCCACCCTGTCCACACCCCGAGTGGTACAAAGGATTAAAAAAAATCTGGATAGTTCCCGAGAGCCCTTAAGGACTGGGCTGAAGAGAGGCCATTCAGTCCTGGAAAGAAATATGGCAATCTCCCCCTATATTCCTGTCAGAAACAGCTGCTTGAGAGATTAATATTAAAAGTGTGCAGATAGGCAAAGTGGGCAGATAGGCAAAGCTGGCAGTCAAGGTGGTGGAGACAGACACAAACATAGGAGTGGTGGACCACTTGGAACTTCAACATGGTGCTGACTACCTAATAGGAAACTGAGAAGTGCCAGGCACTATAGAAGAGTGGGATCTTAAACCAGCCCCCATGGGCATTAAAACTCGGTGGAAATGAATGAAACTTCACTTTTTTATTTTTATTTTATCTTATTATTATTTTGCAATATTTCTCCCCTTTTTCTTTTCATTTGTTTATTTTTATTTCTTTTCACACTATTTTTCACATTATATTTTTACTAGAGGCCCAATGCACGAAGTTCATGCACAGGGAGTGGGGTGTCCCTCAGCCCAGTCTGCACCCTCTCCAATCTGGGACCCCTCAAAGGATGTCTGACTGCCCATTTAGGCCTGATCCCTCTCACAATCCAGGACTTCTTGTATGTTGGAGTGATGGTCAATAGGCATATTACTCTTTTATTAGATAGGATAGAGGCCTGATGCATGGGTGGGGGCCAGCTGGTTTTCCCTGAAGGATGTCCCAGATCAGGGTGGGTGTTCCCGTGGGGCATGGGGTGGCCTGGGCAAGGGTCTGTGGTGTTTGCAGGTTGGCCATGCTTCCTGGAAACCCAAGCGGAGGCCCTGGTATCTGGGGTTTATTTACCTTCTACAATTGACACTTTATAGTCTTGAGTGGAACCAACCCTTCTGCTCGCTCCATGGCAGCAATCATTTCTGTTGAGATTTATGTATCTTCTATAACTGAAACTTTGTAACCCTAAGTGGAGGCTTGGGCCAGCCAGGGTGTGTGGAAAGCTTGCTTCCTCTATTGTAAGGGGCAACCCTAGCCTCCTGCTCTTTCCAGCTCTGTGGCTGTCAACATTTCTGTTTGGATTTATGTATCTTCTATCATTGAAACTTTGTAGTCTTTTTTTTTTTTTTTAAATATATTTTTATTGATTTTTCACAGAAAGGAAGAGAGAGGGATAGAGAGTTAGAAACATCGATGAGAGAGAATCATCGACCAGCTGCCTCTTGCACACCCCCTACTGGGGATGTGCCCGCAACCAAGGTACATGCCCTTGACCGGAATCGAACCTGGGACCTTTCAGTCCGCGGACCGACGCTCTACCACTGAGCCAAACTGGTGCTGGCTGAAACTTTGTAGTCTTGAGTGGAGGCCTAGATTGGCAAGGGCAGATAGAAAGCTTGGCTTCCTACATTGCCTGGGAAACCCAAGCCTCTCCCCTGCACTCTGTGTCCATAGCCATCATGGTTGGGTTTATTTGCATATTTGCTGCTGATTGGCTTGTGGGCATGGCTTGTGGGTATGGCTTATAGGTGTAGCAGAGTGATGGTTAATTTACATATTACTCTTTTATTAGATAGGATTATTTTATCCTTTGAAAAGTTAAAAAATGTTTTTGTTTCTTTCTTTTTCTTCTTATCCACTCATCCTCTTTCTATCTCTTCTATACTGAATTGAGATCCTCCCCATATTCTTCCAATTCTTTAACCTTACTTTCTGTATATAAGCTTGACCTCTACAGATTCTTCACATATCCTATTTCCTGGGTGTTTGTTGTTTGCATTTTTTGGTTTATCTGTTTGTTCTGTGGTGTTTTCTTTTCTTCTTTTCTCTCTTACCATTTTTTCTCTCTTAGATATCATTTGTGCTCTCTTTCCTCTCCCCTAATTCTCTTTCCTCTGGTAGTCAGTTATATTGGGGTTATTGGTGTCATGAGTACACTTGTGTTTTGTTCCCTTTGTGTTATGTCTTGTCAAGTTGTATTTTGTCCTGTTTGTCTTCAGGAGAATGAGCCATATAACCAGACACCCAGAGAGGAGATTCCATCTATGAATGGGACAATAACACTCCAGATCCAACTGCAGAGGCAGGAATATAGTGGCCAGGAGGACAGCAGTGAGGAAGAGAGCGTGATTGAGTGAGGGAGTGAAAGGACAGTGTTAGGATGTGGTGTGTGTGTGTGTGTGTGTGTGTGTGTGTATGTCAGATCCCACAAGACCTTTGGGGGCTGGAAGATGAGGCTTGCCTATCTAAGCAGACTCTACTACTATTGCAACTAGTCCCAGAGCAGCGGGCTTTACTGGAGAGGCCACACCATCTTGAAGGGGAGAGCTGCTGTGACTGGTAGCCTTGCCTCACCTCCACCCAGGGTGTCCTCAGATACCATCCTGGACTCTACAGCCACCTTCATCAGGGACCTGCTCCCTTGGCTACAGTCCCATGGATGCCAAGACTCCAGCCACCCCAGCCATGGGCTCCTGTGAATTTTGAAGGGTGCTCCCCTCTGGCCAGGCCAATGCTTTAGCCCAGGGTGATACAACTACATGAGCAGCTGCTGCATAAGCATCCCAACCCTGTTTGAGGATCAGCAGCCTCATGAATAGCCCGTGCCTGTCTGAGGAGCAGCAGCTGTGCGAGCAGCTTGCCCCGCACCACCCAAAGAGCAGCAGCTGTGAGAGAAGCCTGCCCCTGTCAGAGGAGCAGCAGGCACACAATTAGCCTGGCTCCTTCTGAGGAGCAGTAAACATGAGCAGCCCACTCCCATCCAAACAGCAGTAGTCCCATGAGCAGCTCACTCCCTTCCAAGGAGCAGCAGCTGTATGAGCAGCTTGCCCCCATTTGAAGAGTAGCAGTTGCACAATCATCCCATTGCTGCCAGCCAGAGGAGCCACCACTGCTGCAAGCAGCCACGCAAGGAGTGCCCATCTGAAGAGCTGCCACTAACTGAGAAACAGTCTCTTCTACAACTGCCTGAGCAGCAGCTGTTGCCCGAGTAGCCATTGCTGCCCGAGGAGCAGCCCCTGCACACTTGACAATAGATCCTTCGATGAGAGCAAAAATGGAGAGCAAAGAAACCCCCAAAGGAAAGAAAAGGAGGAATTGATAGGAAAGGAGCTAAGTGAAATAGAGGCATGCAATAAGTCAGAAAAATAATTCAGAATAAGGATCACGCAGTTCATAAACCGAATGGATGAAAAAACCAACTTATCTAAGAATCAAGAAGAAATAAAGAGTGATATAGCTGGAATAAAAAACACTATGGAAAGTTTCAACAGTAGACTAGGAGAAGTGGAGGGCTGAATTAGTGAATTAGAAGACAGGGAAGCAAAAACACACTCAAACTGAACAGCAATTGGAGAAAAAATAATTAAGACAAGAGGAGAGCTAGGGGGGCTTTGGGACAACATTAAACAAAGCAACATATGAATAATAGGGGTGCCAGAATGACAGGAAGAGGAACAAGGGTTAGAAAACCTATTTGAAGAAATAATGTCAGAAAACTTCCCTGATTTCGGGAAGAAAAAAGTCACATAATTACAGAGAGCCCAAACAATATGAACTGTAAAAAACCCACTCCAAGATATGTCATAATTATGATGACGAATGATTAGGACAAAGAGAGAATCTTAAAGGCTACAAGAGAGAGACAGAAAGTTACCCACAAAGGATCTCTCATTAGATCATCAAACCATTTCTCAGCAGAAACATGCCAGGCCAGAAAAGAATGGAAGGAAATTTAAAAAGTGATGCAATGCAATGGACTGAATCAACGAATACTCTATCCAGCAAGGCTATCATTCAAAATGGAAAAGGAAATAAGTAGCTTCACAGCTAAAAAATGCCCCCCAAAACAAAACAAATAAAACAAACAAACAAACAAACAAAAATGCCAAGGGAGTTTATCACTACTAAGCAAGCAATGCAAGAAATGCTAGAGGGACTAGTGTAAAAAGAAGAAATCAAAAGGGAAGAAGGCACACAGGCACAAAAAATAAAAAATGGTTACAAACAAGTACCTATCAAAAATAACTTTAAAGGTAAATTAACTAAATGCTCCAATCAAAAGAGATTGAGTGGCCGAGTGGATAAGAAAACATGACCCATATCTGTCTACAATAGACCCACCTCAGAACAAGGGACTCACACAGACTGAAAGTGAAGGGATGAAAAAATGTCTTTCAGGAAAGTGGAAATGAGAAGTAAGTTGGGGTAGCATACTTATATCTGAAAGCATAGACTTCAAAGTGAAGGCTATTACAAGAGATAAGGAGGGCCACTTCATAATACTAAAGGGATCAATACAACAAGAGTATATAACTCTGGTATACATATATGCAACCAAATGCAGGAGCACCCAAATACATAACACACACACACACACACACACACACCCTTCCTCAAACATATCGAGAGAATGATAACAATACAATCATAGTAGAGAATTTTAATACCCTACAGACAGCACTGGATAAATCCTTTAGACAAAAATTAGCAAAGAAACAGCAATCCTAAATGACTCACTAGATCAGATGAACTTAATTTACATCTTCAGAACATTTCATTCCAAGCCACAGAATATACATTCCTCTCAAGTGCACCTGGGGCATTTTCAAAGATAAACCACATATTTGGTCACAGACAAAGTCTCTCCAATTCAAGAAGATTTAAATTATAGCAAACATCTTCTCAAACCACAATGACATAATATTAGAAATAAAAACAATAAAGAAATTCAAACACTTGGAAGCTGAATAGCATGCTATTAAACAATGATTGGGTTACC
Source organism: Nyctalus aviator (assembly GCA_036971965.1). Taxonomy (NCBI): domain Eukaryota; kingdom Metazoa; phylum Chordata; class Mammalia; order Chiroptera; family Vespertilionidae; genus Nyctalus; species Nyctalus aviator. The sequence continues at coordinate 67,387,678 of CM072930.1, read as the reverse complement.
AAAGAGATCAAAGAAGAAATTAAAAACATCCTGGAAATGAATGACAAAGAAAACACAACAATCCAAAATCTATGGGACACAGTGAAAGCAGTCTTGAGATGGAAGTTTCAAGTTCTACAGGCCTACCTTAAAAAACAAGAAAAAATGGTTATAAGTTATCTAACTCTACAACATAAGGAATTAGAAAGAGAGTAACAAGAAAAGCCCAGAGTGAGCAGAAGGAATAAGGTAATAAAGATCAGAGTGGAAATGACATTGAGACAAAAACAAACAAACAAACAAACAAACAAAATACAAAAGATCAATGCGACCAAGAGTTGGTTCTTTGAAAGGATAAGAAAAGGTTGATGAGACTCTATCCAGGATCACCAAGAAGCAAAGAGAGAGGACCCAAATAAACAAAATCAGAAATGAAATAGGTGAAATAACAACAGACCCCACAGAAATACCAAGAATTGTAAAAAATACTATGAAGAACTCTATTCCAACAAACTAGACAACCTAGAGGAAATGGACATATTCCTAGAAAAATACAACCATCAAAAACTCAATCAGGAAGAATCTAAAAATTTCAATAGGCTGATAACTATGGAGGAAATTGAAACAGTCATAAAAAAACTTCCACCAAATTAAAGCCCTGGGCCAGATGGCTTTACAGGGGTATCTTACCAAACATTCAATGAAGAACTAAAACTTATTCTCATTAGACTATTCCAAAAAATTGAAGAGGAAGGAATACTTCGAAGCTCTTTCTATGAAGCCAGCATTATCTTAATACCAAAATCAGACGAAGACAACACAATGAAAGAGAATTACAGGCTAATATCCCTCATGAACATAGATGCCAAAATCCTCAACAAAATTCTAGCAAATCAGATCCAGCAGTACATAAAAAAGATCATACACCATGACCAAGTAGGATTCATCCCAGGAATACAAGGATGGTACAATATTCGAAAATCAATAAATGTGATACAACACATAAACAAATTGAGAGATAAAAATCACATAGTCATATCAACTGATACCGAAAAAGCTTTTGACAAAATCCAACACCCTTTCTTGATAAAAACTCTCAGTAAAATGGGAATAGAAGGATTATATCTCAACATAATAAAAGCCATATATGACAAGCCTACAGCCAACATCATACTCAGTGGGCAAAAACTAAAACCATTTCACCTGAGAACAGGAATAAGACAGGGATGCCCACTTTCACCACTCCTATTCAATATAGTACTGGAAGTGCTAGCCATAATAATTAGACAAAGAAGAAATAAAAGGTATCCAAATTGGGAAAAAAGCAGTAAAATGATCATTATTTGCATATGACACAATACTGTACATAAAAAACCCTAAAGACTCCATAAAAAATTATTAGATTTAATGAATGAATTCATCAGTGTAGCAGGATACAAAACTATTGCCCAGAAATCTATGGCATTTTTATACACCAATAGTGAGCTTACAGAAAGAGATTAAAAAAAACATCCCATTTACCATTCCATAAAAAAATTTAAGATACATAGGAATAATCTTAACTAAGGAGGTAAAAGACCTGTACTCCGAAAACTATAGGACACTGAAAAAAGAGTTAGAGGAAGACATAAACATATAGAAGAACATACCATGTTCGTGGATTAGTGTAATCAAAACCATTAAAATATCCATACTACCCAAAACAATCTATAAATTCAATGCAATCCCCATTAAAAAAACCAATGGTATATTTCACAGACCTAGAAAGAACTCTAAATTTTTTTCTGGAATAAAAAAAGACCCCAACTAGCTGAAGCAATCCTGAAGAACAAAGTAGGAGGGATCTCAATACCAGATATCAAGCTATATTACAAAACCAGTATACTCAAACTGCCTGGTATTGGCACAAGAACAGACATATAGATCAATGGAATAGAATAGAGAACCCAGAAATTCACCCAAACCACTATGCTCAATTAATATTTGACAAAGGAGGCATGAACATACAATGGAGTGAAGACAGTCTCTTCAATAAATGGTATTGGGAAAATTGGACGGAAACATGCAAAAAAAAAAAAAAAAAAAAAAAAAAAGAAACTAGACCAGCAACTTACACCACACACAAAAATAAACTTAATATGGATAAAGGACTTAAATGAAAGATGGGAAACCATAAAAATCTTAGAGGAATCAACAGGCAACAAAATCTCAGACAGATGCTGAAACAATGCCTTCACCGATATAGCTCATATGGCAATGGAAACTAAAGAGAAAATAAACAAATGGAACTACATAAAAATAAAAAGCTTTTGCGTAGCAAAAGAAACCACCAACAAAACAGCAAGAAAGTACACTGCATGGGAGAAGATATTTGCCAATGTTATCACTGATAAGGGTTTAATCCCCAACAATTTCAGGGAACTCATATAATTTAATAAAAGGAAGATAAACAATCCAATAAAAAACTGGGCAATACACCTAAATAGATACTTTTTGAAAGAGGACATACAGGAGGCCAAGAGACATATGAAAACATGCTCAAAGTTTAGAATCATCTGATAGATGCAAATAAAAATGACAAAGAGGCACCATCTCATACCTGTCAGAATGGCTATCATCAATAAATCAATAAACTGACAAGTGCTGGCAAGGATGCAGAGAAAAAGGAACCCTCGTGCACTGCTGGTGGGAATGCAGACTGGTGCTGTCACTGTGGAGAACAGTATGGAGTTTCCTCAAAAAATTAAAAATGGAACTCCTATTTGACCTAGTGATCCCACTTCTAGGATTATATTCCAAGAAACTAGAAACACCAATCAGAAAAGACATATTCACCTTATGTTCATAGCAGCACAATTCACCATAGCTGTGATTTGGAACCAGTATAAATGCCCTTCAGCATAAAAACTGGTTTACATCTACATAATGGAATACTATGCTGCTGTAAAAAGGAAGAGACTCCTACCATTTGCAACAGCATGGATGGACCTGGAGAACATTATGCTAAGTGAAATAAGCCAGTCAGATAAAGATAAATATCACATGATCTCACTCATCTGTGGAATATAATGAATAACATAAACTGATGAACAAAAACAGAGAAGCATTGATCAGATTGTCTACCCTCAGAGGGAAGGCAGGGAGGGTGGGGGAAGAGGAAAAGATCAACCAAAGGACTTGTATGCATGTAAGCATAACCAATGGGCCCAGGCACTAGGGGGATGAGGGCACAAGTGGGGGGGGGTTGTGGAGGGGGGCAATAAGGGATAAGGAGACATATGTGATACCTTAATCAATAAAGAAAAAAAAGATGATACCAATTTTGCTCATGATGACATCCTAGGACCCATGGTATGATTCAGCATGCACAGAATCCAGGGTAGTCAGGCCCGAGGCCACACTGGACCACACCATAAAAGGGCTGAGCAATCTTTCTGGCGAGAGCTGAGATTTCCAGTGGGGCTGTGAACTGCAGAGCAAAGTTTCCCTTTTGGATGTTTTGGGATTGGGAGTCCCTGTCTGACAGACAAAGGTCCCTAATCAGACTGCCTAAATAGAGAGGATTCCCCTGAATGTGCAGGCTGCCTCCTCCTTCAACTGGGAGAAGAACAGAGAGTCAAGCATGACCTGAGGTAAGCAGAGGCTAAATGAACCTTTAGAGAAACAGGCCCTAAGAGAAGCAGAGAACATCCAAACAGCACTTACAGCGAGATGAAAACTATAGCATACTGCATCGATCAGCGGAAAGGACATGCTATATACAGGGACAGTTAGAAGGTAAGGATTACATAGAGATTAAGCATGCAGTTGCTGAAGTTAAAATTGTCCCCCCCCACCCCCCAGAAAATAAAAGAATGAAAAAGAGACCTGACCTGGTGGCTCAGTTGGTTGGAGTGCCATCCCATGCACCAAATTTCTGGTCGGGACACATACCTAGGTTTTGGATTTGATCCCATGTTTACAGAAGGCACCTGATTTACCCGTATTTTCCGGCGTATAAGACGACTTTTGAAACGAAAAAAAGTCAACTGAAAATCAGGGGCAAAAGACCAAAATTGCACAAAAATTACCTGCAGATCTTGACGGCAAAGTAAGTCTTTTCTTTGAAGTGGGGGGTAGTCTTATACAGCGAATATAGGCCTAAACCTATGTTTTAACTGTAAAAATTAGGGGGTCGTCTTATATGCCAGAAAATACGGTATGTCTCTCACATTGATGTGTATGTGTTTCTCTCTCCCTTCTTTTTCTCTAAAATCAATAAAAAACATATCCTTGGGTGAGGATTAAAAAGAAAAGGTAGCCCAACTGATGTGGCTCAGTGGATAAAGCGTCAACCTGAAGACCGTGTTTAATTCTGGCTAAGGGCACGTACCTGGGTTGCAGGCTCCTCTCCGGCATGGGCCCTGGTCAGGGCTCGTGTGTTTCTCTCACATCGATGTTTCTGTCTTTCCCTCTCTCTGAAAATCAATGGGGAAAAAAAATCTTTGGGTGAGGATTAAAAGAAGAGGTAAAGGAGACAGGTATCACATTCAAACCTCTGTATCCGCAAAAGGAGGCTTAACCATGGCCATATATACTATTTGGTCAATTACATGTTGATTTCTTCTTTGCAATTGCCTACACTTTTCTGGTTAAGTCCTGTCAAACTAATTGTGTCTGTAAAATATTGTGCTATATTTTAACATTTATCAAGAAGAGTATTGAGTAAGAACCCCTTAGCCCTTGATATCCTTGTCCCATCTAACAGAAGAGACATCAAATATGAGAGACAAGATAAGGTCAGAAGAGGACAACCTCCATGGCCAAGTCCTGCTAATGAGACATCCACTAACAGGCTCTCTGAGAGAGAGAGGACAGGGAAAGGGCAAGGGAGGGAAACATCAAGAAAAAGGAAGTTGCACAGAGTTAAAAAAAGACTTTGTGAATGAAAAGCTCACTCTGTGGCAAGCAGAAGAAATAGGAATAAAATATATCCTTGTACACTTAGATCCATCTTCATGATATTTCAAAGCACCAAAGACAAGAAGAAGATCCCAACACAGTAACATCTGGGGGCTTAGGTATAGAAATAAGATTGTTGCCAGACCCAGTGTAAGTTGGAGGACAAATGGAGTGATGTCTTCAGAATTTTGAAAGAAATTGATTTTGAACTGGGATTTTAAAAGTACATGTTTTTTTTCTCATTGATTTTAAAAAGAATAATTGATCAGTTGCCTCTTCTACACCCCTACTTGGGATTGAGCCCCAAACCCAGGCAAGTGCCTTTGACCAGAATTGAACCTGGGACTCTTTAGTCTGTAGGCCAATGCTTTATCCTCTGAGCCAAATGGGCAAGGGTGAACTGGGATATTTAAATGGCCTGGACTTGAACTTGGATTTTTAAATGCAATTCATGTAGCTATTGAATGAATGGTCAGGGGATTTTTTTTTTTTCCTTCTCAACATCAGGAATTTAGAAACTTTGCTTCCCATACACCTTGAAGGTTTATGCAGACAAAAATAGGGTGAAAACCAACCAAAGGAAAGATGGAACCTATCACTGGATGTGATCCAGAGGAATCCAGTTGGTAGCAGGTAGGGGCTATGGGTGGGAAGTCAGAAGGAAGGACAGGGCAAAGAGCTTCATACTGCATGCAAGAAGTTAGAAATAGTTACTGCTGTTGATGGAACAACAGAGTCAGGTATCTATTCTAATAAAAGGGTAACATGCTCATTAGACTGGGAGACCTTCCAGACGTCCTTCCAGACAAAGCCATGGTGGTGGGGCTGAGGCCAAGGTGGTTAGGGGAAATCAGGCTGGCAGGGGGGCAGTTGGGAGTGAGAAGGCTGGCAGATGGGGCCAGTTGGGAGCAGTTGGGGGTGAGAAGGCTGGAAGGAGGGCAGTTGGGGATGATCAAGCTGGCGGGGAGCAGTTGGGGGTGAGCAGGCTGGCAGGTGGGTGCAGTTGGGAGCAGTTGGGGGTGAGCAGGCTGGTGAGGGGGGCAGTTGGGGGCCAGCAGGCCAGCAGGGGGGGCAGTTAGGGGTCATTAAGCTAGAATGGGGGCCAGTTGGGGACAATCAGGACAGCAGGCAGAATGGTTAGGGGTGATCAGGCAGGCAGGTGAGCAGTGAGGAGCCAGCAGTCCCAGATTGTGAAAGGGATGTCTGAATACAGGATTGGGCCTAAACCGGCAGTCAGACATCCCCTGAGGGGTCCCAGATTAGAGAGGGTGCAGGCCGGGCGGAGGGGACCCCCCCCCCCCCCCCCAATGCACAAACTTTGTGTATTCGGCCACTAGTTTATAATATAAAGAGGTAATATACTAATTTGTCCATTATGGTGTCCCTATCACGACCAGTCTGTGGACGGGGATGGGAATGGGGACTTCCACCCTCAGTGCTATCATCATACTGCCTGTGTGCATTCCCACCCAGCGATGAGGTGTAGCTGCCTGCCTGGATCCCTGACTTCCACCCCCAGTGCTAACATGACACTGCCTGTGTAGGTCCCTGTTCAGCACTGAGTGATGCTTTTGCGGGGGGAGGGCTGGGCTTGATGGGGGACCTCAGGCTGTGGGCACTCCCACTCCCCCCAGCACTGGGCCAGGACACCTCAGGCCACGCCCCTCTCTCCAGCACCAGGCCAGGAGACCTCACGCTGCACCCCCTTGCCCAGCACTGGCTGAGAGGACCTCAGGCCTCACCCCCCCACCCCAGCGCAGGGCCAGTGGACCTGAGGCTATGCCCCCCACCCAGTGAGGCTGGACAGAAGACCTGAGACTACGCTCTTCCCTCGGAGGGGCTTGACCAGGGTGGGGCTGGCTGAGTTTGGGTCTCACCCAATGGGGGTGGGCCAGCTGGGGCTGGGTCTCTTGCATTTTTAAAATGCATGAAGGTGGTAGGTGGGGACTTGACTCTAGGTCCCAAGGCATGCCTCAGACTGACAGGAGGGAGATTTTATATACGTTTTAATTATTTTCTGTCATCTTTGACACTTCTATTATAGAGAAAGGGCAAATAGCAATATTAAAATATTTATTCTAATTAATTCCCTTTTAATGTGCATGAATTTTGTGCACCAGGCCACTAGTCCTATATAATAAAAGCCTAATATGCTACGTGTTTGGTAGTCTGGTCAGCCATTCAACCAATCAAAGTGTAAAATACTAATGATATGCTAAGGCTGCTCAACCACTCATTTTGACATGCACTGACCACCAGGGGGCAGATTCTCTGACAGGTTAGCTTGCTGCTGGGATCAGGCTGATCAAGACTGAGCTAGATGGGTTAGACACACCCTGGAGCCCTTTTGTAGTCCCTCCCCGGCCCCAGTCATGCATTGGTGGGGTCCCTCGGCCTGGCCTACACCCTCTCACAATCCAGGACCTCTATGGGGATGTCAGAGAGCTGGCCGAGGGACCCCACTGGTGCACAAATCCACGCACTAGGCCTCTACTACATAGATAAAGGTGTCACTGGCTGAAAAAAAGTAAAAACTGAAATAAAAGTAAAAAATAACTTAAAATGGGATCTTAATATTTACTTAAACTATGCATACAAAAGTCCTAAAATCATTCCTCTCTAGTGTGCGCCAACATTATCAATACACCAATGGAAACGTTCAGTACTGATGAATCTTTTTGGGACACTGGCTGTATTTTGCTGCTTAGCATCTGATTTACTCTTTCCGGGAGCTTTTCTTTGGAAACACCCCTCCTCCACTCCCAGTCCCAGCGCTGCTATGACTCTAACTTTCATCCTCCAGGCCAATTCTCAGGAGTCCTTGGCCACCACATGGGTTTAGGGATGGGCTGTGATCCAGGCTCATTCACAAAATGCTGGAATTTTTGTTGGAATGGTTAGAAAAATAAATTATTTTTTCTTCCTGAATTACTAGCTTAAAAAAAAATAATGTAAGCTGGCACCCAAAACCCTCTCATGGAGTGGGTCTGACTGAGAGTAACACTAACACAGAAAGCAGAGCTGAGAGGTGGAGGGAGCCAGGGAGGGAGTAGGAGAAGGAGGAGGAATTGATACCAGACAAAACAGGCTGGAGACCACCTGTCACCACTTGAGCCAAATGAAGCAGAGACGGTGTTGGATCTCGTCTGAGAGTTTATTCCAATAATGCCGGCAGCATGGAGGAGCCATCGGTCACCCTGAAAATTCACCCCCTTGCTAGTTGGCTGATTATATACGATTGAGGGGTAAGATAGCTACGTGCAGCTGCGAGCTGCAACTGTAACAGGCAAAAGGTTGGGTCGGGTCTGCAATCGGACCTTCAGAAGCTCAAAGGCAGATAACAAGGTGGCTAATCTGTGATGCTATAAACAGTTCAGCCCATTCCTGGGACTGGAGAAGGGTCAGATGGTCAGCATTCTTGAGGCCAACTCCTGGAGGGAGTCAGGGTCCAGGCACAGCAACCAAATCAAAGTGTGCCCTGTCCTTGGGCTGTTCTCAAAATATATTTCTTTTCTGAGTCATGGACTCTACGAGGCATCTTATCTTTTTACAGCTTGTTTCATCCTTCAGTTTCCCAGGGTCTGTAAGAAAACTTCTTATCTATAATTAGTAAGGTGAATAATCATTAGACAACTGTGGTTCTATTCTTATTTTATGCCCTTCTGTTCCCCCTGCCTCCCATCAGAATCATAAGAGAAAGGAAAGAAAAAGCAGAGGGAGAAGGGAGGAGGGAAGAAGGGAGGGGAGGACAGGAAGAGTGAGTGGAGCCAAGACCTGTTTGGCTCAAAGGATAGAGCGTCGGCTTGGGTACTGAAGGGTCCCGGGTTCAATTCTGGTCAAGGGCATGTACCTTGGTTGCGGGCATATCCCCGGTAGGGGGTGTGCAAGAGGCAGCTGATCGATGACTCTCTCTCATCCATGTTTCTAACTCTCTATCTCTCTCCCTTCCTCTCTGTACAAAATCAATAAAAATATATTTTTTTTAAAAAGAGTGAGTGGAGATATGACTGGAGAAGTCTCTGCATTTTTAATTATCTGAGGTGATAAATTTCCTTTTTGCTTAAGCTGTTGTGAGTTGAAATTCTGTTACCTGCCACAAAAGGATGCTGACTAATTCAATTGCCTACTTAGAACCAGAGACAAAAGGGTAAAAGTAACAAGAACGTTGCCAGACACACAGAGTAGACCAAGATGGCTCTAACTGCCGAAAGTAGACCAAAAAGTTAGAAAGCATACAAAAGTTTGCCAAAGCATCCCAGGTTTCAGAAAGTTATCTAAGGAGATCCCTTCCTGATTCTGGGGCTGGGTATAACTGCTTCAAAGTATGTTACAGGATTCCAGGGTAGGAGGAATAGGGGAAACTGAGACAGAAAAATCAGGACAAGGCCAAACAGTGTGAGTAATTTTCAACCAGCTTGCAACTAACAAACTATTATCTTCCCCAACCAAGGATGCAGAGCAAATGGTCAAAATACTTCCCTAATGAGAGAATGCATAAAGGGAGGAGAAAAGGAGAAAGGAAAAAAGGAAAGTTTTACTCCCTAAGGAGAAAAACTAGCAGTCTCAGGGCTCGACAAAATAAAATTGCCAGAATTCTGGGAAGACCACAAGAAAACCTTGAGACTTAATCTGCACCAAGATACTCAGCAAAAGAATCTTTTGAAACCTACAGACAGGAGGAGGGTGTATTACTCCTCGAACTTGCTCCAGACACTCGCTTTTCTAAATTAGCCGGAAAAGCTCATCCATGCTCCAAGCCAGATGAAATAGATTTGCTTGCTTTGCTTTCTCTCTCCCCCCCTCCTCCATTTTTAAAATTAAGGTATTATATGTGTACATATCTTACCATTGCTCCTCCCACCCCATTCCCATACATGCCCTCACCCCCCAGCCTTTTACGTCCATTGGTTATGCTTATATACATGCATACAAGTCCTTCTGTTGATCTCTTATCTTCCCCATCTCTCCCTAACCTTTCCCCTGTAATTTGACAATCTGTTTGATGCTTTACTGCCTATCTTTTTGTTCATCAGTTTATAATGTTCTTTATTATCCAAAAATGAGTGAGATCATGTGGTATTTTCTTTCATTGACTGGCTTATTTCACTTAGCATAATGTTCTCCAGTTTCATCCAGGTTGCTGGGAATGGTAAGAATTCCTTCTTTTTTTATGGCAGCATAGTATTCCATTGTGTAGATGTACCATGGTTTTTTGATCCAATCATCTGCTGATGGGCACCTAGGCTGTTTCCTAATTCTAGCTATTGTAAATTGTGCTTCTATGAACATAGGGGTGCATATATCCTTTCTGGTTGGTGTTTCTATTTTCTTAGAATATATTCCTAAGAGTGGGATTACTGGGTCAAATGGGAGTTCCATTTTTAGTTTTTTGAGGAAACTCCATACTGTTCTCCACAGTGGCTGCACCAGTTTGCATTCCCACAAGCAGTGCACGAGGGTTCCTTTTTCTCCGCATCCTCTAAAACACTTGTTGATTTGTTGATAATAGCCATTCTGACAAGTACCGTATTGTCATTTTGATTTGCATCTCTTGGTTAATTAGTGACTTTGAGCATGTTTTCATGTGCCTCTTGGCCTTCCTTCTGTCTTCTTTTGAAAAGATTCTATTTAGGTGCTTTGACAAATTTTTTATTGGATCATTTATCTTCCCTTTATTAAGTTGTATAAGTTGCCTGTATATATTGGAGATTAAACCTTTAGCAGTGATACCATTTGCAAATATGTTCTCCCATACAGCAGGCTTTCTTGTTCTTTTGTTGATGGTTTCTTTTGCTGTAAAAAAGCTTTTATTTTGATGTAGTCCTATTTGTTTATTTTGCCTTTAGCTTACATTACCCTAGGACCATGGTCGACAATCCACATATGCCTCTTTGGCCCCTTGAGTGTGGCTCAAATATCGCGGCCTGAGTGAGAAGTAGTATTAGAAGAAGTTTAAGTTTAAAAAAAATTGGCTCTCAAAAGAAATTTCAATCTTTGTACTGTTGATATTTTGCTCTGTTGACTAATGAGTTTGCCAAACACTGCTCTATGAGCAGTATCAGTAAAGAAGTTTTTTCGGCATATGCCTGAGATTTTGCTGCCTATGGATTCCACTAGTATTTTTATGGTTTCCCATCTATGTTTAAGTCCTGTGTCCATTTTGAGTTTATTTTTGTGTATGGAGTAAGTTGGTGGTCTAGTTTCATTTTTTTTTGCATGTATCTGTCCAATTTTCCCAGTACCATTTGTTGAAGAGACTGTTGTGACTTTATTGTATGTTCATGCCTTCTTTGTCAAATATTAATTGAGCATAGTGGTTTGGATTGACATCTGGATTCTCTATTCTATTCCATTGGTCTATATGTTTGTGCCAGTACTAGGCTGTTTTGAGAACAGTGGCTTTGTAATATAGCTTGAAATCTGGTATTGAGATCCCTCCTACTTTATTCTTCTTTCTCAAGATTGCTATGGCTATTCGGGGTCTCTTTTTATTCCAGATGAATTTTTGGAGAGTTCTTTCTAGGTCTGTGAAATATGCCGTTGGTATTTTAATGGGGAGTGCATTGAATCTATAGATTGCTTTGGGTAGTACGGACATTTTTAATGATGTAAATTCTACCAATCCATGAACACGGTATGTTCTTCCATCTGTTTAGGTCCTTCTCTATCTCTTTTTTTTTTTTTTTTTCAGTGTACTGTAGTTTTCCGTGTATAGCTCTGTTACCTCCTTACTTAAGTTTATTCATCGGTATCTTAATTTTTTTGTGAGATTGTAAGTGGGATTGCTTTTTTAGTCTCTGTTTCTGTAAGTTCACTATTGGTGTATAGAAATGCCATAGATTTCTTGGCATTAATTTTGTATCCTGCTACTTTGCCGAATTCATTTATTAAGTCTATTAGTTTTTTGATGGAGACTTTTGTTTTTTTTTATGTACAATATCATTTATCTGCAAATAAGGACAGCTTTACTTTTTCCCCCTCCAATTTGGATGCCTTTTATTTCTTCTTCTTGTCTATTGCAATGGCTAATACTTCCAGTACTATGTCAAACAGGAGTGGTGAGAGTGGGCATCCCTGCCTTGTTCCTGTTCTTAGGGGAAATGGTTTTAGTTTTTGCCCATTGGGTATGATGTTAGCTGGGGATTTATCATATATATAGCTTTTATTATGTTGAGGAACCATTCTTCTATTCCCATATTGTTGAGAGTTTTTATCAAGAAAGGGTGTTGGATTTTGTCAAATGCTTTTTTTGCATAATTGATATGACTATATTATTTTCATTTCTCAATTTGTTTATGTGATGTATCACATTTATTGATTTGCAGATATTGTACCATCCTTGCATTCCTGGAATAAATCCTACTTGGTCATGGTGTATGAGCTTTGTGATGCTCTGCTGGATCTGATTTACTAGAATTTTATTGAGGATTTTGGCATCTATATTCATGAGGGATATTGGCTTGTAATTCTCTTTCATTGTGTTGTCTTCATTTGGTTTTGGTATTAGGGTGATGATGGCTTCATAGAAGGAGCTTGAAAGTGTTCCTTCCTCTTGAATTTTTTGGAGTAGTCTGAGGAGGACAGGTTTCAGTTCTTCCTTGAATGTTTGGTAAAACTCACCTTTGAAGCCATCTGGCCTTGGGCTTTTGTTTGTTGGGAGCTTTGTGATGACTGCTTCAGTTTCTTCCATAGTTATTGGCCTACTAAACTGGTTAGATTCTTCCTGATTGAGTTTTGGAAGGTTGTATTTTTCTAGGAATATATCCATCTCCTCTAGGTTGTCCAGTTTATTGGAATAAAGTTGTTTATAGTATTTTTTTTTAAAACAATTCTTTGTATTTATGTGGGGTTTGTTGTTATTTAACCTCTTTCATTTCTGATTTTGTTTGTTTGTGTCCTCTCTCTTTGCTTTTTGTTGAGCTTGGCTAGAGGTTCATCAATCTTGTTTATCCTTTCAAAGAACCAGCTCTTGGTTTTGTTTATCTTTTGTATTTTTTTTGTCTCTATGTCATTTATCTCTGCTCTGATCTTTATTATTTCCTTCCTTCTAATTACACTGGGCTTTTCTTGTTGCTCTCTTTCTAACTACTTGAGTTGAAGGGTTAGGTAATTTATTACCATTGTTTCTTTTTTCTTTCTTTTTTCTTTTTTTCAGTAGGCTTGTAGAGCTATGAACTTCCCTCTTAAGAATGCTTTTGCTGTGCCTCATAGATTTTAAATTTTTGTGTTTTCATTGTCATTTGTTGCCATGATGTGTTTTATTTCTTCCTTGATTTCTCTGGAAACCCAGTCATTGTTTAATATTATGCTGTTTAATCTCCATGTGTTTGATTTCACTGGTTTGTTTTTATGTAGTTGATTTCCAGTTTTATGCTATTGTGGTTTGAGAAGATGCTTTATCTTCTTGAATTGAAAGAGACCTTGCTTGAGACCCAATATATGGTATATCTTTGAAAATGAGCCATGCGCACTTGAGAAGAATGTAAATTCTGTGGTTTTGGGGTGAAATTTTCTGAAGATGTCAATTAATTCCATCTGGTCTAGTGAGTCATTTAGGATTGATGTTTCTTTGCTGATTTTTTGTTTAGAGGATTTGTTCAATGGTGATAGTGAGGTATTAAAATCTCCTACTATGGTTGTATTTCTGTCAATATCTCCCTTAATATCCTCCAGGAGATTTTTATGTGTTTGGGTGCTCCTGTATTGGGTGCATATTGTTTACCAGAGTTATTTCTTCTTGTTGGATTGCTCCCTTTAGTATTATGAATTGGCCTTCCTTATCTCTTGTTATATCCCTCACTTAGACATCTAACTTGTCAGATATAAGTATTGCTACCCCAGCTTTTTTTTTTTTTTTTTCCATTTCCATTCACCTGGAAAACCTTTTCCCAGCCCTTCACCCTCAGTCTGTGTGCGTCTTTTTTTTCTGAGGTGGGTTTCTTGTAGACAGCAAATATATGGGTCTTTTTTTTCTTATCCAATCTGTTACCCTATGTCTTTTGATTGGTGAATTTAATGCATTTACATTTAAAGTTATTATTGATAGGTACTTTTTGTACACATTTTTTTTTAACTTTGTTTAGCCACTTAAAGAAAATCTGCTTATGGAACAATTAGCCTCAAATCCATTCCAAGTTGTATTTCTATTTTCCAATAAAATTAATTTATTGGAATTTTTTCAAAAAATATATATATTTACAGCAGACCCTTTAGCATTTCTTGCATTTCTGGTTTGGTGGTAAAAAATTCCCTTAGTCCTTTTTTGTCTGTGAAGTTTCTGATTTCACCTTCAATTTTGATTGATAGCCTTGCTGGGCACAGTATTCTTGGACCCCTCCTTTGCATGACTTTGTATATTTCATTCCATTCCCTTCTGGCCTGATGAGTTTCTGTTCAGTAATCAGTTGCTAGTCTGATGGGGGTTCCTTTATATGTAACTTTCTGTCTCTTTCTGGTTGCTTTTTATATTCTTATTTTGTCATTGGTGTTTGCCAATTTAATTATATTGTGCCTTGGCATCAATTTTGGGGTTCATTTTGCTTGGGACTCTGTAAGCTTCTTGGATTTGTGTGGGTTTTTTCTTTCCTATATCAGGGAAGTTTTCGTTCACTATTTCTTCAAACAGGTTTTCTATTTCTTGCTCAGTTTCCTGTTCTTCTGGAACCCCTATTGTGAGGATGTTGTTTTGTTTTGTGTTGTCCCAAAGTTCCCTTAAGTTTTCCTCCTGCTTTTTAATTTTTTTTTTCCTAGAAGCTGCTCTACTTGTGTATTTTTTCCCACCGTGTCTTCTAGCTTGCTGATGTGGTCTTCTGCTTATTCTAGTATACTCTTGATATTTTATATGGAGTTCTTTACAGCAATGATGTCATTTTTTATTTCTTCTTGGTTCTTCTTCATTTCTATTGGTTCTTACTCATATTGTTAAATTTGTCTTCCATTCTTTTCATCCACCTTATGACCATTTCTCTGAATTCTTTCTCTCACAGGTTTCCTGCCTCTATTTTGTTAATTTATTTTACTGGTGATGCCTGCTTTTCTTTTATATGTGGGCTGTTTCTTTATCTTCCCAAGGTCTCTCTTCTCCGAATGTCTGGTTATGTAGTTCTCTCTCTCCTTTATGTGGTGCAATGTAGAGCTACTCTGAATCCACGTGTTGGCACCAATTGGGGACTGGTGTTCTGGGGCTTGCAGCTGTTTGGTGGTTGTTGCAGTTGTAGATTTTCAAACTTCTGATAATTCCCCTTCAAGATGGCGTGGTCTCTGCATCTGAGTCCATAGCTCTGGGAGGGGACCCAGTAGTAGTGGGGGCTGCCCAGTCAGGGGAATCCCATCCAGAAGTCCCCCATCTTCTCCTGGAGTATAGCTGTCCCTTAACTTGACAACAAATACTTCCCATGCGACCCTCAGCTGTTCTTTCTTTCTGCCTCGGGACAAGGCTCGAGACCCATCTGTCTATTCTGCCACCATTTTTCTTCCTCCGTCCTTTGCTTTCTTGATAAAGGTGCATGCTTTTATTGCTTTAATAAGTTGGCTTTTCACAATGCAGCCAATGTTTCTTGTATTAATTCATTTATGTGAGAAGACAAGGATCAGGGTTGGGGACAGCCCTCTCCTTCTAGTTCAGGGGGCTGTCCTGACTAGTTACACTTCTCTGGTGTTGGTGAGAGGTGCCTATAATAGGTAAGACTTTAAAACACAGCAGACATTATGCACAAATTATAAAATAATAATCTGAATGAGTTATTTTTGGGGAGGTGGGGAAAAATTTATTTTTATTGGAAAATAAATATACAACTTGGAATGGATTTGAGGCCAATTGTTGCATAAGCAGATTTTCTTTAAGTGACTAAACAATTTTAAAAAGCAAGTAACAATAAAAAAATGTTTCTGATACAGGACCAGCAGTACAAAAAATAGTGTACAAGTACCTGGATAATAGTGCAACTTTTAAGTACATGTTGTTGACTGCCCATAGTTCATGAAGAGTTACAACTCCACACTTCAACATCAACATGCTGACAGTTCCTAAAGAAAACTACTTAAAAAAAGATATAACCAGATGTTTCTCAGTTGACCAACTCCATCTAAGATTAGATGTGCAGAAGGCTTAGATAGATTCAGTTTAAGCCACATGCAGCATGTTACTGGATCAATTTTGTAAAATAGGGTTTCAGAACAATATCAGTAAGATAAGGAAAGAAATAATGGAGGAATGAAGTCCTAATTACTATATAAGCATTTTTTTGATAGTAGGGGAACCTTTTACAGACAAGTTACAAACAAAGAAAAGGCAAATAAACATTTTTTTGTACAAGAAATTTAACACATTCTGTACAATATCCCACTTTGCTGTCATCATTTGTATAAACTCTTCACAGTTTTCTTAATCATCACCTTCAATATATGCTTCCTTGATCATTTTATCAACCTCTTCATCTCTTCTTTTTATTTAATATATTTTATTGATTTTCCACAGAGAGGAAGGGAGAGAGATAGAGAGCTAGAAATGTTGATGAGAGAGAAACACTGACCAGCTGCCTCCTGCACACTCCCTAGCAGGGATGTGCCTGCAACCAATGTACATGCCCTTGACCGGAATCAAACCTGGGACCTTCCAGTCCGCAGACCGACGCTCTATCCACTGAGCCAAACCGGTTTCAGCTTTATCTTTTAATGTCTCTCCAAGGTTTGTCATAACATGCGAAGCTCTGCTGCACTAATATAGCCATTGCCACCCTTATCAAACACGTGGAAAGCTTCTCAAATTTCTTCTTCACTGTCTGTGTCTTTCATTTTCTTGCCATCATTGTCAGAAATTCTGGGAAGTCTATTGTGCCTTTATCATCAGTGTCTACTTTATTTATCATACCCTGTAACTCTGCTTCTTTGGGCTTCTGCCCAAGAGACCTCCTTACTGTTCCCAAGTCCTTTGTGGCTATAGTTCCATTACCATTCCTGTCAAACAGTGAAAAAGCTCCTTTGAATTCTGTAATCTGCTCTTCAGTCTTGTCCCCCTACACCCCTCTCCCCCCCACCTCCCCATTTGGCTGCCAGTTGGGATCAGTGTGTGCATATTAGGTTGATCTGCTGTGACTCCCCATCTCCAGTGCAGGACAGTGTCAGAAGCTATTTGGAGCTATAAGCAACCCACAGCGTGTGGCTCCCTCTGCTGGGGCTGGGTGCCTTTGAAAAAGACCAAGATGTGCACCAAGATCTGCTTTTCCTAGCCGCAGGTCCAGAAGGAGATCACATAAAGACTGAAAGCCCCGAGAGACCCTCTTTGGCTTTCAGTCTGGTCCTTGTTCAGCCTGATCTCCTCAGGCTGTTGACTCCAGGGTCAGGTGAGAGGTTTTCCAACAGGATGGGGCAGTTGTTTGCCCCCAGGCAAAAGCCATCTGAAGAGTAAAGGAGGTCTGCTGGAGGAAGATGTCCCCTGCAGTTTGAAGGAATGACTCAGCACAGGAAACGGGGCAGTTGCCTTCCAAACTCTAACTCCAGAACCCCCAACCCAGGATTCTGCTCATATAGCTTTAGTGCACTCTGTCCTCCCTCTGCCAGAGCCCGAGGTGAGTGGCTGCACATGGAATTTTGTATCTTACCCTCTAAGTAGGTGCCTACATTTCCAGCAGTCTCTCCCTGGCAGACAGAAACCCTGTTGATTTTCACAGCCATATGTTTGTTGTATGGGTACTTTTTTCAGTTCTGGTGCTCTGGCTGAGGGGCCAAGTTTGGGATTTAGATCCCAGAGTCCTCAGTGGGAGCACCCCACAGCTGAGATGTCCCTCTGGAACTTCAGCTGCTGTCTGTGGGAGCCTGGCCAGCCCTTTTTTGCCTCTGCACTTCCTACCCACCTTTTTGCAGTCTTCATTTCCCCTCCTTGGTTACCAGGGTTTTCTCTATCTAGTCTTCAGTTGATTATTCAGAATATTTTTTCCCCTGTATTTTAATTGTAATTCTAAAGTATCAGTGTAGCTTCCACTTACTCCGCCACCATTTTTCCTTCTCCTTGACTTCCTTCTTGATCTCATTGTATAGATTATATAATTTATCTAATTTATTGTTCATGGGTATTTGGGATATTTCTAGCTTTTTACTCACATGACCTTTCTTATGAAAATATCCTGATCTACTTTCATGTAAGAGTTTCTCTAGGGCAGTGGTCCTCTAACTATTTTTGCTTGTGTATTCACTAAAATATTTTTAAAAATCTATGTTCTTTCTTGAACATTTTATATTTGACTTATAAATATTTTTTTCATCATGAATGTTTGTAAAGAATGAAATTTCTATTACATTATAGACATTGACATTTAAAAATATAATTGCTACTTCTTTTTTAAGATATAAGGAACATAGAAATTGGATATCCACCATAAGTAATTGTAAAAATATACAAACAAACTCTTTTCTAATAGAAATTTTACACTGTTCCTTTCCCCCCCTGACTGCTCATTTACATCCCCAACAAAATTCTATCATGGATTTTTATGCTGGAAAATCTTGATCACTGTAGCTTACATTTCTACCAAAAAATGTATATGAATATTGATAAAAAATTCTGTGACCATAAAACTTTAAGTATGAAGCATCTCTTCTGTATTTAGTTAACGTTCTTATAGTACTAGAGTCCTGGTGCACAAAATTTGTGCACGCGGAGAATGAGGGGGTATCCCTCAATCTGGCCTGTACCCTCTCCCATCTGGTACATCTCTCTCACAATCCAGGGACACTGGCTCCTAGCCACTCACCTGCCTGCCTGCCTGCCAGCCCGATCACCCCTTAACTGCTCCCTGCTGGCCTGATTGACACCTAACTGCTCCCCTGCTGGCCCAAGTGCCTCCAACTGCCTCCCCTGCTGGCCTGATCACCCACAACTGCCCTCCCATGCTGCAACCTGCCTCCTCCACTGGGACCCACCTCTTCCATTCCACGCAGAGCTGCTGGACTTCTAGGCCCCACCTTTGCTGTGCACATGACCATCTTGGACGATGTTGGGTGTGGGGGTGATGCCATCTAGGCTTTTATTAAATAGGATTATTGGCACACAATTGATAAAAGAAATACAAACATTTGTAAAATAATTATTTAACAATAACTTTTAGTTTGGAAATATACCTCTCAGTGGAATGGATGACACTTTTCTCCATTTATTTTATACTAGGTCCAGTACGTGGATTTGTGCAAGGGTGTGTAGGTCCTTCAGTCTGGCCCACACCCTCTTGGGGGATGCAGCAGTGCACCAAGGAGCAGGTGGCCAGGGAGGAACCTGAGCCGTGGCTGGGCACTGTGCTGCTCACACTCATCCTGGCCTACTGTGCCTGCCACCATTACTTGGGAGCGCTGCCATGGAGTCTAGAGAGGCTCCCACTGTTGCAGTTGTACTCACCAGCAGTGAGCCTGGCTTCTGGCTGAGCGGTGCTTTGGGAGCACACTGACCAGCCGTGGGTAGCTCCTGCATTGAGAGTCTGCTCCCTGGTGATGAGTGTGTCATAGAGACTGGTCAACCGGTTGAAATGATCGCTTAGGCTTTTATATACTAGTTGTACCAGTTAATAATGCAGAAGTTTTTCAATAGGTGATATTATACATATATGCAATTTGATATGTATGCTATTTTGTTGTATTGACAGCAAGCATCAAAACTTCATTTGTCATATTTTCTGAAAGTGTTAACATCATAGATATTTTTACACTTAAAAATGTCAAATTTCATAACAAAAAAAAAAGCATTAGCGGGAAGTTTTAATTCAATACTTTATTTTGAAGAAAAAGTTATCCGATACTTTGGGAAGCTTATGGTGAACACGCTCCATCTCAAGATTCTTGTGAATGCTGGTTTAAATGCTTTAAAAATGATGATTTTGATGTGAAAGACAAAAAAATCAAGCATTATTGGTTGAAGATGCATGTCAAACTCAAAAACAACTTGCAGAAAAGATTAAACGGTGCTCAGCAAACAATTTCTGATCCTTTACAACCAATGGAAAATATTTTTAAAGCAGTGGTTCTCAACCTTTCTAATGCCTTGACCCTTTAATACAGTTCCTCATGTTGTGGTGACCCCCAACCATAAAATTATTTTCATTGCTACTTCATATCTGTAAATTTGCTACTGTTATGAATCGTAACATAAATATCTGTGTTTTCTGATGCTCTTAGGTGACCTTGCTAGCAGTTCTCAACCTGTGGGTCACTGTTTTAAAGGAAGAAAAACGGGTGCCACATCAACTGATCAAAAGATAAATGGAAAACTGAAAAGTCATTAGTAAAATGTTGCTTCAACGGCATGAAAGAAAGTCTTTTTTTTTTTTTTTTTTTTGCATTGAATTGTGACTGGCGATGAAAAGTGGATTTATTTTGAGCATCCCAAACATACAAAATCACGGTTGATCCAAGTCAACCATCAACATTGACTCAAGGCCAAATCGCTTTGGAAAGAAGACAATGGTCTGTGTTTGGTGGGATCAGAGAGAAGTAGCAAACTCACTGTATCATCATTAGCTGTCATTGTTATACTTGGACAGTCTTATTTCATCTATTCCCTCCCTTCTTGTCTTGATTATTTGAAAGCCAACCCAGATATCATACCATTTCATATCTAACTTTATTAGCCCATAACTTTAAAGCAGCAGAACTCTTCCTTTTATTAATATCACTTCCCAAACAATAAATACCTAATAGTAAATATCCAACAAGGTTCTCAGGACATCTCTATCTCTTAAATGCTTGTCACTTTGCCTAAATGACAGTGTGAGTGGGTGGGTGGGGGGCCGATTTCTCCCTAGTTTCTGTGAAAATGCAAGTCCCCTTCTGTGAGGAAACCTCCTAAACTTGTTTTCCCTCAAGGTCACAGCCTGGGTAACCGAGGGCAGGGTATTAGACAGAAGTAAGAGGGAGGCCAGAGCCATAGAATGTCTCAAACAGCGTGCCTGACTTGAATTCAACCTTCATGGGCTTCTAGAATTACCCATAAGAAAGAATCTCGATGCTGAGAGGCACACAGTGGGTGGCGAGATGTGTTTGCTTCTGTGCCAGTGGTTGGCTTTCAGGCTGAGCCCAGCCCTGTGATGGAGACAGAGGGCATGACACCCTAATTGATCACAGATGCTCTTTCACCTGAATCTTTTTTTTTTTTTTTTTGTCCTCAAAAGGCAGTTATTACTCTCAGTTACCTCAGGCTAAAATAAAATATCGTAGACTGGGTGGTAAACAACCAATATTTATTTCTCACTCTTCTGGAAGGTCTAAGATCAAGGTGCCAGCAGATTCGGTGTGAGGGGAGAGCCTGCTTCCTGGTTGTTGTGTCCTCATCTGTTGGAGAGAAAGCTCCACTCCCTTCCTCTTCTTCTAAGGACACCAATCCCATCACGTGGGGGCTCCAACCTCCTGCCCTCATCTAGCGCTATCCACCTCCCAAGGTCCCAGTTCCAGATGCCATCATATTGGGGACTAGGGTTTCAGCACATAAGTTTTGGGGGTACTAATATTCGGTCCACAGCAATTACACATTATCTTTTCAGGTGCTCTGACAGGTGGAAGAGAAAAATCTAACTCTAGGATCATCCTCACTGAGGCTTGTCTTGGTGGGAAAATCTGGCTGAGGGAAAAGTGCCACTGGGAACAGCATTCTCTGCCAGCACCCCTTGTCCCTGGCCTCCCCCAGCCCAAAGTGTTTCAGTGGGTTCCCAGCAGCTCCAGCACCACCTGTGTAGGGAGCCCCTGCTGAGGCCATGTCCTCTCCCTTAGGCCAATGTCTGACCTCCAAATCCTTTCTCTCACACCCCATTTTCCTGCAATTCCATCATCTATCACACAGTTGCTTTTGGAGGCAGGAACACTGCATCATTTCTCTTACATTCCTGGTGCTGAGCAGAGAAGCTAACACTCAGTATTCGTGAAATAAATGCCTGTCCAGGAAGGGGGAGATCTAGGCAGGTTGGACAGTTTGGGAACCATGTTGCAGAGGTGGTCCCTCACCAGAGAACGCAAGTTCCTGAGGGTGCACAGGGTTTGAGGAGCTTGTACATAGCACTCCTGTGGGGGTTTGGAGTCAGTAATGTGCTACAGCTGGTCAGATCAAGGCGACACCTCTGTTACCAGTAGAGGTTTGGAAAATGACAGCTGGGTGGCACCATTGAGTTCCTAAGACTCATCCAAGACTTAATCATTTAGCCATACAGTCACAGGCTGTCTGGGACCACTGCAGGTCTCCTGTACAGGGTACTAATGAGCAGAGAAAGGGGGTGGGTGGGCCAACAAAAGAAGGAGAGGGTGAGGCAGGGGCCACCTGGGACTTCATCTGGCTTCCCATTTCCACTAATTTCATGACCTCTGCCCAGATGTCACCCCAATGCCTGCCCTCTTCCCTTTGCTGTTGTGGAAGTGTGGAACATCCCTCCCTCCTCGAGTTCCCATACATGATTGTGCTATCTTTGGGGCTAAAGAAGCTGCTTTACAACACAGCTCCACCAACAACGGGAATTTTCTGTAAACGGGAATAGGACCACTTGGCCTGCCGCCAGTTTTACAGCCTCCCAGTTAAGATGGAAGAGCTTTTAGGTATTTAAAAAGTTGAAGAAATAAAAAGAAGAATAATGTTTCATCACTACATAAGAAAGCCAAATGAAATTCAAATTTCAGTGTTCACAAAGTTTTATGGAATTCAACCTCACACATCACTTATATTTTGTCCATCCACCATTTCCTTTGTGAGTGACTGAGATCATGTAGTCTGATGAGCCTGATCTACTCTCTGACTCTGCTCTATGAAACCCCAGTTCCTTCCCCCCCCCCCCCCCCAACCACTGTCTCTGCTTTCCTCAAGTCCTTACCCCATCTCACCTCCGTGGCCATTTTCTCTTCTCCTCACATGTCCATGTCCCCTCCCACCTTCCTCCCCAGCCCCCTCATGCCTCCAAAATTCCCCCCAGAACATCCTCTCTCAGATGGGGATGGTGATGGGTGTCATCCCTTTCAGCCTATGATGAAATCAGAGCACATTTCTGAATAATATAAGGAATTCTACATCCAGCTTCTAATATAATGTATATCTTTCCTCAATGTGTAATATCACAGTCGACTCACCTTCCTTCCTACAAAACCCTTCCAAAGATTCCAGGATTGTATCTAGCTAAGATATTATTTACTTCCATGATTTTTAACAAAACAAAAAAGTATTTTTTCTTTGGATTTTATTTATCTAGAAGCACTAGAAGAACATTAATGACATGTCTAATGCAAGGAAGAAAAATTAAAACTGAACTTAAGCAAAAAGCGAATAAGTTTCTTACAAGCCTAGACAGAGATAGTGAGTCTGGAAAAAAAAAAAAAAAGAAGCCAATTGTAGAAGTCAGCTGAAAGTGCTTAGCGTTTTTCAGTAACACACAAGTTAATTAAAAGGGTAAAAAAAGTCAGAGTGCATATCACAAGGAAAACAGATAACCCACGGTTAGAAAGCATCCAGTTTTTGACTCTGAGGAGTATCTTGGACAACCAGTGACTCCGGGTCTCTTCAACATGTGCTTTCACCTTTACCAGGTAGATCCTGCGCTCTTCATAGGTGCCACCTCCCCCTCTCTGGAGCATCTGTGCATCAAAGTAGAGGTCGTTCGTGTAGAAGGCGCCCTCGTGCTCTCTCTCCAGGCTCTCGATCACAGCCATCAGCTCCTCCAGCTGCTCCCTCTGCTCCTCCCCGGTGGCCCGGTTGTTGAAGCCACAGTACCTCCTCCCACACTCCTGGATCAGGCTCCTCAGCCTGTAGTTGTCCGTATTAACTACATACTCATCCAAGGAGTCACCCTGTAAGTCCTCCTTGTGGGTGAAGAGGACCACCACATATCTCATGGCACCTGCCCCAAAAACCTCCTTCACCATTTTCACTGCCTTTGTGTCCTGGTCAGTGAAGCGCCCCAGCTGTGTCACCAGCAGCAGCACGTGGGGCCCTGGGGCTGAGAGCAGGTAGCAGTCCCCGATGTTCTTATACATCTCTTGGTCTGGGGACTTTTCATCAAAGATGGAGGGTGTGTCAACCACCCAGATTTCCCTACCATTCCACGTGCTTGTGGCCCCCTGGCACTTCCTGGTCACGGTCTGGGGACTCAGTTTGGACTCAAACTTAGCCTGGCAGAGGATGCTGTTTCCAGTGGCACTTTTCCCGCAGCCGGATTTGCCCACCAGGATGAGCCTCAGTGAGGACGATGATGCAAACTGGTTATTTTCTACACTTCCTGAAAGAGAAAAATTGTGTCCTATTAAGATATTGCTTCAGATATTTTGATCATGGACCATTATGGTATCTCATTAAATCTGTGGACCTCCCTCCCAGGAAACTGTCATATCTAAATACACAGCCAAATTTGCTGACAACTGGATGAGGTTCTTGGGTCATAGAAAGAGTACATCGAAAGCCCATGTTGGACCCAAGAGTAAGAACTGCTACACTGATGAGGATGCTCCAAGACCTTAACCCTGACGAGGGAAGATACAGTTTTTCTGAAAGTATAGTGGTCCTTGTGTTTCTCCAGGGATGGTGCTTAGGCCAGTTTCATGCTAAATAAATGTGAGGTTAGGAGGAGGCAGAGGATGAGAACTCACACATGGGAAAATATTACCACCTCTTTTTCACCCACAAATTCCAGGCACACATGTGTAGAAGTGCTCAAGATATTCATAAACCTCGGGATGAAAGGGAGCCACAGATGAGATCTCTCACCAAGGACCAGCTGAGGTACCTGGGCCTTGGCTCTTTGAATGGTAGTTGGATGCTTGAAATTGAGACAGCAGGAAGATCAAAGATAATGTCAAAGGCAAAGACAGGGTGATGACTCCCTACGGGTGGCTGAGGAGGATGGAATTTAGGACCATTAGTAGTATATGTGATGGGAAGGTCACCTACTTGGTTGATTGAATTACAGGAAGTTAACAGAAATGATGCTGGGGAGGGAAACTTTGAGTCAACAGCTAAAACCTTCAAGGGATGAAGGAAGATGAGAACCGATGTTCTAGAATTCTTTTTTTTTTTTAATATATTTTTTTATTGATTTTGTACAGAGAGGAAGGGAGAGAGATAGAGAGTTAGAAACATTGATGAGAGAGAGTCATCGATCAGCTGCCTCTTGCACAACCCCTACTGGGGATATGCCAGCAACCAAGGTACATGCCCTTGACCGGAATCGAACCCGGGACCTTTCAGTCCCCAAGCCGACGCTCTATCCATTGAGCCAAACCGGTCTCGGCCGATGTTCTAGAATTCTTATGAGCCCAAATGGATTCCAAATTCACTGTAGGCTTCTAAAATCTATTATTTTATTCCTACTCTGTGTTGGTTCTCCCTTTTCTGCAGGGTTCTAGGATGTTTGTGTAGAAGACATGATTACTAAATCTCTCTGGAAAACTTTTCCATTTCTTCAGCTCAGAGCAGACAAGGAAAGAGAAAATTTATTCATAATACAGTTCAAAACCCTGCAACTTCTGACTTGAAGTTTCATTTCCACATTTCCCACATGATGTGTCTGGAGAGCATTGTACTGGGGGATCAGGTATGTGTGTGTGTGTGTGTGTGTGTGTGTGTGTGAGATGATGGTTGGGAAGGTAAAGAAAAAAATGAGCATTATATATTTTTTCTTCAGTTTAAAATCACTGGGTTTCTGTCACTGTGTTTGAGGTAAGAGACTGGTGCCTTTTAAGAACTTGGAGGCTTTCTTACCTTTAGCCATAGTTCCATATCCGAGCTTTGGAAATCCTTCCATTCTCTTCTGGAATAAAAACAGAAACAGAATAAAAAGCAAGTGTCTAATACCCTTATAATTAAATACCCAGTTTTAAATAACTGAAAAGGAGCAAAGAGAAGGCCAAATATTATAGTCATTTGTGCAACTTGGCCAGGAAGCTGCAGTTTAACACATGTCCAGTGAAGTTTGGGTGACATAGGGAAGGTACTTGCTTGTCAGTCACAACTAGGAACGAGTTGGGCAGAGTAGGCATTGCCTCTGCAAGCATCGGGCGATTTGAGGGACTTAAGCTCTGAAACAAAAGTGTAGCTCCATTGCTTCCTCCTGGAGCTTGACTCCTGGCCTGGGGACTCTCAGGGTCCTGATTTCTTGCATTTGCCATGTAGCTCACAGCGATAGGGACCCCACACAATGGACTGATGGACTGCAAATACCTTAATGCTGTGCTGGACCCAGTCCACCATGGAAAAGAAACTTTGGACACTGACTTTGCTTCTAGCTCTTCTGAATCCTCAGCTGCACCTCTTCCAGGACTGGATTGAAGAAAATAGGATTGAAACCCCATTTAATTCCATGCAAATAAAAATCACTCATCCTCCTGTGTGAGTCTCAGGAAATTCTTTTTGCACATCTCATCCTCCCTCTGAGGCCTCTGGAAATGCTTATTCCAGTGGTGCCGCAAGAACCTCACTCCCACAAGCAAAGGAGAAAGACAATCAATGCAATTCTCTGATAAAAGCCCACATGGGGGTTGGTAAGGCCTGAGGTCACTTCCAGTTCAGACACCTAATGCTACTTCTCCATGAGCAGCCATTTTCATTGTTAATTTCCTAACTCACATTATACTTGCAAACATCAATAAAAACTTTCAGCAAACCAGGTGATGCTAACACATTGCACTGTTCTCACAATGCTTGGTGGCTTTTTTTTGGTTTTGTTTTGTTACTTAGCTTACAGGAAAGTAGCAAATGTTTAAAAACAATTATTTGCGTATGTCCCTCTAACTGGGAAAGGCATGGAATGAAGAAAGCATTCTTTTATGGTACAAAACATAAGAGTGGAACATTATTTTATTTCATTTTATTTTTTTGGAATCAAAGTAGGCCAAATTTCTGGAAAAAGTAGATCCTCTCATGTCAGTTCTGGAAGGATTCATGTCCCAGATCCAACCTTCCCCTGGAAAGTTGCACTGTACTTTTCCTCTTGGCCACTGGATACTCATGTGACACAAAGAGTGCTGGGCACTGGAAAGTCTCATTACTTCAAACAAGCCAATGCCATTTATAGCAAGACAATTTCTTCCTCTGTTCTAGAAAGTTTGTGGTTAGTCCCCTGAGCAGTTGCTAGAGAGAAAGGGGTGACATGGCCGAAGAGAAGGAATCAACAGTGAGGACAAATTCAAGAAAAACTCACTTTCTGCTCAATGTTTAATCAAATGTTTTTCCTGGCTGGCTCTGAGGTCCTTGTCTCCCAGTGATCACCATTCTGTATCCCAGTAGATTTAAACAGAAACTGGCACAATCATTGGCACAGACATTAGCATAAATGTCTCATTCAAATGAGGCATAAAATTGTGTCACTTATCTTGGTGTTAGAAAAGGCAAGTATATCACATACTGCTATACCTAAGATGTGGTTGTATTTATTTATTCAGTTTTAAATATTATGCAGTTATGAAACATTTTTAAGTGAAGAAATATACAAAGTTATAAAATAAAACCTACAATTTGCAATGAACAAATATAAATATTTTGGCATTTTTACTGAAGCTATTCAGTTTGATTAAAAAGCTAACTTATTACACATAGAATTTCATTTATGTTTTTTTGACTCCCTAGTCTCTTTCACCCTCCCTGTGCCCTTCAAAGGCAACCAATATTCTGAGTTTGTATCATTTCATATATATATATATATATATATATATATATATATACTGTATCTATAGTATTACACATAACCTATAGATACAGGTTTACACACACACAAACACACACACACACACACACACATATATATATATATATATATACCTGTATCTATAGGTTATGTGTAATACTGTTTCTGCATTTTAAACTTTTACATAAATGACATTATTTGTGTAACATTTTATCCAGTAATATTTTTAAAAAGAAGGTTCAGATATTTAAAAAAATATATTTTTGTTAATTTCAGAGAGAGGAAGGGGGGAGAGAAGGAGGGAGAGAGAGAGAGAGAGAGAGAGAGAGAGAGAGAGAGAGAGAGAGAGAGAGAGAGACTGAAACACTAATGATGAGAGAATCATTGACTGGCTGCCTCCTGTATGCCCTCCACTGGGTTTCAAGCCTGCGTGTGCCCTTGACTGAAACTGAACCCAGGATCCTTCATCATTTGAGCCAAAACAGATAGGGCCAGTTACTTTTTTAATATATGTTTTTATTGATGAGAGAGAGAGAGAGAGAGAGAGAGAGAGAGAGAGAGAGAGAGAGAGAGAGAGATAAATTGATGTGAGAGAGAAACATTGATTGGCCACCTCCCAAACATGCCCCAACCAAAGACTGAACCCAGGTATGTGCCCTGACTTGGAATTGAACCTTTGACCTTTTGGTGCATGGGAAATGCTCAACAAACTGAGCCACTTTATTAACACACATTTGATCTGTCTCAAAATACATGCTTGCTGCAAAACAACCCCCACTTACTACATATTTCTGTGCAACAATTGACCTGGGATAGACAGCTCCCATCTGACAAGATGCTGTCAGTATGACTCAAGAGCACCGTGCAAATCCTCACTGACAGCAGCCCTGTGTGAGAAGTCCCCAAATCTGCACTTGCACTTGGCGATGTTCCACTTTTAATATTTTTTTTTTTTATCATCCTTATGGGCATTCATAAGGATGTCTTCATCCATTTACACTTGCATTTTACTGATTACCACTGAATTAAAAAAGGGTGTTTGCTATTTCATGTTGCTTCTGTTATATAGAAATAATGCTTGCATGTTTTTCTATCCACTTAGGATTTTTTGGGGCCTCCTTAGGAAAACCACCCATTTTCACATCATCAGATGTGAAACTTCCTTCTTTCCTCTCCTCCTTTCTTTTACCCTTTCTTTCCTCTTCTACCCTCCCCCACTTAAGCCCAGAGAAGAGCCTCTCCTCACCACCCTCTCTTATACCCTGTTCTTGACTCTGGAAATTATACTCTGGCTCTTGCTAAACCTGCTCCAATTCTATGATACCTTTTCTACTTTAAATGACCTTTTGTGAAGTTTGGAAACCTCAGAAAATATGTTTGAATCCATCTCTGGCAAAGACGATGACAATGGTGACCATGTTGATAGTGAACTTCATCATTGTAATAACCCTCTATGTGGCCACTTATAACATTCTAAGTGCTTTCCTGCCCATTATTTATTCTTCTCCTAAATTATTATAGTTTTAAAATTTTGATTAAAACATTAGGAACCTGAGCAACAAACGACCCTTCCAAGGTCACACAATTGTCTTGAAACTAAAACTGAAAAGCAGCTCCTCTTGCCAGCCAATTCTCCTTGGTTCCACAGGAGGAAAGGAGATTAATCCAAATAAGTCCACAGCCTCCTGGACCCCACATACAATGTGGCTGTCCCATGGTCAGGACACAAACTGAGGCTGACAGGCTGGAAGCCTGCCCTGAAACCAACAGAGACAATTGTACCCTGAAATCCTGAATGCATGCTTTTCCAAGAAAAGATTATTCAAAGAGAAAACTGCAGGGGGCAGGAGCTGCTCTGAATTGAAGCATTTCAGTGTAAACCAATCTGGTGTTTCACTGACTTGATTATCAGTGTGACTCAAATGGAGCGAGGTGCCTGACACAGAAAGTCAATCAAACTCAGGTTGCATTAGCCAAGATGCAGGGCAGTAGTTCTCCTGGACCCTCTTCTGAATGTGTCAGGTGGCAGGGGAGACTTGTGTCCACAAGGGAATGGGCTTTTAGGCAGAAATGATCAAGTAGCAAAATGTCCTGAGTGACAGAGGATGTTAATGGAGATGCTAAAACGAGTCAAGACAAAATACTCACAGGACTGAATAAAGCCTAGGAAAAGACTGGGGGAAGCATGGCAGACCTGCAGGATTGTGGTGCAGGCCAATCTCAGAGCAGGCAGAGGTGTCAGCGTAGGCAGGAATGGGAGGATCAAGAATGGAAGCAGATTCCTTCTCTAAAAGGAAAATTCTACTCATCTTCTCCAAAATGGGGCCAGGTATCACCAGAGAGTGGCAGGCAATGTGCAAGCTGAAGTTTTAACAGCATTGGCAGGACACTAGAAAGGTCTGGTTCAGACAAGGGGATGAAGGAAATGAATATAATGTACTTAGATTTTATAATGATTTTAAAATTACAAGAGCCTGATTTTATCATGATGACACCTTATTGTATCAAACCATGAGAAAGCAGGCTTCCTTCTGTTGTTTTTGAAAAATCAAACTATTTCTTGTCTGCCTTGTTCATAATAATCAAACTATTTCTTGTCTTCTTCACTCATCTGCCACAGTCACCATATTTCCAGGCATTACAGTCCCCTGTTTTCTAGTTTAGTTATTGCGATTTCTGGGTACTTCTCTCACATAAGGCTCAGCAGATAGTGGGATTGCCTTGTGTCTGAATATGAGTCTGTTCTCATGCAGCTGAGCCCTATGTAATGTCAAAGGAAAGGTGTGGGCTATTTGGGGGAGAATAGAGTGGTTTCCAGAAGGACAAGGTCATGAGACAATGTGTACTCAGGGGTCTCCTGTGGAACAGGTGTGCAGTGGGGCAAGGTTAAGAAATTAAGAGGGATAAACTGAGAAGCATCCCCCCCACTTCCCCTCCTGGGAGGCTCATCCATCAAGGGGGATGAGAATATTCCCGCAGCTGCATGAAACCCTGTGAGACTCCAAGAAGATCCAATGGGCTAAGCAGTAGTCAGTTAGCTGGAAAGCCTGAAGCGCTGTGGAATGTGCTGGGCTGTGGGCTCAGGGCGAGTGGTTCCCAGGCCTGTTTCCCCCACTACACACCCAGTGTTGCTTCCAGCGCACCATCATAGCCCTTTCACCCATGGGTGAGTCCAGAAGTAGGGTAACCTGGGTGAGGTCACACCAGCAGTGAGTGGCTCTGACTAGGCTGTGGGATCTCAGACTCCCTGGGGTGGTGGGACCCTCTCCCGCCTTCTCTTACCTTGTGGGGCACAGCAGGCCAGTGTCTGGCGGTCTAGGGAAGGTGCTGGGCGGCCTGGGAAGTATGAGCTCTTGCAGGCAGTGGATTCAGAGGAAGCAGGCAGATGCAGCTAAACTAGAGTGCTGTGGAGGCCAACTGTTCCAGGACACAGCTGCTGAGAATGAAGAAAGGAAAGGGGTGTGGCCTCTGCAGACAGGAACAGGCCCTCTGGGTGGGTGAGAGATCCCCTGCTTGAACCCTTATTGGACGCTTCCTACAGAGCCTGCCAGCTACCAGGCACCTCCCATTTCCTTTTTATGACTTGTTCAAAAAGCAATACGTTGAGGAAGAGGCTATGCAGGCAGTGACGGGACCTCCTCCCCCATCAGAAACAGCCCCTGTGACACAGAAAAGTTTCCATGGGGCACCCCCTCCCCAAAACCAACTCAGCACTCATCCCAGGAGCACCTGCTTAACCCTACCACCCACAGCCCTTCTCCAGGCTCTGCTTCTAGAATGTTCCTGCTCTCTAGGGACAGGCACTGCTGGTCCACAGAGGGCCTGGAAAAGCAACTCTAAGGACATGACTTTGATGGGCTCCCCAGCTGCAGGTGCTGGCTGCCTCCTCTATACCATCAGACAGAGCAGCCTGTGGGGCTCATAAGGACTGGAGCCTTATGTGTGGGCAACCGGGAACAGGGCTGTCGTTCCTCTATTTGTCAGCTGACCGCACATTTAAGCCTGGAGCAGTGAGCATAGAACAATTACCTTGCAAAGCGAGATGGAGAACATAATATGGGCTTAGGCTCCCACATTCTGTTGGTCAATTCCAATAGTTTTATTTGACATATTTGCAAATCAAGGAAGCTCTTCTTATAGTTGCAGTTTTATACTGATCATTAAACAAGAAATTGATTTATAGCATCAAACCACCAGATTTGCATAAGTGAGGTCAGAGGGCCTAACCTTGAACTCAGAGGAAGAAGTCCTCTCAGCCACAGCCTGAAAGAACACTTCACTAGATAGAATGCAGCTGTTTTATAACAAGATTCTGGTGCTAGAAAGTTCAGCCAATGGTCAGAAGTCCATAACTCATTTTCCACACATTTTCTGATCCCATTTTACCTGCCAGGCACTGTGTGATCTAATGGGGACAAAGATGAAAAGGTCAGAATAAAAGTATCTGAAAAAGAAAATCACTAAAGAAACGTTTTTGACCACGAGGTGAAACTGTTAAACCTTTCTAAAGATATATGCTTCAAATTATTGAGAGCACATTGTGAGACTCAGTTTGGGGATTTCATATGACATTTAGTCCCTCTCTTTGAAGTTTATATAAACACTTGCCATCATCATTATAACATTTTCACAGTAATAATCATTGAGCACCCAAACTTGCCTCATCTTCCCAAGACAACTGACAAACAACTGGGAATTTCATGCCACTCTTTGTGCCATTGCCATCCCCTGATGGCAGCTGAGAACTTTTTATCAGTAAGCAAATGCCAAAATATTGAAAAACTCAACAATTTAAACAGACAGGAACTATAGTCATCTTTGTATTATCAAGTGTACTAAAAAGACATGAACTCTCCAGAGCTAAAGTTCTGGTACACTTGATCCTGTAGCTTTTGATTATTTGGAGTTTTAAAAATTTTATTTTGCTAAGATGTTTCTTCACAATAGAATTTGATCTCTGAGGCCCATGTACATTTTTAGACCTAACATAGACTCTTAGTCACGTGATACCAAAGCAGGGACATTTAGCGAGATACAATTCAAAATACTCTTGGGATTCCGTTAATTCAACAGGACCTCTTAACTCCATCAGAAAATGTCTTAATTTAAAAAATATCAAATATTTTAAACTATGCCATTTCTTTTTGGAATTGATCAAAATAGTTTATTTTGCTTTAGTATAATGATGTAACCATAGTCTCAAAGAATTAATTAATAATATTCAAGGACATATCTATCTATATAATAGAGGAATATTCAAATTAGCTGGGACACTGAAATGTCACAACCAAATAGCAGGGACCTCAGGCTGCTTGGTGCTTGGCCAGGGCAAGGGACCTCATGCCATGCCCCGGCCCCATGGGGCTTGACAGGGGCTTCAGGCTGTGCGCCCCGCCTGGTGGGGCTTGAAGAGGGACCTCAGGTTGTGATCCCAATCCTCAGTGGAGGAGGGTCCATCCATCCTACTACTCTAGGAATCAGACTGATAAAAACTCCAAGGTCACAGCTGACCCCATTGGTCTCTATACAGGATCTCTGTCCATTCAAGGGCAGAGTAGCATTTTGGGACACTCAGGGAGGAGTAGGCTGGGACAGTAAAAACACCCATCATATTCCCTGCAACTGAAATATCACCAACCCCACCTATAGCCCTGTTAGAAACAGACTCTTTTTTTAAAAAAATATATATTTTATTGATTTTTTACAGAGAGGAAGAGAGAGGGATAGAGAGTTAGAAACATCGATGAGAGAGAATCATAGATCAGCTGCCTCTTGCACCATCCGCCACTGGGGATGTGCCCGCAACCAGGGTACATGCTCTTGACCGGAATCGAACCCGGGACCTTTCAGTCCACAAGCTGACACTCTATCCACTGAGCCAAACCGGTCTCGGCAGAAACAGACTCTTGAGTGATTAAGATTGATAGATGGTAGACGGGCAAAGAGGGCAGATTGTCCCCTTCTGCTCGAAGACAAGACCTGAGAAGACAGACATAAGCAGTGGACTTGGAGCTTCAAGTATGGTTCTAAAAGCCTAAAGACAGTTCCTTACAGTGATTAGCACCTACGTACCTATCAGGAAGCCAGAATTGGCAGACAGAACAGTGGGTCCTATACCAGCTCCCTCGGGGCATTAAAACTTGGCTGATGTGAATGACAATTCATTTAAAAGTTTTCATTGTTTATTTTATCTTTTGCACCTTTTTCTTCCTCTCTTTTCTTTTTCTTATCCCTTTCCTTTTTTTTCATTTAAAAATATTTCTTTATTGATTAAGGTATTACATATGTGTCCTACTATTACCTCTCCATTAACCCCTCCCCCTCACACACTCATGCCCTTATCCCCGTGATGTCTGTGTCTATTCGTTAGGCTTATATGCATGCATACAAGTCCTTTGGTTGATCTTTCCCCCTTACCCTCACTCTCCCCTATTTTCCCTTTGAGGTTTGAAGGTCTGATAAATGCTTCTCAGTCTCTGGATCTGTCCCTGTTCATCAGTTTATATTGTTCATTATATTCCATAAATGAGTGAGATATGTGGCATTTATCTTTCTCTAATTGGCTTATTTCACTTAGCATAATGTTCTCTAGTTCCATCCATGATGTTGCAAGTGGTAAGAATTCCTTCTTATTTTTACCACAGCATAGTATCCCATTGTGTATATGTACCACAGTTTTTTAATCCACTCATCTGTTGATGGTAAAAACAGCACTTAGGTTGTTTCCAAATCTTAGCTATTGTAAATTGTGCTACTATGAGCATAGGGGTGCATATATTCTTTCTGATTGGTATTTCTAGATTCTTGGGGTATATTCCTAGAAGTGGGATGACTAAGTCAAATGAGAGTTTCATTTTTAGTTTTTTGAGGAAATGCCATACTGTTCTCCACAGTGGCTGCACCAGTCTGCATTCCCACCAGCAGTGCACAAGGGTTCCTTTTTCTCTGCCTCCTCACCAGCACTTGTTGTTTGTTGATTTGTTGATGATAGCCATTTTGACAGGTGTGAGATGGTACCTCTTTGTCATTTTGATTTGCATCTCTCAGATAATTAGTGACTTTGAGCATGTTTTCATATGGCTCTTGGCCTTCTGTATGTCCTCTTTCAAAAAGTATCTGTTTAGGTGTGTTGCCCAGTTTTTTATTGGATCATTTATCTTACTTTTGTTAAGTTGTATGAGTTCCCTGTAAATGTTGGAGATTAAACCCTTATCAGTAATAACATTGGCAAATATATTCTCCCATACAGTGGGCTTTCTTGTTTTGTTGTTGCAAAAACTTTTTATTTTAATGTAGTCCCATTTGTTTATTTTTTCCTTAGTTTCCATTGCCAGAGGAGCAGTATCAATGAAGAAATTGCTTCGGCATATTTGAGATTTTGCTGACTGTGAATTCCTCTAGTATTTTTATGGTTTCCTGTCTTATATTTAAATCCTTAATCCATTTTGAGTTTATTTTTAGGTATGATGTAAGTTGGTTGTCTAATTTCAGTTTTTGCATGTATATGTCCAATTTTCCCAACACCATTTGTTGAAAAGACTGTCTTGACTCCATTTTATGTTTATGCCTCCTTTGTCAAATATTAATTGGGCATAGTGGTTTGGGTCGAAATCTGGATTCTCTATTCCATTCCATTGGTCTATATGTCCGTTCTTGTGCCAGGACCAGGCTGTTTTGAGAATAGTGGCTTTGTAATACAGCTTGATATCTGGTACTGAGATCCCCTCTACTTTATTTTTCTTCCTCAGGATTGCTGAAGTTTTCAGAGTCTTTTTAAAATTCCAGATGAATTTTCGGAAAGTTTGCTCTAGGTCTGTGAAATATGCTATTGGTATTTTAATGAGGATTGCATTGAATCTGTAGATTGCTTTGGGTACCTTTCTTCTGTTTACTTTTTACTATTTTCTTTCTTTTTCCTTTATTTTATCCCAGGTTAGAGAGAGTGCAGGTTGGAGTGAGGGAACCTTCTTACCCCCCAAATTTCATGTACTGGGCCTCATATATATATATATATATATATATATATATATATATATTTTTTTTTTTTTATTTTTTATTTTTTATTTATTTTATTTTATTTTATTATTATTATTTTTTCCTTTCTCTCTTCTCTTTCTATTTTCTTCTTATCCTAATTTCTTAAATTGTTTCACATACTAAATTTAGGCCTATCTACTCTCTCCTCTATTCTTTTCAAATTTCTTTCTTTCTTTCTTCTCATTTCTTCTCTCCCCCCTTTATTCTAAACTGTGATCCTTCCCCTACTTTTTAAATTATTTCCCCCCCTTTTTCTTCTAATTCTTTAATGTTATTTTCTTTCTTTAAGCTCTCCATCTACAGATTCTGCTCCCACTTTTTCTGGGGATTTTTTTATTAGTTCTTTTTAGTTTATTTGTTTGTTTTATTGTGTTTTCTCCTCAGATTTCTTTCTCCCTCCTCCAATTATTCTTGTTCTCTTTTCTCTTTTCTAATTCCTTTTCTCTGGTGGTCACTTTTGTTGGGGCTCTATGGGTCTTATGTACATTCATATTCTGTTCCTTCTGTGTTGTGTCTTCTATCATTGTATATTGTTCTGTAGGTCAGCATTTCCACAATGGCTGGCTTGATTTGGCAGAGAGTGAGCCATATAATCGGACACCCTTATAGGAGACCACCCATTAATGGGACAATAACATTGAAGATACAAGCAGAGCAGGATAACCTGAATATCTCAATTAGGAGGCCTCCTTAGAACATAGCCCAGGAGACCTGAGAGATTGAACCACTGGGTTCTGCAAAATATCTACTACATAGCCCAACCCAAAAAGTCTGAGTGACATAGCAGTTTGATCTAATACATAGAAACAAATACAAAGGATCAGCAAAAATGTGGAGGAAAAGAAACAACCCCAAATGAAAGAAAAGGAAGAATCACCAGAAAAAGAACTAAATTAGATGGAGGCAAGTAGTTTTTCAGAAAAAAAATTCAGAGTGCCAACTCTGCTGGAGGTGCGTGTGGATGCCGGCTACTGCCCCTTCCCGCCCCGCGCCAGAACCGGAACCAAAGTTGTATGTGATTTCCTGGATCTGAGAATTCTTTTCGCCACTAACAACTGACTTGGAGAAATCTGTTTCAGCTGTTCTATACGAGGTCGCATCTATTTACTGGAGAAGGAACACCACATAACAAGACATCCTGAAAAGAAAGGCCATGGGGAGGCTAAAACATAGTCTGCACATGAAAGAAAAGCAGGCATCACCAGTAAAGGAAGTAAACGAGTCAGATGCAAGCAGCCTACAAGAGCAAGAATTCAGAGTAATGATCATAGAATGGCTAAAAAGAATGGAAGAGAAACTTGACAATAACCAAAAAGAAATGAGGAAGAACCATGAGGAATGGAAGAAGAGCCATGAGGAACTGAGGAAGAACCAAGAAGAAATGAAAAATGACATCGCTACCATGAAGAACTCAATAGAAAGCATCAAGAGTAGGCTCGATGAAGCAGAGGACCGCATCAGTGAGCTAGAAGATAGGATGGAAAAAAATACCCAAGTAGAGCAGCTTCTAGAAAAAAAGATTAAAAAGCAGGAGGAGAGCCTACGGGAGCTTTGGGACAATATAAAACAAAATAATATTCGAATAATAGGGATACCAGAAGGAAAGGAAATTGAGGTAGACATGGAAAAAGTATTTCAAGAAATAATGACAGAAAACTTTCCTGAAATAGAGAAGAAAAAACCCACACAAATCCAAGATGCTCACAGAGTCCCAAGCAAAATGAATCCCAGAAGACGGACTCCAAGGCACATTATAATTAAATTGGCAAACAACAACGACAAAGTAAGAATCTTAAAAGCAGCCAGAGAGAGACAGAAAGTTACATACAAAGGAACCCCCATCAGACTAGCAACTGATTTCTCCACAGAAACTTATCAGGCCAGAAGGGAATGGGATGAAATATACAAAGTCATGCAAAGGAAGGGTCTTAATCCAAGAATACTGTACCCAGCAAGACTATCAATCAAAATTGAAGGGGAAATCAGGAGCTTCACAGACAAAAAAAGACTGAAGGAATTTATCTCCATCAAACCAGCAATGCAAGAAATGCTAAAGGGTCT
The DNA here is from genome assembly GCA_036971965.1 of Nyctalus aviator. Taxonomy (NCBI): domain Eukaryota; kingdom Metazoa; phylum Chordata; class Mammalia; order Chiroptera; family Vespertilionidae; genus Nyctalus; species Nyctalus aviator. The sequence goes on along the minus strand of CM072930.1, from coordinate 67,350,035 downwards.
ACTGTAAAAATAAAGAAATAGGAAGTGAAGAAGGAACACGGGTATAGAATAAAAATGGCGTCAAATGAGGACCTATCAATAATAACCTTAAATGTAAATGGATTAAATGCTCCAATCAAAAGACATAGGGTAACAGATTGGATAAGAAAACAAGACCCATACATCTGTTGTCTACAAGAAACCCACCTCAGAAAAAAAGATGCACACAGATTGAGGGTGAAGGGATGGAAAAAAGTCTTCCAGGCAAATGGAAATGAAAAAAAGCAGGGGTAGCAATACTTATATCCGACAAATTAGATCTCAGAGTGAAAGACATAATAAGAGATAATGAAGGCCACTTCATAATACTAAAGGGAACAATCCAACAAGAAGAAATAACCCTGGTAAATATATATGCTCCCAACACAGGAGCAACCAAATACATAAAAAAACTCCTAGAGGACATTAAGAGAGAGATTAATAGCAATACAATCATAGTAGGAGATTTTAATACCCCACTTTCACCCTTCAACAAATCATCTAAACAGAAAATCAGCAAAGAAATATCAAGCCTAAATGACTCACTAGACCAGATGGAATTAATTGACATCTTCAGAACACTCCACCCCAAAACCACAGAATATACATTCTTCTCAAGTGCACATGGGACATTCTCAAAGATAGACCACATTTTGGGACATAGGCAAAATCTCTTCAAATTCAAGAAGATAGAAATCATATCAAGGATCTTCTCAGACCATAATGGCATAAAACTGGAAATTAACTACAATAAAAATATTCCAAAGAAATCAAACACATGGAGACTAAACAGCATGCTATTAAACAAGGACTGGGTTACGAGAGAAATCAAGGAAGAAATTAAAAACATCCTGGAAACAAATGACAATGAAAACACATCAATCCAAAATCTATGGGACACAGCAAAAGCAGTTTTGAGAGGGAAGTTCATATCCTTACAATCCTATTGCAAAAGACTAGAAAAAATGGTAACAGATGATCTAACTCTACAACTCAAAGAGTTAGAAAAGGAGCAACAAGAAAAGCCCAGTGTAAACAGAAGGAAGGAAATAACAAAAATCAGAGCGGAGATAAACGACATAGAGACCAAAAAAACAATACATAAGATCAACAAAACCAAGAGCTGGTTCTTTGAAAGAATAAACAAGATAGATGAACCTCTAGCCAGGCTAACCAAGAAACAAAGAGAGAGGACCCAAATAAACAAAATCAGAAAGGAAAGAGGTGAAATAACAACAGATCCCACCGAAATACAACGGATTGTTACAAAATACTACGAACAACTCTATTCCAACAAACTGAACAACCTGGAGGAAATGGACATATTCCTAGAAAAATACAAACTTCCAAAACTCAATCAGGAAGAATCTAAAAATCTCAATAGACCAGTAACTTGGGAAGAAATTGAAACAGTCATCAAAAAGCTTCCAGCAAACAAAAGCCCAGGGCCAGATGGCTTCACAGGAGGGTTTTACCAAACATTCAAGGAAGAACTAAAACCTATCCTCCTCAAACTATTCCAAAAAATTCAACATGAAAGAACACTTCTAAACTCCTTCTATGAAGCCAGCATCACCCTAATACCAAAACCAGATAAAGACAACTCAATGAAAGAGAATTACAGGCCAATATCCCTCATGAACATAGATGCCAAAATCCTCAACAAAATTCTAGCAAATCGACTCCAGAAGAGCATCACAAAGATCATACACCATGACCAAGTAGGATTTATTCCAGGAATGCAAGGATGGTTCAATATCCGCAAATCAATAAATGTGATACATCACATAAATAAGTTTAAAGATAAAAATCATATTGTCATATCAATAGATGCAGAAAAAGCATTTGATAAAATCCAACACCCTTTCCTGATAAAAACTGTTAACAAGGTGGGAGTACAAGGATCATACCTCAACATAATAAAAGCTATATATGATAAACCCACAGCCAACATTATACTCAATGGGCAAAAACTTAAACCATTCCCTCTAAGAACAGGAACAAGACAGGGATGCCCACTCTCGCCACTCCTGTTTGACATAGTACTGGAAGTACTAGCCATTGCAATTAGACAAGAGGAGGAAATAAAAGGCATCCAAATTGGAAAAGAAGAGGTAAAGTTATCTTTATTTGCAGATGACATGATATTGTACATAAAACACCCAAAAGACTCCATTAAAAAACTAATTGACTTAATAAATGAATTTGGCAATGTAGCAGGATATAAAATTAATGCCAAGAAATCCATGGCATTTCTATACACCAACAGTGAAACTACAGAAACAGAGACTAAAAAAGCAATGCCATTTACCATCGCACCAAAAAAATTAAGATACCTAGGAATAAACTTAACTAAGGAAGTAAAGGACCTATATGCAGAAAACTACACGAAACTGAAAAAAGAGATAGAGGAAGATGTAAGGAGATGGAAGAACATACCATGTTCATGGATTGGTAGAATCAACATCATCAAAATGTCCATACTTCCTAAAGCAATCTGTAGGTTCAATGCACTCCCCATTAAAATACCAACGGCATATTTCACTGACCTAGAAAGAACAAAAGTTCATTTGGAACAATAAAAGACCCCGAATAGCCACAGCAATCCTGAGAAAGAAGGGTAAAGTAGGAGGGATATCAATACCAGACTTCAAACTGTATTACAAAGCCACTGTTCTCAAAACAGCCTGGTACTGGCACAAGAACAGACATATAGATCAATGGAATCGAATTGAGAACCCAGATATCAACCCAAATCACTATGCTCAATTAATATTTGACAAAGGAGGCATGAATATACAATGGAGTCAAGATAGTTTCTTCAATAAATGGTGTTGGGAAAATTGGGCAGACACATGCAAAAGAATGAAACTAGATCACCAACTTACACCATACACAAAAATAAACTCAAAATGGATGGAGAACTTAAACATCAGACGGGAAACCATAAAAATACTAGAAGTATCCACAGGCAGCAAAATCTCAGACGTATACCAAAAGAACTTCTTCACTGATACTGCCCCTAGGGCAATGAAAGCTAAAGAGAAAATAAACAAATGGGACTACATCAAAATAAAAAGCTTTTTTTACAGCAAAATAAACCATCAGCAAAACAACAAGAATGCCCACAGTATGGGAGAACATATTTGCAAATAACTCCACTGATAAAGGTTTAATCTCCAACATCTACAGACAGCTGATACAATTAAATAAAAGGAAGATGAATGATCCAATTAAGAAATGGGCAATGGACCTAAATAGAATATTCTCAAAGGAAGACAGAAGGAAGGCCAAAAGGCACATGAAAACATGCTCAAAGTCACTAATTATCCGAGAGATGCAAATCAAAACAACAATGTGGTACCATCTCACACCTGTCAGAATGGCCACATCAACAAAATGACAAGTGTTGGCGAGGTTGCGAAGAAAAAGGAACCCTTGTGCACTGCTGGTGGGAATGCAGACTGGTGCAACCATTGTGGAAAACAGTGTGGAGTTTCCTCAAAAAACTGAAAATGGAACTCCCATTTGACCCAGTAATCCCATTCCTAGGAATATATCCCAAGAAACTAGAAACACCAATCAGAAAGGATATATGCACCCCTATGTTCATAGCAGCACAATCTACAATAGCCAGAATTTGGAAACAGCCTAGGTGCCCATCAGCAGATGATTGGATCCAAAAACTATGGTACAATGGAATACTATGCTGCCATAAAAAAGAAGGAATTCTCATCTTTTGCAGCAACCTGGATGGAATTGGAGAACATCATGCTGAGTGAAATAAGCCAATCAATGAAAGAGAAACACCACATGACCTCACTCATTTGTGGATAATAAAGATCATTATAAACTGATGAACCAAAAGATAGATATAGAGATAGTAAAGCAACAAGCAGATTGTCAAATTTCAGCAGGGAAGGGAGGAGCATCTGGGGGAGATAATAGATCAACTGAAGGACTTGTATACATGCATATAAGTACAACCAATGGGCATAAAACTCTGGGGGGGGGAGGGGATGTGTGGGAGGGAGGGAGGTGGGCAAAAAAAATCAAGAAAATATGTAAAAAATAAATAAATAAAAAATAAAAAAAAGAAGTGGAAAAAAAAGAAAAAAAATTCAGAGTAATAGTTATAAGAATGTGCAAATGTCTAGATGAGAATTGCATGCAACTCAAAAAGAACACAGGGGCTGAATGAGAAATACACCAACATGAGTAAGAATCAAGGGGAAAAGAAGAATGACACAGCTTTAATAAAGAACACATGGAAGGTTTAAACAGTAGACTAAAAGCTGAAGACTGAATCAGTGAGTTAGAAGACAAAATATAAAAAATCATCCAATCAGAGAAGCAACTAGAAAATAATTAAAAGGCAGAATGAGAGTCTAAGGGAACTTTGGGGCAACATGAACTGAAAAAGCATTTACAAAATAGGGATGCCAAAAGGAGAGGAGGCTGAGCAAGGACTAGAAAACCTGTTTGAAGAAATAATGATAGAAGACTGCAAGAGAGAGACAGAAAATTATCTACAAGGAATGTCCTATTAGAATATCAACTGATTTATCAAAAGAAACACATCAATCCAGAAGTGAATGGCATGAAATATACCAAGTGATTTAAAGCAAGGACTGGCCCTGACCAGTTTAGCTCAGTGGATAGAGCATCAGCCTATGGGTCCCAGGTTTGATTCCAGTCAGGGGCATGTGCTTGGTTGTGGGCACATCCTCAGTTGGGGGCATGAAGGAGGCAGTTGATAGATATTTTTAATGTTTCTCTCTCATTGATATTTATTAACAAAAAAGGAAAAGCAAGGGATTGAATCCAAGAATACTCTATCTAGCAAGGCTATCATTAAAAATTGAATGTGAAATCAGGAGCTTTGCAGACAAAAAAGGCTAAGGGAGTTTATTACCACCAAACAAGTAACTCAAGGAATGCTAAAGGGATTGTTGTAAAAAGAAAAAATAGAAAGGGAAGAAAGAACACCTGTAGAAACACTAAAAATGGCAACAAATACCTATCTATATTAATAAAAGCCTAGGTGAGTGGCAGGGGGAGAGAGGTTGAGGGCAACCAGGCCTGCAGAGGAGGGCAGTTGGGGGTGACCAGGCCTGCAGGGGAGGGCAGTTGGGGCTATCAGGCTAAAAGGGGAGGACAGTTGTGGGTGATCAGACCGGCAGTGGAGGGAGTTGTGGACGATCAGGTTGGTAGGGGAGGGCAGTTATGGGCAATCAGGCCATTAGGGGAGGGTATTTGGGTGTGATCAGGCTGGCAGGGGAAGGCAAGTGAAGGTAATCAGGTCAGCAGGGGAGTGCAGTTGGGGGTGATCAGGCCAGCAGGGAAGTGGTTAGGGGATGATCAAGCTGGCAGGTAGAAGCAGTTAGGGACAATCAGGCAGGTAGGCAGGCAAGTGGTTCCAATGGTCCTGTATTGTGAGAGGGATGTCCCACAAGGATTGAGCTTAAACTGGTAGTCGGACATCCCCTGAGGTTCCCAGATTAGAGAGGGTGCAGGCCGGGCTGAGGGATACCCTCCTCCCCATGCACAAATTTCTTGCACTGAGACTTTAGTCTGTATATATAAAAACCTAAACGACTGAACAGTAAAATTACTGAACAACTGATTGACCTGTCACTATGATAGCACTGACCATCAGGAGGCAGATGCTCAATGCAGTAGATGCCCCCTGGTAATCAGTATGCTCCCACTGCCAACCTCCTGTGGTTCTTCCCCCTGCCATCCAGCCCCTATCAGCCCTGGTTGCGACTGGCCAAGATGGCCCAGATTAGCACTGATCACCAGCCAGGCCAAGGGACCCCATCTGTGCATGAATTCATGCACAAGGCCTCTAGTCAATAATAACATTAAATGTAAATGGATTAAATGCTGTAATCCAATGGCATAGGGTAGCTGAATGGATAAAAAAACATAACCTGGCTTGGCTCAGTGATAGAGTGTCAGCCTGGGGACCAAAGGGTCCAGCGTTTGATTCTGGTCAAGGGGTTGTACCTCAGTTGCAAGCTCCTCCCTAGCCTGGGCCCTTGTCTGGGTGCATGCAGGAAGCAACCGATCAATGTGATTCTCTCACATTGATGTTTCTCTCTGTCTTTCCCTTTCTCTAAAAGATCAATGGAAAAATATCCTCCAGTGAGGATTAACAACAACAATAACAACAACAAAAAAAACAAAAACAAAAAGAAAACATGAACCATATATATGCCCTTTACAATAAACCCATCTCAGACTAAGGAACTCTACACAGACTGAAAGTGAAGGGTGGCAAATTTTTTTCAGGCAAGTGGAAATGAAAAAAAAAAAAAAAAAAAAAAAAAGATGGGGTAGCAATACTTATAGCTGACAAAATAGACCTCAAAATGAAGGCCATAACAAGATACAAGGCCCTAGCTGGTTTGGCTCAGTGGATAGAGCATCAGCCTGTGGACTGAAGGGTCCTAGGTTCGATTCTACTCAAGGGCACATGCCCAGCTTGCGGGCTTGATACCAGTAGGTGTGCAAAAGGCAGCCGGTCAATGATGCTCTCTCATCATTGATGTTTCTGTCTATCTCTCTCATTCCCGTCCTCTCTGAAATAATAAAATATATATATATTAAAAAAAATAAAAAAACCCCAAGATATAAGGAAGGCCACTTCATAATACTAAAGGGATCCATACAACAAGAACCTTTAACTCCGGTAAGCATACACCCAATCCAGGAACATCCAAATATATTAAAAAAACAAAACAAAACAAAACAAAAAACACGTTGGAGGATATCAAGGGAGAGATCAACAACAATATAATCATAGTAGGGGACTTTAATACCTCACTGGCATCTCTGAATAAATCATCTAGACAAAAGAAAAATCAACAAAGAAACAACAATCCTAAATGACACACTAGATAAAATGGAATTAAATTACATTTTCAGAACATTTCAGCACAAAGATACAGAATGTAGATTCTTCTCAAGTGCAAATGGGACATTTTCAAAGATAGACCACAGGCTAAGTCTCTAAATTCAAGAAGATTGAAATCATATTAAGCATCTTCTTAGATCACAATGGCATGAAATTAGAGATCAGCTACAGTAAAAATGCTCAAAAACAATCAAACACATGGAGACTAATTAGTATGCTATTAAATAATGAATGGGTTACAAAGAGATCAAACACTAAACAAAAAACATTCTAGAAACAAATGAAAACCAACACACAACAGTCCAAAATATATGGACACAGCAAAAGCAATCCTGAGAGGGAATTTCATAGCACTACAGGTTTAGCTAAAAAAACAAGAAAAACTGGTAATAAGTTATTAAGTACAACTCAAAAAATTATAAATAAAACAATAAGAAAAAAATCCCAGAGTAAATGGAAGGCAGAACTAAAGTTCAGAGCAGAAATAAATGATACGAGACCAAAACAACAATACAAAAGATCAATTAAACCAAAAGCTTGTTGTTCGAAAGGATAAACAAGATCGGTAAACTTCTTGCCCACTCACCAGAAAACAGAAAGGACCCAAATTAAAAAAAAAAAAACAGATATAAAAGAGGTTAAGTAACAGCTGATTCGACAGTAATACAAAGGATTGGGAAAAAAAAAATACTATGGCACCGAAACCGGTCTGGCTCAGTGGATAGAGCATCGGCCTGCAGACTGAAAGGTCCCAGGTTTGATTCTGGTCAAGGGCATGTACCTTGGTTGTGGGCACATCCCCAGTAGGGGGTGTGTGGGAGGCAGCTGATTGATGATTCTCTCTCATCGATGTTTCTAACTCTCTATTCCTCTCTCTTCTTCTCTGTAAAACAATCAATAAAATATATATTTAAAAATACTATGAACAACTTTATTCTAACATACAGGACCATCTGGACAAAATAGACATATTTCTAGAAAAATACAATCTTCCAAAACTCAATCTGAAAGAATCAGAAAACCTGAATGTGGGGAAGTAAGGGTCTTGAATAGCAAGTCTGTAAGGAGGAAACTCCAAAAGGACCCTCAGGGGAAGTTGGCTGATGGCAACCATCCTGCCTTGACTTTTCCAAACAAGTCCGAGCCTGTGAGTATTTACTTAGTCTTCAGACATCCTTTATGCTTAGTCTTCAGACATCCTTGCTTAAAGGACACTCTAGAAACATGTGTCTTCTCAAGGATGCTTACCCTACTGATAGTATTTAATAGTTTAATTTAGTTCAAGCGACTGTTACAATAAAAGCCTGGGGAGGCAGGCAAAGAGGGCTGCTTGGTTTCTCCAGCCAGGCAGTCCCTTAGCCATTTCTTTCACAGAAATGTGTATCAGAGTAATTATTCATCCATTCTTCAAGGTCTGCTGGTCAGCCCTGGCACTTGAATAGGTCAATAACTACTGATGAATTGAAGTAGGAATAACCCCCCCACCAACCCCCCCAAACAAAATCCCTGATCTGGATGGTTTCACAGGGGAGTTTTACCAAACATTCAAAGAAGAAATAATATCTGTATTCCTCAAACTATTCAAAAAATACAAGAGGAAGGAACACTTCCAAGCTCTTTTTATGAGGCCAGCATTACCCTAATTCCAAACCCAGATAAAGGCATTACAAAGAAAGAATACTAAAGGCCAATAACCCCGATAAGCAGAGATGCTAAAATCCTAATTTTTTTAAAAAGCAAATTAGATTTAGCAACACATTAAAGAGATCATACATCATGATCAAGTGGGTTTCTCCCCTTCTCCCCTCGGGGATGCAAAGCTGGTACAATATTCACAAATCTATAAAAGTGATACAACACATAAACAGATTGCAAGATAAAAGTCCCATGATCAATTGATGCAGAAAAAGTGTTTGGCAAAATCCAACATACTTTTTGGATAAAACCTCTCAGCAAAGTGAGATTAAAGGGTTCATACCTCAACATAATAAAAGTCAGGTACCCTAAACCTACAGCCAACATTATACGCAACTAGAGGTCTGGTGCGCAAAATTCATGCATGGGGAATATGTCTCTCAGCCCAGCCTGCACCTCTCCAATCTGGGACCCCTTGAGGGATGTTTGACTGCCCGGTAGAATTGGGCCTAAACAGGCAGTCAGAAATCAATCTCACAATCCAGGACTGCTGGCTCCTAACTGTTTGCCTGCCTGCCTTCCTGATTTCCCCTAATGCTTCTGACTGCCAGCCTGATCACCCTCTAACCACTCCCTTGCCAGCCTGATTAATGCCTAACTGCTCCCCTGCCAGCCTGATTACCCATAACTGCCCTACCCTGCAGGCCTGGTCAACCCCAATTGTCCTCTCCCGGAGGCCTGGGCTCCCCCTCCAACTTCCCTCTTCTGCTGGCCTGGTCACCCCTAACTTCCTTCCCATGTAGGCTTGATTTCCCACAACTGCCCTCCCTTGCAGGCCTTATCCCTCCCAACTGCCCTGACCTGCTGGCCATCTTGTGGTGGCCACCTTGTGTGTTGGAGTGACAGTCAATTTGCATATTACTCTTTTATTAGATAGGATGGGAAAAGCTAAAAACATTTATCTTAAGTATAGGAACAATAAGCTTTTGGATGCCCTCTTTCATCACTCTTGTTCAACATAGTACTGGAAATCCTAGCCATAATGATCAGACAAGAAGTAGAAATAAAAGGCACTGAAATTGGAAAAGAAGAAGTAAAACTCTTATTATTCACAGATGACATAAAATAGTTGTAAATAAAATACCCTAAAGACTCCAAAAAAATGGATGGGTTTAATAAATGAATTCAGAAATGTAGCAGGATACAAAATTACAACCAAACATCCATAGCATTTTTATATACAATAATAAATTGCTAGGAAGAGGAATGAACAAACAAAAAATACAACAATCCCCTTTACCATTGTATAAAAAATAATTAAAGTTATTGTTTTTGGAATTAAGACTATTTCACTTAGGAATAAAATTAACATAAGAGATAAAAGACCAGTACTCTGCAATCCACAGGATGTTGAAAAAAGAGATAGAGGAACATATAAAGAAGTGAAAGAATATACTATATTCATGATTTGATAGAATAAAAATAATTAAAATGTCCATACTACCCAAAGCAATCTACAGAGTCAATGCAATCTCTATTAAAATAACAACTACATAGTTCACAGATCTAGAACAAAGACTCCAAAAATTTATATGGAATCAAAAAAGACCCCAAATAGTCACAGCTATCTTGAGAAAGAAGAACAATGTTGGAGGAATCACAATACCAGATATCAAGTTATATTACAAAGCCACTGTGCTCAAGATTGCCTGGTACTGGCACAAGAACAGGCATGGAGACTAATGGAGCAGAACAGAGAACCCAGAAATTGATCCAAGTCATTACACTGAGTTAATATTTGACAAGGAGGCAAGAACATACATTGGAGCAGAGATAGTTTCTGCAATAAATGGCATTGGGAAAATGGGACAAATACATGCAAGAAATGAAACTAGACCATATTAAAGAAAAACTCAAAGTGGATAAAAGATTTAAATTTAAGAGGTGAAATCATAAAAACATTAGAAGAAACCATAGGTAGCAAAATCTCAGATACCTCTCATAGTAATATGTTTACCGATGTATCTCCTAGGACAATGGAAACTAAGGAGAAAATAAACAAATGGGACTATGTCAAAATAAAAAGCTTCTGCACAGAAAAAAAAGCCATCAACAAAATGACAAGAGAACCCATTGCATGGGAGACCGTTTTTGCCAATGATGAATCTAATAAGGTGTTAATATCCAAAATATATAGGAAACTCATACAACTTAACAAAAGGAAACAAACAATCCAATTAAAAAATGGGCAATGTACCTAAACAGATACTTTTAGAAAGAGGACATACAGAAGGCCAAGAGACATATGAAAAAATGTTCAAAGTCACTAATCATCTGAGAACTGTACATCAAAACGACAATGAAATATTACCTCACACCTGTCAGAATGGATATCATCAACAAATCAACCAATAAGTGTTGGCAAGGTGTGGAGAAAAGGGAACCCTTGTACATTACTGTTTGGGAATGCAGACTGGTGCAGCCACTGTGGAAAACAGTATGGAGTTTCCTCAAAAAATTAAAAATGGAATTCCCATTTGACCCAATGATTCCACTTCTAGGAATATATCCTAAGAAACTAGAAACACTCATCAGAAAGAATGTATGCACCCCTATGTTCATAGCAGCATATTTTACAATAATTAAATCTGGAAACAACCTAAGTATGCATCGGCAGATGATTGGATAAAAAAACTGTGGTACATTTACACAATGGAATACTACCTGACAATAAAAAAAGAAAGACTTCTAACCATTTGCAACAGCATGGATGAGCCTGGAGACTATTATGCTAAGTGAAATAAGCCAGTCATAAAAAGATAAGTATCACATGATCTCACTCATATGTGGAATCTAATGAACCAAATAAACTGATGAACAAAAGTAGACCCAGAGACATAGAAGCATGATCAGACTGCTGAACTTCAGAATAAAGGCAGGAGAGTGTGGGTGGGAAGAGATCAACCAATGAACTTGTATGCATATATGCATAACTCATGGACACAGATAATGGGGATGGTGAGGGCCTGGGGTGGGGGATGAGAGCAGATGGGAGAGGTTAATGGGAAATAAAAGAGAACCTATATAATACTTTCAAACAATATAGATTAAAATATTTTTATGAATTTCAGAGAGGAATGGCAAGGAGAGAGAGATAAAAATATCAATGATGAGAATTATTAAATGGCTGCTTCCTGCATGCCCCCTACGGAATACCCCCTATCCTGGAGCCCACAATCCCAGCATGTGCCCTGACTGGGAACTGAACCCTGACCTGATTTATATGATGACATTGAACCACTGAGCCACACCAGCTGGGCCATCAGGTTTAAAAAGAATACATATTTGCACTAGCTGGTTTTGCTCAGTTAGAACATCAGCTCTGGGACTGAAGAGTCCCAGGTTTGATTCTGGTCAACAGCAAGTACCTTGGTTGCAGGCTTGATCCTTGGCACTGGGCTGGGGCACATGCAAGAGGCAACCAATCAATATGAGATGTTTCTCTCTGTCTCTCCCCCTTCTTTCCTCTCTCTCTAAAAATAAATGGAAAAAAATATCCTTGGGTGAGGATTAACAACAACAACAACAACAACAACAACAACAACAGACATATTTGTGCTTATTTCTAGTATCCATTTTGTTCTATGAGTAAATGACTCAATTCAAGTCTTCTAGCTACGGGAGAAGCTCTTTCTCTTTTTAAATTTTCTCCAATTGGCTTTCCTAGCTATTTGCTGCTGCTAGTTATCTCAGTTGTTTGATGGCTTTCAGCATCCTTTTCATGCTTGGTTTTATTCTCTATCTCATGATATTGACCAAGAAAAGTGGTTTTGTGCTCTGCTTCCTGTTTTGCAGCTTTTGGCCTCACTGTCCTTTGTTTTCTAGGTGACTGTGTTTGAGATTGGCTTATACTCTGCCTTTGTGGTTTCAGATTCTGGGTGGCTTCTGGTGTGGTTTGAGACCAGGGACTTGTTTGTTGCTCAGAGTTGCAGTTCTAAAGGTCGTTCCAATATGGGTTCCTCACTGGGCACTTCACTAACAACTGCTGGATAAGTGACCAAGTGCATTGGAAATACTCTGTCAGAAAATTTCTGCAGGGAAAGGCTAGCCTAACGCAGAACCTTGTACCTGGTGGCACACTAACAAGTTGCATTGAGCTCCTCCCATCTGGGAACCAAGAAAAGTATGTAAAACTAGAGGCCACTGTTTTGGAAACAAGTTTGTGTTTTTTTAGCACTCCACACCAAGCTTTGTCTTAAATTTAGAATCAAATAGCAAGAAGCAACTAGCGAACTGTTGCCTTGAAAGAAATTTGGCTACAAGGCCAAGCCCATCATAAATGGGGCCATTTTAATCACTGCACTATAGCATTTTCTTCATTTGTTACAAGTAGAAGAGTGTTGTCCACAGCAGGAAACTGTTGTTTTGTTGTCATCGGTACTAGCTATTGTTAACTCCCAGATCCTATATTTCTGAATTGGTCTTGGCCTTAGACACCTTTGTGTCTAAAGTTTCATGATGTTACCTAACTCAAGGGCTTCACGCTTGGGATGATCTATTTAAGTACAAGTCATGATTGTTGCAAGGTAGTTTTATTTCCTTCAGTAAGATGAGGGGTTCACATCCAAAGCCCTTTCTCTGCAAAAGGAGGCTTAGCCATTGCTTTTATACACTATTTGGTCAATTACACATTGATTTCTTCTTCGCAGTTAGCTATACATGTGGGGTTGGGTTCCTGCTTACAGCTACGCCTACAAAATATTGTGCTACATTTAAACACAGCAAAATGCATTTAGTAAGTGCTGCTCAGACCTTACAATCTTTGTTTTATCTAACAATGACATCCACCAAAGCAAGACACAGTTCTATTCTAATAACAGGAAGTTCACCCTTATTGAAATCCCACTTGATCCTTTCAAAGGGCTGTTGAGTTCAGTTTGCTAATATTTTGTCAAGGGTTTTTGCATTTATAATCATCAGGGAGATTGGCCTATATTTCTTCAAATGTTTGCTGGAACTTACTTGTGAAACTATATAGTGTAGGCTTTTCTTTGTTGACAGATTTTTGATTCTAGCTTCAATATTCTTACTCATTATTGGTTTGTTCAGATTTTTTTGTTTCTTTATGACTCAATCTTGATAGGTTATATGTTTCTAGGAATTTTACCCAGTTCTTTTAGTTTATCCATTTGTTTGTTCATAGTAGTCTCCTATGACCCTTAGTATTCTTGTCATATCAGTTGTAATGTGTTCTCATTCATTTATGGATTTATTTGAGCCTTCTCTCTCTCTCTCTTTTAAATTTAGTCTAAAGTTATAGGCAACTCTCATAGACACCAGAGAGGAGGTGATATCGGACAGACAGTCCCCTGAGCCAGTGGGCGAGGGCTGTCCCCAACCTTGATCCTTATCTTCTCATATAAGTGAATTTATGCACCTTATTTGAAAAAAAAGAAAGAAAAAAAAGCAAAATCAAAGCAAGCCAAACTATATGTCTGGCTTATGAACCACAGACAGGCTCTCAGCTAGTCTGAAGAGCAAGTTGTGTGGAGGTCTGAGATATTATATACCCTCTTGTCCATTAGGTTTCAAAATTCCTCTGCAGACTCTTGGTATAGATTAATTCTCACTCTTCTTAAAAATATGTTTTTATTAATTTCAGAGAGGAAGGGAGAAGAAGAGAGGTATAGAAACACCAATGATGAGAGAGAATCATTGATCTGCTGCCTCCTGCTTATCCCTTACTGGAGATTAACCCGCAACCCATTCATGTACCCTTGACAGGAATAGAACCCGGGACCACTCAGTCTGTAGGCTGATGCTGTATCCACTAAGCCAAACCAGCTAGGCACCACCCCCCCCATCTCTCTCTCTCTTTTTTTACACTTTGTTGGGGCCTTCCCAGAATTCATTAAAAGTATGAAAAGCAGCTGGCAATTTTATTTTGCCAAGCCTTGAGACTGCTGGCTTCCCTGCTTAGGAGGTAAAGCAGCCCTTTTTCCCAATTCCTTTCTGCATTCTCTCATTAGGGAGGTGGTTTTCTTAAAATTAATTAATTAATTTTTTATTTTTAACCATTTACTCTGTCCTTGACTGGGGAAGATAATGGCTTTTTAGTTACAAGCTGGCTACAAATTGCCCATACTGTTTGACCTTGTTTTAAATTTTCTGTCTCAGTTTTCCTATTCATTCTACCCCTAAGGAGAGATTTTGTTTATTTTTTAAAAAACCCAACTCTTAGTTTTGTTTATTTATTTTTGCTATTTTCCAGATATCTATTTCCTTCCTCTGTTAACTTGGGCTTTGTTCTTTTATTTCTGGTCCCTCAATATAAAGTTAAATTGTTCATTGGAACAATTCTTTCTTAATGTTGCATCTTATAGTTATAACCTTCCTCTTAGAATTGCTTCTGCTGTATCCATGCATGTTTGTATGTTGTGTTTCCATTTCAGTTTGTTTCAGAATATTTTTAAAATTTCCTTTTAACTTCTTTGGCCCATTTGTTGTTCAGGAATGTGCTGTTTAATTTTCATGTTCTAATGAAATTTTCAGTTTTCCTCCTGTTAGTGACTTCTCTAGTTTCATACTATTGTGGTAGAAAAGATACTTGGTGGTTGTTCAGTATTTGTAAATTATTTGCTAAGTCTTGTTTACACACACACACACACACACACACACACACACACACTATTTCCAGACCAGATATTCAACAACAGGTTGCTCAGGACTGATCCAGAGATGGGTCAGGTGTGCAGAAAATGAAAATGGGTGACAACTGGCATCTCAAAAAAGGATTGAGCCTCCTAAAACCATGCATAGGTGGATGAACAGAGAAGATTACTTTTATCATTTAAAAATTTATTTAAAAGGCAATTGACTCATGAAAGCAAAATAAAACAATATATGGTAGAGTTTATATTTTATGTAAATGTATAACAACAATAATGCAGAAAGTAGGAGGAGGAAGGAAGAGTATAATGTTACAGAGATCTTACAGTATATGTGATGTGCTATAATATTCATTGAAGATAGAATATGATAAGTTAAAGGAGCATATAATAAACTAGAGGCCTGGTGCACAAAAATTCATGCACTGGAGGGGGTTTCCCTCAGCCCAGACTGCCCCCTCTCACAGTCCGGGAGCCCTCAGGGCAGGAGGCGACACGGTGATCAGGGGAAGGTGATGCCCCCATCACACCTCTGTTGCTGCCACTGCTGGCAGTGCAAGCCTTGGGTGGCCCTGAGCAGTTGGCAGCTGCCATCCGAGGCTTGCCAGCACTTTGGGCTGGCCCGGGGTGGCCGGGAGGTGTGGGGGGGCACTAAGGGGACTGGGTGCTGCCATCTTTGAGGATGGGAAAGTCAATTAGCATATTCCCTCCTTATTGGCCTTGGGTGCTGCCATCTTTGCTGTTAATTAGCATTTCCCCTCTTTATTAGATAGGATGTGGAGCAACCACTAAGAAATTAAAATGAAGTACAGCTAATAAAGCAACAGTTGAAGTAAAATGGAATTTAAAAATTCACCAGCCCTAGCCAGTTTGGCTCAGTGGATAGAGTATTGGCTTGTGGACTGAAGGGTTCTTGGTTTGATTATGGTCAGAGGCATGCATCTCAGTTGCAGGCTCCTCCCTGGCCCAGCCCCTTGTCAGGGCATATGCAGGAGGCAAGAAATCTAGTGCTGTTTCTTTCACATCAGTGTTTCTCTTTGTCTTTCCTTCTCTCTTCCACGCTCTAAAAATCAATGGAAAAATATCCTCAGGAGAGGATTTAAAAAAATTAAAAATTCCCTAAAAACAAAAGCAGAAGAAAAGATAAAAAAAATATACATGGACATAGAGACCAAAGAAACAACTTAGAGGAAATAGAATGATGATTAATTTATTACTATTTTAAAATTAAATTTATTGGGAGGACATTGGCCAACATGAACATATAGGTTTTGGTTGTGGGTTTCTGTGTTGCAAGATCTGTATATTGCACCATGTGCTCACTACCCAGTCAAATCTTCTTCTATCACCATGTATAAGGACCCCCACTGTCCCAACCTTCTTCCCTCTGGCAACCACTACACTGCTGTTTGTGTTCACGAGTTTCAGGTTTACTAGTATATCCCAAATGTGAGTGAAATCATATGGTTCTTAGCTTTTTCTCACTGACTTATTTCACTTAGCATAATGTTCTCAAGGTCCATCCATGCTGTTTCAAGTGGCACTATTTCATCCTTTCTTATGGCTGAGTAGTATTCCATCGTGTTTATATACCACAGCTTCTTTACCCAGTCCTATATTAGGGGTGCTTTGGTTGTTTCCATGTCTTGGTCAAAATGAACATAGGGGTGCATATATCATGATGAATACATGATTTTGAGGTTTTAGAAGTTATATCCAGAAGAGGAATTGCTGGATCATATAGTAGCTCTATTCTCAATTTTTTGAGGAATTGCCAAACTGTTTTCCATAGAGGTTGTAGCAGTCTACTTTCCAATGACTAGTGGATGAGGGTTCCCTTTCCTCCACAACTTCTCCAACACTTGCTATTAATTGTCTTTTTGATAATGGCCCTCTAACAGATATGAGATGGTAACTCATTGTAGTTTTGATTTGCATTTCTCTGATTGCCAGTGAGGTTGAACATCTTTTTTGGCTATTCAAAAGTCTTCTTGAGGGGGGTGTATTTTCAGGTCCTCTGCCCACTTTTTGATTGGGTTGTTTGTTTGTTTGGTGTTATTTTATGAGTTATTTATAGATTTTAGAATTTGTAAACATTTGTTGGAGCTAATGTTTGCAAATATCACTTCCCATCTGGTTGGCTGCCTCTTTGATGTTGGCTAGAGGTTTATCATATATGGCTTTTATTATGTTGAGGTATGATCCTTCTATTCCCACCTTGCTGAGAGTTTTTATCAAGAAAGGGTGTTAGATTTTGTCAAATACTTTTTTTTGCATCAATTAATATGACTATGTGATTTTTATCTCTCAATTTGTTTATGTGATGTATTATGTTTATTGATTTGCAGATATTGTACCATCCTTGTATTCCTGGAATAAATCCTAATTGGTCATGGTGTGTGATCTTTCTAATGTACTTCAGGATATGATTTGTTAGAATTTTGTTGAGGATTTTGCTATCTATGTCCATGAGAGATATTGTAACTGTAATTCTCTTTCATTGTGTTGTCTTTATCTGGTTTTGGTATTAGGGTGATGCTGGCTTCATAGAAGGAGCTTGGAAGTGTTCCTTCCTCTTGAAGTTTTTGGAATAGTCTGAGGAGGGCAGGTTTCAGTTCTTCCTTGAATGTTTGGTATAACTCCCCTGTGAAGCCATCTGGCCTTGGGATTTTGTTTGCTGGGAGCTTTTTGATGACTGCTTCAGTTTCTTCCATAGTTATTGGCCTACTGAACTGTTTAGATTCTTCCTGATTGAGTTTTGGAAGGTTGTTTTTTTTCTAGGAATATGTCCGTTTCCTCTAGGTTGTCCAGTTTATTGGAATAAAGTTGTTTGTAGTATTTTTAAAAACTATTTTTTGTATTTATGTGGGGTTTGTTGTTATTTCACCTCTTTCATTTATGATTTTGCTTATTTGTGACCTCTTTCTTTGCTTTTTGTTGAGCCTAGCTAGAGGTTTATCAATCTTGTTTATCCTTTCAAAGAACCAGCTCTTGGTTTTGTTTATCTTTTGTATTGTTTCTTTGGTCTCTATGTCATATATCTCCACTCTGCTCTTTATTATTTCCTTCTTTCTGCTTACACTGTGATTTTCTTGTTGCTCTCTTTCTAATTCTTAGGTAATTTATTACCATTGTTTCTTATTTTTTTGCAGTAGGATTGTAGAGCTATGAACTTCCCCCTCAAGACTGCTTTTGCTGTGACCCATAGATTTTGGATTGTTGTGTTTTCATTGTCATTTGTTGCCATACTGTTTTTTTTTTTTTAAATTTTATTTCTTCCATGATCTCTCTGATAACTGAGTCATTATGTAATAGAATGCTGTTTAGTCTCCATGTGTTTGATTTTTTGGATTGATTTTATTATAGTTGATTTCCAGTTTTATGCCACTGTGATCTGAAAAGATGCTTGATATGATTTCTATCTTCTTGAATTTGAAGAGACTTTGCCTGAGACCCAATATATGGTCTATCTTTGAAAATAGCCTATATGCACTTGAGAAGAATGTATATTCTGTGGCTTTGGGGTGAAATGTTCTGAAGATGTCAATTAATTCGATCTGGTCTAGTGAATCATTTAGGATTGATGTTTCTTTGCTGATTTTTTTTATTTAGAGGATTTGTCCAATGGTGATAGTGAATTACTAAAGTCCCCTACTATGATTGTATTGCTGTCAATCTCTTTCTTCTTATCCTCCAGGAGGTTTTTTTTTTAATTTTTTATTTTTTTATGGGTGCTCCTGTATTGGGTGTGTATATGTTTAGCAGAGTTATTTCTTCTTGTTGGATTGCTCCCTTTAGTATTATGAAGTGGCCTTTTTAATCTTTTTTTATGTCCTTTACTTTGATATCTAATTTGTCAGATATAAGTATTGCTAACCCAGCTTTTGTTTTTTTCATTTTGATTTGCCTAGAAAACCTTCTTCCATCCCTTTACCCTCAGTCTGTGTGCGTCTTTTTTTCTGAGGTGGGTTTCTTGTAGACAGCAGATATATGGGTCATGTTTTCTTATCCAATCTGTTACTTTGTGTGTTTTGATTGGGGAATTTAATGCATTTACAGTCAAAGTTATTATTGATATGTACTTGTTTGTTGCCATTTTTATTCTTTACCCCCATGTTCCTTCTTTGCTTTCTATTTCTTCTTTTTATAGCAGACCCTTTAGCATCTCTTGCATTGCTGATTTGGTGGTAATAAATTCCCTTAGTCCTTTTTTTGTCTGTAAAGTTTCTGATTTCACCTTCAATTTTGATTGATAGTCTTGCTGGGTACAGTATTATTAGATTCAGTCCCTTCCTTTGCATGACTTTGTATATTTCATTCCATTCCTTTCTGGCCTGATGAGTTTCTGTTCAGAAATCAGTTGCTAGTCTGATGTGGGTTCCTTTATAGGTATCTTTCTGTCTCTCTCTGGCTGCTTTTTAGATTCTTATTTTGTTATTGGTGTTTGTCAGTTTAATTATAATGTGCCTTGGCATTGGTCTTTTGGGATTCATTTTGCCTGGGACTCTGTAAGCTTGGATTTGTGTGGGTTTTTTCTTCCTTACGTCAGGGAAGTTTTCTGTCATTATTTCTTCAAACAGGTTTTCTATTCCTTGCAGTTTCCGCTCCTTCTGTAACCCCTGTTATGCAGATGTTGTTTTGTTTCCTATTGTTCCAAAGTTCCCTTAGGCTTTCCTCCTGCTTTTTAATTTTTTTTTTTTTCTAGAAGCTGCTCTCGTTGGGTATTTTTTCCTACCTTGTTTTCTAACTCACTGATGTGATCCTCTGCTTATTCTAGTCTACTCTTGATGCTTTATATTGAATTCTTTACAGCAGCAACGTCATTTTTTCATTTCTTGGTTGTTCTTTATTTCCTCTTGGCTCTTACACATATTGTTGAATTTGTATTACATTCTTTTCATCCACCTTATGACCATTTCTCTGAATTCTTTCTCTGACAGGTTGCTTGCCTTTATTTTGTTTACTTCCTTTTCTGGTGATGCCTGATTTTCTTTCATATGTGGGCTGTTTCTTTGTCTCCCCATGATCTCTTGTTTCTGGGTGTCTGGTTAGGTAATTCTCTACCTGGTACTCCAGCTTCTGTGTGCATGTTTCTCTCTCATTCTCGGACCACAGACTTCACCTTATCCCAGGAAAAAAATCTGACCTTTCCTTGAGGGAGTGTAGAGTTCCTCTGAATCTGTGTGCTTGCGTCACTCGTTGACTGGTATTCTTGGGTTCTCAACTATTCAGTGGGTGCCATAGTTATAGATTCCCCGGGTTTTTCAAGCTTCTGATAATATCCACTTTCTCTTTCAAGATGGCGAGGTCTCTGTGACTGAGCTGGTCGCTCCAGGAGAGAACCTAGCAGCAGTGGGGGCTGCCCCTTCAGGGGAGCCCCATACAGCAGTCAGCCACTGTCTCCTGGAGTATAGCTGTCCCTCAACTCACCAACAAACACTCTCCATGTGAGCATACACTCTCCCTTTGTTTTCTCACTCACACACTCTTACAGTCTGCCTTCCCATCAGCAGCCATATTCCCACAATCTGGTTGGCTGCCTCTTTGTTTTTTGTTGGTTTCGTTTGCAGTACAGAACTTTTTTCGTTTGATATAGTCCCATTCATTTATTTTTACTTCTACTTCCCTGCCTTTGGGATTTTATAAAATGTTCTCTATGACCAAGATCCATAAGTTTGGTACATATATTTTCTTCTATGTAACTTATTATTTTGGATGTTATATTAAGGTCATTGATCCATTTTGAATTCATTTTTGTACATGGGGGAAAACTGTAACTCAGTTTTACTCATTTGCATGTGGCTTTCCAGTTTTCACTATACCGTTTATTGAAGAGACTATCTTTACTTCATTGTGTGCTTCTGGCTCCTTTGTTGAAAATTACATGTCCATATACACGTGGCTTTATAGCTGGGCTCTCTATTCTGTTCCATTGATCTGTGTGTCTGTTTCTCTGTCAATACCATGCTGTTTTGATTATTATAGCTCCATAATATGATACCTCCAGCTTTGTTCTTTTTTTCCTAGAATTGCCCTAGCTATTTGAACTCTTTTGTGGTTTCATATAAATCTAAAGCTTTCTTCTTATACTTCTTTAAAAAATGACATTGGGATTTTTATGGTGATTGCATGAAATCTGTATATTGCTTTGGGTAATATGGTCATTTTAGCTATGTTGATTCTTCCAATTCATGAACATGAAATATTTTTCTGGTTTTTTTTTGTGTGTGTGTGTCTTTTTAATCTCTTTTAATAATGCTTTGTAATTTTCAGTAAATAGATCTTTCACTTTCTTGGTTAAGTTTATTCCTAGGTATTTTATTCTTTTTGTTGAAATCAAAATTTATAATGGTGATATCTCCTCTCTTATTTCTGATTTTGTTTATATGAGTCTTTCCCCATTTTTTCCTTAGTACTTGCCAGGGGTTTGTCAATTTTATTAATCTTTGCAAAGAACCAACTCTTTGTTTTAATAATTTTTTATACAGTCTTTTTGTTCTCTATTTCATTCATTTCTGCTGTAATTTTTATTTCCTTTCTTGTGCTGACTTTGGATTACTTTTGTTCTCCTTTCTTTAGTTCTTTAAGATGTGATATTAGTTTGTTTACTTAAGATTTCTTTTATTTCTTGAGATGGCCCGTAATGATACAAACTTCCCACTTATTACTGCTTTTGCTGCATCCCAGAAGTTTTGATGTGTTGGATTGTCATTCTCATTTGTCTCTATATATCTGTTGACCTCATCTTTTACTTCTTCTTTGACCCTGACATTTTAAAATAGTATGTTGTTTAATTGCCATGTATTTGTGAATTTCTTTGCTTCCTTTTTGCAATTGATTTCTAATTTCAAGGCATCATGGCCAGAGAATATAAAAAAAATTGGTATAATTTCAATCTTCTTGAATTGGTTGATCTCCAA
This sequence comes from Nyctalus aviator, assembly GCA_036971965.1. Lineage (NCBI taxonomy): Eukaryota > Metazoa > Chordata > Mammalia > Chiroptera > Vespertilionidae > Nyctalus > Nyctalus aviator. The sequence continues at coordinate 67,327,872 of CM072930.1, read as the reverse complement.
TAGTTTGTGACCCTACATATTGTCTATTCTTAAGAATGTTCCATGTGTGTTAGAGAATAATGTATAATCTGATGTTCTGGAATGAAAGATTCTATAAATGTCAATTATGATCCAGTGTTTCATTTAAGACTGATATTTCTTTATTGATTTTTTTGTTTGGCTGATTTGTCTAGAGGTGTCATTGGAGTACTGAGATCCCCAGATATGATTGTGTTTTGATCTGTTTCTCTCTTTAATTCTGTGAGTAGCTGTTTTATATATTTTGGTGCTTCTTGGTTGATTGCATTTATATTAAGAAGTATTCTGTTTTGTTGATGTAGTGTCCTTTTTTATCATTATAAAGTGTCCATCTTTGTCTCTTGTTATGTTAACATCTATTTTGTTAAATATGAATATGGATACACATGTGTTTCTGTGGATATTGTTTGCTTAGAGAATCATTTTATACCCTTTGAATCTACTTTGAATCTGCCTTTGTCTTTGCAGCTTAGGTGTGTCTTTTGTAGGCAGGTATGGTGTGTGTGTGTGTGTGTGTGTGTGTGTGTGTGTGTTTGACACACTCTGCAACTCTGTGCCTCTTTATTGATGAATTCAAGCCATCTGAGTTTAGGGTAATTATTGATGTATGAGGATTTCTTTTTTTAAAGAAATATATTTTATTGATTTTTTATAGAGAGGAACAGAGAGGGATAGAGAGTTAGAAACATCAATGAGAGAGAATCATCGATCAGCTGCCTCCTGCACACCCCCTACTGGGGATGTGCCCACAACCAAGGTACATGCCCTTGACCGGAATTGAGCCTGGGACCTTCCAGTCCACAAGCTGATGCTCTATCCACTGAGCCAAACCGGTTTCAGCATGATTTCTTATTGCCATTTTATTTTTTGTTTTCTGGTAGCTCTGTGCCTCCATTGGTTATTTTCCTTTGTGTTTCTGTTGTGTTTATTTGGTACTATTCATTGCTTTTTTTTTCTCTGTTTCCTCTTTTTTAAATCTACATGCTCTGGTTTGGGGATTTTTGTGTGTGGTTACTTTAAGTTTATAAAAAATAAACTTGCATATACAATATACAATAGCTTTTTTTCTTTTGAATGCATCTGAACTTTATCATCCTTTGTCAGTTCAATCCTTTACCATCTCCCCTTTTATGTTTTTGTTGTCACAAATTATCCCTGTTTATGCTGTGATCTTACTTAGTGTTGTGACCTTATGTTCTTTGTTTCAGATGGAATAACTCCCTTGAGTATTTCCTGCAATGGAGATTTTCTGGTGATAAAATCCCTCAGCTTCTGTATATTTGGCAACATCTTTATTTCTCCTTCATATTTAAAGGATAATTTTGCTGGATATATTATTCGTGACTGATAATTTCTCTCTTTCAGACATTTGAATATTTTGATTTCACTCTCTTCTGGCTTGTAGCATTTCTGCTGAGAAGTTGAATAAAATTCTGATGTGTTCCTTTTATAGATCACTTTCTTCTGCCCCTGGCTGCTTTGTGACATTTTTCTTTGTCATCATTTTTGATGGCTTTAATTCCAAATGTCTTTGAGAGGGCCTCTTTGGGTTGGGTAATTAGGTTTTCTGTTTACTTCTTGAATTCAAAGATCTAGTTCTTTCTATAGGTTTGGGAATTTCTCATCCACTATTTGTTTGAGTGGACTCTTCATTCCATGCTTCCTCTCCTCCTCCTCTGAAATGCCTATAATTCTAATATTGCTTTTTTCTGATGGAGTCAGATAGTTCTTGTAGAGCTCTTTCATTTTTCTTTATGTGCAGGCCTCTCTCTTCTCTGCATCATTTCTAGATTCCTATCTTTGATATCTAATTATCTTCTCCATTTGGTTGGCTCTGTTTTCTATGCTCAGTAGTTCACTATTAATTTTCTTAACTGCGTGCTTCATTTCTAGGATTTCTGATTGGCTCTCTTTTAAAGTCTTAATCTGTTTGGTAAAGTACCCATTTTTTCATTGATTTGTTTTCTGAGTGCATTGAATTACCTGTCTGTATTTTCTTACATATCATTTATGATTTTCAGAACTGTCATCTTATAATCTCTGTCATTTATATCACACTAGAGGCCTGGTGCGTGAAATTTGTGCATGGGGGGGGGGGTTGTCCCTCAGGCCAGCCTTTACCCTCTCCAATCTGGGACCCCTTGGGGGCTGTCTGGCTGCCTGTTTAGGTGGGGTCAGGCCTAAATGGGCAGTCAGATATCCCTCTCACAATCCAGGACAGCTGGCGCCCAACTGCTTGCCTGCCTGCCTTCCTGATTGCCCCTAACTGCTCCCCTGACAGCCCATTTGCCCCCAACTTCCCTCCTCTGCTGGCCTGGTCACCCCTAACTGCCCTCCCCTGCAGGGTTGATCTCATTCAACTACCCTCCCTTGCAGGCCTGGTCCCTCTCAGCTGCCCTTCCTTGCAGGCCTGATGCCTCCCAACTGCCCTCCGCTGCTGGCTATCTTGTGTCCACACAGGATGTGATCTTTGACCACATGGGGGCAACCAACTTATGTGTTGGAGTAATGGTCAATCTACATATTACTCTTTTATTAGATAGGATAGAGGCCTGGTGCATGGGTGGGGGCCAGCTGGTTTGCCCTGAAGGATATCCAGGATCAGGGTAGGGGTTCCCTTGGGGCATGGGGCCGCCTGAGTGAAGGGCCTGTGGTGGTTTGCAGATATCCTGGTATCTGGGATATATTTACTTTCTACAATTGAAACTTTGTAGCCTAGAACAGAGCTAAGCTTCCTGTTCTGCTCTGTGGTAGCAGCTGTTTCTGTTTGGATTTGTTTACCTCCTATAATTGAAACTTTGTAGCCTTGAGTGGAGGCTTAGGCCAAAAAGGGAAGGTGGAAAGCTTGGCTCCCTCCATTGCCAGGGAAATGCCTCCCTCCTGCTCTCTGTGGCTGTAGCCATCTTGGTTGGGTTTATTTGCATACTCGCTCTGATTGGTGGGCATGGCTTGTGGGCATTGCTTGTGGAGCAGAGTGATAGTTAATTTGTATATTACTCTTTTATCAATAGGATACTTTCATGTATTCCAGCTTGCTTTCTGGAGATATCTCATTTTCTTTCTGCTCATCCTAATTACTGTGGTTATTCAGGTATTTGCTGTCCTCCTTTGACTATGCATTTATTTCAGAAGAGGTTTTCCCACTATTTTCCAGTGGATGATGCTTAATCACAAGATTTTTTTTTTTATTTCTATGATCATCCAGTCATGAACCTCTGTGGCTTCTGTAAGAGAGTACAGCCACATTGCTTGAGAATGGGGTTTGTTTTGCTCTCACTGTAATGGCAATACCTGATGTCTGTGCAGCTTTACCCCAAGAACTCCTCCTGGGGATCAGTTACAGAGGGAAACAGTGGTTCTACTACAATAGCTCTTGGCTTACAGATAATAAGATCCTGGACCCAATTCAAGGTCAACATGAAGCGAATTTTGGGAGACCACGCAGTAGGGCTTTGTGATTCTGTTTCTTTGTCTGAACAAACACTGACAACCAAAGAGTGAAGAGCTGTACAGCAGAACCTTATGCTCTGTCAGGTGTCTCCTTAATCAGACACAGTCCACTCTCTCACCACTTGCCCTGCTGGGATCCCTTCCTGAGCTCTCTGTTTCTCCCAGCCAAAGGAAGCACCTGCTATCACCAGCTTTCTCCCCTCTCCTAGTTGGCCAAGTCATGAGCTCCTGGCTACTGTCTTATGGAAACTTCAGGGGATGTACTATCTTACAGAAGCTGCAGGGGCTGAATTTGCAGATCCTCTGCACTTTCCTTCCTTCTTATCTCCCCATTTTCCTGGTTGCCTACTTTTAGATATTTCAATGCACAGGTCTCCTAGGCATGTGTCTATGTTGAGCAGGGATTTCTTTGATAAATTATAGTTGGCTAACTTGTTGAAATTTCAGGGGGAGAAAACAAGGGGCTCTCTCATGCTACCATTCCTCTGATGTCCACTGAAAGATGATGAATTTAAACACAGCCATATCAATAATCATATTAGATGTAAATTGTCTAAATGGTCCAATTATAAGACAGTCAGATTGGATAAAAAAGCAAGATCCAACTGTATGCTGTCTAAACGAAATACAACTTTAAATATAGGGACACAATCAGGTTAAAGGAGAAGATTTAAAAAAAATACCATGAAAAGGCTACATCATGCACAGGTTAGGCACATGAAACCTGCAGTGGTGGTATTCATATCAGACAAGTAGGCTTCAGAGCAGTCCCATTTTTGCACCTGAGATAAAGATCCTTTCATAATGATAAATAGGTTAATTCATCAAGAAGACAATAATACCGAATGTGCATGTATCTCATAAGTAACTGAGTTTCAAAAGCCAAAACAGAACTTTGCCCTGGCTGATATTGCTCAGTGGTTAGAGTGTTGGTCTGAACACTGAAGATATTGGGTTTGATTCCCAGTCAAGGGCACATACCTGGGTTGCAGATTCAGTCCCTACCCTGGTCAGAGCATGTGTATGAGGCAACAAATCAATGTATCTCTCTCAGATTGATGTTTTTTTCTTTCTCTTTTCCTTTTTCCCTCTCTCCTTTCCTTCCATACTTTCTAAAGATCAATGGAAAAATATCCTAGCCTGAGGATTAAAAAAAAATACCTCCCCAAAAGAAGAGAACTTCAAATTCAAGGAGTAAACCACTGGCACAACAAATAGAGAAATAGACAAATCCACATTTACGGTTGAAGATTTCAATGCTTTTTTCTCAATACTGGATATAATTTTCTTTTTTCCTAAATTGAGCACAAACAAGAGGAGAGAAACTGGGTTTCCTAATTTAGATGTCTCTCAACCCAGCTCTGACTTGTGGTTTCATTTCCACATTTGCCATAGTTTTATCTGAAGAAGTTTATGAGAAACAGAAGGAACTTAGGTTTTGGTTCCTGATTCTGGGCAATGTGTGGCTTGGTGTTTGCCACCTACATTTTCTAGGCCTCTGTCTTCTCCTTTGTCAGAAATACACAGCAGTCTCTATCCTGTTTGAAAGAAACTAGAGCCTCTGAAACCACTGTGAGTGGACTGAGAAGGAGGCTGTTTATAGCCTTGCAGGGAGAAGACTAGTGGTGTTGCCAGAGTTCTGTGAAGCTGAGTCTCAGCTCAGCTGGGATGATGTCTGTCCCTGACCAGGATGCTACTCTCAGAATTTACATTAGGGAAAAGGATAAATTACACCAGGTGTAGCTGATCATGCTCACAGAGCTAGTATACCATAACTGATGGGTAAGGGCTGGCCAAGGGTAAGCAGAGACTGAACTTGTTAATTTTTTTACTTCATTTTGTATTTTTATTTTTTTAACTTAATAAATCTTTATTGTTCAAATTATTACAATTGTTTCTCCTCTTTTCCCCCATAGCTCTCCTCCACCTGGTTCCCACCCTAGCCTCTGCCCTTACCTCTCCCTCTGCAGTCCACATCCATAGGTGTAAGAATTTGTCCAGTCTCTTCCTGTACCCCCACACAGACACCCCTTTCCCACTGAGAAATATCAATCCACTCCCATTCGATGCCCCTGATTCTATTCACTAGTTCATTCTGTTCCTCAGATTTTTAATTCACTTGACTTTTAGATTCACTTGTTGATAGATATTTATTTGTTCATAATTTTTATCTTTACTTTTTTTCCTTTTTCTCTTTTCAAAGAATACCTTTCAGCATTTCATACAATACTGGTTTGGTGGTGATGAACTCCTTTAGCTTTTTCTTATCTGTGAAATTCTTTATCTGACCTTCAATTCTGAATGATAACTTTGCTGGTTATCATTGGTTGTAGGTTCTTACTATTCATCACTTTGAATATTTCTTGCCACTTCCATCTGGCCTGCATAGTTTCTGTTGAGAAATCAGCTGATAATCGTATGGGTGCTCCCTTGTAGGTAACTAACTGTTTTTCTTTTGCTGCTTGTAAATTTCTCTCTTTGTCTTTTGCCCTTGGCATTTTAATTATGATGTGTCTTGGTGTGGTCCTCTTTGGATTCCTTTTGTTTGGGATTCTATGTGCTTCCTGAACTTGTAGGTCTATTTCTTTCACCAGGTGGGGGAAGTTTTCAGTCATTATTTCTTCAAATAGGTTTTGCTCTCTCTCTTCTTCTAGCACCCCCATAATTCTGATGTTGGTATGCTTGAATTTGACTCAGAGGCTTCTTACACTATCTTTAACTTTCTGGATTTTCTTCTCTTCTTGGTTCTCTGGAGGAGTGTCCTTTGCCTCTTTGTATTCCAAATCTTTGACCTGATTCTTGTGTTCCTCTAATCTGCTGTTGGGTCTCTGTATAATATTTTTTATTCCAGTCAGTGTATGTTGAATTTCTAGTTGGTCCTTTTTCATATTCTGGAGGGTCTCATTAAATTTGTCGGTCTTTTCTAGGAAATTCTTGGAAAACTTTATAACTGTGGTTTTGAACTCTATGTCCAGTCGTTTGTTCTCCTCCATTTCTTTCGATTGTGATCTGTTTTCTTGTCTTCTCATTTTTGCTCCTTCTCTGAGTTGGTAGGGTAGCTTTGTGTGCTAGGTTTCCTATATCGTTCAATGGGTCAGCCTCCCAGTTACTTGAGGTGGACACTCTTGGTGCACCCCTTTGAGGACTGTGTTTACATCCTTGTTGTAGTTAAGTCTTGATTGTTGTTGGTGTCACTGGGAAGAATTAACCTCCAGGCCAATTGGCTGTGAGTACTTGCTGTGTCTATAATGGAAGAATTGCTGTGCTGGAGACATGTTTATGAGGCAGGACTTATTTCAGTGGGGCTTTGGTGCTCACTGAGTTTGCCTCTTAAATGTGTTCCTTATGAGAGTAATTGGAATCTGGTGTCATCTTACACAGACCACTAGATACACTAGTTTCTGGGTCTCCAATGGGGTGCAGGCCAGCTACTGTCTGAGGCCACTCAGCATGAGCTATAGGAAGAACTACCATTTCTTCTCTTTGCTTGGGATTTGGCAGTTTTGGAGCAGTCCGAATGGAGCTGCAGTTTATTTGGTTAAACTGCCACAGAGCAGGCCATTTATATGCAAAAGTCGCTGTGTGGAGCCTGGGCAGGTTTGTAGAATATTCGGGGTGGGATCTCAGGGTGGGGCGAAGTCTCAGGGCATAACTAGACTGGGGTGTGCCAAACAGTGATGGCTGTCAGGCAGCCTTCTCTGCCTTTCCGTGTTTCCAAGTCCCTGCGTCCCTTGCCCCAGCGCAGTAAACAATGATTTCTGGATGTACCTCTGCAAAAAAGTCATCCTCACTTTCCGACCCGATGGCTGACAGTTCAGTTTTTCCCCGTAGGCATCTGGGTCCTCCACATGTCCCCAGAAACTGGATTTCAGAGTGATCAGGAGCTTGTCTCCCTTTGGGTTGGGGGGGAAAAAAAAAGCCTTGTGCCCAGTTGCCTGCCAGCAGACCAATTCTTGTGCCTCTGTAACTCAGCTTTTCAGCATTTGTGCTCCTTTCTCTTTCTTTTTAGTTGTAAAACTTCCACTCAGCCAGCTTTCCCATGGTTCTGGGTGTTAGACATTTTGTCTTTTAGTTGTAGTTTTGAAATTGTTGTGCAAGAAGGCAGTTTAGTTGTTTACCTTTGCTGCCATCTTGGTTTCTCCCCTGAACTTGTTCATTCTTGAACAAAGTTATCTGTCCTCTCAGTGAGTGAGTGTTGGACCATGGGATGGATGTAGGGTGGGGAACATTATCCACTCTACTCATCAACAAAGGAGATTTGTTTTAGCAATGGGTAGCAAAAAAGGGAGGAAGTGGCCATTTATCTCTTACATTTCCATCCATCAGTGACAGTGTGGTATGTGTCTTCCAAGCCTAGGAAAGTCCATATTCAGAGGTAGAATTTGACCTTGGACAGTCATCAATAAGGTCTTTCCCCAGATTTTTTTTATTTTTATTTTTTTGCTTTCACAATTTTTGTTGTTGTTCTTTTAAGAGTAAAATTCCAGTTGGAATTAAAGCTGAGATTTTGAACAAAGTGAGTTGTCTTCTTTGCAGCATATTTCTTCTTCTTTTTAAAATGTCTTTATTGATTAAGTTATTACATATGTGTCCTCGTCTTCCCATTAAGTTCCCCCCCCACTCGTACCCTCACCCCCCGTTTTCTGTGTCCATTAGTTAGGCATATATACTTGTATACAAGTCCTTTGATTGATCTCACACCTTTACCCACTCTCCCCTATCTTCCCTCTGAGGTTTAACCATCTGATCAATGCTTCCTTATCTCTGGATCTGTTTTTGTTAATCAGTTTATGTTGTTTATTATTTCCCATAGGTCATGTGATATTTATCTTTTTCTTACTGACTTATTTCACTTAGCATAATGCTCTCCAGTTCTATCCATGCTGTTGCAAATAGTAGGAATGCCTTATTTTTGACTGCAGCATAGTATTCCATTGTGTAGGTATACCACAGTTTTTTAACCCACTTATCTATTGATGGGCACTTAGGCTGTTTCCAAATCTTAGCTGTGGTAAAGTGTGCTGCTATGAGCATAGGGGTGCATATATCCTTTCTGATTGGTGTTTCTAGTTTCTTGGGGTATATTTCTAGAAGAGGGATGACTGGGTCAAATAGGAGTTCCATTTTCAGTTTGTTGAGGAAACACCATACTGTCTCCATTCTGCATTCCCACCAGCAGTGCACGAGGTTTCCTTTTTCTCTGCATCCTCCCCAGCACTTGTTGTTTGTTGAAAGGTGTGAGATGATACCGCATTGTCATTTTGATTTGCATCTCTCAGGTAATTAGTGACTTTGAGCATGTTTTCACATGTCTCTTGGCCTTCCTTCTGTCTTCTTTTGAAAAGTATCTATTTAGGTCCATAGCCCATTTTTAAAAAAATTAAATTGTTTATCTTCCTTTTGTTAAGTTGTATGTGTTCCCTGTACATTTTGGAGATTAAACCTTTATTGGTGATAACATTCGCAAACATGTTCTCCCATGCAGTGGGCTTTCTTGTTGTTTTGTTGATGTTTTCCTTTGCTGTGCAAAAGCTTTTTATTTTGATGTAGTCCCATTTGTTTATTTTCTCTTTAATTTCCATTGCTTTAGGAGCAGTATCAGTGAAGAAATTCCTTTGGCATATGTCTGAGATTTTGCTGCCTGTGGATTTGTCTACTATATTTATGTTTTCCCATCTTATGTTTAAGTCTTTTATCCACTGTGAGTTTATTTTTGTGTATGGTGTAAGTTGGTGGTCCAGTTTCATTTTTTTGCATGTATCTGTCCAATTCCCAACACCATTTATTGACTGTCTTTACCCAATTGTATTCTTATGCCTCCTTTGTCAAATATTAATTAGGCATAGTGATTTGGGTGAATTTCTGGATTCTCTATTCTATTCCATTGATGTATTTGTCTGTTCTTGTGCCAGTACCAGGATGTTTTGAGAACAGTGGCTTTGTAATACAGCTTGATATCTGGTATTGAGATCCCACACACTTTGTTCTTTCTCAAGATTGCTGCAGCAATTTGGGGTCTTTTTTTTTTAAATTTCATATGAATTTTTGGAGAATTTGTTCTACATCTGTGAAATATGCAGTTGATATTTTAATGGGGATTGCATTGAATGTGTAGAATGCTTTGGATAGTAAGGACATTTTGATGAAGTTGATTCTACCAATCCATGAACATGGTATGTTCTTCCATCTGTTTATGTCTTCCTCTATTTTTTTTTCAGTGTCCTATAGTTTTTTTTTTTAAGTCTTTTACCTCCTTAGTTAAGTTTATTTCTAGATATCTTAATTTTTTTGGTGCAATTGTAAATGGGATTGCTTTTTTAGTCTCTCTTTCTGTAAGTTCACTATTGGTGTATAGAAATGCCATAGATTTCTTGGCATTAATTTTGTATCCTGCTACGTTTCCAAATTCATTTATTAAGTCTAATAATTTTTTGATGGAGTTTTTAGAGTTTTCTATGTACAGATTCATAATCTGTACATAGAAAATGTGAATAAGGACAGTTTTACTTCTTTTCCAATTTGGTTGCCTTTTATTTCTTCTTCTTATCTAATTGCAATGGCTAATATTTCCAGTACTATGTTGAAAAAGAATGGTGAGAGTGAGAATCCCTATCTTTTTCCTGTTCTTAGGGGAAATGGTTTTAGTTTTTGTCCATTGAGTGTGATGTGTGTCATACATGGCTTTTATTATTTTGAGGTATGATCCTTCTATTTTCACCTTGCTGAGAGTTTTTATCAAGAAAGGGTGTTGGATTTTGTCAAATGCTTTTTCTGCATCAATTGATATGACTATATGACTTTTATCCTGAAATTAGTTATGTGTTGTATTATGTTTATTGATTTGCGAGTATTGTGCCATCCTTGCATCCCCGGAATAAATCCTGGTTGGTCATGGTGTATGATATTTCTAATGTACTGTTGGATCTGATTTGCTAGAATTTTGTTGAGGATTTTGGCATCTATGTTCCTGAGGGATATTGGCCTATAATTCTCTATCATTGTGCTGTCATTATGTGGTTTTGGTGTTAGGTGATACTGGTTTTAAAGAATGAGCTTACCTCTTGAATTTTTTGGAATAGTTTGAGGAAGATAGGTTTTAGTTCTTCCTTGAATATTTGGCATAACTCCTTGTGAATCCATCTGGCCCTGGGCTTTTGTTTGCTGGAATATTTTTAATTACTATTTCAATTTCTTCCACAGTTATTGTCCTATTGAGATTTTTAGATTCTTCCTGATTGAGTTTTGGAATGTTGTCTTTTACTAGAAATATATTCATTTCCTCCAGGTTGTCTATTGTCTAGTTTGTTGGAATAGAGTTGCTCATAGTCTGTCTGAACTTCTTTCTTTCTTTTTTCTTTCTTTCTTTCTTTCTTTCTTTCTTTCTTTCTTTCTTTCTTTCTTTCTCTCTTTCTTTCTTTCTTTCTTTCTTTCTTTCTTTCTTTCTTTCTTTCTTTCTTTCTTTCTTTCTTTCTTTCTCTCTCTCTCCCTCTCTTTCTTTCTTTCTAAACAATCCTTTGTATTTCTGTGGAGTCTGTTGTTATTTTGCCTCTATCATTTCTGATTTTATATATTTGGGTCCTCTTTTTTTGTTCTTGGTGAAACTGGATAGAGGTTCACCAATCTTGTTTATCCTTCCAAAGAACCGGCTCTTGGTTTCATTGATCATTTGTATTTTTTTTTTTTGTCTCTATGTCATTTATTTCTGCTCTGATCTTTATTATTTCTCTCCTTCTGCTCACTCTGGGCTTTTCTTGTTGCTCTCTTTCTAATTCTTTGAGTTATAGAATTAAATGATTTACTATCTTTTTTATTTATTAATTTTTTATTTATTTTTTTTATTTTTTAGATAGGTTGTAGAGCTATAAACTTCTGTCTCTCAGGACTGCTTTCTTTCTGTCCCATAGATTTTGTATTTTTGTGTTTTTATTGTCATTAATTTCCAGGATGTTTTTGATTTCCTATTTGATCTCATTGTTAACTTAATATTTAATAGCATGCTATTCAGCTTCTAAGTGTTTGAGTCTTTTGGATTGTTTTTTTTTTTAAAATAAATCTTTATTGTTCAAATTATTACAAATGTTCCTCCCCCCCCTTCAATTGCTCCCCTCCACCAGGTTCCCACCCCTCCCTCTGCCTTTTCCTCACCTCCCATTGTCCTCATCCATAGGTGCACAGTTTTTATTCAGTCCTCTCCCCTTTTCCCTGAAAATTGTCAATCCACTCCCCATCTATACCTCTGATTCTATTATATTCACCAGTTAATATTGTTCATCAGATTTTTAAATTCCCTTGGTTTTTAGTTTCACTTATTGATAGTTATGTATTTGTTGTTCATAATTTTTATCTTTATCTTCTTCTTCCTAAAGAACCCCCTTTAGCAATTCATATAATTCTGATTGGGGGGTGATGAACTCCTTTAGCTTTTTTATAATTTGTGAAGCTCTATATCTGGCCTTCAATTCTGAGTGATAGCTTTGCTGGGTAGAGTATTTTTGGCTGTAGGTTCTTGCTATTCATCACCTTGAATATTTCTTGACATTCCATCTGGCTTGCCTGGTTTCTTTTGAGAAATCAGCTGACAATCATATGGGTTCTCCTTTATAGGTAACTACCTGCTTTTCTCTTGCTGCTTTTAATATTCTCTCTTTGTCTTTTGCTCTTGGAATTTTAATTATGATGTGTCTTGGTGTGGTTCTCTTTGGATCCTTTTGTTTTGGATTCTGTGCACTTCCTGAACTTGTAAGTCTATTTCTTTCACCAAGTGGGGGAAGTTTTCTGTCACTATTTCTTCCAATATTCTTTCAGTATCTTGCTCTCTCTCTTCTTCTGGGAATCCCATAATTCTGATGTTGGTGCGCTTGAAATTGTCCCAGAGGTTTCTTACAATATCCTCAACTTTCTGGATTCTCTTATCTTCTGTGGAGGAGTGTCTTCTGGCTCTTTGTGTTCCAAATCTTTGTCTTGATTCTTGCAATCTTCCAGACTGTTTTTAGGACTCTGTTTAATATTTTTTTTTATTTCAGACAATGTTTTCTTTTTTTCTAGTTGATCCTTTTTTATTTCTAGTTGATCTCTTTTCATATCCTCATAGGTCTCATTTATTTTATCGGCTTTTTTTTTTTTTTTTTTTTTTTTTTAGGAAATTCTTGAAAAACCTTATAACTGTAGTTTTTGAACTCAATGTCCATTCTTCCCCCCTCCCCCCATCTCCTTCCTTTGTGTTCTGCCTCTCCTCTGCATTTTAGCATCTTCCCTGATTTGATGGAGTAGTTTTGTGTGCTAGGTGTTCTGGTAGAGCCTAGTGGCACAGCCTTCCCAGTTACCTGAGGTGAACAGTCTTGGTATAGCCCTTTGTGGGCTGTGTGTGCAGTCTTGTTGTTAAGCCTGCTTATTGTTGGTATCACTAGGAAGCATTGATCTCCAAGCCAATTGGCTGTGATCTGGATTGTTTTATTGTAGTTTATTTCTATTATTATGCCATTGGGTATGAGAAGATGCTTGTTATGATTTCAATCTTCCTGAATTGAGGGAGACTTTGCTTGTGACCCAATTTGTGGTCTATTTTTCAAAATGTCCCATGTGCACTTGAGAAGCATGTATATTCTGCAGTGAAATGTTCTGAATATATCAATTAAGTCCATCTGATATAGTGAGTCATTTAGGATTGCTATTTCTTTGCTAATTTTTTAATCTAGAGGATTTATCAAGTAATGTCAGTGGTGTATTAAAGTCCCCTACTATGATTGTATTGTTGTTGATCCCTCCCTTGATATCTTCCAGGAGTTTTTTTTTTTTTTTTTTTTTTTTAACTTAATATATTTGGTGTTCCTGCAGTGGGTGCATATATATTTATCAGGATTATATCCTCTTGTTATATCTATCCCTTTAATATTATGAAGTGGCCTTCTTTAACTCTTGTTATGGCCTTCACTTTGAGGTCTATTTTGTCATATGTAAGTATTGCTACCTCAACTTTTTTTTTTCATTTCCATTTGCCTGACAGATTTTTTCCATCTCTTCACTTTCAGTCTGTGTGAGTCCCTTGTTCTGAGATGGGTCTCTTGTAGACAGCATATATATGGGTCATTTTTTTTTCATCCATTCCTTTTACATTTAAAGTTTTTATTGAAATGTACTTGTTTGTAGCCATTTCTATTTTTTTGAGCCTATGTTCCTTCTTATCCTTTTATTTCTTCTTTTTACAGAATTCCCATTAGCATTTCTTGAATTGCTGGCTTGGTAGTGATAAACCCCCTTATTTATTTTTTTATATTTTATTTTATTTTATTTTATTTTATTTTATTTTATTTTATTTTATTTTATTTTTTTGTCTGCAAAGCTCCTGATTTCCCTTTCAGTTTTGATTGATAGTCTTACTGGATAGATATTCTTAGATTGAGTCCCTTGCTTTGCATCACTTTGTATATATCCTTCCTTCAATTCTAGCTTGATGTATTTCTTTTGAGAAATCATTTGATAATCTGATGGGAAATCATTTGTAAGTAACTTTCTGTCTCTCTCTTGCAGCCTTTAAGATTTTCTCTTTGTTGTTAACATTTGCCATTGTAATTATGACATGTCCTGGTGTGGGTCTTTTGGGATTCATCTTGCTTGGGACTCTCTGTACTTGTGTAACTTTTTTCTTCCCCAAATCAGGGAATTTTTCTGTCATTATTTCTTCTAATCAATTTTCTTATCCTTGCTGCTCTTCTTGTCTTTTGGCAGCCCTATTCTATCTATGTTACTTCATTTTGCATTGTCTCAAAGCTCCCTTATGCTCTCCTCCTGCTTTTTAATTTTTTTCTTCAGTTGCTGTTCAGATTGGACTTGTTTTTGTACTTTATCTTCTAACTCACTATTCAGTTCTCTGCTTTTTCTAGTCTACTGTTGAAGCCTTCTATGGTGTTTTTGATTGTAGTTATATCATTTTTCATTTCTTCCCGATTTTTGCATAGTTTGTTGATTTTCTCGTCCATCCAGTGTACAATCTGTATGACTATTACTCTGAATTCTTTTTCTGTCATGTTGCATGCTTCTGTTTCACTAATTTCCTTTCTTGGTGATGCCTCCTTTTCTTTCTTTCTTCTGGGGATTGTTTTGTTGTCTTCCCATTCTTACTATCACCAGAATGTTCAAATGTGGAGTTGCAGAGACCTAGGCTGTGGGATCCCTTAACAGGACCTGCGTGGTTCAGGGCCCATTCAGGGTCCGGTTTCTGGAGAAGGCCGCACACTAAAATGAAGAGAGAGACTGGAAAAGAGTTAATTTGGGAAAATGGGGGCCAGGCGGGAAGTCTACCTCTAATGGGAAGACTAACTGCTCTCTGGCCTTTTACCATTCCTTTTATTGAGATTCTGAAACAAAGACATCTCTTAAGCGGGAAGTTCCAACAACAGAAAATCAACTTACATTTACATATGATTAACAAATTAAAGTTGCCTCAACCACCACTATCTCAACTAGACAATGAGTTAATGGCTCTGACCCTTCAGAGGCATCAAGGTCAGCTAGCTCTTTTTACATTTTATCTCCAGTGACAATGCTAGGTTTCGGTTCCCGGCACTAGGCCATGTGCAGTGGGAGTTTTGCACCCCCCAAATGGCACTGAAGAGCTCTGACACTAAGACATGTGACTGCCATGGATTGGTGGGAGCCACACTCACCCCAGGTCAGAGTCACAGACGCTTAGTTTGGCCTTGTGTGTGCATGTAGAATCAGGGACCCTGCCTATGCCATGCTGAAACAAAGACCTACTGGCATATGCCAAAAATCAAAGTCCCCTGTTGCATGTCAGGAATCAGAGGCTCCCTGTGTCTATGCTGAGAATTGAGTATCAAAGTCTCTGTTGCTTGGTGAGGCCTCACACCAAGAATCAGGGTCACTGTGTGAACATGTGCCAAGAATTGGAGTCGCTGGCTCTTAGTGTGAATGTACTAGGAATTGGATTCCAGGCACACATAATGAGAAACAGAGTCTAGTCACTGGTGTTAATTGCTGCCTCTTGCTTGGAGATGCAACGTCCTGTTCTGCTTGGGAGACTGGGTTGCACAGTCGAACTGTGTTGGCAGGAGTTCTACTCCTGCCCTGCGGAAAAACAGTCTTCTGTGTTCACTTGCCCTGAATCAAAGTCAGGTGGCACTGTCGCCCAGTGAGGGTGTGGAGTCTGGTCACAAACTCCCTGTGTCCATGTATCCAGGCTTGAATTCAGCACTGCCTACCACCCCCCTTCCCCCACCCCTGTGTGTGGGCACTGAGTCTAGTCAGGAAACAAACTACCTGGTTTGCACCCCCAGGTTCAACATCAGCACTATCTCCATGCGTGGGTGTGGGATCTGGCTGCAGAAGGAAAAAAAAAAACACAACACAACACACACGCGCACACACACACACACACACACACACACAAATTCCCCTCCCCAAGGTAGCGCACCTAGGCTCAAATTTAGCACAACCTCCCTGCCTTGCCTTGGAGTCTAGTTGCAGGAAACAAACTCCCTAAGTTTGCACTTTCAGGTTCAAATTCAGTGCAGCCTTCCTGATTGGATGCAGGGTCTGGTCATGGGAAACAAACTCCCTGGGTTTTCACCCTCAGGCTCAACTTCAGCGCTGTCTCCCCTGTGTGGGTGCAGGATCTGGACACAGAAAACAATCTCTCCAAGGTTGTGCACCTAGGCTCAAATTCAGTACAGCCTCCCTGCCTGGGCACAGAGCCTGGTCTCAGGAAACAAACTTCCAGGGTCCTCACAGCAAGGCTCAAATTCAGGTAGGGCTGCCACTGCTGTGTGTGGGCAGAAAGCCTGACTGTGTGGCTGGGTTCTGGCAGATCCTATGCCACTGCCATGGGGAACAAGGGGAGGAGGATTGGTGACTCACAGAAATCTGCAGCTGGGGTGCCTGGAGTCTTGGTGTCCCTGGATCTGCAGCTGTGGTCTTAGTTTTTTTTGGTTTTTTTTTTTTTTTTTTTTTTTTTTTTTTTACGAGTTGCTGTAGTGTCTTGTTTTGCCACTGAGACCAGATTGGGTGGTGGCGAGGCTGGGAACCTAGTCCCAATAGGTCTGTTCTTCAAGATGGCATGGTCTCTGTGCAGCCGGTGTCTTACTGGGAGTGTTTGCAGTGGCAGCGGGGTTCTGGCATCTAAGATTGCCCGGAAAGGCAGCCCCTTGGAAGACCTGCAGGATCTAACGACTCTTATTTCACTCACACACACAGCCACACACGCCCACACACTTCTCTATTGCTCCCTCACTCTATCACACACTCTCCCTACCTCCTTGCCAGTAACCATTTAAAACGCCTTTCCCCAGATTCTGATGACCATTTAGGAAGTCATGATGCTACAAATAGGGTAGTGCAGAATATATTGCTGTTACCCTTCCATTATGGAGTTCTAGCTTAATTCCATTGGGAGCTCTGCTGAACTTGACCTGGGAAGGGGATGGCTTTTGCTCAAAAGCTAAGGTGGCACCTGACAGTGTGGCAGCTGGAGGTTGTCAGCTAACTGTGCATTAGAACCAAATTTTCTTTTCTACTTTTGCCTTTTTATGCTGTACATTAGATTTTTGGATACTAACTACTCAAAGTGACTCAAACCAAAATAAAATCTGAATATACCTATAAAAGGAAAAAGTATAAATTAAAATAAAAACCTATAACCAAAGAATAGTCCAGTACCAGATGGCTTCACTGGTGAAATCATTAAACATTTAAGGAATTAACATCAATACTTTAAAAAACCAGGTGAGGAGAAAGTACTTTTCCATTAATTCCATGAGGTCAGGATCCTTCAAAGATATTATAAGAAAACAAACAAACAAAAAACACTATGGACCAATATCCTTTATGAATATAGTAATAAAAATACTCACCAAAATAGTAGCAAATTGAATGTGGCAACTTATAAATACAAGTACATATGTGAGAAGTATGTACCATATGTAAGTGTAGCTATCTGGGATTTATACTAAAGTTCACTTATTGAATTATATCCCAATATCTTATATGTCAGAGGCCCTCAATGTATAATTTGTCAGTCATATGTCAGTTGAGTGTCCCCCATACCTTGGTGACTTGGTGAAATTGGTGCAAACTATCATTACACAGCATGGAAGACTTCACAGTCCTCCCCTCTGTTTCTAAGGGTTCCCCTTCCTTTCCCTCAGCCTCTCCTGTCTCCTCATTCCTGTGACAGTGGGCACTGTTTCTTCTCCAGCCTGTGACTCTGAAAGCCCTAAAGGCACCATTTTTACTTTTTCTTAAAGAAACAAACACTGGTATTTATGCAGAACTATTAATACTCACCCATTTCTTTCTTTTTTAGTTTCAGAAACCTTACTGGAGATGCTGCAGAGTACAAGAATCAGCACACAGACTTCCTCTCTCATTTTGATGACTCTTCTCTTTGCTCTAAAGGTCATTCCAATATGGGTTCCTTCCTGGGCTCTTCACTAACAACTGTCTTTTCCCCCTCTAATTTTTAAATGCTATTATTTGTGTATATGAGACCCTGTCCCTTAGTGATAAAAATGTCATGTTTTGTTAGACTGTCCAGCTTTGGTTTAAAAAACAATAAATCAAAGCACCTTATTCTCCCACCTCCCCACTTTATATTGAAAGGCAGGAAAAGTCAATTTAACATTTTAAAAAACTTTCTCACATATTGGAATATTGGATACATTGTAGACAAATATCAAGTGTGGACCAAAAAACATCCATGTTACCCCCATCAGAGTTAAAAGAAGACATATTTGTGCTTATTTCTGGTATCCATTTGTTTTTGTTGGCTATTTAAAAGATTGCATTCAAATCTCCTTGCTAGGGGAAAAGGGCTGTTTCCTTTTGAATTTTCTCCAACTGGTTTTCCTAGCTGTTTACCTTCTGCTGCCTGTTATTTCAGTTGTCTGCTTCCTGTTTCTTTTTCATACTTGATTTTTTTCCTTTATCTCACAGTCCCAGGATGTTGGCTGAGAAAAGCGGTTTTGTGCTGTGCTTCCTGTTTTGCAGCTTTTGGCCTCATCGTCCTTTGTTTTCTAGGTGACTGGGTTTGAGGTTGCCTTAGACTTTGCCCTTTCAGTTTCATATTCTGGGTGCCTTCTGGTGTGGCTTGAGATCAGGAACTTGTTTATTGTTCAGAGTTTTGGAGTTTTAAAGGTTGTTCCAATATGGGTTTCTCACTGGGCATTTCACTAACAACTGCTGGATAAGTGAGGAAGTCCATTAGAAATTCTGTGTGAAAATTTCTGCAGGGAAAAGCCACCATAATGCAGAACCTTTTACCTGTTATTAACACACCAGAGGCTTGGAGCATGAAATTCATGCAGGGGTGTATGTGTCCCTCAGCCAAGTCTGCATCCCTTTCCAATCTGGTACTCCTTGAGGGCAGTCTGACAACCCTCTCACAATCCAGGACTGCTGGCTCCCAACTGCTTGCCTGCCTGCTTGCCTGATTGCCTCTAACCACTTCTGCCTGTCAACCCGGTCACTCCTAACTGCCCTCCCTTGTTGGCCTAGTCACCCCCAACTGCCCTCCTCTGCTGGCCTGGAGATCCCTAATGGTCTGGATGGCAGCCATAGTGAGGTGTGCCTGTCCCCTAGAATCCCTGAGTCCTCCTTCTTACATTCCCAATCACTTCAAGCACTGTCCCCTGGGGATTCTCTGAGCTCCATTCCTACCAAACCAAAAAAGCAATAATCAAGATGCACAGTTTCATTGCTCACACTAGACACTTTGTTATTCTTTTTTTCTCATTTTTTTTTTTTCATCAGTGACCATCTCCTTCATCAGCAAGAGTTTTCTTGCAAAAATATATTGACAAGTGGACCAAAGTCAAGATTCCCTATCAGTTCCTCTGCTGGGATCTATGCAGAACCCGTGGACTACAAGGCCCTTAGCAGCTGATGGAACACCATGTCTCATCATTTGGTGCTGGCATTCCTCTTCGTGTTCTCAGAGGCTTCTGGGCAGGGCTTGTGGCCTCTTATTCCAATTTGTTCTCAGATATTGCGTTTATTTTTCCCCTGTTACATGTCTTGTTAGTGATGGGAAGGCATAAAGGATCTGGGAATCTCTGTCTGAGAAGGCACCGGATGGAGGATACTGTAGGGAAGAGTCTGGAATTACCCAGCAGTACTGAGTTTGTATATGAAGGTGGAGATTCTGGGACAGAGAATGTGTGGATGGACACATGAGCCATGCTAACCTGGCTCATTTTACCTGGGTCAGAGTGGACTCTCCCAGGTCTTCATGGGACTCTTTTCCCCACCTTGTACCCCCAATATTCAATCTGCAAAGACCTGTTTGCCCTTCCTATTGAGATTGAAATAAAAATTTCCAAGTCCCCTATTTTTATTTATTTATCCCTGAGTTGAAAAACTTACTCTCACCCTATGAGTGTATCAGCCTGTGAGAAAACTCCTTTTTGGAAATACACTTTCCACAGTGCCTCTATGGCTCCTAGTGACTCAAGTCTCTGGTTAATGTTTTCTTGGACTTGTAGAAGACTCTCCATTCACACTGTGAAGGGGTCTGAATGGAGAAGGAGGGGAAGGTGTGCCTTCCTGAGACAGATGGACAGTTCAGTGTTTTGTCTTCTTGTCACCCCAATGTGTGTGCATTTGAGTGGGTGGTTTTTGCAGAAGGGGTTAAGAATAACAGAACAGTATCTGTTCAATGGTCATATAAAGCAGATAAACAAACAACTACAAATACTGATTTCTGTTAATACACAACCAAAGCTTTATTCATGCAATTCAATTGAAATAAGTGGGTCTGGACGGAGGCTTTGTGTTGGCTCTGCTTCTTGGTCTCCTGGGGGAACCAGGGATGATACCAGGATCTGGGACAGCAGCCTGAAGTCAGTGGAAAACAGGCAAGAGCAATACTTGTTGGGCTTCAGTAAGAAGAGCTTGGGGAGGGCCAGGTCCCATGGGCAGGTTTGGGAGGTGTATGGGAGCGGGCAGGATTTTTGTCTTTGATTGGTAAGTTAATGCCAGTGAGGGACACAAGGAAAACCTGCAGGCCCCAGAGGCACAGACTCCAGGGGAGAATGGTTCCAATTCCTACTTAAATACACTCTGTCATTCAGGATGGACCTCGTCCATGGCCTAGGACCAGGGTCTGGAGAACAATACCCAAAGCAGGAACAGGATGCCCAGTAGTGTGGCTGTGCGCAGCTTCCCAGCCATCACCCACCCACACAGTGGGCCCAGCAGCCCTCGGATTTTGTCGCGCCAACTCGCGGTCTGCCAGCCTCTCTGCCACCAATCTCAGCTGCTCCTCGGGGCTGGAGAAGGCCAGCTCCTGCGCCAGGCGGTACACGTCGTTGGAGTAGGGGACACCCGTGTGTTCAAGCACCAGGCGTTCTACCAGCAGCAGCAGCTCCTGCACCTGGACCTCCAGTTCCCCACCCATCGCCTTGTTGTTGAAGGCGCACACACGGCCCCCGCACTCAGCCACCAGAGCCCGCAGTGCACGGTTGTCCGTGTCGCGCACATACTCCTGCAGCGAGCCTCCTGCCAAGTCCTCCTTGCGCGTGAACAGCACGATGGTGCGCTTCACCACGTTGTCCCCAAACAGGTCCTTGAGCTCGCTCACAGCCTGTGCAGTGAAACGGCCCAGCTGAGTCACCAGGAGCAGCGCGTGGGGCCCAGGAGCTGACAGCAAGTAGCAGCGGTCTCGTTCCTGGAACCCTGCGTCTGTCTTAGAGACCAGGGAGCTAAAAAGGTCCGGGGTGTCCATGACTTCTACATGCCATCTATCCCACCTGCGGCTCCCCACCTCGCAGGTTCTGGTCACCGAGGTGGCTGCGAGTCTGGAGACGAAACGCCTGTGGCCCAGGATGCTGATCCCGGTGGCGCTCTTCCCAGCTCCTGTCTTCCCCACCAGGATGAGCCTCAGCCCGAGCTTCTGCAGGGCCTGTATGGTGTCTCCAGAATCTAGAGGACAAGTGATCTGTGAGCATCCACACCTTAAAGCAACATATCCTGGTTGCCTGGACCCTGGTGCCCTTGGACAAAGAACAGGGCTTCAACTCTGCTTTTCCAACTAACGCCTTACTGAACTCAGGAGGATCTTCACCAAGTATCCCTGTCACTCTGGCCACATCATGTTCACCTGTAGATGCTCAACACCTGGGGGGCCTTTCTCTAGGGGATCCCCTTCATCATTCCATACATAACCTCACCTCCATTACCCCTGGTGGTCCACACCCTGCAGAGCTGTCCCTATTTGAGGCTTCAGTGGCCTTTGCCATACTTCTCCCAGATTCCAGCCCAGGGAAGATGGTCAGGAAGGGGCAGCAGGGGGTAAAGGGCTATCTGGAGTTCCAGACACTCGGTTTGAATCACAGTCCCGCCATCGGCCACCTGTGCCACCTTGGAAGGTACTTTAAGTTTTAAATATTTGTTCAAAAATGAAAATAGTAGTACGGAGTTTCTTCTGGGCTGTTGAGGCGATTGGATAAGATCACCTCCTTCTTTCTTCCTTCACTCCCTCCTCTTTTTCCCCTCCATCTTAAACCTGCTACCTGCTAATGAAACACCTGTTTAACCTTCCATTCTGATTCTCTAACATTCTACCTGGTAAGACACACTCCATCTATTGCATGATCTGATACCTTCTACATCCTTTTCCATGGAGATAAGAGTAGGTTTATTAACCTCATCTTATAGTTGGGGAATGGAGGCGTAGTCTAGTCAAGTTCATATCTCCAAGATGGGCAGGGTCAAAGACCAAGCTAAAATGCCTATCTCAGCCGAAACTGGTTTGGCTCAATGGATAGAACGTTGGCTTGGGGACTGAAGGGTCCTGGGTTCGATTCCAGTCAAGGGCATGTACCTTGGGTGCGGGCATATCCCCAGTAGGGGGTGTTCAAGAGACAGCTGATCGATGACTCTCTCTCATCGATGTTTCTAACTCTCTATCTCTCTCCCTTCCTCTCTGTAAAAAATCAATAAAATACATTTAAAAAAATAAAATAAAATGCCTATCTCAGGGCCCTTGCTTTTTCACTTCAGACACCTCAGAGAGCCTTTTGGTGTTGTCTGTTCAGTTGCTCTCATTTTGGGGTTGTCTATCAGTTGAACTCACACTTGGGGGCAACTATGCAGTGTATGTATTCTTACCATGGGCACTTTCTTCATCTCTTGCCATTTTTCGTCCTCCCATGTGTACCTGAAAAAGTCCCAAACACAATTTGTTTGTTTGTTCTTTCGTTTGTTCATTCATTCATTCATTCATTCCTTAAGTATATATAACAACCTACATTGTGTCTAGTAAAATTCAAATACTTAGTAATACAACAGTGACAAAATTGTGGTTCCCGTTTCCCCTGAATTTCAGAATAGAGGGAAGAACTTTGGGAGGGCCTGGGCTGGATTTGGACTGATACTATGAGAGGGTTTGATGACCTTGGTTTTGCCTTTTCAGGGATGTCAAATGCAAAGGGTAGAGGGGAGGTTGTAACACTCTGTCAGTGAGAAAATTTTAGATAATAAATTTTCTAGTTAATTCTCTGTTAGTGATCAAAGCTATAAATACTAAGTCATTTTAGGAGATTCAGCAGCCAGGGGAGACTTTTGAATACCATGAAAACTGGAAAATTTGGCAGAGACAAGGGAAACACTTAAGGTGGTTGACTTGGGAGAAGAGAAGAGAATTGGAATTTTTGTTTTGGAAATTGGATAAAAAAAAACCTATGTCCCAGGTTCTGCAGCCTCTGATTCTGCTCTGGGAAGTCAACACATTGTCCTGTCTCAATGTGTCTAAATATGTTCAGTGTGCTGGAGAGATTGGGACATCCCCCCCACCCAGTTCCTGACATCCTGCCCTCATAGCCGAGGCTTCTCCAAGTAAAGTGGCTTCACCCAATCAGTCAGTATTTAATACAATAGAACATTCTGTGCTCACCAAGTCCCTGTGCACAGTGCAGTCTGTCCTCAGTCTGCCTCTCCAGCCTCAGGACAATAAAACCCCTCAATCATATGCCCCCCAGAGCAGAAATCGGCCTTTCCCAGCTGCCTTGTGCTCTCAGGCCTATGACTATTCAGCCTCCATGATACTTTTTTCTGAGTCTTATCTGTGCTTCTCCTTCCATTTATATTTCCCCCTCTTCACCTTGTCCACCTGGTCACCACAGGTGACTGTGTTCTCTCCAGTTGGCACCACACAAGAAGAAGCAAATGATGAGGCAGGCTCAATACCTTGTTTCTGGCCAAATGACTTAGATTATCGGCTGGCCTGGTTCTCAATACAAAGGCGTTTGTGTAACTGCAGGAACTCTCCACAGTATTATAGGATTCCTGGGAAGGAGGAATAGGGAAACTGAGACAGCTAAGTTAAAACAAGGCCAAAGAGTGTGGGCAATTTACATCCAGCTGTAACCAACAAAACATTATCTTTCCCTGCCAAGAATACAAGAGCAAATAATTTAAAAAACAAAAAACAAAAAAAAAAACACCTCCCTAATGAGAGAATGCAGAAAGAGAGGGGGGAAGGGAAAATGGATGAAAGGGTAGTTTTACTCTGTAAGCAGAGAAGCCAGCATTCTCAAGGGTTGGTAAGATAAAGTTGCCAGGCAGAGGAATTTAGTCAACAGTTTGGGTATATAATACCTCACACCCCCACCCAACTTGCTCTTCAGATAATTTGAGTGTCCTTCTATGCTTCATAAGCCAAATTTATAGGTTTGCTTTTTCAATAAAGATGCATGCTTTAACAAATTGGCTTTTCAAAATGCAGTCAAAGTCTCTTGCATAAATTCATTTATATGAGGAGGAAAGGATCAAGATTGGTAACAGCCCTCTTCTATTGACTCAGGGGGCTGTCCAGTAACACCACTCTCGTGTCTTAGAGTGGTACCTCTAACAACAGTACTTGTGGGTAAGCCCGTTAGAACTTTCCAGAGAATTTGGAGTGGGATTTAGAAAGTTCCAGAGAGCAAAATCTGGGGCACAAACACATACTGTTATAGAGGAATGGAAAACTCATAGTATCTTATATGTAAAACCTCCTAAGGACCAGGTCTATTCACTTAGTCCAGGATTTCCTGAACATCCTTTTTTTGGGAATTTCCTTTGTTTTGGTCAGCATCTCCACAACAACTTGCATGATGTGGTTGTGGGTGAGCCACATAGTCAGCCAGCCTCCATCCATCAGACTCCATCCATGAATGGGACAATAATATTTAAGACTGAGCTGCAACAGGAGAACCCAAATAACTCAAGTTAGTGGCTGTCCTAGAACACCCTGCTCAGGATATCTAAGAGACCTCACCACTGGGTCTCACAAAACACCTGCTACATAAGACCACTTCCAAAATTCAAGGAGGCATAGCATTTGATCTAATAGGAACAAATACAAAATTGGAAGACAAAGAAACAACTCCCAAATGAAAGAAAAGGAGGGATCACCAGAAGAGGAACTAAATGAAATGAGGCAAGCAATTTTTCAGATAAATAATTCAGAGTAATGGTAATAAGGATGCTCAAGTAACTCAGTACAAGCAAATTAATATGAATAATAAAGAAATTAATGGGAATATTAAGGGCTATTACAACATGAAAAGAAAGGTTGAAAGAATAAATAAGAATCAATTGGATTCAGTAACAACATAGCTGAAATAAAGAACACCATGGGAGGATTCAACAAAAGACTAGAAAAAGCTGAGGACTAAATCAGTGAATTAGCAGACAAGATAGAAAAAATACCCATTCAGCGCACCAAATAAAAATTTTTTAAAAAGCAGGAAGACAGTTTAAGGGAGCTTTAGGACAACATGAAACAACAACAACAACAACAAAATCTACATAATACGGGTGCCAGAAGAAGAAAAGACTGAGCAAGCAATAGAAAACCTGTTTGTAGAAATAATGATAGAAAACTTCCCTGATTTGGGGAAGAAAAAAATCACACAATCCAGGGAGCACAGAGAGTGCCAATAAAGATGAACCTCAAAAGACTCAACCAAGACACATCAAAATTAAAATGGCAACATTAAAGATGAAGAAAGGATCTTAAAGATTTCAAGACAGAGACAGAAAGTTACCTATAAGGGGACTCGCATTAGACTATGAGCTTATTTCTCAATAGAAAATTTTAAGGCCTGAAGGGAGTGTCATGAAGTATACAAAGTAATGAAAAGTAAGGGACTAAATCCAAGATTACTCTATCCAGCAAGGCTATTATTCAAACTTTAAGTTGAAATTAGGAGTTTCATAGATAAAAAAGGCTGATGGAGTTTATTATTGCCAAACCAGCAATGCAAGAAATGCTAAAGGGACTGTTGCAAAAAGAAGAACTAGAAAGGGAAAAAGGAACACAGACATAAAGAATAAAAATGATAAAAAACAAATACTTATCAATAATAACATTAAATGTAAATAGATTAAATGCTCCAATAAAAAGACATAGGTAGCTGAATGGAGAAGAAAACAAGATATATATACTAACTGCAAGAGACCTACCTCAGAATAAAGGACTCACACCGACTGAAAATGAAGGGATGAAAAAAAATTTCCAAGCCAATGGAAAAAATAAAAAGCTGGGGTAGCAATACTCATATTGGACAAAATAGACTTCAAAGTGAAGGCCATAACAAGAGATAAGGAAGACCACTTCATAATACTAAAGGGATATATACAACAAGAAAATATAACTCTGAGAAACATGTATGCACCCAATATAGGAGAACCTAAAATACAATAAAACTTAAAAGGAGGACGTAAAAGGAGAGATCAACAGCAATACAATCATAGTAGGGGACTTTAATACTCCAATCACTTTATAGATCTTCTAGCAAAAAAAAACCAATAAAGAAATAACAATCCTAAATTACACACTAGTTTAGATGGAATTAATTGACTTTTCAGAACATTTCACCAAAACTATGGAATATACACTATTTTTAAGTGCAAATGGGCATTTTAAATGATAGATCACATGTTTGGCCACAAGCTAAATTTCTACAAATTCAAGAAGATTAAAATCATGCCAAGCATCTCCTCAGATCACAATGTCATAAATTAAAACTCAGCTACAATAAAAACACTAAAAAACATTCAAGCACATGGAGGCTAAATAGTATCCTGTTAAACAATGAATAGATTTCCAAAGAGATCAAAAAAGAAATTTAAAAAAATCCTGGAAACAAATGAAAATGAACATACAACAATTCCAAATCTATGAGACTCAGCAAAAGCAGTCCTGAGAGGGAAGTTCATAGCACTACAGGCATACCTCAAAAAATAAGAAAAACTTCTAATAAGTTATCTAACTCAACAACTTAAATAATTAGAAAGAGATTAACAAGAAAAACCCAGAATAAGTAGAAGGGAGAAAATAATAAAAATCAGAGCAGAAATAAATGACATCGAGACAAAACAAAACAAAACAAAACAAACAAACAAAAACCCAAACAATACAAAAGATCAATAAAACCTAGAGCTAGTTATTTTGGAAGAATAAACAAGATTGATTAATTTCTAGCCAGACGCAACAGGACACAAAAAGAGAGGACTCAAAATCAGAAATGAAGGAGGCAAAGAAACAATTCATACCACCGAAATACAAAGGGTCACTAAAAAAATACTATGAATGACTAGGTAACCTGGATGAAATAGACATATTCTTAAAAAGACAATATTCCAAAAATCAATCAGGAATAATCAGAAAACCTGAATAGTGTGATAACTACTGATGAAATTGAACCAGTAACAATAAAAAAAAACCTTTTAGCAAACAAAAGCTCTGATCCAGAGTGGGCTTCACACGGGAGTTTTACCAAACATTCAAAGAAGAAATAACACCTATCTTCCTCAAACAATTCCAAAAAATTAACTTTCAAGCTCTTTCTATGAGACAGTATTATCCTAATTCCAAAACCAAATAAAGACAGTATAAAGAAAGAGAAGTACAGGCCAATATCCCTGATGAACAAAGATGCTAGAATCCTCAAATAAATATTAGCAAATCAGATTCAGCAATACATTAAAAAGATCATACACCATGACCAAATGAGATTTATTCCAGGGATATAAGACTAATTCAGTATTTGCAAATCAATAAATGTGATATCTCACATTAACAGATTACAAGACAAAAAGCACATGATCATATCAATTGATGCAGAAAAGGCATTTGACAAAATTCAACACTTTTTTTGATCAAAACTGTCAGCAAGTAGGAATAGAGGGATTAATAAAAAACCAGATATTACAAAGCAGCAGCCACCATCATACTCAATGGGCAAAAACTAACACCATTCCCTCTATCCAGCAAGGCTGTCATTCAAAATTGAAATTGAAATTGAAATTATTTGTCATCTGCAAATAATGACAGTTTGACTATAGCTAAGACTTCCAGTACTATGTTGAACAAGCGTATCAAAAGTGGGCATCCCTATCTTGGATATAAACTAACCTTGGCTATAGTGATCAAAAGTGGGCATCCCTATCTTGGATATAAACTAACCTTGGCTATAGAAGAACAAGTAAAAGGCATTCAAATTGGAAAGGAGAAAGTCAAGTTGTCATTATTTGCAGATGACATGATATTATACATAGAAAACCCTAAAGACTCCATCAACATACTACTAGATTTAATAAATGAATTTGGCAACATAGTGAGCATACAAAATTAATGCAGGAAATCAATGCCATTTTTATATCTCAATAAGAAACTCTCAGAAAAAGAAATTAAAAAACAATACCTTTTACTCTCACAAGGAAAAAATTAAGATATTTAGGAATGAATTTAACTAAGGTGGAAAAAGACCTGTACTCAGAAAACTATAGGACACTGAAAAAAGAGAGGCAGATATAAACAAGTGGAAGAATATACCAAGATCATGGACTGGTAGAAACAACATTATTAAAATGTCCATAGTACTCAAAGCAATTTATAAGTTCAATGTAATCTCTATTAAAATATCATTGATATATTTTACAGATCTAGAACAAACACTCATAGAATTTGGAACCAAAAAACACCCCTGAATAGCATAGCCATCTTGAGAAAGAACAAAGTTGGAGGAGTCACAATACCAGATAAAAAGTTATACTACAAAGCCACTGTGCTCATGACAGCCTGGATCTGGCACAAGAACAGGCAGTTCTGTAGACCAATGAAACAGAACAGAGACTCCAGAAATTTACCGAAGCCACTCTGCTCAGTTAATATTTGAAAAAGGAGGCAAGAGCATACAATAAAGATAGTCTCTTCAATAAATGGTGTTGGGAAAATTGGACAGATACATACAAAAAACACAAGAATAAACTTGAAATGGATAAAATACTTAAATGTAAGAAGTGAAACCATTAAAACTTTAGGAGAAACCATAGGCAGCAAAATCTCAGAGATCTCTCATAGCAACCTGTTTACCAATACATCTCCTATGACAATGGAAATTAAGGAGAAAATAAATAAATGGGACTATGTCAAAATAAAAAGCTTCTGCACAGAAAAAGAAGCCATCAACAAAATGACAAGAGAGCCCATGGGGGACAGATTTGCCAATAATACATTTGATAAGGGGTTAATCTCCAAAATATAAAAGGATCTCATACAACTTAAAAAAGGAAGACAAAAAAATCCAATTTTAAAAAATGGGCAAAAGACCTAAATAGATCTACAAAGTGGACCTATAGATAGCCAAGAGATGTAGAAAAAAATGCTCAAAGTCACTAATCATCCAAGAGAGGCAAATCAAAATGACAATGAGCTATCACCTCACAACTGTCAGAATGGTTATCATCAACAAATGACAAGTGTTGGCAAGGATGAGGAGAAAAGGGAACTCTTGTACTCTGCTAATGGGAATGCAGATTGGTACATCCGCTGTGGCAAATGGTATGAAGATTCCTCAAAAAATTAAAAATGGAACTCCCATTTGACCCAGTGTCCTTACTTCTAGGAGTAACCTTAAGAAATCAGGAACACTAATTAGAAAGAATATATGCACCTCTCTGTTCATAGCAGTTTGATTTACAATAGCTGAGATATGGAAATAGCCCAACTGCCTATCAGAAGATGAGTGGATAAAAACAGAAAACTGGTACACTTACACAGTGGATTACTACGCAGTTATAAAAAAAGAAAGAACTCTTACCTGTTGCAACAGCATAGATGGACCTGGAAAGTATTATGCTAAAGGAAATAAGCCAGTCAGAGAAAGATAAGTATCACTTGATCTCACTCATATGTGGAATCTAATGAACAAAATATCTTCAGAGACCTAGAAAGGTGGAACAGACTGTTGGACCTCAGAGGGAAGGTGGGGAGGGTGGGTGGGGAAGAGGAGATCAACCAAACAACTTGTATGCATGGACAGACAATAGTGTGGAGAGGGCCTGGGGTGGAGGAGAGGGATGGACTAGAAGAGGCCATTGGGGGAGTAAAGGGGACATATGTAATACTTTTAACAATAAAGATAAAATAAACAGAAAGAAATCTCTTTACTTTGCCAGATATGCAGGTGAGGAGTGTTCTAAAGCCTGTTTGAGCTCTGGAAGAGAATGAGCAGACTCCTTTCTTCCTTGTTCGGGAAGTACATTAGGAGAGGGCTATACATGAGCAAGAAGATGGGCATCCAGGCTGCAGGAGATGCTTGCCACTGCTTCTGAAGCTGCTGTGTGTGAAACTCAGGCAGCCTCACACACCTGGGAGTGTGGAGTTACTATTTCTAGATCCCACTCTCCTTCCTGGTACCTAGTAGAATGGAGGTGTTCACTCAGCTAGCTTCTTGCAGGCACTGAATTCTTCCTGGTCCTCACAGCTCCTACTTTGCTGCTGGCTCCTTTTCCCTGCTTGTGCTCACCTTTCCTGCAGAATCAGTGACAGGCTCTGAGGCTGGCACAGAAGGCCCTGACTTACTGCTCTCCTCTGGTTGTGAGTGCAGCAGGCTCTTCCTCCCAGCACATGGGGAAGGGAAGTCCTGCCTCTTAGAACTCAGGCAGGAAGTCCAGGGAGGGGGCCCATGGGTGACAACTTAAAGAGACAGGAACATTCACCACTGAGGCAGTGGGATGGGCAGTTTCCACTGGGAAACACAGCTTTGAACTGCAGTGATGTTCTCAGAAGGTCCCTGTGACACCAGCACTTGTCTCCTCAGGGGCTATAGCCTCAGAAGAAAAGAGCATTTTAGGTTTGTGAGGCCTGTTTTCATTTCTAGCCTTGATCATGAATCTTAACTGCTTTTTGCCTTTTATGGACTTTCCTATAAAATGGCCTCGTGAGAGCCTCCTTCCCTGGGACAGTGTCACCAAGGTGGTCCTGGTACCAGGAATCACCTGCAAATTCTCCTGGTTTGCAAAGGAAAGGAAGGCCTTTCCACTATTAAAAATGGGAAAATAGGGAGAGTATGAAAAATGTGCTCAGGGCTTACCCAATCCATCTCTGGAGATCTCTCCCACCATAGGGTCATGAGAAAGGTGAAGAAAATAGCTTGAGGCTACGATAGAATTATGCTGTTAGGAAGTTACACTTAATGTGAAGCTGATGGGCTGGGGTCTGATTTTCACTGATTTTTGCAAGCTCCTTATCTCTAGTGAAAATTCAACTACCACTGACTCCAACTGATTTTTCACTATCGACTTTAGTGAGGTATAATTGACATGTAACATTGTGTTGATTTGACTCATTTCTATATTTGCAAAAATTATCACCGTTGTCATGTTTGCTTACACTCGCACCACCATGTCCCGTAATAACTATTTCTCTCTGTCCTGAGAATGTTACAGGCACCTCTCACTGACATCAGAGAGGTGTTACCGGATAGCCCCCGAGTCAGTAATTTATATGAGAGATCTTGACTAGATTGTGAAAAGCCAGTTTATTAAAGCATGCACCTTTATTAAACAAACAAACAAACCTATACATCTGGTTTATGAGGCACAGAAGGGCTCTCAAATAATTTGGAGAGCAAGTTAGGTGGAGGTCTAAAACATTAATGATACCCTTCTGTGTATAGTTCTTAAAATTCCTCTGCTGAATATTTGGGTACAGATTGTCAAATTCCTTTAAAACTTTTTGTTGTTGTGGCCTTCCCAAAATTCAGGAGAAGCACCTGGCAACTTTTTCTTGCCAAGCCTTTGAGACTGCATGAAGTAGTTAAGGAAGATGATCTTCCTCTCTCATCAACCCAGAGACTGCAGGCTTCTTTGCTTAGGGAGTAAAATGTCCCTTTCCCCCTTTCCTTTTTCCCAGTCCCTTTTTACATTCTCTCACTGGGGAGGTTTTTTAACCATTTTCTGTGTCCTTGGGTGGGGAAGATAATGGTTTGTTAGTTAGAAGGTGGATATAAGTTGCCCACACTGTTTGGCCTTGTTTTTACTTTACTGTATCAGTTTCCTATTCCTCCTGCCCTGGAATCCTATAACATTTATCCCCCTCAGAGACTTCCATACCTAGAATCTTTCTGGGTTGATGAGAGAGGAAGATCATCTTCCTTAACTACTTCATGCTATTAAGAGATGTTGACCCTGCCTCATTAGGGTATGGAAGCCTCTTCTGTCTGATCTCAAAAAGACATGGGAATGGCATTTGAGACTGGCCATTTGTCGATTTTTCTAAAGTAGGGAAGGGCTGGAATTCTTGAAGCAACATTATCTTGACATGGAGTTGCTGTTTCCTAGAAGTTACAAATTTGACAAGAATGTTTGTGGACAATTATATTAGTGCCCAGCCATTATATTACTTACTTGTAACAGGTTTTTGTTTCATGAAGAAGAGCTTGAGGCTCTGGCTGATTTGGCTTAGTGCAGTGGTCAGCAAACTGCAGCTTGCGAGCCATATGTGACTCTTTGGCCCCTTGAATGTGGCTATTAGACCAGCTTAGGAGTACCCTAATTAAGTTATTAATAATATACCTATTTATATAGTTTAAGTTTTAAAAATTTGGCTCTCAAAAGAAATTTTAATCATTGTACTGTTGATATTTGGCTCTGTTGACTAATGAATTTGCTGACCACTGGCTTAGTGGATAGAGTGTCAGTATATGTTGAACAAAGAATCCTGGGTTAGATTCTGGTCAAGGGCTCATACCTTGGTTTCAGGCTCCTCCCTGGCCCAGCCCTGGTCGGGGCATGTGCAGGAGGCAACCAATCAATGTCTTTCTCTCACATTCATGTTTCTCTCTGTTTTTCCCTCTCTCTTCCACTCTCCATAAAAATCAATAAAAAAATATCTTCCATTGAGGATTAATCCCGCTCCCCCCAAAAAAGAGCACCTTGAGATCCCGATGGGTTCATAGGAACAGGTCCCAGGTTGAGGTTCCTGTGGGAATTTATAAAAAAAAGATTTAATTTGAGAGAAGTAACCATGTAACTTTTCCTTTAGGGTAGTTTTTATTTTCATGAGACCTATGGGTAACGTAGACACCTAATATTTTGAGGTTTTAGTCATAGCTTAACTAGAGTCCTTTTTCCTAACCAAATTTTACATTGGTCTTGGCAGTGATTGTTTCAATTTGACACCAAAAGCAAAAGTAAATAAGTGGGACTACTTATAACAAGGACACCTACTACACAAGCCACTCTACCAATGTCCCTTTACAAAGAAAAACTTTGTATGGGTCTAGTGGTTTCTTTCCTTTTGTTCTTATTTGTTTTATTTGATATACCTAATTAGGGTTCTGAGTTAGGATTGTATCTCTTCCTGGTCTGTATATGTGATATTGACTATGATGACCAGTTATTTTATTAGCATAAGCCCTTATACTTTCTACTATGTGTTATTTTTCATCTATAGTGTAGCAGTGTAAGAGAACAATTTGTAAATTTCTCTGTTAAGTTATAAGTCAATGTCAAGTGACTAAAACATGCGTGAATTCGCTAGAGTTCTCAGAAAACCAACCAAGTTTTTCTTCGTAAAGGGCCATTGGTAGAGTGGCTTGTGTAGTAGGTGTCCTTGTTATAAATAGTTTCACTTTTTTACTTTTGCTTTTGGTGTCAAATTCAACCAATCACAACCAATACCAACGTAAAAAAACTTACCCCTTTATGTTTTCTTCCAGTAATTTTATGGTTTGGGGCCATATGTTCAAGACTTAATCCATTTGGAGTTGATTTTTGTGTATGGTGTCAGATTGGAGTCCAATGTCATTATTTTACACCTGGCTATTTTAATTTTGTTATAAATTAATTGACCACTTATTTCTGCGGTCTCTGTTTTGTTTTTTTCTTCTATTGATATGTGTGTCTGTTCTTATGGCAGTGCCACACTGTTTTAATTAGTACAGGTTTGTAATATAGTTTGAAATTAAGATGTGTGATGTCTCCATCATTGTTATTCTTTCTTAAGTTATTCAGGAAGTTTTTTGTCTCTATAGAAATTTTAGGATTTTTTTTTCAATTTCTGTGAAAAAATGCCATTGGAATTTTTTTTTCAATCCTTAACAGAGGATATTTTCCCCCATTCATTTTTAGAGAGAGTGGAAGGGAAGGGAAGAGACACACAGGGAGAAACATCAATGTGAAAGAGACATAAATTTGTTGCCTCCTGAACACCCCCCAACTGAGGAGAGGAAAAGAAATTGAAATTGAGATAAGTGACCTTGACTGGAATGGAACCTGCAACCTTTCAGCCCATAGGCTGACACTCTAACCATTGGGCAAACCAGATAGGGTGCCATTGTAATTTTGGTAGGAATAGTGTTGAATCTGTAGATCACTTTGAATAGTATGAAAATTTAAAAAATATTAATTCTCCCAATCCATAAGAACAAAATATCTTCCCATTTATTTGTTTCTTCTTCAAGTTCTTTCATCATTATTTTATAGTTTTCAATATATAAGTCTTTCAACTATTTGATTAAATTTACTCCTATTTATTTTATTCTTTCTGATGTTATTGGAGGCCTGGTGCATGAATTTGTGCACTGATGGGGTCCCTTGGTGTGGCCTGGGGGGTTTGGGCTGAAAATGGCAGTCCAATGCCACCTGCCATTCCTGCCTGCCACTCCTGCTCATTCTGGCCCTGTTGTGCCTGCCACAGGCTCACACCCAGTCAGTCTTGATCAGAAGAGGCTAATGATGCCACAGTGATGTTTGCCAGTTGAGTTCCCGACATTTGGCACCTGACAGGAAGGGAGTAGGAGGGGATTTAAGATGTCATCAGCCCTCCAGGCAGGTGGTGGGATGCCCTTGCCAGCCTGGGTTCCAGATCCATCCTGGTGATGTTAGCACCAGTTGTAGGGGGCCACCAGGCAGTTGCTTTTATATTGTTTCTTCCTTGTGGAGTGTCTAGGGAGGGACGCAGACATGGTGCCAAGGCCGACTTCCAGGAGGCTGGCAGTGCTGTTGGGATCATGCTGGCAGTGCCTGTCTGTCTGTCTATGCCTGGCCCGTTCTCCGGAGATTGAACCTGCAGGACTACTGAGTGGCTGCTCCAGACTGGTGGGCCACCTGGACGGGTTGGTTAGCTGAGCAGCACTCTCACTGTGGGAGTGCACTGACCACCAGGGGGCAGCTTCTGTGTTGAGTGTCTGTCCTCTGGTAGTGTGCATCATAGCAATTGCTCATATGATCATTCAGTCATTTTGTCACTTAGACTTTTATATGTATCCTATATAATAAAGAGATAATATGGCCAAAACCAGTTTGGCTCAGTGGATAGAGTGACAGCCTGTCACTCTATCTGAAGGGTCCTAGGTTTGACTCCGGTCAAGGGCATGTACCTTGTTTGAGGGCACATCCCCAGTGGGGAGTGTGCAGGAGGCAGCTGATCGATGTTTCTCTCTCATCGATATGTCTAGCTGTCTATCCCTCTCCTTTCCCCTCTGTAAAGAATCAATAAAATATATATATATATATTTAAAAAGAGGTAATATGAAACTGACCCCTACACTCTTGCACAAGATGGCTGCCCCCATATGGTCACAAGATGTCTGGCAGAGGAGGGCAGTTGTGGGCAATCAGGCCAGCAGGGGAGGGCAGTTGTGGGTGACCAGGACTGTAGAGGAGGGCAGTGGGGATGATCAAGCCTGTAGAGGAAGGCAGTTGGGGGCAATCAGACTGGCAGGGGATTGGTTAGGGGGTGATCATGGTGACAGGCGGTTAGGGGCTATCAAGCAAGCAGGCAGGCAGGCAGGCGAGTAGTTGGGAGCCAGCTGTCCCAGATTATGAGAGGGATCCCAGATTGGAGAGTGTGCAGGCTGGGCTGAGCGACAAATCCCCACCCCCCGCCACCCTTGCATGAATTTTGTGCACTGGGCCTCTAGTAGATTATAAATAGGATTATTTTCTTAATTTCTTTTTCTGATAAATCACTATTAGTAGAAGAAAAGCAACTAATTTTTAAATATTTTCATGTTCATTTTATATTCTTCAAATTTACTGTATTTACTTTTCATTTCTCAGGTTCTTTTTTTTCTGGAGGGGGTGGCAGAGTCTTTAAGATTTTCTGTAAATAAGATCATGCCATTTGCAAATAAAGACAATTGTACTTTTTCTTTTCTGATTTGGATGCCTTTTATTTGTTTTTCATGTCCAATTGCTCTTGCTAGGACTATCAGTACTACATTGGATAAGAGTGGTCATCTTTACTTTTTCTTTCCTCTAAGTATGATCTTTGCTGTAGGTTTGTCATATATGGCCATTATTATGATGTTAGTTATGGGCTTGTCAGATATGAACTTAATTATGTTGAGGTAACATTCCATTTTACCCAGGTTCTTCAGAATTTTTATTATGAAAGCATTTGTCCAATGCTTTTCCTTTGTTTGTCTTTTATATTGCTAATGTGGTGTATCACGTGTACTGATTTATGGATGTTGACCCAGTATCATTTTTGAACAGTCTTGTCTTATTACCCTCGTTAGAACTTCCTTTACATAGTTGAAATGAAGTGACAAGAGCAGATATCTTATTTCTGATATTAGCAGGAAAGCTTTGTCTGTCATCATTAAGTATGACACTAGCTGTGGAATTTTCATAAATTCCTTTTAGCAAGTTTAGAAGTTTCTTTCTCTTTTTAATTCACAGAACATTTTTAAAAATTGTTATGAAATGGTATCCAATTTTGTCAAGTGCGTTTTTTTAAATCCAGTGAGATTACCAGGTATTTTTCTTATTTAATCTAGTGATATGGTTTATTACACTGATTTCTGAATGTAAAACCAATTTATTCCTGAGTTAAGTTCCACTTGGTCATGATATGAATTCCTTTTAATATATTGCTGGATTCTTTTGCTAGTATTTTGTTGAGAATTTTGCATCCATATTCATAGGATATATTGACATGTAGTTTTCTTTTTCTGGTTTAGTATCAGGACAATACTGGTATCATATTATAAGTTGGAAAGTATTCTTCCTCTTCTATTTTTTGGAAGAGTGTGTGAAGAATTGATATTCTTCTTCTTAAATGTTTGATAGAATTCACCAGTGAAGCCATATGGGCCTGAGTGTTACTTTGTAGGTAATATTTTTTTTATTAGTAATTTTATCTCTTTATGCATTATAGGTCTATTTAGATGTTCTCTTTTTTCTTGAGTCAATTTTGGTAGTTTATGAATCTTTCCATTTTATTTATGCTATCTAATTTGGGAAACTTTAGATTGTTTATAATATTTCCATATAATTGTTTTTTCCCCATAAACTCAGTAATAATGTCCCCTTAATTCAATCCTGATTTTAGTGATTCTCTATATATTTTTGGTCAAACTTGCTAAATAATTTGTCAATTTGTTGATATTTTCTAAGCACCAATATTTATTTATTTATTTATTTATTTATTTATTTATTTATTTTGGTTTTCTGTATTATTTTTATATTCTCTAGTTCATTAATTTCCACTGTACTCTTTATTATATTCTTCTTGTGATTGCTTTAAGTTTCATTTCCTGCCTTAATCACATCTTAATTTAAAATTTTAGGTTATTGGTTTGAGATCTTTCTTCTTTGTTTGATATAGCTACATATATTTCCAGATTAAATTTTTTCTGTGCTGTTTTAGCTGCACCCATAACTTTTGCTATGCTGTTTTTCATTTATATTCATCTTAAAGTGTTGATAATTTTCCTTTTGATATATTCCTTCATTTATCAGTGTATTTTTAGTTATGGACTGCTAATTTTACTTCATTTTGCCTGGTGAACATATGATGTTAAACTTATTGAGGCTTATTTTATGGCCTCACACATGGTCTATTTAGGATAATGTTCCTTGTGGATTTGCAGAAAATATGTATTTGATGTTGGGTGGAGTGTTTTAGTGTTAGACCTATTGGCATCACATCTCATCTTTGTTGACCTGATTAGTTGCTTTACACACTATCCAAAGTGAGATGTTGAAACACACAAAATTATTATTGAATTGTATCTTGTAATGGCCTTCATTTTGAAGTCTATTTTGCCAGATATGAATATTACTACCCCAGATTTTTCTTTTCTTTTCCATTTTCAAGGGAAAAAATTTTTTTCATCCCTTCATTCTCATCCTGTGTCTTTTGTTCTTTTGTAGACAGCATATATTTGTGTCATGCTTTCTTATCAATTCAGCTACCCTAAGTTTTCCATTGGAACAGTAATCCATTTACATTTAAGGTTATTATTGATAGGAACTTATTGATTGCCATTTTAATTCTTATGCCTATGTTTCTCTCTATATATTTATTCTTCTTTGTCTAACAAATATATTTTTATTGATTTCAGAAAAGATTGGGAAGGGAGAGAGAGAAACATCAATGATAAGAGAGAATCATCTCTGGCTCCCTACTGCATGCCACTTACTGGGGACCAAGACCACAACTCAGGCATGTGCCCTGACCAAGAATTGAACCATGACCTCCTGGTTCCTAGTTGATGTTCAACCTCTGAGACACATGATTGGGCTATTTCTTTTTCTTAGTACAGCAGTTCTTTTAGCATTTCTTGCAATGCTGGTTTGGGGTAATAAACTCCTTTAGCCTATAATTATTATTATTATTTGCCTGGGAAGCTCTTTATTTCACTATCTATTTGAATGATAGCCTTACTCAATATAGTAGTCTTGGTTTCAGATCCTTGCTTTTAATTACCTTGAATACTTCATACCATTCCCTTCTGGCTTGTGGAGTTTCTGATGAGAAACCAGCTGACATCCTATGAAAGCTCTTTTGTACATACACATTATTTTACTCTTACTGTCCTTAAGATTCTCTCTTTGTCTTTAACATTTGGCATTTTAATTATGATGTGTATGGGTGTGGGATTCTTTGAATTCTTCTTGCTTGGGATGCTCTGTGACTCTTGAACCTGTGTGACTTTTTCCTTCTCCAGTTAGTGAAGTTTTCTGCCAATATTAC
This sequence comes from Nyctalus aviator, assembly GCA_036971965.1. Taxonomy (NCBI): domain Eukaryota; kingdom Metazoa; phylum Chordata; class Mammalia; order Chiroptera; family Vespertilionidae; genus Nyctalus; species Nyctalus aviator. The sequence continues at coordinate 67,289,135 of CM072930.1, read as the reverse complement.
TTCAAACAGTTTCTCTATCCCTTGCACAGTTTCTTTACCTTCTGGCAGGCCTATGATGTGAATATTGTTATGTTTCATGGTTACCTGAAGCTCCCTTAAGCTGTCCTGTTTTTAAATCATTTTCCTTTTTTGTTCTCTAATAGAGTGATGTTTTCTATTATCTTATAACTCACTGATTTGATCTCTTACTTCCTCTAATCTGCTGATGTATTTCTTCCAATGTGCTCTTTATTAGTGCTATGTCATCCTTCATTTCTGCCTGGTCATTTATCATAATTTCTATATCTTTTCTCAATCTGTTGAGCATCCTTATAATCATGATTTTGAATTCCATATCTTTTTTGCTATCCTGTTTTTCATTTCTATTCATCTTAAAGTGTTGATAATTTTCCTTTTGATATATTCTTTGATTTATCAGTGCATTTTTAGTTACTGATTGCTAATTTTACTTCATTTTGCCTGGCGAACATATGATGTTAAACTTATTGAGGCTTATTTTATGGCCTCACACATGGTCTATTTAGGATAAATAGGATAGATAACTTTTCCATCTCCATTACATTTAGCTCTTCTTCTGGAGAATTCCCTTGTTTGTTCTTTTGGGGCTTGTATTTTTTTGTCTCCCCATTTTGGCCGCCTGTTTGTGACTGTGTATTAGGTAGATCTGCTATTGAATATAGTGGCAACCATACTTTGGTAAAAACTGCTGTTTGAATTTTAACCCTTCTACTTTGGCTCTTGCACCTGGTTAAACATGGGGCTGGGGGTGGGGGGGGGGGAAGCTATTTACCTTAGCTTTTAGGTGGAGACTTGGAGGCTAAGGCAATTTTCCCTTGCCTGGGACCAGGACCACAGGAGATTAATTCCCACTAAACTCAGTAACCTGCAGAGATAGAAACTGTAGATAACCTCTGAGCTCTGCTTCTGTGTTATCGGCTATCACAAGATAGGGCCACATTCCAATGTCCAGCATGATGTGACTAGCAACAACCCTGAGGACTGACCCCTGTCTTTAGAATGTAGTCTTTAGGATTTAGAATTTAGAACAAAGGAAAATTCCTATAGTTTGAACCTTTAAAAGGAACTGCCTACCCCTGAAACAGTGCAGTCCTGTGGAGACCACCTGTGTGTGGTGCTCTCGTGGCTGTCCTGGCCAGATATTTCAATAAATTTTTGCTGGCTTTTTAATCAATCATCAGCCGCTGGTGGTCTTATTCTGAACCCAGGGTTTGACCCCACAACACTATGACTCCCAGTCTATGGTGCAGGACAATTTCATAAGTTGATTGTGACTGGCCCTAAGTACCCTGTTAGGAGCTATCAGCAATCCACAGCATGTGGCTCCCACTGCAGGGGCTGGGCGTCCTTGGAACAGATGTTCACCAAGATCTGCTTTTCATAACCACAGGTTCAGAAGGAGATCAGGCAAAGTCTAAAAGCCTCCAGAGATCTGCATCTGCCTGCAATCTGATTGTTATTCTCAGACTCTTAATTTGCCTTAGGCTATTGACCACAGAAGGTTGTAGACTCCACAGGGTGGGGTGAGAGGTTTTCCAACTAGCTGGGGTATTGTTTCCTCCTGATGCAAAAGCTGCCTGGATGGTAAATATCTTCTTGAGAAAGATGTCCTCTGCAGTATGAGGGAATGGAAGCATAGGAAGACAGGGTGGCTGCCTTCTAAATAACAATCTCTGAGACTCCCAAACCTGGATTTTCCTCACAGATCTCTAGTCCATTCTGCCCTCTCTCTCTCTCTCAGAACCCAATATGAGTGGCTGCACACAAAATTTTGTGCACTGGCCTTTTAATAGGATGCCTGCATTTCCAGCCATCACCTTGTGTCAGACAGTGACCCCACTGTTTTTCACAGAAAGATGTCATGTTGCCACCTTTCTCAGTTTTGGTGCTCTGGACTGGGGGGGGCCAGCTTGGTGTTTAGACCCCAGAGTTCTCAATGGGACACCCCCGCTTCACCCTCCACAGCAGAGATATCCCTCCTGACCTTCAGCTGCTGTCTATGGGAGTACAGCCTGGCCTTTCATGCTTCCCCACTTTCTACCAGTCTCTCTATGGTCTTCACTGGATGTCTCTGGTTATCAGCTTTCTCTCCAGCTAGTCATCTGATTATTCAGATGGTTTTTCTGTGTTTTAGTTGTAATTACAATTTGGTCCTGGGAAAGTGTCAGGGTAGCTTTCACTTAATCCACTGCTATTTTGGATTGAATTGCCTATTTCCACTTGGCTTTTGTATTTTTCTCACCATTTTATTGATTTTTTTCTCTTGCTCTTTAAGCCTACCATTGAGTAGTAAAATTCTCATTTCAGTTCTACTGTTCAACTTCAGAATTTCTATTTTGTTTTTAAAAAATAACTTCTATCTTTATTGACATCTATTTGATGAAGTGTTGTCATCATAGCTTCCCTTTTTTTAAGTGTTATTTCCTTCAGTACTTTACTGATATTTATAGTTGCTGATTTGAAGTCCTGCCTTCAAATCCAACATATTGGTCTTCTCACAGGTAATTACTGTTGTCTGATTTTTCTCCAGTATATGTGTCACCATTTCCTGTTTCTTTCTATGTCTTGCAATTTTCTTAAAAAACGGGGTATTTTAAATAATATAGTGCAACAACTGTGAACAAAGTTTTACCTTCTGTTTTTCTAGGCCTCAATTTGCTATCATTCGCATGTTTGTTTAGTGACATGGCTGGACTATTCTGGGAAGTCTATTTCCTTTGCAGTGAGAAATCTCTGATGATACTCCTCAGAAGGCACAGTCTTGGAATGTCACCTTGAATGACAATAGTCATAGCAGTGCTTTCCTTGTTTGTCTCTTTCCTGAATCTCTCTGTGTCTCCATTTGTATTATATACCCAGCTGTTAGATCTATTAATTGCCAGGCGATTGCTCTCCTGTTTTTGACAATGTCTTTGGGCATAAATTGCAACATAGTTTGATATAATTAAAAATAGAGGCCCAGTGCATGAAAATTTGTGCACTTGGGATGGTCCCTCAGCCTGGCCTATACCCTATCGCAATCCAGAACCCCTCAGGTAGGATACCTAAACCTGGTTTGAGATAAGAGTCTATCAGGGATTTCCTTCCCCAGGCTGCAGGCAGCTGGCCCCACCCCCTCCACTGCCACTGCTTTCCACCTGTGTAGCACAGGCTGGAATTCAAGGCTTGGCTGTTCTGTGCCTTCCTCTTTCTTTGCTGGGAGTGGGGCCATCGACCTATCTGATCATCCCTAACTGCTGGTCTGCCTACCTGATCTCTCCTAAACCCTCTCTGCCTGCCTGCCTGATTGTCCCTAACCACTTGTTTGTGGGGAGGGCCAGGCCTGCCATGGGCTGTCTACCTACCAGATTTCCCTTAATTGCTTGCCTGCCTACATGATCACCCCTAATCACCCTGCCTGCCTGATTACCCCTAACCACTTGCTTAAGGGTGAGGTCACCCCAGTGAGAGGCCACCTACCTACCTGATCTCCCCTAACCACTTGCCAGCCTACTAGATCACTCCCAACCACTGGCCTGCCTACCTGATCTCCCTTAACCATTGGTTTGCCTACCTGATCACCCCTAACCCCTCTATCTGCCTGCCTGATTGCCCTTACTGCTTGCTTGGTGGTGGGGCCAGCACTGACTTCCGGTTGGTCAGCCTCTGGCCTTTACTGGTCATTAAGACCCAGGGTTTTATATATTAGGATAGGTTACCTTTTCAGCGTTGGTTTCTGTGCCTATCTTTCAGGTTTTCTCTGACCCTAGAAGGACCCTTGTACATGTCTCTTTTCCTGGTTCTCTCTGGCAAACTGTTGACCTATGGTTTCTCATGTAGCTCTTATATGATTACCAGTTTCCTCTACATTACTTACTATTTAAATCATCACTATTTGCAAGAGTGCCCTTTGAACTTCAAAAACTCTGCTTCAAATAAAAAGTCATTTCCTTTGAGGAGAATTTTGGAGTTATCTGTAATTATGGACTTCTTTTCACTTTTAACAAAACTTCTGAGTCATAGCTCTGGCCTGTGACCTGGAGATGGTAGCCTCTGGTCTTTTTAACCTGCCTCTCCCAGCATGGACCCTCCATCATATGACGGAGCTGGAGTGTGGGAAGCTGGGTTCTCAGTATGCTTAGCGTGTTGTGCCTGCCATAGAGCCTCTGTGCTATGGATAGAAAAGCAGGAGGGTGATGCTGGCTGTGCTCACCAATTTAGTCCTGAAAATCAGAGTTAAAGGGCCTGAGAAATGCTGCTAGCCTGCCCCTATTGGGAAGGTGGCATATACTTGATGGTTAAGTGAGGGGAACAGGAGCCCCACCTTTTTGACCACACCTGCCCAGAATGGAGTTTCCTTTAAGCTGAGCTGAAAGTGAGTGGGAGAGGGAGGAGGGAAGTCATGGGTCAAGTTCGACATAGACTCTCACTAAGATTTAATATATTTAAAAATTAACATTTCTTCTTTTGCTGTATGACCTTAAGGCAGCTTTTAGATACTTTAATTGTAAGAAATTTCACCAGATGTGGTTGTTCTACCAGCAATAACTCTGCAGGGCCTGTCACGATGCTGTCTGAAAGTGGAAATACAGTCAGTAGTTTTAGATTCAATGTTGATTACTCTGCTAGCTCCCTCATCTTCCTTCCTGTTGAGTGCATGGATTTTGTATAGTTTACTTTTTGTTGTTGTTGTTCTTTAGTGGAGTAGATCGAACTATTGCTAAATGGGATCTGGGTGACAGCTCCCTTGCCTTCCAGATTGCTATGTTTATTTGGTGTCCTTGGCTTTCCAATCAATGTAGATGTGTTATACTTGCAGAGGATACGAGAAATATTGGTGTCTTCATATATTTCTAAATAGTCATTTATGGTCTTTGACAGCTCAGAAATGAGTTCCCTAATTCTAATTTTAAGTGATATTTACACGTAATATTTCTTCAAGAAATATTCCAAAACAATGAGGCAGAATCAGCTGTTTATTCACCAGTTAAGCTTTGAGAATATAATTGTCAGAATTTGAAGGATGGCAACATCTTTGAGCACAGGTTCCAATTTAGAGTAGAATTTATTTTGTTTGGCTCATGTCAGAGTCAAAGTGCTAAGTGTTGTGCTTGCTCTGGAGGAGGAACACATGAGGATTTTGAGACTCATAGGACAACTCCTCCATTTCATCCAGGCTAGCACCAGCCTAGGAGAGGTCCAAAGTGACCCTGAAGAGAGTTCAGGGTGATATTTATGGTGAAGTGTTTTTTTTTGGCCCAGCCTTCTCCTCTCACCCCTCTGAACATTTCAGCAGGTACAGATAAGGGGGCAATTGCCCTGTAACCTAGCCTTTCCAGCCTGGCTGTGACCAAAACTTTAAGTGATACTTAAACAGAACAAAGAGGAAATGAGTCTGGAAACTGCTGGGGTGGAGGCAGGATGCATGCTTTCCTGTGCACAAGTGTAGCCCATTTCTTAGAAATAGAGGGGATAGTGAGAAGCAAAAAAATTTAGATATCACATTAAAATTGCACCTTTGTCCTTTGTTAAAGATGCATTTACAGCATTTATCAGTAGTAATAAAGCACGTAGGGACATATGTTTATGGGAGAATTAAAGTAAAGAAAAAGATGTCAAACTAAACCCAAAAGGAAGAAATACAGATAACAGAAGAAATTATGGAGACAAAACTGAAATCCCAGAAAAAGAGCAAGTAACTGAATCCTACCAGTTCCTGTTCTAAGCAGCCTCTTCTGCTCCTAGTATCATTGAAGGGCTAAGAATTCAGGGTTGTTCAAGAAAACGAGCAGGTTTGGAGGAAGGGGACTAAAAAGTCCTGGCAGATGAGTAAGAATTGGAGTGGAGAGTGTGCTGAGAGTGGCTGAGAACTGTAGGAGAAGCACACTTGCTACCTACCCTGCTTCCTGCCTTCTTGGCCTTTGGTGCCACATGGTAATGGGGCTGGGATCTGTCACTGTCTGTAACTATATAGGACTCTGATGACCCCAGGCACTCAAAGCATGGGAGCTGAGGCCCACAGTGATATCATTTCTTCATACAGACCCTCAAGCCAAGAGTCCCAGGATTGGCTCCTCCAATGGTCTTCCATGAGGGACCCTGTTCACTGTCACAGGTTTATCACTAAAATTGATGAACATCTGAGAAGATGTGTGGGTAAGCAGCTAGAGCTTAGGATTAAAACCAGTGAGAGAGTTTGGGGACTTGTTTTCTAGGCACAAGGTCCAGCTATTGCTATAAAATGTAATTGGTTGGTGAGCATCAGACTTACTAATCTGACAATTCCCTATCTTTTCATCTGTAGAGATACCAGGGTTCAGTGGGGTTATAGTTTTGTCCAAAGGCATAGATCCAACTGTGGCAGAATAAAAAACACATACCTTTCCTGACAGCATTTCACATATTAATGGCAGACACTGGTGCTGATGTGCTAATATGACAGTCTGCTATGAAGCTTATGCATGGAACAAAGCAAGCGTCACTGTGCTAATAGAAGGGTACACACTGTCAGACAGGTAGCCATCCTGTGCTGCCAGCTGATACAGGTGTCTCCTGTGTATATAAATGCATGAAAGCCTATTTGTCTTATTTTGTAAAGGATAATGCCCTTCTTAATTTTTTCGGTAAGTCTATTTATTCTTTTTTGAATTAAATTCATTGGGATGATGATGGTTAATGACATTATATAGGTTTCAGGTGTCTAATTAAATGATATGTCATCTGTATATTGATTTGTATACCCACCAACCAAAGTCAACTATCCTTCCATCACCATATATTTGACCTCCTTCACTGTCTCCTCACCCTCCTTCCCTCTGGTAACCACCATAGTGTTGTCTCTCTCTCTCTGTGTTTTGTTAACCTATTCTTTTGTGTGAATTTGGTGCTCTGTGGGAGTGTGAGGTCAGTTCTTGTCAGTGGGCCTGAGGATGGGCAGATATGTTCTTAGGACCTGCTGTGCTCAAACCAGGTGGCAATATGCCCCTTCCCCTTAAGAATCCAGGAGCCCTTATTTTCCTCCATCTTTCTCAAAAAGAAACAATTTCGATATTACATTAAAATTGCACCTTTGATGGCCCCTCTGTGACTGAGCCTGCCGTAGGTTGTTTCTTCCCTGAAGAATCTTACCCATTTCTGGATAACCAGCCATCCTCCGGGGCCAAGCAGGGTGATTTGAGGTTCAGTTCTGTTTCTTTGGTAGCTTATGCCCCCAAGCCTCCTTGCCCAGCTCCTGTCTTGAGATCCCCGCTCCTGTTGGTGAGCTCCAGCACTGATCATATATCTTGGAGGACTCAGGTTTCTTTTCCAGAAAGGGCTCAGCTCACACCATTGGGCTAGAGAAGAATCTATGGTACCAGCCACCATGAGGTTTCAACCTCAGTATGAACAGAAAGCTCAGGCAACAGCTGTGGTCAATTGGATTGCAAATGTAGGGTCCCTCTTGGCCAAAAGGGCAAGAGGGGACAATATAGAATGCTCCAGTGCCTTCCCAGTGCCTTTATTCCTTCTGAAAGGGATTAAATACTTTCATGTCCTTTTTTAAAATTGCTGCCAAACATACAGAGAATTAGTTTGTAAGGTGTTTTTTGGGGTAATAATATGCTGCTGTAAAATATCAAAAATTATAATACATTGTAAGATAATATTATGTAAGGATGTTCTTTGCTCTGGGCCCTGGCAATTCAATTTCAAACTGGCTGTCAATTTCTTTTTGTAATTTTATATAAATTTTGTAAGGGAGGAAAACACACAAATTATTTATTTTAGTTCAAAAGGCCAAATATATTGACTTTCAATTACAATTCTTATAACTTTTGAAGGAAACCTCTCTTTATTCCGTCCATGATAATGTTCAGGCTACAGAGAATTTCATTTAAAAATCTTTGTCAGATGAAACAATTTTACTTAAGGTTTATGGTGACCACTTGTATAGATTAGATTTAATATATTTTTTTTCTTATAAAAATTTCAGGAGAGAACGTGGAGATCAACAGAGGTGGGGTACAGACATTCACCCCCCAACCTTGCAGGGACCCGAACCCTCACTCCTTCTGAAGGAGGTCTCCTGCCCCCATGGTAGCTTTGCTTCTCATGACCAACGCAGATTGAGACCCAGGTAACAGATGGAGACTTGGCCAACGGCCCCTGACCTATATCTAGATCCAGCCTAGCACGAGGAGTGCTCAGGGCCCACTCAAGAATGCAAATAATCCTTTCCACGAATATTTATAGGGTAAACTAAGATTATTGTTAGAGAATTAAATTTGACAGTAAATGGTAATCAACTTTTTAGGTTATTTTAAATTGGTTAATAGAAATAAGTGAATATCCAAGAAAATTTAAGTGTACTGGATAAAAAGCAGTTCCTAAAGTATAAACTAAAATTTCTATTGGTAGTGCATCTCATGGTAAAATTGCTTAACATGAAATGAAACTAAATCAGTCTTATTTTTGTGAAAAAAAATTTAAAGTTATCAATACTGCATTACAAAATTTACAAAAGCATCCATTTAAAAAAAAAAAAGGGACAGATAGTAGGGTAATATCATGTAAGGAAAAATATCCTGTAAGTAAATTACATCTAGAAAATGTTTACTGTAGAAAATTAATTTTCATTTGTAATGCTAATCGCAAGACACCTATGAAAATTACACATGGTGTCAAAATAAGCCAAAGGAAAATCATTTGGCAAAAGTAAAAGTATCCCAAGTCAATTTTATAGAAAAGATTCCTTTATAATTTTGGCTGAGAATATGTTTGTATATTTTCAGAAAACTACTCCAAGAACATGCTGATTCCTGCAACAGAGAGGAGTTGTCAGGTTTGCTCCAACCATAAAGACAAGAGGAGAAACAGTCCAGAGATGGAAGAATCTGACAATGCCTGGTCATGCTAGCAATCAGCAGCTTTGCATCGATGCGGGTTGCCCAGGACCAAACCAGAGAGGATTGGACCTGAATTGCCACCATCTGTCTATCATCCAGATATCATTGCTGACATGTACCCAGTAAGAAACTATTTGACATTGAAACTGGGTCTCAGAACTGTTAGACATTGAAATTAGGACTCAAACGGTTTTTGTAATTATATGTTTATTTCTAGTCAGCAGTTGAAAGATTTTTAAAGAAAAGAAATAGGGAAAAATAGTTATAGAGATAAAGAACTATTGAATAGACTGTCAAACTATAATGGGAAGGCAAGGAAGGTTGTGGGGGGGCTGTAAGAGATCAACTTAAGGACTTGTATGCATGCATATAAACATAACCAATGGATACAAGACACTGGGGCAGCGGAAGGTGAAGGAATATTCTGGGGGGTACAGAGGTTGGGGAAGGTCAAGGGGGGTGGGAAGGAGACACATGTACTACTATTTGTAATATTTCAAACAATAAAAAACAAAACAAAAAACAAACAAAAAAACAAAATGGAACTTTTCTTCTTCCCGTTAAGAAGCTAAGTAGCTCCGCTGTTTGAGCATTGAACTATGAACCAGGAGGTCACAGTTTAATTCTATTCAGGGCACAGGTCCAGGTTGCTGTCTTTAAAAAAAAAATTAATAAATCTTTATTGTTCAGATTATTACAATTGTTTCTCCTTTGTCCCCCCATAGCTCCCCTCCACACAGTTCACACCCCACCCTCTGCTTTACCTCCCATGCACTGTCCTCATCCATAGGTGTATGATTTTTGTCCAGTCTCTTCCTGTACCCCCCACACAGGCACCCCTTTCCTCTGAGAATTATCAATCCACTCCCATTCTATGCCCTGATTCTATTATATTCACCAGTTTATTCTGTTCCTCAGATTTTTAATTCACTTAACTTTTATATTCACTTGTTGATAGATATGTATTTGTTGTTCATAATTTTTATCTTTACTTTTTTCTTCTTTTTCCTCTTTTTAAAGAATACCTTTCAGCATTTCATATAATACTGGTTTGGTGGTGATGAACTCCTTTAGCTTTTTCTGATCTGTGAAGCTCTTTATCTGACCTTCAATTCTGAATGATAACTTTGCTGGGTAGAGTAATCTTGGTTGTAGGTTCTTGCTATTCATCCCTTTGAATATTTCTTGCCACTCGTGTCTGGCCTTCATAGTTTCTGTTGAGGTATCAGCTGATAATCATATGGGTGCTCCCTTGTAGGTAACTAACTGTTTTTCTTTTGTTGCTGGTAAAATTCTCTCTTTGTCTTTTGACCTTGGCATTTTGATTATGATATGTCTTGGTGTGGTTCTCTTTGGATTCCTTCTTTGGGAGGTTCTGTGCGCATCCTGGACTTGTATGTCTATTTCTTTCACCAGGTGGGGGAAGTTCTCAGTCATTATTTCTTCAAATAGGTTTTGAGTATCTTCCTCTCTCTCTCTTCTGGCACCCCCATAATTCTGATGTTGGTACACTTGAAGTTGCCTACCGGATCCAGCCGGTATCACAGGTCCTGAAGGTAGGGCTAGGAGGTTTAAGAGAAATAAAGACAAGAGAAAGCGGGGCTTCAGGAGATCTGCTAGTCCATGGTGAGACTGCAGCAGCTTTATTAGTTGCAGGCGTACTTTTATGCGGCCTTTCTGGGCGTTTCTCCAAGTGCCCCTTTCCCAGGACAAGGACGCCGTCAGCTCCTTAAGGCGTTCTTGGGAAAAGATACATAGAGCAGGCATCTGGCTAGATATCATTGAGAACAACTTAGCTGAGAACATCCAGATAAGCCATGCATCACACACACTCCCTAACAATGGGGCTATGATCTGCCCTGTCCCTAGTTGACCCTGAAGGCTTAGGGGAGAGCAGGTAGGCGTCTCTACCCTGTGCTCAATCCCCTGTAGGAGAGCAGGTAGGCGTCCCTACCCTATACTCCGTCCTCGCCCTCGGGCCCCACAGAATACGGCTTCCCACAGCTCCCCCTTTTTAATTTATTACAACTTAAGCAGAATGCTGTCCTTCTCTTGATGAAGCTGAAGCAGACGGATGTCCATGGCTAACTTATATATTTGCTTACAGAATTATCTTATACAGAAAGGCAACAACATGCATAAAAGAACCAGGAAACTTGCTACTGCAACTAAGCGTATTACTCCATGAAGGAAAGCACTTGTAGTTGGGAAGTTGTCCCATAGCCGGGATACAAACTCCGAGGCTTCTCTGGCTATATCAATATCAAGCTTTGGTGCGTTCGGCAAATTTTGAATTTCTCCATGCAACATTTGCAAATCAAGGAAGGTGTCTGCATCATGCTATATATCCTGAAGATGCCTTTTGACATTTTCCCATGGAAACCTAGAATCATTATATTCTTTTGGGGTTATGCAATCCATGAGAATGCGGCATGGCATCTTAGAGAGCTTTTCAACTCCAAGCTTACAATCTCATCACCTAGGATTTGTACAACATCATAGAGAGCATTCACCCTTTTCTCTATTTTCCTGTCCCAGTCCTCTTGGGCTTGTAGTGCTTGCGTTACATTGTAAGCCAGGTTGTTTACATAGTCTGCTGTCTGAATGGAAGTCGTTAACGATATGACAGATGCAGTGGCAGAAGCAATCAAAGTGATTAAGGCAGTGATACCCGCTATTAACAATCCTACAAATCTTTTCGTTCGGCCTACGGCCCTTTCTACTGTCTGAATCACAGCAAGCTCCGTGTCAGAGTACCACTCTTGGGTGGTGTTAACTGGCAGGAGGACAAATACAGGTTGATATAAGATTAACAAGGAAGGGGTAGTGCCATTAATGCAATTGGTTAGACTGCAATTATTACAGGTGAGGCTGGTTATTCCAGTTTCATTATCTAGGCTAATATTAAAATTACCTAGTAACAAGGCATAAGGTTCAGGTACACATGCGGACACGCTCACATTCCAGCTGTTCCCCGAGCCACTAATGACTCCCCTTTGCGGCTGCACCGTCACATTCTCCTTCCCGACAGTGACATAGTCCATGGCAGCCACCATTTTCCACAAATCTCTTTGGTAAGTAATATTGTCCATTGTCCAGTCACTAGGTTCTTTGGCCAAAGATTGCTGTTCATCTCGGTCCAATCGCATAGGGACCTGCGGTAGACCGTTTCATTCGCATGACATGTCCGCCACATCAGCCCAAGGTCATTTTTAGATGGCCCCAAAGGCCCACAAGGTTTGACTCCCTGCAGGTATGTCCCAGGACCATGGTGTGCCATGGTGCCATTCCTAGCAATGTAATAGCTATCCATACCCCAGTGGATACCCGCAGAATGATTGGTATCGATATCTGACAGCCTCTGGACCATAGTGCAGCCCTTTTTATCCTCAAAGGAAAAAACACACTGGTGTCCCTTTGGTAACTCCTTGATAATTGTACCCTTCTGCCCCGGCTGGGGAAATGTGGCCCGAGGACATAGGCCCCAAGATCTTGGTGTCATTAACATAAACAGGAATGCTCTTATCCTCCCAGGTTGCCGGATGCAGCAGTGGTGGGTTGGGTAAATACACCCAGTAAACAGCAGCATGCACAGCCATCAATCGCGATAGTAGCCATAGGAAGGAAACCAACTGAGCAACCACACAGATCTCTGGCAGCTTGTCACGGCGAAGGGAAACTCTCCATTGCTGGCCCACACGCTGCCTCTTCTTCTGATGCATCAGACCATTCAGCTGGGCTCTCAGCCGCGCGATTTTGCTTCGAGGCATGTCGAACACACCACTCTGGCAACCACCGCGGGTTATCGTCTCCTGTAGGGAAAACACAAACATAGCCTCGACCCCACATTAGTACTGGATCCGGACCATGCATTTCATTAGTCAATACACCTCAGGAAATGTCCTTGCCTGTGGATTACAGAACTTTTGGGCTGCCGACTGGCCCTCGTTATCCACTTGCAGAAAATTTAAAATGAATATAGTATTATTAAGTATATTTTGAGGAGTTAGGGGTTAATACTCCCCCTTCTTAACTTTAAAAATTTGGTTTTTAAGAGTCTGATGTGCACACTCGACAATCCCGTCCTTGGGGATTATAGGCGATGCCGTGCTTGAGTTGGATACGGTATTGATGACAGAAATGAGAAAAGGCTTTGCTACAATAGGCGGGGGCATTGTCGGTCTTCAGTTGTTGGGGGACCCCTAAAATAGAAAGACAGTAAAGCAGATGGGCGATGCAATGTTTAGCTCCTTTACCTGCCCTGGCAGTGGCCAGGATGAAGTAGGAAAATGTGTCAATAGTTACATGTACATAGCGAGAACAGCCAAATTCAGGAATGTGAGTGACATCCATTTGCCATAGTTGATTGGGTTTTAGTCCTCGAGGATTAACCCTGTAATGTGGTACGGGAAGTATTTGGGGGTATCGCGTGCACGTCTTTACTATTTGTCGTGCAGTTTCTCGGGGAATCTTAAATTGCCATCGGAGGGCTCTAGCTGATTGAGGATGGATAGAGTGGGATCGTTTGGCTTCCTAGACATTATCTAGAGCCTGAAGAACACAAACCTGGGTATGTAAGTTAGCTGCTTGATTACCAGCAGCTAGGGGCCCTGAAAGGTTAGAGTGGGCCCGTACATGTCCAATAAAGCAGGGGCTAGACCGGGAATGTAGGATGCCTTGTATATCTTGAAATAGCTGTTGAATGGTGTCAGTACAAACTGAATTAATGTGCCTTATAGTAGCTGTTTTAATAATTTTTGCTATACTTACCATATAAGCACTAGTACTATAGATTGATGGGCTCTGTAGTAAAATCTGTTAAGGCATAAATAAGAGCCTGTATTTCTACTGAAATACAAGAGGTTTGAAGGATCTTTGCTCCTTTGTTGTAGTATATCTAGCCTTTCTAGAATTGGATCTATCTGTAAAAATGGTTAATACTTGAGATAAAATTTTTTTTAATGTGGTAGTTAATACTATTTCCTGTATTAGAGATAAATCAAGCCCCTAAGCTAGGGTTCCCGGTAGAATATAAAATATTAAGTATTTTGACTTCTATGTAGAAAGGTGTGTACACCGACCTTCCTCTTGGGCAACTTGTAGTAATGTACAAGTGCCGACTGCTATCATGGCAAGGTACCTTCACTTTAAAAATAAAGCAAATTTACTTTTGAATTTATAAGCCACAAATGTTGCCTTGCCTTTAGCTTAATTAAAATGTAGGCGGCCATACACAGTTAGGATTCAATTATTTATAAAACATTGGCTTCTCATGTAACTTAATTTATATGACATTGATTATATTGTAAAAGCTAATTTATAAAGTAACTTAAGTAGGTATTTTTAATTTAAAAAAATAATGGCAAAGAAACTTAATCAGTAAAACTTATAGGTTTGATACTTTATTGGTCTGATCCAAGAGCATAGCTTTTATCTTTCTTGAAATTCTACTGCTGTTGAAAAATTTGGCTATACTTAAGAAATATATTGTTTTTGCATTTCTTATAGGCGAAAATTTTTACAATATTTAATATATATATCTATTAATTTTTATTTGATAAGGCTTTCCATGCAATTTTAAGTATATTAGATCTGTTTTTAAAAGTTTTCCTATAAGAAGAGAGAATAAATTTCTTGTATTACTCCGGGCCCTTGAAGCTTTCCAAGAATTATCTCTGTTAAGGCCTTGAAATTTTAACATGGAAAAAACCATCAAACAAATATCTACATATGATTTAAATATCTTAATACCTGTTATTATTATCTATTATTATTTTAAGATATGAATTAGATTTAGACTAGTTTTCATATAGAAAATTTTTGGTTGAGATCACAGAATTAACTCTCTTTTTAACTAGATCAATAATAAGAAACTTATTTTGAATTCCTAATTATTAGAGGAAATATAACATTTTATTTTCTTAAAAATAAGTTTTTATGTTTTAAGTATTTAATCACTACAACTCTATAATTTCTCCTAATTTAATTTGTATTTTGAGTTTTTAGAGCTGGCAAGTTAAATATATTTAGTAGTTCTTATATTAATAACACTTTATATTTCTAAGAAAAATACAAGACATAATCAATTAATAGATTCAATTCTGTCCTCTAGGTTTTTTATGAGGCAAATTTAAACTTTAATTTTTATTTGCAAGTGGCTCTGGGAAACTAGGTTTTGTTTATTCAACTGTAAATTATCACATTCTTAAAGATGGCTACTGGCAGGACACTATATTAACTGTCTGCTGGGGAAGGGCCTCTACCCTTTCCTCCCTCAACAAAGGATGCAGCCAGTTATTTGGACTACTTAGATTTTTATAATTAACATATTATTTGTTTATATTTCAATAATCTCTTTGAGATTCTAGAATCAATTATAATTATTTTAAAGTATTTACTTTGGATAAATTCTATGACAGAGACAAATTTACTTATTTTCTTGAAGGCCTTAAAAGTTAACTTTTCAATAAGGTTCACTAGCATTTTGAAAACTACTCTTTATTATGGAAATGCAAATCTTGTTGCTGGAATTAGCTTGAATTTCTTTCAAGAAGATTTTTTCACTGTTTTTCTCAGGAAAAAGTATCAGTTTTGGGTTTTTCATTTCTGTAGCCCTTGTAAAGAGTTAAGGCTAGTTCAAGACTTATCTAATATCTGAAATCGGACTTGCACGCATTTAGTTTTATACTAGCTTTCTCTTTACACGTGCACAGATATCCCAGACGTATTTCTAAATTTTTAAAACTTTTTTATGGTGAGAAAGGAAACTTTTAATTTAATATACTAGGAGAGCGGGCTTCTATATTGGATCGCCTCATGTCTCTCCCTTCCCCCACATCCTGCTTACTTCAGGGGAAGCATCAGCAACAGATCTGGCTGAATTTCCTTTCATGCTTAAAAGATAGACAGATCTCAATTTTTTTTTCCTTGCTTTCTAAAATAATAACTAACACCCAATTTGGCCAAGATTTGCATTTCCCTACGAGTTCTCTTATAATTTTTAAAAAGGCATTAAGTAGTCTTATTGCAAGTAATCTTAATGTGGGAGAGCAGATAGCCCTGCCCTCCCTAGCTGCCTTTGAATTTATCCGCATCAGAGGCAGTTTCAGCAGTGGAGTTCCACTTATTACAGATTTTAAATTCCATACATATACTAAGATTCTAATTTCAATAACAAACAACATTATTTTGTGATCACATAGACTTCAACATTCACTCTAAAGAGCACTTTCACTTTGTCCCATTCTTTACCGACTGAGCTAGCCGGGCTTCTATATTGTTAATTTCCTCAGCTTTGCCTGTCGGAGTGACAACTGTAAGGGGGACAAATAATCATCCAGAGTTGACTTCAGGCCACCCATCGGCAAACTCCACTTATAAGGGTCAACCTTGACAGTAGCTATAATAGGCGTAGAAGGCGCTGGAACGTTGGGCACGGTCAGTGGGGGTGGTTTTGGCAAAAGTGCCTCCTGTGAAGCCTTCTCTTGGGGAGTCGGGCAGCTTTCAGGCCGCTGCTAAACTAATTGCTTTAATAAATCTGTCACAGCCATGAGCTCTTGCTGTATCTGGCAGAGTTCCATGGATGCGGGGCCACTTAACGACTTAGTAACCATGACCCCGGTGGCCAACTTAAATTCATCCTTGGGATTGTACCGGGCAGCTTGCTCCGCCAAATCCTCCCAGTCCCCTGGATCTAACTCTTCCCTTGGCCTCTGGCCCAAGGGAGCTGTAGCTGCGGGAGGAGGGATTTCAGGATAAATCCTTGGAACCTGCTCTAAGGCCTTTATAAATTGATCGTAAGTCTGTGTGGCAGCGGCTTGTACTTTTCTCAAGGTCTCATAGGTCTGCATCCCCCCTTCTGTCCTTATCGTTACCTCGGGCTGCTCACACTTAGGAGGCTCTGCAGCCATGGCCTCAAAGGCCGCCACAGGTGGTGGAGGTAAGGGAATATCAGGTGGAGCCGTAGGCACTGGTGGAGGCGGCGCAGAAGGTGGGGACTCTAGGGATGAAAGCGACCGGGACCGGGCTCGAAAGCTCTCCCTCGTTGCCTTTTGCCATTTTACTAGCTCAGAATCAACACATAGACAGTCACAAATCAAAGTCCACAATGTGAAAGCATCTTACTGGTACCTTTTCTGACCCATGAGCACTATAAAAATCCTTAATTTTCTGCCCAATTTTCATCCATACTTCAACATTAATTGTCCCATCCTCAGGGAACCACGGACAAACTGCTTGTACAAACTGTATAAATTTTACCAGCTGAGACTTCTCTAATTGTGCACTGCGAGACACAAGCATGCTGTGCAGGACCTGTATAAAAAGATCCCTGCTCTGTACTTGCCCCATTTTGTTACTCCTGAATTTAAAAAAAAAAAAACAACCCAATCCGCCATTACGCACTGTTCCCTCCTGACCTTTACCCACGGCGACCTTCCTACTCATCCCAGCGTCTTCAGGTCCCTGTTCGCAGGCGCCAACTACCGGATCCAGCCGGTATCACAGGTCCTGAAGGTTTAAGAGAAATAAAGACAAGAGAAAGCGGGGCTTCAGGAGATCTGCTAGTCTATGGTGAGACTGCAGCAGTTTTATTAGTTGCAGGCGTACTTTTATGCGGCCTTTCTGGGCATTTCTCCAAGTGCCCCTTTCCCAGGAAAAGGCCGCCCATCAACTCCTTAAGGCGTTCTTGGGAAAAGATACATAGAGCAGGCATCTGGCTAGATATCATTGAGAACAACTTAGCTTAGAACATCCAGATAAGTCATGCATCACACGCACTCCCTAACAATGGGGCTATGGTCTGCCCTGTCCCTAGTTGACCCTGAAGGTTTAGGGGAGAGCAGGTAGGCGTCTCTACCCTGTGCTCAATCCCCTGTAGGAGAGCAGGTAGGCGTCCCTACCCTATACTCCATCCTTGCCCTCGGGCCCCATGGAACACGGCTTCCCACAGTTGCCCCACAGGCTTCTTACACAATCTTCAAATTTTTGGATTCTTTTTCTAATTGCTTTCCCAATTGAGTGTTTTTTGCTTCTTTGTGTTTCAAATCTTTGACTTGATTCTTCATTCCTCTAGTTGGCTGTTGGGTCTCTGTATAATATTTTTTATTTCAGTCAGTGTATGTTTAATTTCTAGTTAGTCTTTTTTCATGTCTTCAAGGGTCTCATTAAATTTATTGGCCTTTTATAGGAAATGCTTGAAAAACCTTATAACCATAGTTTTGAACTCTATTTATTATCCAGTCATTTGTTTCCCACCATTTTTTTGTTTGTGATCTATTCCTTAGTCCCCATGTTTTTGCTGCTTCCCTGAGTTGGTAGAGTAGCTTTATGTGCAAGGTGTCCTATATGGCCCCATGGGTCAGCCTCCCAGTTACCTGAGGTGGACTCTTTTGGTGGATCCCTTTGTGGACTCTGTGTACAGCCTTATTGTAGTTAAGTCTTGATTGTTGTTGGTATCACTTGGAGGAATTGACTTCCAGGCCAATTGGCTGTGAGGACCTGCTGTATCTATAATGGAAGAACTGCTGTGCTGGAGATACACTTATGGGGTAGAACTTGCTTCAGTGGGGCTTTGGTGCTCACTGAGTCTGCCTGTTGAATGTGTCACTTATGGATGTGAGTAGTTGAAATCTGATGTCACCTTACAATGACCACTAGATACACTAGCTTCTGGATCTCCAATGGGGTACAGATCAGCTACTGTCTGAGGCCACCCAGCAGGAGCTACAGTGAGAACTATAGTTTTCTCCTCTTTGCTTGTGGTTTGGATGTTTTGGAGCTCTCTAACAAGAGGTGCAGTTTGTTAGGTTAAACTGTGATAGGGGAGTCCATTCACATGTAAAAGGTGCTCTGTGGAACTTGGGTGGGTTTGTAGATTATGTGGGGCAGGATTTTAGAGAGTCACGAGGCTAGGGCATGGCAAACAGCAATGGCTGCCAGTCAGCAGTCTCCATATCTCAGTGTTTCCAAGGTCTCGAGTCCTGAGTCCCAGTATAGTAAACAATGATTGCTGCGCACACTCTGCAAGTAAGCCACCCTCACTTTCTGACCCGATGGCAGACAGTCCAGCTTCTCCCCGTAGGAGTTTGGGTCCTCAGTGTCTCCCCAGAAACCTGAGTTCAGAGTATTTTGGAACTTGTCATCCTTCTGGTTGAAAAAGGCAGCACACCCAGTTGCCCATTGCCAGCCCAATTTGCTTGCCTCTGTACCTCAGCTTTTCAGTGCTTGTGC
This sequence comes from Nyctalus aviator, assembly GCA_036971965.1. Taxonomy (NCBI): domain Eukaryota; kingdom Metazoa; phylum Chordata; class Mammalia; order Chiroptera; family Vespertilionidae; genus Nyctalus; species Nyctalus aviator. The sequence continues at coordinate 67,270,023 of CM072930.1, read as the reverse complement.
ACGTCTCAATGCTCTTTCCTTTTTCCTTCTATTTGTATAACTTCCACTGAGACAGCTTTCCCATGGTTCTGGGTGAAAGATGTTTTTTCTTTTAGTTATAGTTTTGAAATTGTTGTGCAGCAGTTAAGGTGTCTACCTATGCCTCCATGTTGGTTTTTCTGAGATCCCAGGTGGCTGTCTTGATCCCCAGTCAGGGATGGGCAGGAGACAGCCAATCATTGATGTTTCTAACTCCCTCTTCTTTCCTCCCTGAAATCAATAAAAATATATGCTTAGGAGGAAAAAAAATATGCAAGTCGATGGATGATTCAAGCCATCCCACCCTTATGGGAGAGAAAAGGGCACATGGGAAGGAAGGCAAAGTATTCCTTTGGATTTCATGTATGCAGCAATCTTCTCAGGGTTTCTGAACCACCAGAGAACAAAATGCTTTATTTTAATGTTACCACCTTACCATAGAAATCAATGAAGTTTTTCTATTATAAACTAATAAGTTGAAGGTATTAACAGTTCTGTGGAGTTACTCTAAAGTCTCTTGATACATAAATAATGATAATAACTCATACAGAGTAACATGGGTAGAGTTTTACTTTCTTAGTTTCACTTCTGTAGGCATGTCTACTTCCCAGGACACTGTAAAGTTGATAACAACTTATGATGTTTTAAAGATCACTATCTTCAGTTAAACACCAAATCATTTATATAGCTCTTTTCCTATTTCTATTTAGTAATTCCCTGCTTATATTTTTAATGTATCTATAAAGTTGAAGTCTTCAGAATTTGTTAAGCACAGGCCTGAACCATGGAAGACAACCAACAACCACATATGAGAGACTGTTTCTCCCAGAAGAAAAACCCTTTCAGCACTGGTTCCTCAATAGAGGAGCACCAAAATACATAAACTCTTGACAGATTTTAAGGAGGATATTGATAGCAATTCAGCCATACTAGGGTATTTTAACATCCACAGACATCACTGCATAGGTGTTATATACAAAAAAAATTAACAAGGAAACAGAGACTACAAATGACACACTATATCAGAGGGATATAACAGATATTTATATAATATTTCTCCCCAAAGCAACAGAATATACATTCTTCTCAAGTGCATAGGGAACAATCTTAGAGAGATACCACATGTTGGGGCACAAAACAAGTCTGTACAAATTCAAGAAGACTGCTGTAATACTAAGAATCTTCTCAGGTCAAATGGCATGAAGTTAGAAACCAACTACAATAAACAACAACAACAAAAACAAAAATCACTAAAATACATGGAGGTTAAATAGCATATTATTAATCAATAAATGGGTTACCAATGAGATAAAGCCACAAATTGAAAACTTCCTGGAAACAAATGAAAATGAACACACAACCACCCAAAAGCAATGGAACACAGTGAAAGCAGTCCTAAGAGGGAAGTTCATAGCACTCAGGCCTACTTCAAGAAATAAGAAAAAGCACTAATAAAGTATCTATCCCTAAAACTAAATTAATTAGAAATAGAACAGCAAGAAGAGTCCATAGGAATTAGAAGGAAGGAAATTATAAAGAACATAGAGACAAAAAACAAAAACAAAAAACCTCCCCCAAAAAACAAAAATAATAACTCATACAGAGTAAAAGCTGGTTCTTTGAAAAGACAAATCTAAGAGCTGGTTCTTTGAAAAGACAAACAAGATTCATTAGTCCCTAGCCAGTTTCATCAAGAAACAGAGAGAGGACCCACATAAATGAAATCAGAAATGAAAGAGGTGAGATACAATGAACACCACAGAAATAAATTTCCAGCAAATGAAGTCCCAGACCAGATGGTTTTGTAAAATAATTTTACCAAACACTCAAAGAATTAGCACCTCTCCTCCTCAAACTATTCCAAAAAAGTAAAGAGAAAGTTCTTTTTATGAAACCAGCATTATCCCAATTCCACAACCAGATAAATACTCTTCAAAGAAAGAAAAATCCAGGACAATATCCCTGATGAACACAGATGCTAAAATTCTCAACAAAATATTAGCAAATTTGATCCAGCAATATATTAAAAAGATCATACACCATGTTCAAGTGGTATTTATTTCTGGGATGCAAGGCTGGTACAATATTTTTGATGAGCCTAGCTAGAGGTTTATTAATCTTTTTAAAAATATATATATATTTTATTGATTTTACACAGAGAGGAATTGAGAGGGATAGAGAGTTAAAAATGTTGATGAGAGAGAAACATCGACCAGCTGCCTCTTGCACACTCCCCATTCTTTTTCTGTCATGTTGCATGCTTCAGTTTCACTGAATTCCTTTCTTTCAACTCATCATTTTCTTTTCTCTGGGGATTGTGCTGTCTTTCCATTCTGACTATCACCAGAAAGTTCAAATGTCAAATTGCATAACTCTGAACCATGTGTAGTGGGAGCTTTGCTCCACCCGAATGTCCCTCAAGAGCTCTGACACCAAGACGTGTGACTGTCATGGGTTGGCGGGAACCATGCTCGCCCAGGATCAGCCTTACCAGTGCTCAGTGTGACCTTGTGTGTGCACCTAGAATCAGGAATCCCACCTGCACCACACTGAAACAGAGACCTTGCTGGCATGTACTGAAAATCAAAGACCCCTAGCATGTTTCAAGAGTCAGAGTTCCCTGTGTTGCACTCAGAATCTTGTATCAGAGTCTCTGTTGCTTCAGGTGGTCTCACACTGAAAATCAGGGTCCCTGTGTGTGCATGCATCAAGAATTGGAATCACTGACTATTAGTGTGAATGCAGTGGGAACCAGGGATCCCTAACACATGTGATAAAAAAACAGAGACAAGTTACCAGTGCTCAATGCTGCCTCCTGCCCAGAGAATTGGAGTCCCAGTCAGCTTGGGGGACCAGGTTGCATGGTATCACTATGTGTGCAGGAGGTCCAGTTCTGCGCTCTGGAAAACAGACTTCTGTATATCCCAGAATCAAATACAGGTGGCACTGCTGCCCTGGTTGGGTTTAGGTTTGGTCACCCCATTGCATTGCTGGGCACAGATTCCCAGTCCACAAGCTCCCAGGCTCAAATTCCTGTAGAGGCACTGCAGCCTGTGCGAGGGGCTGGTCTATCAGTTACTATGGCACTGCCTGTGATCCTGCAGGGAGAGAGATAGGTTCTGTGACTCACATAAATCTGCAGTTGGGATGTCTGGATTCTTGGTGTGTGTGGGTCTGCAGCTGTGTTCACAGGTCTCTTTCCACAGTGGCTGCAGGGTTCTGTTTTGCATCTGAGACCAGAATGGTTGGTGCTGAGGCCAGGATGCTAGGCTCAAGCAGCTCTGTTTCTCAAGATGGCATGTTCACAGTGCCCACGCTGGCTGCCCCAGAGTGTACAATGTGGGATGGGGCTCTGCCATCTAAGACTGCCCAGTTTAACAGCCCCTTGGAAGACCTGCAGAATCTAATAGTCCCAAGCTCATACACACACAGCACTAATGTCCACACACTCCTCTATCTCTCCCTAACTCTCTCAGATTCTTTCCCTCCTACCTTCCTGCTAATCACCATCTTCCTTCTCCCAGATATTCCTTTTTGAAAGAAGAGTTATGTCTCCCCCACCCCATTGTTTTATTAAGGTATTATATGTGTACATATCTTACCATTGCATCCTACGCCACTCTCATACATTCCCTAAGCCCCAGTGTTTTGTGTCCAATGGTTATGCTTATATGCATGCATACAAGTCTTCAATTGATCTCTTATCTCCTCCACCTCTTCCTAATCTTCCCAATGTAAAATGACAGCCTGTTTGATGCTTTACTGCCTCTGAATCTATCTTTTTGTTCGTCAGTTTATAATGTTATTTATTATTCACAAATGAGTGAAATCATGTGTTATTCATTGACTGGCTTATTTCATTTAGCATAATGTTCTTCAGTTCCATCCAGGTTGCTGCAAATGGTAAGAATTACTTCTTTTTTATGGCAGCATAGTATTCCATCGTGTAGATGTACCATTGTTTTCTGATTTAGTCATCTGCTGACAGACACCTAGACTGTTTCCAAATTTCACCTATTGTAAATTGTGTTGCTATGAACACAAGGGTTCATTTATCCTTTCTGATTGGTATTTCTAGTTTTTAAGATATATTCCTAAGAGTGGCGTTACTGGGTCAAATGGGAGTTCCATTTTTAGATTTTGAGGAAACTCTATACTGTTCTCCACAGTGCCTGAACCACCTGCATTCCCACCAGCAGTGTATGAGGGTTCCTTTTCCTTCCCATCCTCATCAACACTTGTTGCTTGTTGATTTGTTGATGTTGGCCATTCTGACAGGTGTGAGATGGTACTGCATTGTCATTTTGATTTGCATCTGTTGGATAACTAGTGACGTTGAGCGTGTTTTCATGTGTCTCTTGGCCTTCCTTCTGTCTTCTTTTGAAAAGATTCTATTCAGGTCCGTTGCCTATTTTTTTATTGGATCATATGTCTTCCTTTAATTAATTTGTATAAGTTGCCTGTAGATGTTGGAGATTAAACGTTTATCAGTGATAACATTTGCAAATATGTTCTCTCATACAGTGGGCTTTCTTGTTTTGTTGGTGGTTTCTTTTGCTGTGAGAAAGCTTTTTATTTTGGTGTAGTCCTATTTGTTTATTTTCTCTTTAGCTCTTATTGTCCTAGGAGCAGTATCAGTGAAGTTCTTTTGGCATATGTCTGAGATTTCTGCCTGTGAGTACCTCTAGTATTTTTATGGTTTCCTGTCTTATGTTTATGTCCTGTATCCATTTTTATTTTATTTTGGGTATGGTGTAAGTTGGTGGTCTGGTTTCATTTTTGTATGTATCTGTTTAATTTTCTGAACACCATTTATGGAAGAGACTCTCTTGACTCCTTTGTATATTCATGCCTCCTTTGTCAAATATCAATTGAGCAGAGTAGTTTGGTTTGATATCTGGGTTCTCTATTCTATTCCATTGGCCTATATATCTGTTCTTATGCCAGTATCAGGCTGTTTTGAGAACAGTGGCTTTGTAATACAGCTTGAAATCTGGTATTGAGATCTCACCTACTTTCTTCTTCTTTCTCAGGATTGTTGAGGCTACTACCCAAAGAATCTATAGTTTCAAAGCACTCCCCATTAAAATACCAATGGCATATTTCACAGACCTAGAAAGAACTCTCAAAAATTCATCTGGAATTTAAAAAGACACCGAATAGCCACAGCAATCAAGAGTTATGTCTTTATACCTTAAGGATAGGAAGTAGGAAACAGCTTCTTATATACTAAGTAGAGTAATGTTTACAATTCAGCTTTGTCCACAACGTTGATGTTGGTGATAGGTGTTCGGAGAAATAATATCCTGAGCTGTACTTTTTACACTTCCCAGTGCTCTTCACCCATCAGCTTTCCTGAGATCTAATTCTGTCTGCTCACCCAACTCTATCCCTGAAAGCTTCTAGTTTATTTATAAATTACATGAATGGTAAAAGAAGTAATTTATTTATACAAATATCCTCAGAGCAACAATCCCTGAAAAATTACTATTTTGTAGGGCTCAGCCTTTAAAATGGATTACAGCCTAAAATCAACAGATACAGGAAATAGAGAGAATGAACTCAACTGGTATGGCTCAGTGTCCACATATACAGGAGGTCTCAGTTCAATTCCTCATCAGCACCCATATCTGGGATATGGGATAGTCCCCAGTTAGATTGTTCAGGACGGAGCCAGTCAACGGTGCTCTCTCACCATTGATGTTTCTATCTCTATTTCCCTCTCCCTTCCTCTCTGAATCAGTCAGAAATGAAAAATACAATATCTATAATAAAGAATACACTAGAATGAATCAACAGGAGATTTGGTGATGCAAATAATCAAATCAGTGATTTAGAAGACAAGGTAGTGGAAAACATTTAATTAAAGCAGCAAAAAGAAAAAAAGTTAAAAGTGACAATAATTTTAGGTACTTCTGGAACAGTATGAAGCATAAAACTATTCCCATTATAGGGATACCAGGAGAAAAGAGAGAGTAAGAAATTGATAACATTTTTCTTAAAAATAATGATGGAAAACTTTCCTAATCTGCTGAAGGAAAAAGACACACAAGTGCAGGAAGTACTGAGAGTCCCTAACAAGATGAACCCTAAAAGGTCCACATCAAAGTGCATTATCATTTAAATGGTAAAGCCTAGAAATGAAAAGTGAATTGTAAAAATAGCAAAAAAAAAAAAAAAAAAGGAGCTGCCATAGCACTGCCAGTTAATTTCTTAATAAAAATTTTCAAGGGCCGACGAGATTGGTATGAAATATGCAACATCATAAAAAGTAAGATTACTCTACCTAAGCATTTTACATTTAAAATTGGAGGGATAAAGGGCTTCCCACGCAAGAAAAAGTTTAAGGAGTTCATCACCACCAAACCAGTATTACAAGAAATATTTAAGGAATTTCTCTAAGAAGAAGTAACAATTGGGAAAAAAAGGAACATATTATTAATAATCAATTTAAATGTAAATAGATGAAATGCTTCAATCCAAGGGCTTAGGGTACTTGAATAGATGAGAAAGCAAGATTGATATATATGCTCCGTACAAGACACTCCCCAGAGAATGAAAGACACATAGAACCTGAAAATAAAGAGGTGGAAAATATATTTCATGAAATGAAAAAAACAAAAAAAAGTCTAAAATAGCATACTTATGTAAGGCAAAACATACTTTTGACTGTGCACTGACTTGGATGCCCAGTGACTCCCAGTATCCTTCAGGTCTCACTTTTGTCCCTCAGTGTGCACTTGAATATTGGCCAGATAGGACCTCTGATATTTTGGTGTGCCTTCCCTGTCTCCCTAGGGCATCTGTGTATTGCAGAAGTGGTTTTTTGTGTACAAATTACCCTGATTACCCCCTCCAAGTTCTAGATCACAGCTATCAGCTTCTCCAGCTGCTCCCTCTAGTGCCCCCAGTTGTCGGATTCTGGAGGACAGAGTATATCTTCCAACATGCCTGGACCAGGATCTGCAGGCTGTAGTTGTCCATTTTGGCTACATCCTCATCTAAGGACTCTCCCCCTAAGTTTTCCTTGTGGGTGAACATTACCACCACGTGCCTCATGGCTCCTGCCCCAAAGACCTCCTTCACCCTCCTCACTGCCACTGTGTCCTGGGCAGTAAAGCTACCCAGCTGCATCACCAGCAGAAGCACATGGGGCCTTGGGGCTGAGAGCAAATAGCAGTCAATGATGTCCTTATTACAACTCCTGGTCCTGGCCTTAACTTCAAAGATGGAGGGCATGTCAACCACCAGGATGTTCCTTCCATTCCATGTGCCTGTGGCCAACTGGCACTTCCTTGCCATGGCCTGAGGCCCCAGCCTGAACCCAAATATAAGTTGACAGAAGATACTGTCCTCAGTGGCACTTTTTCTAAAACCAGATTTTCCCACCAGGTTGAACTTCAGTGAGGAAGATGATGCAAACTGCTTATCTTCTTCACTTAATGAAAGAGAAAAAATGTGTGTCTTTTTAAACTAGTGTTGCTTCAATTTTTCAGTCCTGGACCCTCAGGGTATCTTATTAAAGCTGTGGACCTTCCTCCAAAGAAAGTGTCATTTTACAAAGGTTTTCAACTTTAGGAGGTTCTTGGGTCATAGGAAGTCTACATAGGAAGCCCACTTTGGACCCATGGCCCACAAGTAAGTTACACTGAGAAGGTTGTACTACATTCTTCGTGGAGACCAGGGAAGATAGTAAAATGGTCCCTGTGTTTCTCCAGGGATGGAGCCTAGTCCAGCTTCATGTTAAATAAATGTGAAGTTAGAAGGAAGCAGAGGATAAGAAGTCACACATGGGAAAATATTACCACCTCTTTTCACCCACAAATTCCCAGGAACACTTGTGTAGAAGTGCTCAATCTATTCACCTAAACTTGGGAGAAAAGGAAGTGTCATCTGTGACCTTCCACCAAGGACCAGCTGAGGGTCCCTGGGTCTCTGTTCTTTGGGTGGGGAGTTTTCTGCTTGATATTGAGACAATAGAAAAGTGATAGTTAGTGTCAAAGGCAAAATCTGACCAATGACTCAGGATGGGTGGCTGAAGAGGATTGGAATTTAAGACAATTAGTAGTATATGTGATGGAAAGATCTCCTACTTGGCTGGTTGAATTGCAGGACGTTAACAAAAGTGGTGTTGGAGAGGGTAACATAGACCCAAGAAGTAAAATCTTCCAGGGTGGGAACCCAGGGAGGTCTAGAGTTCTTTGAGCCCAAATGAATTCCAATTTTATTGCAATGTCCTAAAATCTATTACTTTATTTCTTCTACTCTTTGTTGGATCTTCCTTTTCTGCAGTGTTTTGGGATTTTTTTTTTTTGTAATATGCATGATTAGTAAATTTTTCTGGGATGTATTTCTATTTTCTGCTCAAAGTGGACACGGAAAGATAAAATTTATTCACAATTTAGTTTAAAACCTGGCAACTTCTGAATTGAAGTTTCATTTCCACATTTCTCACACATCCTGTGATAGGGAACGCTGCACTGAAGGGGTCAGGTGGAGGTTGAGGTGAAGGTGGTGAGGAAGTTAAAGAAAAACTGAGCACTGACTTTTTTTCCTTTAGTTTAAAACCACTGGTTTCTGTCACTGTGTTTGAGGTGAGGAAACAATGCCTCTTGAGGACTTGGGTCCTTTCTTACCTTTGGCCTTAGCTCCATATTTGCTCTTTGGAAGGCCTTCCATTCTCTTCTGGAATAAAAACAGGAAAATAATAAAAAGTAAGTGTCCAGCCGAAACCGGTTTGGCTCAATGGTAGAGCGTCGGTCTGCGGACTGAAAGGTCCCAGGTTCGATTCCAGTCAAGGGCATGTACCTTGCTTGTGGGCACATCCCCGGCAAGAAACAGCTGGTCAGTGTTTCTCTCTCATCGACGTTTCTAGCTCTCTATCTCTCTCCCTTTCTCTCTGTAAAAGGATCAATAAAATATATATATATTTAAAAAGTAAGTGTCCACATAGAGATGGTAAGGCCTGAGGTCACCTCCAGTTCATACTACTAAGAATAATTCTTCATCGAGGAGCCATTTCCATTACTAATTTTCTAACTCACATTATGCCCCCTCTAAAGTCTATACATAACTTTAAGCGAACCTGGTGAAGCTAAAACAATGGACTATGAACACAATTCTTGGTCTATTTCTTTCTGTCTCAGCATACAGGAAAGCAGGAAGTGTTTTAAAACCAATCCATTACTTATGTTTCTCCAACTGGATAAGGCACAAAATGAAAAAAAAAAAAAAAAAGCATTGTTTAAGGAGTGAGGAGGGAAATATTATCTTATTTTATGTTTTGGAATCAAAGTTGGCCAACTTTCTGGAAAAAGTACTTCCCTCTCATGTCAGTCCTTGAAGAAGTCATGTCACAGATCCAACCTTTCCCTGGGAATAAATACTGTGCTTTTCCTCTTGGCCACTGGATACCCATGTGACACACAGAGTTTCAGGCACCAGAAATTCTCGTTATTTCAAACAAGCCAATGTCATTTATAGCAATGTGATTTTTTTTCTTTGTTCTAGCAAGTTTGTCACTAGTCCCATAAGCAGTTGGTCAAGAGAAGGGGGTGCCATATCCACAGTGAAAGAATCAACACAGAGGACAAATTCAAGAAAAACTCACTTCCTGCTCAGTGTTTAATCAAATGTTTTTCCTGGCTGGCTTTGTGGTCCTGATCTGCCAGTGATCACCATTCTGTATCCCAGTAGATTTAAACAGAAATTGGCACAACCATTGGCTTGAATTAGAATAAACGTCTCATTCAAATGAGGCATAATATTGTGTCACTCATTTTGTTGTTAGAAAAGACAAGATGTTACATACCTAAGATGAGGTTATATTTACGTTTTCAGTCTTAAATATTAGGCAGTTATGAAACAAGTTTGTAAGTAAACTTATGAAACAAAAATCCACAATTTGCAATGGACAAATGTAAGTATTTTGAAATTTTTACTGCAGATATTCTATTTGATTAAAAAGTTAACACATTACACATGAATTTCATTTATTCTTTTCTCCCTCCCTTTGCCTTTCAGGGGCAACCAATATTCTGAGCTTTTTATGTATCATCTCGTGTGTAATTACACTTTTACATACACATCTATAGGTAATGTTTAATACTGACTTTGTATTTTAAGCTTTTCTATAAATGACATTATTTGTATAAAACTGTATCCAATTATTTATTAACAAACTTTTAAGCTGTTCCAAAATATATACTTCTGCAAAATAATCCCCATATTCTGCATATCTCTGTGCAACAATTAATGGATGACTTTCATCTGACTAGATATTGTCAATATGACTGGAAAGCACTATGCCAATTCTCATTGACACAAGCCGTGTGTGAGAAGTCCCCAAATCTGCACTTGCACTTGGTGATATTCCACTGTGTATATTTTTTATCACCTTAAGGACATGTATATTTGTCCATTTACACATCCATATTACTGATTACCATTGAATTTAAAAATGGTTTTCATAGTTTGTTTGCTACTCATGTTGCTTCTGTTATATAGAAATGTTTGCACACTTTTTTTTATTATTATTATTAATTTAGTGAGATTTGTTTTGTCCCTCTATAGGTAAACCTTAGTTGGGTTCTGGCAACTGGAATCTGACAGCTAACTGCTAATTAAATTTTCTTTTCTTCTTTTGCATTTTTATGCTCTACGTTGGGTTCTTAGGAGGACACAAACTATTGAAGGTGACTCAAACCTAAATAAAATCTAAAAGAAGTTAAATTAAAGTAAATCCTACAACAAAATAAAGCCCACTACCAGATAGCTCCACTGGTGAGTTAATTAAATATTTAAGGAATTAACACCAATGCATTGCAGACACTTTAAAAAAACCACAAAAGGAAGAAGCACTTCACCATTCATTCCATGAAGTCACTATATTTCAAAGCTATTATAAGAAAAAAACTACAAACCAACATCCTTTATGAATTTAGACATAAAAATCCTCACCAAAGTAGCAGCAAATTGAATGTGGCAACTTAAAAGTATATATGTGAGAAGTATGTACCATATGTAAGTATAGCTATCTGAGATTTATACTATATTTCACTTATTGAATTGCATCCCAATATCTGATATGTCCAAGGCCCCCCATGTATAATTTGTCAGTTGTATGTCAGTTGAGTGCCCCTCACTCCTTGGTGACTTGGTGAAATTGGTGCAAAGTATCATTACACAGCATGGAAGACTTCACAGTCCTCCCCTCTGTTTCTAAGGGTTCCCCTTCCTTTCCTTCAGCCTCTCCTGTCTCCTCATTCCTGTGACAGTGTGCACTGTTTCTACTCCAGTCTGTGACTCTGAACATCCCAAAGGCACCATTTTTACTGTTTCTTAAAAAACACTTGTGTTTATGAAGAATTATTCATACCCATCTATTTCTTTTTCAGTTTTAGAAACTTTATTGGAAATGCTATAGAGTACAAGAATCAGCCCACAGATTTTTGCTCTCATTTTGATGACTCTCTTCTCTTTGTTCTCCCTCTTTTTTTTCCTCTAATTTTTAAGATGCTTTTATTTGTGTATATGAGACTCTGTTCTTTAGTGGATAAAAATCATGTCTCTTTTAGATACTCCAGCTTTGGCTTAGAAAACAACACACCAAAACACCTTACTCTTCCTGCTCCCACTTTATATTGGAAGGCAGGAATAGTCAATTTAACAAACATTTTAACTTTTTCCACATATTGGAAATACTGAATAAAATATAGACAAATATCAAGTGTAGGGCCAAAAATTATTCAGGTTACTCCCATCCCTTTTAAAAGAAGACATATGTGTATATGTGTAGTTATTTCTAGTATCTATTTTCTTGGACTTTTAAAATACTCCATCCAAATCTCCTAGCTGTAGGTAAAGGGCTGTCTCCTTTTGAATTTTCTCCAACTGGCTTTCCTACCTGTTTGCTGGCTGCTGCTAGTTATTTCAGTTGTCTGATTGCTTTCTGTTTCTTTTTCATTCTTGATTATCTTCCTTTATCTCACAGTCTCAGGATGTTGGCGGAGCAAAGAGGTTTTGTGCTGTGCTTCCTGTTTTGCAGCTTTTGACCTTATAGTCCTTTGTTTTCGAGGTGACTGTATTTGAGAATAGCTTATACTTTGCCCTTGTGATTTCACACTCTGGGTGGCTTCTGGTGCAACTTGAGACCAGACACTTGTTTGTTGCTCAGAGCTAGAGTTCAAAAGGTCGTTTCAATAGGGGTTCCTCGCTGTGCACTTCACTAACAACTGCTGCATAAGTAACCAAGTCCTTTGGAAATATTTTGTCTGAAAATTTCTGCAGGGACTAGTCACCATAATGCAGAACCTTGTACCTGTTATTCACTCATATTCTGGCACCACCTGTAACAGTTACATTGAGCTCTTCCCACCTGGGCACCAAGAAAAGGATAGAGGCCACTATTTTGGAAATAAGTTGGTGATTTTTAACACTTCTCATCAATCTTTGTCTTACATTAAGGATCACATAGCAAAAAGCAATAAGAAAAATGTTACTTTGAGAAGAGTTTGGGTACAAGGTCAAGCACACCAAAAATGGGATCATTTTAGTCATTGCACTGTAGCATTTTCTTCATTTGTTGCAGTAGAGGAGTGTTTGTTATCCACAGCAGAAACTATTGTTTGTTTGACATCTGTATTAGCTATTGTTAACTCACAGATGTCAAACAATAGATCCTATATCTCCGAATTTGTCTTGACCTTAGACACTTTATCTCTAAAGTTTCATGATGTTACTCAAGGCTTTCACCCTTTGGATGCTCTATTTAAGCACAAGATGTGGTAGTTAAGGTAGATTTATTTTCTTCAGCAAGTAAATGAGATGGAGGATTCACAGACAAAGCTCTGTCTCCCCAAAGGGAGTGCTTTTCTACACTATTTGGTTAATTATACATCACTTTCTTTCCTTTTATTTGTTTCATTTTTCATTATTGATTAAAGTATTACATATGTGTCCTTATTGCCCAATGTCCCTAACCCCCATTCATGCCCTTAACCCCCTGGTGTCTGGGTCCATTGGTTAGGCTTATATGCTTGCATACAAATCCTTTGGTTGATCTCTCCCCTTACTCCCACTCTCCCCTATCTTCTCTCTGAGGTTTGACGATCTGATCAAAGCTTTTCTGACTATGGATCTGTTGTTGTTCATCAATTTATGTTGTTCATTATATTCCATAAATGAGTGAGGTCATGTGATATTTATCTTTTTTCTGAGTGGGTTATTTCACTTAGCATGATGATCTCCAATTCTATCCATCTGTTGCAAGTAGTAAGAATGCCTTCTCTCTCTCTCTCTCTTTTTTTTTTTTTTTTTTTTACAGCAGTGTAGTATTCCATTGTGTAGATGGACCACGGTTTTTTTTAATCCACTCATCTGCTGATGGGCACTTAGGCTCTTTCAAATACTTAGCTATGGTGAATTGAGCTGCTTTGAACATAGGGGTTCATATATCCCATATATCCTTTCTGATTGGTGTTTCTTGATTCTTGGGATATAATCCTAGAATAGGGATCACTGGGTCAAATGGAAGTTCCATTTTTAGTTTTTTGAGGAAGCTCTATACTGTTCTTATCTTCATACCAACTTATACCATTCACAAAAATCAACTTCAAATGGATAAAGGTCTTAGACATAAGATGGAAAACCATAAAAATACTAGAGGAATCCACAAGCAGCAAAATATGCCAAAGCAATTTCTTCACTGTTACAGTTCCTAGAGCAATGGAAACTAAAGAGAAAAATACACAAATGGGACTGTATACAAATAAAAATCTTTTGCACAGCAAAAGAAACCATGAACAAAACAACAAAAAAGCCCACTGCATGGCAGGACATATTTGCCAATGTTATCAACGATAAGCATTTAATTCCTAACATGTACAGGAAACTCATACAACATAACAAAAGGAAGATAAACAATCCAAGATAAAGGACTTAAGTAGGTACTTTTTGAAAGAATACATAAGGAAGGCTAAGAGAAATATGAAAACATTCTCAAAGTCACTAATCATCTGAGAGATGCAAATCTAAATATTGATTTTTTTTCTTTGCAGTTGGCTACTATTGTGAGGTTGGGTTGGGTTCTTGGGTTCTTGTGCTTCCTGCTATGCCTACAAAATACTGTGCCTAAATGGGCAGTCAGACATCTCTTGAGAGGTCCTAGATTGGATAGAGTGCAGGCTTGGCTGAGGGACACCTCCCCATGCAAGAATTTCATGCACTGGACCTTTAGTAAGATAATAATACTGAATTTTCATATACCTCATAGGTAACTGAAATTCAAAAAAAAAAAAAAATCCAAAACAAAACAAAACACCAGCAAGCTTCAAAATTCAAGAAGTAAATGATGACAAAAACAAATGGAGAACTATTCAAATGCACATTTATAATTGGAGATTTCAACATTCCTCTCTCATTATTGGAATTATCTTCCTTTTTTGTTAAATTGAGCATAGATAAGGGAAGAGAAACTGGGTTTTCTAGTTCAGAAATCTCCCCCCATCCCCAACTCTGACTTGTGATTTCATTGCCACATTTCCCCCAGTCTTATCTGAAGGGGTTCCTCAGAGTCAGAGGAACTCTAAGACTTAGATTTGCTTCCTTATCTCTGGGCAGTGTGTGGCTTGATGTGTGCTACCTACTCTTTCTAGGCCCCTGTTTTCTCCTTTGTCAGAAATAGAAAGCAGTCTCTCCAGTTGAAAGTTCTCCTAAAACCACTGTGAGTGGACTTAGGAGGAGACTGTACACAGAGGTGCTGTTGACAGTGTTCTATGAGGATGATCATCAGCTCAGCTGGAAACATATCTTCCCTGACCAAGCTGCTGCTCTCAGAACCTCTATGAAGAGGCTAAATTATCCAGCATGATCAAGCTCATGAGCCAGCATACCATAACTGATGGGCAAGGGCTGTCCAAGGGTGAGCAGAGGCCGTTATCCCTTCTGAGCGAGGTCATCTGTCCTCTTAGTGTAAAGGGGGTGAGTGAGTTGTTGGGACCAGAAGATGGACGGGCGGTGGGGAACATTAGCCACTCTTTTTAACAAAGGAGATTTGCTTCATCAATGGGTAACAAAAAGAGGGGGAAATGACCATTTACTCCTTACATTCCATCCTTCAATGATAGTATGGTGTGTGTCTTCCAAGCTCAGAAAACCTTATATTCAGAGGTGGAATTTGACCTTGTAGGACCATCATCAAGACCTTTTTCTAGATGCTGAGGACCATTTAGGGATTCATGACACTGCTGATAAAGCAGTACAGATGATATCTCTGCTACTTTTCCATTATGGAGTTCCAACTCAATTCCATTGTGGTTCCATAACATATCCCATATGATTCCAATTCTCTTAAATGTTGTGAGATAATTTTATGGTTCAGAATATGGCTTGTCTTGGTATATTTTCTACATATACCAGAAAATATATGTCCTCAGCAAACATGAACTTCCACAAACCTCAATAAATCCATTCATTGATGGTGTTATGGAATTCTTCTAATCTTGATTTTATTTATCTATTCTGTTAATTGTTGAGGGTGTGGTGAAGTTTCTAACTCTAATTGTGGATTTGTATGTTTTTCCTTTCAGGTGTCAGTTTCTGCTTCACATTTTTCACATCTTTGTTGTTTGGGAAAACACATATAGGATTGCTCTGTCATCTTGGTTGAGTCACCTATTTATCATTATGTAATGTTCCTCTCTGATTCTGGTAGTTTTCTTTGTTCTGAGGTCTAATTTATTTGCTATCAATACAGCCATTCCTTATTCATTTTACATGAGTGATACTTGCATTGATCATCTTTTCCATCCTTTAATTTTCAGCGTGTTTTTACCATATGGTTGGGTCATGAGTTTTAATGTACTCTGCCAATCTCTGTCTTTTACTTGATTTGTAGACAGCAAAAATACTCTCTTCTCTAGTTGCCTGGATTACAGCCATCATGGGGTATGCATGTCCCCTGGAAACCCTGGGTGCCCTTTCCTAGATTTCTACCAGCTCAATCAATGTTCATTGGGGACTCTCCAAGCTCCATTCCTCCCAACCAAAGAGCAATAATCAAGTATTTCATCACACTAGATATTTGCTATTCTTTTTTTTCTTATTTATTTTCATTAGTGACCATCTTCTTCCTCAGCAAAGTGACAGTGGTAAACTTTACTTGCAAAAGGATATTGACAAATGGACTATACTAAAATCAAGATTCCTATCAGTGCCTCTGCTGGGATCTGTGCACAATCCTTCAACCACAATGCCCTTTGGCAGCAGAGGAAATATCAAGTCTCAGCATTTGACACTGGTGGTTCCATTCTTATTCCTAATGGTTTCCAGGGCTTGTGGGTCTTTTGCTCCATGATTCACTCAACTGTTGCAGATTATTTTCCATTTTTACATGTTTCTTTAGTGGTGTAAGGGTATCAGTGACCTGGGAATCTATGTCTGTGAAAGCACCTTGTGGAGGATACTCTAAAGAAGTGTCTTGAAATTACTCAGCAGTATTGGAGGTGGGCTTGAGTTTGTGTATGAAGGTAGAGACACTAGGAACAGAGATGTGTGGGTGGCCAGATAATCCAAAGTCTTAGTGGCTCCTAGAGACTCAAGTCTCTGGTTAAAGTTTTCTTGGACTTGTAGAAGCCCCTGCATTCAAGCTGCAAAGGGGTCTGATTGGAGATCAGGGAGGAGGAGTCCCTTCCTGAGACAGATGGGCAGTTCAGTGTCTTATATTTTTATGGGCACTTACTTCAATGTGTACATGTTGTGGGAGAGGAGGTGTGTACTGTGCAATGCACTTGGTTGCATGGTTTTTGCAAAAGGACTTAGGAATGACAGAGCAGTGTTCTTCTTCAATGGGCATATAAGGCATATATATGAACAAACATCTATGAATATTGATTTCCATTAAGACAATGTGAATGTCCAGGGCATTTGTTCATGCAATTCAGATTCAATTGAAACAAACAGGTATGGACAGAGGCTTTGGGTTGATTCTGGCCCTTGGTCCCCTGGGGCGACCAGGAATGATTCCAGGATCTGGGACAGCAGCCTGAGATCTCTGGAAAATAGGCAAGAGTAACACTTGTTGGGCTGCAGTAAGAAGAGTTCAGGGCAGCCAGGTCCCATGGGCAGGTTTGAAACACAAGAAAGCCTGTTCGCCTTGGAGGCACAGACACCAGGGAAGGATGTGATTGTCAGGTGATGGGCTCAAGCCTTACTTAGATACACTCTGTCACTCAGGATCTATCTCAACTATAATCTCTGGCTTCCAGATGGCAACAGAGGACAAGGAAGCCCAGGAGCACAATTGTGTGCAGTTTCCCTGCCACCATCCATATGCGCAGCCACTACAGGAGCCCTCAATGCCATCATCCCACGTGCAGCCCACAAGCCTCTCTGCCACTCATGTCGGCTGCTCTTTGGGGCTCCAGAACACCAGTGTCTGCACTCTATGACTTCCATGTACCACCTATCCCACCTTCGTCTCCCCACCTCAAGGATTCTGGTCACTGAAGTGGCTGTGAGTCTATAGATGAAGCGCCTGTGGCCTAGGATGTTGCTCCCGGTGGTGCTCTTCCCAGCGCCTGTTTTCCCCACCAGGATGAGCCTCAGCATGGACTGCATGGGGCCTTTGGAACCTGGAGGACAAGTCATCTGTGAGATTCCAAGCTTAAAGCAACGTATCCTGGTTACCTGGACCCAGAAGCCCTTCAAAGAAGATCTGCAGTGTCTCAACACTGCTTTACCAACCAAAGCCTTACTAATCTCAGAAGGATCTTCACCATCTATCCCTGTCACAACCATGTTCACCTGTAGATGCTCAACAACTGGATGGCATTTCGCTAGGTGAGTCCCCTTCATCATTCCAGACATGACATCACCTCCATTATCCCTGTGGTCTATACCGTGCAGACGTATCCCTATTTGAGGCTTCAGTGGCAACTGCCATACTTCTCCCAGATTCCAGTCCAGGGAAGATGGGCAGGAGGGGTCAGTAGACCGAGTGTGAAGAGTTGTCTGGAGAACCAGACACTCTGGGTTTGACTCACAGTCCCGCCATTGGCTACCTGTGCCACCTTGGAAGTTGCTTAATCTAACCATGAAATTTTATTCAAAAATGGGACTAAGGGTATTGTGTTGTTTATTCTGAGGTTGTGGAGAGGATTCATTGAGATCACCTCCTTCCCTCTTTCTCCTCTCCTTCTCTCTCTCCTCCACACTCCCCTCCCTCTTAAACATGCTGCCTGCTAATATGACATCCTTTTAACCCTTCATTTTGGTTCTCTAACATTCTAGCTGGTAAGTAACATTCCATCCAATATATGATCTGATACCTTCTTTATTCTCTTTCAAGGGGATCAGAGTAGGTTTATTATCCTCACTTTATACTAGGGTAATGAAATCCTAAGGTAATCAAGTTCATATCTCCGAGCTGCGCAGGGGCACTGACCTAGTTAAATGCACATTCAGGGCTCTTACTGTTTCACTCCAGACACATTTGGCGTATTTGTATTATTCCAGAGTTTGCCCATTCCCCTCACAAAGCTCATACCAGGGGCAAGTAGGCACATATTCTTATCTCAGCCACTTTCTTCATCTCTTCTGTCCTTCCATTCTTACCAGAAAGAGTCCCAAACACAATTTCATTCATTCATTTATTAAATAGATTCAACTACCTATAATGCATTGAGCCAAGTCCAAAAACTATTGACACCACACAGACACAGCTGTGCTTCCAGATTCCCCAGAATGTCAGAATAGAGGAAAGAACATAGGAAGGGCCTGCGCTGGATTTGGAATGATACTGTGAGGGGGTTTGTTGACTTTGCTTTGTATTTTCAGGGATTTCAAATGCAAAGGCAGACAGGAGATTTTAACACTTATGGTAGTAAGAAAGATTTAGATATTAAAATTTTGAGGTAATTCTATCAGTGACCAAAGCTGTAGATACTATGTTTTCGCAAGAGATTCAGCAGCCAGGAGAGACTTTGAAAAATCATGAGAACTAGAACATTTGGCAGGGCCAAGGGAAACACCTAGAGTGGTTGGTCTTGGAGACAAACAAGAAAAGAACTGGAGTTTTGGTTTTGGAAATTGGAGAAGAATCCCATGTCCCAGGTGATCTGCGGCCTCTGACTCTGCTCTGGGAGTCAACTCACTGTTCTGTCTCAATGTTTCTAAATATGTTCAGTGTCCTGGAGAGACTGGGACACTCCCCTCCAATTCCTGACATCCTGGCCCAAAGCTGAGGCTTCTCCAAGTAAAGTGTCTCCACCCAATCAGTCAGTATTTAATACAATTGAACATTTTATGCTCACCGAGTCCCTGTGCACAGGGCAGTCTGTCCTCTTTCTGCCTCTCCAGCCTCAGGACAAGAAAGCCCCTAATTCACATATTCCCCAGAGAACAGTTGTCAGGCCTTTGTCAGGTGCCTTGTGCCCTCGGCCTATGACTGTTCCAGCCTCCCCCAACTCTGCCTGAGTCCTGTCTGTGTTTCACCTTCTATTTCTATTTCCACTTCTTCACGGTGTCCACCTGGTTACCATAGGTAACTGTTCTCTTCAGTTGGCACTGCACAAGAAGAAGCCAAGGGAGAGTAAGGCTGAATACCTTGTTTCTGGCCAACAGACTTTGATGATGGGCTGGCCTGGTCCTCAATCCAAAGGCGCTCATATTTCGGCAGGAACTCCCACCACACCAAAGCCTTCACACTGTTCACCCCCATGGAAATCAATACACTCCCATGACTGACACCAGAGCAAAAATGCAGAAAGTGCCACAGATGCAAAGGCTGGGAATTTTGCTAATGCAAGGAATCCTGGCCAAAGTGGAGATGAGAAGGTTCAGGGAACTGAAAGTACTGTGGGTAAACTGGGATTTAGAGAGTTCCTGTACAGCTTCAGTGAGCTGAAATCTGGGGTTACAAACACATACTATCATAGAGGAATGGAAACCATGTGAGATCTCATATGTTAAACCTCCAAGGGACTCAGTCTATTCACCTAGTCCAGGGCTTCCTAAACCTCCTTTCTCTGTGAATTATCTAGGAGATTCTGTCAAATGTGTATTTCTCAAAGATTTTGGTTCACACCTGTACTTTCATAATATGAGCGCCCCCACACCCAGGCCAATGATTGTGATGCACTCAGTGCCTGATCTCAGTCTGAATCAGAATTCCTAGTCCAGCCCCTCATCATGCAGAGGAGGGGAGGGAGTTCAGAGGGCACAGCCACGCACACAGCCCTGAGCAGCTTGTGTTGGGGAGCAAATGTTTAAGGGCAAGTGTTGGAAGACTATGGTCATGACCTTTGCAGTCTCTTGCAAGTTGCTTTCTGGACACTTGGAGGAGAGTGGAGTGCTTTAGGCGGTTCAGGAAAATACACACAGGATTTTCAATTTAATGTGTTCTGAGTTTATTATTTTTTATTTTTATTTATTTATTTATTTTTTTAAAATATATTTTATTGATTTTTGTACAGAGAGGAAGGGAGAGAGACAGAGAGTTAGAAACATCAATGAGAGAGAGTTATTGATCAGCTGCCTCTTGCACACCCCCTACTGGGGATATGCCCGCAACCAATGTACATGCCCTTGACCGGAATCGAACCCGGGGCCCTTCAGTCCCCAAGCCGTCGCTCTATCCATTGAGCCAAACCAGTCCCGGCAAATGTGTTCTGAGTTTAGACTCAGTAATATGTCCTCAGAAATCTCTTTGCCTTACTGGATATGCACATGAGGCATCTTTGCTGCCTTCTAAAGCATGTTTTGATTCTTGCAGGAGGGTGAGCAGACCTCTTCCATTCTTGTTAGGGAGTAAGTTAGGAGAGGGCTTAGCCCAAGCAAGAGCCTGTGCCTCTAGGCTGGAGGAGATGCTTGCCACTGCTTCTGAAGCTTCTGTGTGTGCAGGCATCCTTACACACAGTAAGGAGTTACTCTTTCCAGATCACATGCCCCTTCCTGATATCTACTAGAATAGAGGTGCTCACTCAGTGAACTTCTTGCAGGCACTGCATTCTTCCAGGTCCTCAAAGATCCTGCTCGCTGGCCTGCTCTCTTCCCCTGCTGGCGTTTACCTTTACTGCAGAATCAGTGGCAGGATCTGAGGCTGGCCCAAAAGGCCCTGACTTACTGCTGTCCTCTGGTTGTGAGTACAGCAGGCTCTTCCTACCAGCTCATGGGGAAGTGTCCAGACTCTCAGAACTCAGAGGCAGGAAGCCCTGGGGGAAGAGGGGGCAAGGGTGACAACTTAAAGAGACAGGAACATTCACCACTGAGGCAGTGGGATGGGCAGTTTCCCTGGTAAACACAGCTCTCTGTGACACTAGCTCTGGTCCCCCCAGGGGCTATAACCTCAGAGGAGAAGAGCATATTAGGTTTCAGAATCCTGTTTTCATGTCCATTCTTGATGACAAATCTTAACTCCTTTTTCTTTAATATTTCCTATAAAATGTCCTCTTGAGAGCCTCCTTCTCTGGGACAGTGCCACCAAAGAGGTCCTGGCGGCAGGAATCAACTGCAAAGTCTCCTGTTTCTCAAAACAAATGAAGGAGTTTTCAGTATTAAAAATGGGAGAATAAGGAGAGTATGAAAAGTGTCAGTCTGGGCTTGGTCTAGCCATCTCTGTAGGTCTCTCTCCCCAGAGTGTCTTGAGAAAGTTGAGGAAAATAGCCAGTTACTCAGTGGAGGGGGGTAGAGAAGCTATAACAGGATTCTGCCAATAGGGGGCTTGACCAGGTTAGGTCATTAACCAGGATGTGACCAAGTCGAACTCACTCACACTCTCTGAGTTGACTTAATGTGACTAATGAGCTGGGGACTGATTTTCACACATTCTTGCCAGTTCCTTATCCCACTAACTTCACCTAGTTTTCTCCCACACTCATCCACACTTATAAAAGAGAAACATGCAAATTTACCGTACTTCCCCTATGCCCACAAGCCAATCAGGAGTGAGTATGAAAATTAACCCAAGCAAGATGGCTGCAGCCATAGACCAAACATGAGGCTTGGGGTTCCCTGCCTATGGAAGAAGCCAAGCTTCCTGGCCTGGCCTCTCCTCAAGGCTAGAAAATTTCAATTATAGAAGGAAAATAAATTCCAGAACCCAGGGCCTTCACTTGGGATGTCAGGGTGTGTGGCCAGCCTGAAAACCATCACAGGCCCCTCACTCAGACCAACCCATGCCCCAAGGGAACCCACAACCTTGATTCTGGACACTCTTAAGGACAAACCACCTGGCCCCCACCTGTGCACCAGTTTTCCATTCTACCTAATAAAAAGCTTAATATGCAAATTGAACATCACTCCAACACACAAGATGGCTGCCCCCATGTGGTCAAAGATGGCTGCCCCTATGTGGACACAAGATGGCTGCCACAAGATGGCCAGAAGGAGAGGATAGTTGGAAAAGACCAGGCCTACAAGGGAGGGCAGTTGGGGGTGATGAAGCATGCAGGGGAAGTTAGTTAGGGGTGACCAGGCTGGCAGAGGAGGAAAGTTAGGGGCAACCAGGCCTGCAGGGAAGGGCAGTTGCGGGGGGACCCAGGCCTGTAGGGGAAATCAGTTGCAAAGGGAGAGACCAGGCCTGCAGAGAAGGTAGTTAAGATTCTTACTCTTATTACTAAAATTTGGTACATTGTAAAAAATTAACATTTCTTCATTTGCTATATTACCTTAGGGCGGTTTTAGAGACTTTAATTGTAAAAAAAAATTCCCCATATGTGGTTATTCCACCAGCTATAACTCTGCAGGGCCCTTCACAATCCTGTCTAAGCATGGAAACCCCGTCAGTAATTTTAGATTCAATGTTGGTTACTCTGCTAGCTCCCCTCGTCTACCTTCCTGTTGAATGCATGGATTTTGTATAGTTTAGTGTTCCATTTTTGTTGTTCTTTAGTGGAGTTGAATGAACTATTGCTAAACGGGGCTTAGATGACAGGTCCCTTGACTTCCAGATTGCATTGTTTATCTGGGGTCCTTGGCTTTCCAATCAATGCAGATGTGTTATGCTTGCATAGGATAGGAGAAATGCTGGTCCCTCCTTATATTTCCAAATAGTTATTTATAGTATTTCACAGCTCATAAATAAGTTCCCTAATTCTAATTTTAAGTGATACTTTCAAGTGATATTTCTTCAAGAAATATTCTTAAAACAATGAGGCTGAATCAGCTGTTTATTCACTAGTTAAGCTTTGAGAACATAATTGTTAGAATTTGAAAGATGGCAACATTCATGAGCACCAGTTCAATTCAGAGTAGAATTTATTTTGTTTGGCTCAGGACAGAGTCAAAGTGCTAAGTGTTGTGCCTGCTCTGGAGGAGGAACAGGTGAGGGTTTGGAGAATCACAGGACAACTCCTCCATTTCATCATCAGGCCAGCACCAGCCTAGGAGGAATCCAAATAGATCCTAAACGCAGTTCAGGGAGATAGCCATGGTGAGGTTTCTTCTAGGCCCAGCCTTCTCCTCTCACCCCTCTGAACACTTCAGCAGGTACAGATAAGGGGGCATGGGCCCGGTAACCTAGCCTTTGTAGCCTGTGCCGTGACCAAAACTTCAAGTGATGAGTTAAACAGAACAAAGAGGAAGTGAGGGCCTGAAAGTGCTGCAGTGGAGGCAGGATGTGTGCTTTCCTGTGCACAAATTAATTTACAATAGATCATCCTGTTTCTCATTTCTGGGAAATAGAGTGTATTATGTGCAACAATAAAAAGTTTTGTGCTGTGATACACTTGAATAAACATTAAAATTGCACCTTTGTCCCTTGGTAAAGATGGACTTACAGCATTTATCAGTATTAATAAAGCACCTAAGGACATCTGTTTATGGAAGAACTGGAGTGAAGGAAGAAAAAAGTCAAATTAAACCCAAAAGGAAGAAATGCAGATAACAGCAGAAATTGTGCAAACCAAAATGAAAAGCCCTGAAAGGAGGCAAATGACTGAATGGTAACAGATGGATCCAGCAGCCTCTGAATTCTTTCTGGGTTCCTGTTCTAAGCAGCCTATTCTTCTCCCCTAGGGTCATGGAAGGGCTAAGAATTCAGGTTTGTCCAAGCAAACAAAGGTTAATGAAGTAAAGTGACTAAAAAGTCTTGGCATATGAATACTGAAGGCAGTGAGGATATACTGAGAGTGGCAGAGAGCTGTGGGAGAAGCACATTTGCTTCCCTACTTCCTGCCTTCTTGGCTGTTGGTGCTACCTGGTAATACTATGTTTCCCCAAAAATAAGACATCCTCCAAAAATAAGACCTAGCACATGGAAAGATAAGACATCCCCTGAAAATAAGACCCAGTGAAACTTTGGGAGAAAAAATTAATATAAGACACTGTCTTATTTTCAGGGAAACAGGGTAGGGTTGGGATCTGTCACTGTCTGTAACTACACATGACTCTGATGACCCCAGGCACTCAAAACATGGGAGCCGAGGCCGGCAGTGATATCGCTCCTTCACACAGACCTTCAAGCCAAGAGTCCCAGGACTGGTCCCTCCATGTGCTCTTCCATGAGGACCCCTGTTCATTGGCACAGGTTTATCACTACAACCAAACAACATCTGAGAGGAAGTGTGGGTAAGCAGAGCTCAGGATTCAAACCAGTAGGAGAGTCTGAGGACTTGTTCTCATGGGGCAAGGCCCAGATATTGGTATATGATGTAATTTCTTGGAGGCATCAGACTTAGAGGATATGACACTTAATTTGTCTTCTTCTCTGTAGAGATTTCAGGCCTCAGAGAGGTTATCATTTTAGCCAAAACCATAGATGCTGCTAGTGGCAGAACCAAAACAATACAGCTTTCCTGACTGTATTTCATGTGTTAATGGCAGACAATAGTTTTGATGTGCTAATGTGACAACCTGCTGTGTAGCTCATGATCAAAACCAGTGTCACTGATATTAACAGAGGGGGGACACACTGTCAGATACATTAGCATTTTGTGCTGCCAGCCGAGCAAGGTGGCTCCTGTGTATTTAATCGCACGGACTTTCTTTTTGTTTCACTTTGAAAAAGAATGAGGCCCTACTGTGTTTTTTAGATGAAACTATTTATAATTTTTAAAATTCAAATTTACTGGGGTGACATTATTACTAATATGCGTATTATTAATAATATGCGTATTTCTAGTGTGAAATTCTATGGTGCATTATTTGTATATTACATGGTGCACCCAGCACCAAAATTCTAGTCTCTTTCATCTCCATATATTTGACTCCATTTACCCCTTAAAAATCCCCATCCTCTTTTCTGCTAGTAACCACCATGCTGGGAGTGTGAGGTTGGTCTTGCCAGTGGGCCTGGAGCGTGCTCTCAGGCAGAGGTGGTCTAAGAACCTGCTGTGCTCACACCAGCTGGGTAGTCTGCCCACTTCCTTGAGAGTCCAGGAGCCCTTCATTAGCACTTTCTCTCTCAACAAGAAAGAATGTGGGGTTTGTTTTGGTGCTGCATATTTACTAAATTCTTCAGTAAAGGGCTGAGTTCAGACACTGTAAAAGTAAGGAAAATGGGGGTGTGTGATTATAGAGCCTGGGAGCCCTGAACAGTGAGGAGTTGCTGAGAGACAGGGTCAGGCAGAATTTATAGGCATTTCTGAGAAGGCCAGCACTCCCCTTATTAGCAGCCTCTGTGGCCCAGCTGGGCCAGATGTGTGGGTGGGGGTAGGAAGGACTACCGTAGTAAACACAAGCTCACACGCAGAAGGGGAAATCTCTGGGATGCTGAGCTTATGAAACCTGAAGAGGGAAGGAGAAGGTTGTTGTGTGAGATTCCTAGGGCTGATGTAGCACAGTACCCCCTAACTGTGTAGCTTAAAGCCACAGAAACTTATTGTCCCATAGTTCTAGGCATCCAGCATCAAAAGGTTGGCAGAGCCATAGTCTCTCTGAAGTTGCTGAGGAGGATCCTTGCTGGTTCCCAGCTCCTTGTGGCTGCTGGCAACCCTTGGAGGTCCTAGGCTTATGGATTCATTGTTTTCATTTTTTGACTGGTACATTTTACCAGGAGAACCCAGGGTATACTCTCCTAACTATCTTTGGAAACTCAAGTGTATTGTTTTAAAGCTCTTCTTGGCATCCTGTAGGAGAACATAACTCAGCGACTTCTCTTCCACTTTGTAACAAGTATCACCTTTCTTCCAGTGTCCAATATCATGGTCCTCAATTTGAAATGAGATCTCACCTTTAATATTCAAATTCCCAGCAACCGACTCAGCGAGAATATCTAGGCATTTCCAACCAAGTGCCCCAGAATGCTCCCATTATCTGTGCACTTCCCAATTCTACAACCACAATCATATTTTAAGCACTTTAAAATTTTTTTTATTGAATAAGGTGTTACATAGGTGTCCTTATTAGGCATTTCTTTTACAGTAGAATCCCACTTCCTGGTGTATGCACTGAATCTATGAAGTCAATATTCCTTTTTAAAGATCGCTAAACGGAGTTACAGAGGTTAACTTAGCCACCTGTGGTAGGCTGAAAATTACATCCTCCCTAAACCCAGGATAACTATGTCTTAATATAGAACATAAAAATGTTACCTTATTGCAGAAGTGATGAAATTAATGATTTTTAGATGGGAGATTATCTTGGATTATCTGAGTGGGTTCTACATGTACTCACAAAGGCCCGCAGAAGAGGGAGGCAAGATCAAAGGAGGGAGAAGGCAATGTGATTATGGCAGCAGAGATTGGAGTAATGTGATCACAAAGCGAGGGATTCCGGAAGCTTCTAGAAGCTGGAAGAGGCAAGCAATAGATTCTCTTCTGGAGATACCCTCAGTGATAAGGATACATTCATTTTATCTGCATAAGACTAATTTCAGGCTCCTGACCTCTAGAACACTAAAAAAATTAATTTGCATTGTCTCAGAAAACTAATTTCTTGGTAATTTGTTATGGCAGCAATAGGAAACTGATATACCATGTTGCTTATTATGGAAGTATCAGGACAATTCAAGAAATCATTCCTTTTTCCTCCCGTTATTATTTTTGCAAAGTTGTAATAATTTTGAGCAGAAGAAGGAGCCTTGAACTCCACAAGGCAGACACTGATAGAAGTTAAAGAAATGTATTTTATAAACCCAATCTTAAAAAATCCATATATTTACACATTGACATGTATGTCCACGATGTAAAGCACAAAGGGGGAAAGGAATAATAGGAAAATATAAAATAGGAAGCCATGTCTTTCTCTACATTCATCTCTTTCCTTCTGACTATGTGGAAGGAGCAGCATCCTGGGAGGGGGGAGAGCACCTTCATGAAGTTGCAGGTGGGGACCAGCAGCAGAGAGACAGATGGCTCACAGCAGAGCTGGATGTGAAAAGAAACTCCTAAGGATGAGAAACATGGCCAACTGAACAGCACAAGAGAGACATGAGGCAGAATTCCTTCTATCGAAATTCTCCTAGAGGGAGGTCACTTCTAAGAGAGGGAGCAGGGGTGGGAGCTGTGTTCCAGACGCTCCTCCATGGCCAAGGACCTCAGGGCTATGACCATTCAAGACTGTATCCTATTCCCTATAGCATCTATGGATTCTATTTCAACCACGTCCCTCTTCCCTTTTGGGAACCACTGAGTGCCTGGAGAAGCAATGAATTGTCCAAGAAATCATAAAAGGCAGCTTCTGGCAGGACAAGTTTCATTCAGGGAATATGGAGAATGAAGTGAAACTGGGGCAGTGGAGGAGATATTTTGAGCAGGAGATGCAGTTCTGACTCTGCTCTGGACTCATATATATGCAGCCTGTGAAGGTGGGCTTCCTCTATGTGTGACTTGTAATGTTGCTCAAGGACTTGTGCTTAGAGTGTATACTTTTTAATCATGATTTAAAACAATGGGCTTCATATTTTCCTTTTGTGCCAGACCTTGTGAATTACATAGCTGGCCCTGATCTGTGTCTTTATTGTAAATAGAAAAACTGTTCTCTGGGTTCCTTCAAGGTTACCGAAGTCATCAATACCAATAATTGGTCCAATAATATGGCCACTTACACCATCATTTCCAAATATATCTGCTTCCCTCCATGGGTAGCAGCCCTATTGTCACTTCTGTCACATTTGGCCCTTTTAATACCAATACTCAAGTTTAAGCATTGACTAACCACTTTCTCCACCTAGTGAAGGAAAATGTGTAATCAAAATTTAATCTATTTGTGGTGATGCAACAGACAACTAGAACATCTTGTCAACCATGAGAGATTCAACAGCCTACCTCTCACCTGAAAACAATTTTTAGATCCTTTGGGATCCATTCGCTGGTAAATCTAGGATAAGGTACCTCTGTCTGGGCCTAGAGAGGGAGAAGGTAGGAAGGGTCGGAGGGAAGGTTGCATCTACTCCTTGGGTACATCTTTATATGTCATGTAATGTATACTTTCAACCATACAAGAACCGTATTAAAAAAAAATAGCAGAGAAATTGTGATCATTGGAAGACTTTTCCCAGGCCTCTCCTTCCTCTTTTCCACTTGGCTCTCAATGGTTTATGCCCCTTTGACTTTGTACCTGAGATTTGATAATTTCTAAATGGGAAACTTGAGACCTTCCTGAGAGAACAGACTCAAAACCCATATTGTGCCATCATTAGCAAGACCCGAGGATACACCAAGTTCCACACCCATCTTTCTTCCTCCAGAATGACCCCACAGTCTCCCACTGCACCAGGGAAGGTGTCAGACACTGTGCCTGGCTTTGGGGGGCAATATTTATATCATTTAATAAGGGTCTTTTGATCCACTACTATAACCCAAAACACCAAATATAGCTTTGGTAATTTTGGTACAAGAGCAAGCACATGGAGGAAAACATTTCAACTTGGCTAAATGAAAGCACCCACCAAATTAGGGGAAATATTACTGTCTCTTTAAAAGCAAACAGTTCCTCCACTGGCTCCACCCAATCTATCCTACTGCCTCTGCAGTTTCAGAGGGTATGAACAATTTTCTTTACAGTTAAAACAAAAGCACCAGCTTGCAGACTGTCTTTGGAGAAAATTTGAGAACTCATCAACTGCTTGAAAAGAAGGTGAGTCTGGCTGAGAAGCAGACTCACTGCTTCTCAGCACTAGAGTTGTTTGGGCAGTAGGTCATTGAAGTGTACATGGTGTGAGTTCTAGTTGCAGGAAGGATCAGGTTCTGTGCCACAAGTACAGCAGGGGGGTGCTATCAGAGGGTAGTGAAGGAAGGTAGGGAGGGGGTCAGGAGCTTTATTAGTACAACTAGAGGTCTTGTGCATGAAAATTCCTGCAAGAGTAGGCCTTCCTTCCCCGGGCTGCCAGCACCAGCTTCCCTCCAGCACCTGGGACCCTGGCTTCCCTCCTCTGGCTGCCTGAAGGCATCTGGGACCTTGGCTGTCTTCCCTTGGGCCACCTTGGCTTGGTTAGGAAGGACGTCTGGTCTAATTAGTATTATTATAGATGTTACATGTATCATATTGAACAGGACACATTTGTGCTGACTGGTGCACCTTCATGCAATTGCTGCTCTGAAAAACACTGAGGGCTGCCTGACAAGCCTTCCTTTTCCCTGGATAGAAAATGAGTGTCCCCAAGGCAGGTCTTTAGAGCTTGAAGGCAATATAAAGACTGACCTGTCTAACTTCCTCTTTTTACCGAAAAAGAAGCAGGATCCTGGAGAGTGTGGTGACTCTAGGGATTGCCCATGCCACTAAGGGCAGAGGAAATCTGGACTGCAGTTGCTGAATCCTTTTCATCATTCAGCAGAGAAACTCTACTCTGAGTAGTGTGACATGTGAGATGAGGAGGGGGTGTCATTGATAAAGGGTTGGCTATTCTGCAAGAACAATATATATGAAACCCTCCACTCATTGGCCCTAGTTGCAGGTTTCCTGAAAAGGTTCTGCTCTGGAAAGAGTGTGGACTCACCTCCCTGCCCTCTCTTGATCTAGCTCTGATTCGATGTAATTTTAGAATTCTGAGAAGACACTGAAGGAGGCCATTGTGTGCAGTGGTTAGGAGGGAAGGTGGTCAGCCAGACTTTGAATTTGATACCTGCTCTGCCCAATACCTGTTAGCACTGTGACTTTGGGCAAGTGTTTCAACATTTTCAAGCCTCATCAATGTCTTTATTTAAAAAGTTAGAATAATAAAATTAGCTTTTTACAGGTTATTATAGGGGAGTAGGTGAGTGCTTATTTTAGAATGTCAGCATTGCTTATATTACACACATATCAAATTTTACTGTTGAAAAATGTTAATTTATTCAAAGATAAATGAACATTACAAGGAACTTTCATGTACCTAGACCAAGCTTCCACAATTATTAAGTGATGCCAATCTTGTTTCATTTATAATATAGTGTATAGATTCTATAAAATCACCACTCCCCTGCCACACCACATTATTTTGAAGCAAATATCATTGTTTCATTTTATCAGTAAATATTTGAAGCCATTTAAAAATATGATCATAATCAGACTTCACAAAGCAAATAGAATTTGTTTTACAAAGTTAACAGTTGCTGCCGAGACCAGTTTGGCTCAATGGATGGAGCATCGGCCTGCGGACTGAAAGGTCAAGGGCATGTACCTTGGTTGCGAGCACATCCCCAGTGGGGGATGTGCAAGAGGCAGCCGATCGAAATTCTCTCTCATCGATGTCTCTAACTCTCTATCTCTTTTTCTTCCTCTTTGGAAAAAATCAATAAAAATATATTTTTAAAAAAACAACAAAACACAAAGTTAACAGTTGCCTTCAGATTTTCCATTTTATAATCAATCTACCATAACTGAATATCCTAGTTATATCCAATTGTTCCTAAATGGCTGCAATTTCCAAGTTTTATTAAATTTTAATTTATATAAAATGAAATTCATTACTTTTTTTTAGTAGATTCAATAATCAATGTTGTGAACATATTTCTTACATATTAACTTCCATATGTATACTGATAAAAGGATAATATGCTAATTAAACTGGGAAACCTTGCAGATGTCCTTCTTGATTTCATCTTGCATATTTCCCAACAATTTTACTGGTGGTAGGGCCAAGGCAGAGGCAGTTAGTGGTGATCAGTCCATGGAGGGGAGGGCAGTTGTGCGTGATCAGGCAGGCAGTGGGGACAGTTGGGGTGTGCAGGCTGGCAGTGGGGGCAGTTGGGGGCAAGCCTGCCAGTAGGGGGGGGAGGGCAATTGTTGCTGAGCACGCTGGTGGGAAGAACAGTTAGGTGCAATCAGGCTGGTGGGGGCAGTTGGGTGTGAGCAGGATGGCAGGCAGAGTGGTTAGGGGTGATTAGGCAGGTAGACAGGTAAGCAGTTAGGAGCCAGCAGTCTCAGATTGTGAGAGGGATGTTTGAGTGCCATTTTAGGCCCTATTCCAAATCACATGGATATGGCCTAAACTGGCAATCTGACATCTCCTGAGGGGTCCTAGATTGGAGAGGGTGCACTGGGCCACTTGTGTGTATATATTTTGACATGTATATTCATTTTATACTAGAGGCCCATTGCACAAAGAGATTTGTGCAATAGGCCTTCCTTCCCTTGGCTTCCAGCACCGGTTTACCTCTGGCACCTGGCCAGAGTCTGCCTTCTTCATCTTTGCTGCAGACTCCAGCTGGCGTCTGCCATTTTCTCTGCAGATTCAGGCTGCAGTCTGTTAGTTGTCTTAGTCTTTGCTGTAGATGCAAGCTAGAATCTGCCATCTTCATCTTTGCTGCAGAAACTGGAGTCTGCCATCTTCCTCTCTGCTGTAGCCTGAGTGCCACTCCTGTAGATGCCTTCACCCTCCATCTTTCCTCTCATAGTAGGTGTTTTGCCCCACCTGGCCACTCCTCAACTACAGCAGTGGGGTGGCTGCCATATTTCTTTTTCTAATTTGCATATTCCCTCCTGATTGGCTGGTGGGCATAGCAGAGTGATGGTTAATTTGCATGTTTCTCTTTTATTAGTGTAGATTTTATCTTATTTTAATTTTTACCTTTTGATTGCTTTCAACCATTTCTCTCACCCTTGCCTCTGGCAACCCCAAGTACATTATCTGGATCTATGAGCTTGTTTATGTTGTAGTTTTTTTTTGTTAATCTTCACCCGAATATATTCCTTCATTGATTTATAGTGAGAATGGATCTACCAAAATGGAGGCAGAATCATTTACATGGTCTGGGTTTGGGGTTGGGAGATGGTCAAAGGCTCCATTTTTGTCGAGTTCTGTTTGAAATGCCCGTGAACTTGTCCAATGGGGAAGCAGAATGGAATATAAAAGTTCAAAATTCTGAAGAGGGTCTAGGCTAAGAGGACATACAAATGGCATTTTTTGAGGAAGCACTTGAAATATGTTCCTGTAGAGAAGCACTTGAGGAAGAGCTGCGGAAGCACTTGAATATGTTCCTGTAGAGAAGAAGCAACAAGTAAAAATGAAACTGACCTTGGGGAAGTGAGTAGAAGTGTTGGGAAATAGGGCAGATGAAAAAAAGTGGCAAGTTTATGGAAAATAATATAAAAAACTGTTGGTTGCTTGAGGTTTTGGTTTTCAGTTACTATCCATTTCCCTAAAATGAGTTGTTTCTTATCTACAGAAATTCAAACTACGATGGACATTACTCCTTCCAACGTCAGTGAACCCAGGACCGGCCATGGTGAGAGGGTGCTTGGGTTCCCCAGGCCAGGTGGGGCTAAGTGAACCTGGCAGTGTGTTCTCCTATGCTCTCTGCCAGTCTTCATTGGAGCAACAACAAAATATTTCCAACCCCATTTCTTATTTTCTCTTAATTGACTCAGCTTTTCTCATGAACCTTTGCACTGTCTCTTCATGACATAGCATAACCTCTAAGAGAAATAGAAGTTAAGGTGTCCTGATTGATCCGAGGCTAATGAGGTTTCTTATTTTCTACTTTGAACAACGTAGATACACCAGAAGGGCCAGTTGTAGTCTCTCTTGTTGTTTCTCTGCCACCCTCTTCAGCCTGAGAGAAGACTGCGAAGGAGGGATGTGAGAGGAATTGATTAATTCAGGTCCTAATTTCCTTGCTCCTGGAAGCATGTTTTGGATGTAGAAGCCATTTGGAAGTAGAAACCAACAAATTGAACAGACTGGCTCACTTAGTTTCTCACAGAACCCTCCTTTTACTTCCTTATCTATAGAAATCAACTATATCAGTTGAACTTTTGCTGGTTTGATACCACACCACAACACAACTTAGTACCCGAGAACCTCCACCTTTCCTTGGCAAACAATTTGGTAGACAGATGGGAAGTTTCTGGGTCTGAGCCAACTGGGCTCCTCTCAGCCAAACTTGCTCATGCCCCAGTGCTAAGCTGGTGGTTCAGTTCACAACTGGATAATCTTTATTTTCCAGATTAAATTAATTGGGGTGGTGACATTGATTAATAACATTATATAAGTTTCAGGTGTATAATTCTATAACATATCATCTGTGTGTTGCATTGTCTCCTTCCAGCACCATATATTTCACCCCCTTCACCTCCTTCAACCTGTTCCCACTCCTCACTCCCCTCTGGTAACTCTCATATTGCTGCCTGCGCCTAGGAGTTTGTTTGTTTATTTGTATTATTTGTTCCCCTGTTGCTTTCTTTTTTATACCCCATATATAAGTGAAATCATATAGTTCTTGTCCTTAGTTCACCTGACTTCTGTTGCTTAGCATACCGGTAATACTATCAAGATCTAGCAACTGGATACTTTTGAATGGATAGTTCCATGGCCATGTCTCATGGTTAGAAGGCTCTTTGGCAGGTTAGGGTGACAGGAATGACAGGGTCTTGTGTCCTTTATCATCAATCAGTTGCAGGATTCTGAAGACCAAGAGGCATCAAGCCCCAGGGCATCAGCACCTTTGGAGTCTACTTGCATCATGCTTCTACTGCCCTATTGTCCAGAGCAATTCACAGGGCCCACCCAGATGCAAGGGGTGAAGAAACAGGCTCAACACCTTGTGGGAGGAGTTGCTGATCTACATGCTAAAGAGGCATCAGTACAGGCCTGGGATTCATTCATGGCCATTTCTGCAGTCTATCATACAGACTGCCATGTGCTATCAGCATTGGCAAATGGTTGCAGTGTTGGAGCTAGCCTTTAGTGACTTTTCTTTCCAAAGTCAAGGGGCTTCCATGATTTTCCTACGTGCCTGTGGATGACCAACTAATGCCCTTACATTGGAGTATCCCACTGTGGGAATAACTAAATAACAATCTGAAATACCACCACATTTTCTCTTCATCTTAGCCATCTTGTAGCCATTGCTCTCTACTTATAGAAATTTACTTTTCCCATCTCAGAATTCTTGTGATCAAATGTGGGATACTCTGCCTTTCTTGGATTATTAACAACTTCACCATAAATGTGTGGAAGATAGGGAATAACTACCGATTTTTTGAAAGCCAGAGTGGGGGGTCCTGTAAAATTTCTATTCTGTTTGATTGAAAAATTTAAAAAAATTTAAAAAACAATTCCAATATACAGACTAGAAAAATAGGGCACAACAGAACTAAAGAGACCACTTATATTATTAACTCAGGGGACTGCTGAGTTATGAATGGTGATGGTAGCTTAGGCTAGTATGATGGTCTTCAAAATGGAGAGAAGGGGTCAGATTTGTGAACTTGCTGATGGGTCAGATCCAGAAGGTAAGGGAAAGAGAAGAATCCAGGGAGATTCCCAGCTTTGTCTGAGGAACTGGGTGAATGGTGATGATATCTCTGAAAAATAAAATGGAGTTTATAATCATGTTAGCAATATTGTTAATGTGGTGATGTATACATCAACTCAAAGCACAGACAATTCATTATAATACAGGTTTCCTCCTGGAAGAGTCAGTCTTGATCAAGGGTTGTGCTAACAGGGTCTTCTTTCAGGGAGAAACAGGCTCTCAGATGTGCTTGTTAGTTGACTTCTATGGTCCTGGTCTGTGCTCAACAAATCCTGAAGTCTTCATCTCTATAGAAACGTCAAAGAGATAAGCAGAGGATTACCGATTGGAAAGAGCGATATAGATGATTTGTTGTTTAACTTAGACACAATGATCCTTAAAATATCACTCAGATGGTAGGCTATGCTGTTCTATTTTTAATTTCCAGGTGTTTAAGGAAAAAGACATGTTTAACCAAGTGAAACTAAAAAAGTGTAACTCCACTAATGCTACTCTGTTATTACTATTATTTATGTATCAAGGGATTTTAGAGTAACTCCAGAGAACTGTCACTACTTTCTGGATAGAAGTCTTCTAAATATTAATTCAAGGTAGGAAAACTTCATTAGATTTCTACATTTAGGTCATAAATTAAAAGTGATTAATTTTGTTCTTCCATGGTTCAGAATCCCTGAGAAGATGGATGTATATGTGAAATATGAAGGAACACATTGCCTTTCTGCCATGTGCCCTTTACCCCCCTTTTAGGATGGGATGGCATGACTTCCCCACGTAGCTGGCTTCTTAATAGAAACAACAAAACTTCCATTTTGGATATAAATTGAAGGAAGGGGATCTTCCACTATAATGTCCCAAAGTCAGATTTTGTGTTACTTCCTACATTAGCTTATGAGGAACACCTGCCAGCAATGGCTCAGAGTTCTCTCTTGCATAATTGTTCACCTTCTTCCATGGGCACTTAGCTTCCAAAGGTCAGAGAAAGCAGCTGAAGGGACTCCTAGGAAGTTGCTGGCGTTCCCCAAGTCTTTCAGGAGGGATGTGAGGCTAGGGCTTCCACAGACCTCCTGTGCGTGCAGAGTGGGCTCACTGACAGGACACTGGTGTGCAATAGAGAAAAATCACTGTGCAGGGCCTTTGCATGGAGAAAGATTGGAAGTCAATCTTAATGCTGTGGTTTTGTTTCCTAATGTCCCAGGGTTTGGAAACCAAGACCCCAGAGATTCACAACTGCGACTTGTCTTAGTGGGTAAGACTGGAGCAGGAAAAAGTGCCACTGGGAACAGCATCCTTGGAAAGAAAGCATTTCAGTCAAGCATTGAATCTAAATCCGTCACCAAGGTCTGTAAGAAAGACAGCAGCACATGGAATGGGAGAGAAATTGTCGTTGTGGACACACCAGGTCTTTTTGACACTGAGGAAACAGATGTTAACACTCAAAGAGAGATTGCTAATTGCATCCTCCTGACCTCTCCCGGGCCTCACGCTGTGATCCTGGTGGTCCGGCTGGGCTCATACACAAAGGAAGAACAAAAGGCTGTGGAGAAGATGCTATCAATGTTTGGATCCAAAGCTAGGAGATACATGATTCTCTTATTCACCCGGAAAGATGAATTGGAAGGCATGGACATCCATGATTACTTAAAGGAAGCACCAAAAGGCCTTCAAGATCTGATGGAGCAGTTCAAGAATCGTCACTGTGAGTTTAACAATAAGGCAACAGGGGATGAACAGGAGGCTCAGAGGACACAGCTGCTGGACCTGGTCCAGCACATAGTGATGGAGAACCAGGGAGGATTCTACACTAATAAGAAATATGAAAGGGCTGAGGTGGAGATTCAGAAACAGATTCAAATTATACAAGAACAATACAGAGCTGAGTTGGAAATAGTGAAAAGGCAGTTAAGAGAGGAATATGAAGAGAAAATCAGAAAGCTAGAGGATAAACTGGAGCAAGAAAAGACAAAGGCAGAAATGGAGAGGAAATTCAAAGAAAGAGAGAATTACTATTCCTCCAAGCAGCAAAATGCTAGACGTGAATTTGAGAGTAACAAAGATACTAATATAATTGACATAATCTTGAGGGTATTGAAAAACACCTTCTCTATTTTCTCATCTCTATTCGATGATGATTAAGCTTTTTGAAAATCTGTTTCCTGCATGTTTTCAAGTGTTCCTTCCCATATAACTCATTCCCCAAAGTCAGAGTTCTCTGTTTCTGTTTCTCAGGCTCTCAGGACAGAGGTGTTTAGTAAAGTTTCTTTTTGGCAATCATTAGATATTTGTTTGATTTATTTAACAAGGATGAGACACATTCTCAATTTGTAAAACTCCAGAGTAGAAAGTACTGATGCTCCCTATCTTCTGAGCTTTCTTGGAAACAGAGAAAGGGACTGCAGGAGACAAAAAAGACAATGATTCTCTAGATTCTTTCTAGAGTGGCACATAATCTCTGCCTGTGGCTTCTACTCCACATTTTTGCCTTTAGGATGACAATTATCTTTTCCCCCATGTGGTTAAAGAAATCAGTAACTTCCATTAGGTAATCAATAGCTAGAGATGCTTATAGAAATCGTTCTAAATGAACATACATTTGGTGAATTACATTCTTTTGGAAGGACTGAAATATTTCCTTATCATCTGCCCACTCAAGAAAGAAGAGTTGTCTGAAAAACAGATTTCTCAGAACTGAACTAAGTGAAATGCCAGAAATAGTAAAAAACAGAGATTCAACAGCTAAGAGAAGAATGTTCAGTATATTCAGAAGTTTCTGTAGAAAGTCTTTGGGAAACCTCAAGATAACCACTTTTCTGAATAATTAGTTCTCTCCTCTTCCTATGAAATTAACTGTTGCCACCGCACCTCCATCACCCCATACCTTGATTATTGACTGCTAGGTGGGTCAGCCCCACACTGCTACCCCTTCCCACTTCAATTGTTTGCTTATTGTTACTATAATAAAACTTTTCTCTTATCTCACTTTTGTGCAAAAGTAGAATTTCTTTTATTTTGGGAAATACTACTAATCCTACCTAATAGAACAGTAATATGCAAATTAACCACCACTCCTGCTCCAAGCCACACCCACAAGCCATGCCCACCAGCGAATCAGAGCGTGTATTCAAATTAACTCCACCAAGATGGCGAGGCCCATAGCGGCCAGTGGTTGGATGAAAGACACAAATCAGCAGGGGTGGGGGCACCCAGAAGCCCCTGGATCAGAGATACAAACCCACAGGGAGGCCAGCACCCTACAGCCCATAGCCCTGCCACCCTGGACCTGGGGCTGCGTTGGGTGGGGAGGGGGGTGGAGAAGAAGTGCATTGGAGACACAAACCTGCAGGCCTGGCACCCAGCAGCCCCAAGGCCCCAGGTGAAGGTGCTGAGGCTGCTGAGTGGGAGCAGTGGAGTCACAAACCTGAAGGAAATCCGTGGAAAGGGAGATAAAGTATCATAATTTTATCTCCCTTTCCACAAGATGAGAAAACTGCCCCTGCATTATTTAGTGATGTGGCCCACACCTTTCTATAAACACAGGGTATGTTATGACCACTTCCAGGAAGGTCTGGTCAGAATACCATCTCCAGGGAATAATGCTACTGTGGCAAATCATCTAAGACAAGAAACAAGCTTTTGCTGGGTTTATTCTGAAGCTCAGAGAACATACCACCCCATCATATGCTGTGTTGTTATATTGATGATCTTGAGCTGCAGATGCTTGAAGAACAGCAAATGCATGCAGAGGATTTCACTGAAGTCTCCTGATCTGCCTAAAACTGGACCCTCCAAAAGGAGCTTAAATGTCATAGGTCCTCTTGACGGGAGAAGTGTCATCAGGCAGAGAAGACTGACTCCTGTCACAGGACAGGAGAGTAGCAGTTGACATCACACCCAAACTTTGTTACAAACTATTTTCCCCCATCCCCATTCATCTTTCCTAAAAATCACTTACTCTCCTCTAAGAGGCCTGGATCTCCCATCCCCTTTCCCTAGGAAGAAGGTATTTAAATCTGCATTCTAATCCACCTTGGGGAGTTACTCATTTTTTCCCTGGGATCTCCCACATATATACAAGGTACACATGTTAATGAACTTTTGTTTTTCTCTTAGTGATCTGTCTTTCACTACAAGGGCCTCCACTAAGAACTCAGAAAGTTAGAGGAAAACTATTTTTCTTCCTCCATAATTTTATCTCTTTGAAATCAAGTTCCCAGTTGAACAATGAGGTTTGCTCAAGTACCAAGCAGTCCTGGCTGATGGGAGGGAAGCTTCTAGGGAGAAATTAATGATATTGGCATCAAAGTGGGATGGAGGGTACATGCATGTTTGTTGGTGGGAGTTTAAAGTGGTTCAACATTGTTGGAGGATGATTTGGCCAAATCGATAGAAATGTTCAAGGTACATTCAAGAGTCTTCTAGGAATCACATCAGCTGAGATAAAGCACAAGCGCATAAGCCCTGATCAGAACCCAGGATGCTACTGTGGGCTCCCTTTAGGATAGGAAAGATAGGAAAACCTGGGAACAGCCTGCATTTTTAGGACAAGGTGGCATCTACATTAATAAAAGGGTGATATGCTAATTAGACTGAACATCTTTGGGGCGACCTTCTGGATATCATTCCCTACTTCTTTCCCGACAAAGCCATGTTGGCAGAGCCAAGTGAGAGGAGGTTAGAGGTGATCAGGCAGGCAGGAGAGAGCAGTTAGGGGGACCAGGCCAGCAGGGTAGAGTAGTTAGGGCAAATGGGCTATCAGGAGAGAGCAGTTAGGGGGATGAGATTGGCAGGCAGATGAGCAGTTAGGAGCCAGAGATGCTGAGGGGTCCCAGATTAGAGAGGGTGCAGGCCGAGCTGAGGGGACCCCCTTCCTGTGCATGAATTTCAATACCTGGCTTCTAGTCCTATATAATAAAAGAGAAATATGCAAATTAACCATAACTCCAACACACAAGATGGTTCCTCCTATGTGGTCAAAGATAGCTGCCCCCATGTGGACACAAGATGGCCACCACAAGATGGCCAACATGGGAGGGTAGTTGGGAGGGACTAGGCCTGCAAGGGAGGGCAGTTGTGGCTGATCAGGCCAACAGGGAAAGGCAGTTGGGAGGGACCAGATCTGCAAGGGAGAGCATTTGGGGGTAATCAAGCCTGCAGGGTAGGACAGTTAGGGGTGAACAGGCTGGCAGAAGAGGAATGTTGGGGGCGACAAGGTCTGCAGGGAAGGGCATTTAGGTGGGACCAGGCCTGTAGGGGAGGGCAGTTAGGGGTGACCAAGTCTGCAGGGAAGGGCAGTTGGGGCAATCAGGCTGGCAGAGGAGCAGTTAGGCATCAATCAGGTTGGCATGGGAGTAGTTAGGGGGTGATCAGGCTTTCAGGCTGTAGTGGTTAAGGGCAATCAGGAAGGCATGCAGGCGAGCAATTGGGAACTATCAATCCTGGATTGTGAGAGGCATGTCCGACAGGCCTAATAGGATCGGGCCTAATTTGGACATTCCTGGAGGGGTTCCAGATTAGAGAGGGTGCAGGCTGGGCTGAGGACACCCCCCACCAATGCACGGATTTCATGCCCTGGGCCTCTAGCATTTCTTATAAGAATGCAGAGATGAATTTCACTTTTTGTTAAAACTACAAGATGATTTTGGAGCTCAGCTTGATCTACCCCTAAGATCTCTCTCATTTTTCCTGAAAGCTTTGTTAATGTAAATAAAATAAAATAAAATAAAATAAAATAAAATAAAATAAAAAAATAAAAAAAACCCACATTGAAACCTGTAAAGAAGTTTTGTGAGTTTATTTGAGCCAAACTGTCAACAATTGCCAGGAAGCAGTATCTCAATGTATTGGGATAGTGCTCCAGAGAATGACAGACTTTCATCTATTTTTATACATTGCAATCAAAGGAGGAGACATAGGTGGGCTACATGAAATCCATTGGTGATGGATTAGAGAGGCAAGAGAAAGCATAGAAGGGAAACCTCTGGGATTGGATATAAAATGATAGACACATGCAGGAGAGTCAACAACCAACAATTAACATGATAACAATAACAATTGAGGACCCCAAGGGGTCCAGAAAAAGGGAAGTTAGAAGTTACCCAGACATTTCAAGGATATATGATATCATAGACAGAAAAAGATAGATAGGCTCAGTTAAGGTAAAGTTTGATCTTGTCAGTGAAGGTACAAACCTAGTACATAACTATCGACCATAACTGCTTTTAATTGAAGTTTAATTTCAGAGCATTTTTTGTGGTTACTTTAGGTCTCTGGGTTTTCAAGTCCGCCAAGCAGGCCTTCCCTGAGTTTATAGGTTAGCATGTGGCCCCTTTCTTCCAAACATCCCCCTTCTCGTCATAAATCAATCCAAAGGATACATCGATGACCAACCTTTGGGTTGGATAATGGAGTCCCTCTGTTCTAGGAAGGCTTATTTGTGGGAACCCCTTTCACGTCCTGCATGGCTCAGGGTTGTGATTCAGGTTACAGGTTCTGAAGAAGGCTGCACACAAATGAAAAGAGACTACAAAAGTATTAATTTGGGAATATTGGGGGCTAGGTGGGAGTCTACCTGTAGTGGGAGGATGACTCCCTCCTCTGGCCTTGCTATCCCTTTTATTGAGACTATGGGAAACACCCATAGCCCTTAGGCAGGAAACTCCAATAATAGAAATTTACATAAGACAAACAGAGACAGGGGCTGCTGCAGCTAACAATGTTTCAACTAAACAGTGAGGGAACTAACTGTGACCTTTCAGAGCAATGGAGGTTGTTGACAATGATCAGTTTCTGGCATGTCCCCTATTTCTTTCCTTTAAAAAATCTTGCATCTGCATAATAGAAATAAACATACAAGAACAAAAAATGTTTGAGTCCCAATTTCAATGTCCAACAGTTTTGAGTACAAGTCAGCAACCATATCTGCATGGTGGACAAATGGTGGCAATGCAGATCTGACCCTCTCTGATTTGGTCCTGGGTAACCTGCAGCGATGCACAGCTGCTGACTGCTAGCATGGCAAGGCATCATCAGCTTCTCCCATCTCTGAACTGTTTCTCCTCTTGTTGTCCAGGTTGTAGCAGACCTGTCAATTCTTCTGTTGCAGGAATTCACATGGTCTTGGAGTTGTTTTCTGAAAATATACAAACATATTCTCAACCAAAAGTTAATAACGGAATCTTTTCTATAAATTTTACTTGGAATCCTTTTTATTTTTTGCCCAAACAATTTTCCTTTGGCTTATTTTGATATCATCTGTGTTTTTCATGGGTGTCCAACTGTTAAGGTTACAAATGAAAATTACTTTTCAAAGTAAAGAAATTTTTATGTAATTTACTTTCAGGATATTTTTTCCTTACGTAATATTACTCCACTATCACCCCATTTTTTATTTTATTTTATTTTATTTTATTATTAGGAGGCTTTTGGAAAATTTTTATAATGCAGTATTAATAACTTAAAATTTAAAATTTGCAAAAAAATATGACTGCTTTAAGTTCATAGCATGTTAAGCAATTTTACCATGAGATGAACTACCAATAGAAATTTTAGTTAATACTTTAGGAACAGCTTTTTGTCCAGTACAATTAAACTTTCTTGAATATTCACTTATTTCAATTAGCCAATTTAAATTAATCTGAAAATTTGACTATTTTACTGTCAAATTTAATACTCTAACAACAATCTTAGATTACCCTGTAAATATTAGTGAAAATGATTATTTGCATTCTTGAGTAGGCCCTAGGCATTCTCAGTGCTAGTCTGGATTTAGATATAGGGGAGCTCCTGTTGGCCAAGTCTCTGTTATCTGGATCCAGATCTGAGCTGGGACAAATCTCTGTTTGTTGCCTGGGTCCCGATCTTAGATGGGCCAAGTCTCTTTCTGTTATCTGGGTCCTGATCTGAGCTGAGTGTGGGAAGGGAAGCAGCCATGGGGGCAGAAGATCTCCCTCAGAAGGGGTGGGAATTCAAGCACCTGCAATGTTGGGGGGTGAGGGTTTGAGCCCCACCTCTGTTGACCCTCAAGTTCTCTCCTGATGGCCCCTCTGTGACTGTGCCTGTCTTAGGTTGTTCCTTCCCTGAGGAATCTTACCTGTCTCTGGCTAACCAGCCATCCTCTGGGCCCAAGCAGGGTGATGTGAGGTTCAGTTCTGTCTCCTTGGTAGCCTATACCCCCATGGCCTCCACACCCAGCACCTGCCTTGGGATCCCCTTGCCTGCTGGCAGGGCCTGGCACTGATCACATACTTTGGGAAACCCAGGTTTCTTCTCCAAGGAGGGCCCAGCTCACACCATTGGATGAAAGGCAGATCCATGGTACCAGCCACCATGAAGGTTCAACCTCAGCATGAACTGAAAGCTCAGGCAACAGCTGTGGGCAATTGAATTGTGAGAAGAGAGGGCTCGCTTGGCAAAAAGGCAAGAGAGGCCAATATAGAATGCTCAAGTGCCTTCCCAGGGGGCCTTCCACACAGTGAAAGGGATTAAATAATATCATTTCCTTTTTAAATTGCTGCCAAACATTCAAAGAATTAGATTGTAAGTTTGTTTGGAATAAATGTACAATATGCTGTTGTAAAATATCAAAAATTATAATGACATTGAAGAATAATGTCATGTAAGGATATTCTTTGCTCTAGGCCATGGCAATTCCACTTCAAACTGGAAGAAATATTTAGTTACTTCATTTTGCCCTTCTTAGAGGCCAAAACCTTTATAACATTTAAAATATATTCATTAATTTTTATTTGATAAAGCTTTCCATGCAATTTCAAGTATATTACATCTGTTTTAAAAAGATTTCCTTTAAGAAGAGAGAATACATTTCTTGTATTACTCTGGGCCCTTGGAGCTTTCCAAGAATCATCTCTGTTAAGACTTCAAATTTTAGCAAGGAAAAACCCATTAAATTATATATATATATATATATATATATATATATATATATATATTCTCCATATATGATTTAAAGATTATATTTTTTCTAATTGTATTATGATATCAATTAGATTTCAAACTGTTTTTTTGCATAGTAAATTTTGGTTGAGATCACAGAATTAATGCTCTTTTTTAATTAGACCAATAATAAGCAACTTACTTTGAATTTCTAATTATTAGAGAAAATACAACATTTCATTTTCTCAAAAATAAGTTCTTATACTTTATGCATTTAATTACCACACCTATATAATTTCTCCTAATTTAATTTGTACTTTGAACTTTTAAAGCTAGCAAGTCAAATATATTTAGCAGTTCTTAGATTAATAACACTTTACATTTCTAAGAAAAAGACAAGACATACCTGTAATCAATTAATAGATTCAATTCTGTTCTCTAGGTTTTTTATGAAGCAAATTAAACTTTACTTTTTATTTGCCTGTGAGTGGCTCTGGAAAACTGGGTTTGGTTTATTCAAATGTAAATTACTACATTTTTCAAAGATGGTTCCTGGCAGGAAACTAGATTACCTGTCTGTTGGAGGAAGGGCATCTAACCCTTCCTCCATTAACAAAGGGCATAGCCAGTTACCTGGGCTATTTAGATATCTACAATTAATACATTATTTATCTATATTTCAACAAGTTATTGAGATTTAAATCCAATTCCAATTATTTTAAGGCATTTACTTTGGATAAATTCTATAATAGAGAATTTACTGGTTTAATGGAAGGCCTTAAAAGTTAACTTTTTAACAAGGTTCATGAGCATTTTGAAAACTACTCTTTATCATGGAAATGTGAATCCTGTTGCTGGAATTAGCTTGAATTTTGTTCTGGGTTTGTTTGTTTTTTTGTTGTTTGTTTGTTTCATTTTCTATAGCTTTTGCAGAGAGATTCCAGCCAAAGACAATCTAAATGTCCAAAATCGGATCATGGGCACATTCCTTTTTACAGCTAGATTCTCTCTCGATGAGCACAAAAGTTACAGACATATTTATAAATTTTTAAGACTTTTTCATGGCAATAAAGGAAATTTTAACTTAGGATACTGGGAGAATGGGCTTCTATATTGGATCGCCAAGTGTCTCCCTTCACCCACATCCTGCTTACTTCAGCAAATATCTGACCACACATTTTTTCATGCTTAATAGATAAAGACAGATCTCAAATATTTTCTTTCTTTTTCGCTTTC
Organism: Nyctalus aviator; assembly: GCA_036971965.1. NCBI lineage: Eukaryota > Metazoa > Chordata > Mammalia > Chiroptera > Vespertilionidae > Nyctalus > Nyctalus aviator. The sequence goes on along the minus strand of CM072930.1, from coordinate 67,225,267 downwards.
CAAAGTGATAACTAACACCCAATTTGGTCAACATCTGCATTGCCCTGCGAGTTCTTTTATAATTTTTAAACAAAGCATTGAGTAATATCATTGTGGGAGAGCAGATGGCCTTGCCCTCTCCTGCCACCTTTGAATTTCTCTGCTCCAGAGGTGGTTTCAGCAGTGGAGTTTCATTTCTTATTAAAGATTTTAAATTCTAAATATAAACTAAGATTTTAATTTGAACAAGAAACCACATTCTTTAAACATGCAAACCAAAAGCCTATCATAAAGATTACTTTATATTTATAATCTAATTCTTCCCCATTAGCCTGGCTGAAAAAGACGTTCCTACTCTACTTACAGATCCGGTTTCTGCAGCTGGAAGTGAGCTTTGCATGTGGTGAATTTCCCTCACCCTTTTTCAGTGAATTTTCCACACCTTTTCTCAGTGTATTTTTTCTCTAAGAGAAAAATATAATCTCCTCCAGAAGACCTGCGTTAGGTGCCAGATGTGGAAACCCCTTTCATGTCCCGAGTTGTTCAGGGTTCCTGTTCAGGGTTCAGGTTCTGAAGAAGGGCGCACACAAATGAAAAGAGACTGGAAAAGTATTAATTTGAAAATATTGGGGGCCAGGCGGGAGCCCACCTCTAGTGGGAGGACTACTTGCTGCTCTGGCCTTGCTAGCCCTTTTATTGAGACTATGGTATACACCCATAGCTCTTGGGCAGGAAACTCCAACAACAGAAGTTTACCTGAGACCAACAGAGGTGGAGGCTGCTTCAGCTAACAATGTTTCCACTAAACAGTGAGGGAACTAGCTCTGGCCTTTCAGAGCAATGAAGGTTGTTGACAATTATCAGTTTCAGGCACTCTTCCCAGGATGTGTCAGTGTAGCATGTCTTGCTCAACAGGGTGGACCACTGGGCATGGGGCAAGATCATAACCTTAGATGGCACTTAAAGTTGAGTTATTGTTAAAAAAAAAATGCAGGTAAATGGGAGGCAGTCATATCCTATACGTCCTTGTTAAAAAGTATTCTGGATTATTTCTAATTTTTTTTAGTCACCATGATCCAAGTCTTTTTGCTGTTTGTCAAGTTTTGTTTTTTTGTACCTAGTATAACATTTACATACCAGGAACAAGAGTAACAATAATGAAGCAGTAACACAGATTAGGAACATAAAATGAGAAGTTAGTCCAAGACAGGTCCTTTATAATAGATACTATGTCGGGAGCCGAAAAAGAATTAGTGACTACATCTTAAAAGACACCTCCATCTTAGACATTGTGTTTCTGACTTACCAGAATTCATGTGACAAGCTGAGGTTTGGCAGTTAACTAGAAACAATCTAAATGCCTAGCAGCATATCTGGCCATTGAGCAAGGCACACCTTTTATGATAACTTGCCCCGCCCTGGAGGGTCTGCTGTATCCTCCCCTGCAGGCACATCCTGCTGATACACAACTCTCCCAGCCCTGGAATGTCTCTGCGGCAACTTCCCCCTACAACCTGTGTACTTACATTGCAGCTGGAACAAATAAAATTTGAGGTTTCATCAGAACCTTGTCTTGCCTCCGTTCTTCGCGTTCCTTGTTTGTTTCATTCTTAGGTGGTTCCTGCATGCCCCCGTTGTTGCCCCGCAAGCCGGGGCAATACTAGAGTCCCGTTGCACAAAGATTGGTAAAGAATAGGCTTTTCTTCCCCTGGCTTCACTCCTAGCCAACTAGGAGCTGATATTGAATCCTTGAGTTATTCCAGGGCAAATTAGAATGACTCAAAGCCATCTTTCAGTTAAGGGGAAATATTTTCTAACTAAATTAAGTCAATTTAATATACTTGAAATCACATGGAAAGCTTTGTCAAATAAAAATTAATAACTGTGTTCTATTTATATACACATGTTTCATTAAAATGAATATTATAGAAATTTAAGTCTGCTTTGGAAAGCAACTTGCAAAGATTCAGAGCCAAGTTCAAACAGGAAATTTTCAGGAATATGTGTGTCCAGGTAGAGACACCAGACAAGCCAGATGTGATAATTCTTTGCATCTGCCAACAATACTCTGGATATATGCACTTCACATATTAGGGGTTTATAAATTATTTTCAATGTTCAATACACCATTTGAAATAAGCCATGTGCTACATTTTATTTATTTATTTTTTTATTAAGGTATTATATATGTACATATCTTTTCATTGCCCCCCCCCCTACTCCCATACATGCCTTTCCCCACCTCCCAGAGTTTTTGTACATTGGTTTTGCTTACATGCACCTATACAAGTCCATCAGTTGATCTCTTATCTCCCCCATATCTCCTTATCTTCCCCTCTGTAATTTGACAGTCTGTTTGTTGCTTTACTGTCTCTGTATCTATCTTTTTGTTCATCAGTTTATAATGTCTCTTATTATCCATAAATGAGTGAGGTCATGTGGTGTGTCTCTTTCATTGGCTGGCTTATTTCACTGAGCATGATGTTCTCCAATTCCATCCAGGTTGCTGCAAATGATAAGAATTCCTTCTTTTTTATGGCAGCATAGTATTCCATTGTGTAGATGTACCATGGTTTTTGGATCCAATCATCTGCTGATGGGAATCTAGGCTATTTCCAAATCCTAGCTATTGTAAATTGTGCAGCTATGAACATAGGGGTGCATATATCTTTTCTGATTGGTGTTTCTAGTTTCTTGGGATATAATCCTAGAAGTGGATTTACTGGGTCGAATGGAAGTTCCATTGTCAGTTTTTTGAGGAAACTCCATACTGTTCTCAACAGTGGTTGCACCAGTCTGCATTCCCACCAGCAGTGCACCAGGGTTCCTTTTCCTCCACAACCTGGCCAACACTTGTCGTTTGTTGATTTGTTGATATTGGCCATTCTGACAGGTGTGAGATGGTAACGCATTGTTTTGATTTGCATCTCTCTGATAATTAGTGACTTTGAGCATGTTTTCATGTGTCTCTTGACCTTCCTTCTGTCTTCTTTTAAAAAAATTCTATTTAGGTCCATTGCCCATTTTTTAATTGGATCATTCATGAGCCAAACAACATAAATTCTACTCTGAATTGAACCACTGCTCATGAATGTTGCCATCTTTCAAATTCTAACAATTATATTCTCAAAGCTTAACTGGTGAATAAACAGCTGATGCAGCCTTATTGTTTTAGGAATATTCCTTTTTTATTTCTTTCTTTTTTAAAAATAAATCTTTATTGCTCAGATTATTACAATTGTTTCTTTTTTCCCCCCCATAGATCCCTTCCACCCAGTTCCCACCCTACCTTCTACCCTTACCTTCCACCCTCTCATTGTCCTCATCCATAGGTGTACGATTTTAATCCATTCTCTTCCTGCACCCCTTTCCCCCTTTCCCCCTGATAATTAACAATCCACTACCTTTCTTTGCCCTTGATTCTATTATTTTCAGATTTATTCTGTTCCTAAGATTTTTAATTCACTTGATTTTTAGATTCACTTGTTGATATATATGTATTTATTGATCATAATTTTTTAAAATCTGTTTTCTTCTTTTTCTTCTTAAAGAATACTTTTCAGCATTTCATATAATGCTGGTTTGGTGATGAACTCCTTTAGCTTTTTCTTATCTGTGAAGCTCTTCATGTGTCCTTCAATTCTGAATGATAACTTTTCTGGGTAGAATAATCTTGGTTGTAGGTTCTCACTATTCATCACTTTGAATATTTCTTGCTACTCCCTTCTGGCATGCATAGTTTCTGTTGAGAAATCAGTTGATAGTTGTATGGGTGCTTCCTTCCTTGGAGGTAACCAAGTGCTTTTCTCTTGTTGCTTGTAAGATTGTCTCTTTGTCTTTTGCCCTTGGCATTTTGATTATGATGTGTCTTGGTGTGGTCTTCTTTGGATTCCTTTTGTTTGGGGTTCTGTGCACCTCCTGTCCTTGAAAGTCTATTTCTTTCACCAGGTGGGGGAAGTTTTCTGACATTATTTCTTCAACTAAGTTTTCAGTATCTTGCACTCTCTCTTCTGGCACCACCATAGTTCTGATGTTGGTACGCTTGAAGTTGTTTCAGAGGCTCCTATCACTATTTTAACTTTCTGGATTCTCTTTTCTTCTTGCTTCTCTAGAGAAATGTTCTTTGGCTCTTTGTATTCCAAATCTTTGACTTGATTCTTGTGATCCTCCAATCTGCTGTTGGATTTCTGTATAATATTTTTTCTATTTTGGTGAGTGTTTGTTTAATTTCTAGTTGGGTCTCATTAAATTTATCAGCCTTTCTAAGAAATTCTTGAAAAACTTTATAACCGTGGTTTTGAACTCTATATCCAGTCTTTTGTTCTCCTCCATCTCTTTTGTTTGAGATCTATTTTCTTTTCTAGGCATTCTCATTGCTTCCCAGAGTTGGTAGGATCGTTTTGTGTATTTGGTGTCCTATAGGGCCCAGTGGGTCAGCCTCCCCAATTACCTGAGGTAGTCACTCTTGGTGCTCCCTTTTGTGGACCACATGTACAACCTTTTTGTAGTTAAGTTTTGATTGCTCTTGGTATCACTAGGAGGAATTGACCTCCAGGCCCATTGGATATGAGTATCAGCTGTGTCTACTTCAGGATACCTTCTGTATTGGAGATAGTCTTACAGTATCAGACTTGCAAAATTGCAAAAGCCTCTGTGCTCAGCTTGGATGGGGCTGAGTCTCAGGGATGAGCTGACAGTCTTGGCTTCCCATCAGCTCTGCCCTTGTGCGCAAGCCTCAGACCTCTGCCTTTTGTGGCTCCCCTGTGTTTCTGCCTGATCATCCAGATTCCTCGTGCAATACGTGGGTGTCCCAGGGACTTGCCCAGAATTGGGTTGGGTCTCTGTATTCTGGAGCTTCTGACTCCTTCCACTATGGAGAGGCTGCAGCAATCTCCGTGGTCAGACCTCTCTACATGCACTCACTTGCACTCAACTGTAGACCGTGCCCACCGCGGCTCCCAGATCTCCCAGTCTCCCAGTCTCTGAGTCTCCAGGTGCCTTTCTCTACAGTCCAAAATCCACCCATATAGTTTGGGTTCATGAGGTTTTGGCTGGGGTTGGGGTTCAGTGCAGTCAGAAAGTTTTTAGTGCAATTGGGGACTTCCTTTCCCATCCCACTGGCCAAGCATTTGGCTGCCCTTCCTCTCTGCACAAGAGTGTCTCCCTACCTCAGTGCTTTGTGGCTCCCGATCTGATACATGAGCCTATCTTTTTCTTTCTAGTTGTAGATTTTCCACACTGACAGCTTTCCTGTGTTTTTGGATGATGTCCGTTCTGCCTTTTAGTTGTTGTTTTAAAATTGTTGTGCCAAGGGGCAGCTTAGGTGCTTACCTAGGCCGCCATCTTGGTTTCTACCCTGGAATATTTCTTGAAGAAATATCACTTGAAAGTATCACTTAAAATTAGAATTAGGGAACTTATTTATGAGCTGTGAAGAACCACAAATAACTATTTGGAAATATAAGGAGGCACCAGAATTTCTCCTATCCTATACAAGTATAACACATCTGTGTTGATTGGAAAGCCAAGGACCCCAGATAAATAATGCAATTTGGAAGTCAAGGGAGCTGTCATCTAAGCCCCATTTAGTTCATTCAACTCCACTAAAGAACAACAAAAATGGAACACTAAACTATACAAAATCCATGCATTCAACAGGAAGGAAGATGAGGGGACCTAGCAGAGTAACCAACATTGAATTTAAAACTACTGACTGGGTTTCCATTTTCAGACTGGATTGTGAGGGGCCCTGCAGAGTTATAGCTGGTGGAACAACCATATATGGTGATTTTTTTTATAATTAAAGACTCTAAAACTGCCCTAAGGTAATATAGCAAATGAAGAAATATTAATTTTTTACAATGTACCAAATTTTAGTAATATTAGTGAGAATCTTGACTACCTTTTCTGCAGGCTGGTCCTGCCCCTTCGCCCCCCAAATGATTTCCCCTACAGGCCTGGGTTCCTCCGCAACTCTTCTTCCCTGCAGGCCTGGTTGCCCCTTCTTTCCTCCTCTGCCAGCCTAGTCATCCCTAACTGCCCTCGCCTGCATGCTTGATAACCCCCAACTTCCCTCCCTTGTAGGCCTGGTTTTTCCCAAACTACATTCTCCTGCTGGCCATCTTGTAGCAGCCATCTTGTGTCTACATAGGGGCAGCCATCTTTGACCACATTGGAGCAGCCATCTTGTGTGTTGGAGTGATGGTCAATTTGCATATTACTATTTTATTAGATAGAATAGAGGCCTGGTGTATAGGTAGGGGGCAGCTGGTGTGCCCTGAAGAGTGGTCAGGATCAGGGTGGGGGGTTCCCTTGGGGCATGTGGTGGTCTAGGTGAGAGACCAGTGATGGTTTGCAGGCTGGCTTTGTGCCCTGGCATCCTAAGTGGAGGCCCTAGGATCTGGAATTTGTTCTTCTTCTATAATTAAAATTTTCTAACTTTCAGCAGAGGCCAGGGCTAGCCAGGAGCTTGTCTTGCTCCATAGCCAGGGAAACCCAGGCATCCTGATTGTTCTATGGCCACAGCCATCTTGGATGGGTTAATTTTCATACTCACATCTGATTGGCTTGTGGGCATAGCTTTTGGGCATAGAAGAAATATGGTCAATTTGCATGTTTCTCTTTTATTAATATAGATGAATGTGAGGGAAAACTAGGTGAACTTAGTGGGAGTTGCATTCTTCACTAGAGACAAAGAACTAGCAAGAATGTGTGAAAATCAGATCCCAGCCCATTAAGTTAATTTACTTAATTTACACTAAGTAAAACCCCTCATTATATATAAGAAAAGTCAACTCAGAGAGTGTGAGTGAGTTAGACTTGGTCACATCCTGGTTAATGACTTAATCTGGTCAGATGCCCATCAACATAATCCTGTTCTAGCTACCCTCCCTTCCCCACTCAGGAACTGGCTATTTTTCTCAACTTTCTCAGGACCCTCTGGGGAGGGAGACCTACAGATTTGGCTAGAGTAAGCCCAGACTGACAGTTTTCATCCTCTCCCTATTCTCCCATTTTTAATACTGAAAACACCTTCATTTGCTTTGAGAACCAGGAGACTTTGCAAGTGATTCCTGGCACCAGGACCTCCTTGGTGGAACTGTTCCAAAGAAGGAGGCTCTCAAGAGGACATTTTATGGGAAATATTAAAGACAAAAGGAGTTAAGATTTGTCATCAAGGCTGAACGTGAAAACAGGCCTCAGAAACCTAATATGCTCTTCTCCTCTGAGGTTATAAACCCTGAGGGGACAAGTGCTAGTGTCACAGAAAGCTGTGTTTCCCAGGGAAACTGCCCATCCCACTGCTTCAGTGGTGAATGTTCCTGTCTCTAAGTTGTCATCCTTCCTTCCCCCACCCTCCCTATGGGCTTCCTGCCTCTGAATTCTGAGATTCAGAACACTTCCCAATATGCTGAAAGGAAGAGCCTGCTGCACTCACAACCAGAGGACAGCAGTAGGTCAGGGTTTAGGGGGGCCAGCCTCAGAGCCTGTCACTGATTCTGCAGGAAAGCTAAATGCCAGCAGGGGAAGAGAGCATGCCAGCAAGTAGGATCTTTGAGGACTGGAAGAAGCTCAGTGTTTATAAGAAGCTCACTGAGTGAGCACCTTTGTTCTAGTAGATACCAGGAAGGGGCATGTGATCTATAAAGAGTAACTCCACACTCTCAGGTGTGTGATGATGCCTGACTTTCACACACAGCAGCTTCAGGAGCAGTGGCAAATATCTCCTCCAGCCTAGAGGCACAGGCTCTTGCTTGTGCTAAGTCATCTCCTGACCTACTCCCCTAACAAGGAAGAAAGGGGTCTGCTCACTGTCCACAAGGGATTAAATCTCCCTTTAGAAGGCATCAAAGACTCCCCATGTGCATATCTGGCAAGGCAAAGAGATTTCTGAGGACATATAACTAAGTTTAAATTCAGAACACTTTAAGTTGAAAATCCTGAGTGTATCTGGGCTGATCTCCACTCTCCTCCAAGTGTCCAGAAAGCAACTTGCCAGAGACTGCAAAGGTCATGACCATGGTCTTCCAACACTTTCCCTTAAACACCTGCTCTGAAACACAAGCTGTCCAGGACTGTGTGTGTGGCTGTGCCCTCTATGCATGACAAGGGACTGGACTAGAAATTCTGATTCAGACACTGAGATCATGCACTAAGTGCATCATAATCATTGGCTTTGATGTGGGGGTGCTTATATTCTGAAAGTACAGGCATGCAACCAAAATCTCTGAGAAATACACATTTGACAGTATCCCCTTGATCAGTGTTTCCCAAACTTTTGACATATGTGTACCCATTCTATAATTTTCTTAACGCTGAGTACCCCTGGTACTGATGAGAACATAGAATTAGGTGCAGCTAAGCATGGTGCAGTGCATATCCCCACCAAAATCCGATGCAACACATACCCCCATCAAACTCTTCCCGTACAGCTGGGGGTATGCGTACCACACTTTGGGAAACACTGCAATTCCCAGAGAAAGGAGGTTCAGGAAGCCCTCGACTAACAGAATAGACTCAATCCCTTGGAGATTTAACATATAAGATCTCACATGGTTTCCATTAGTCTATGACAGAATGTGTATGTAACCCCACATTTCAGCTCTCTGGACCTAAAAATTCTCTAAATCCCAGCTTGCCCACGGTACTGTCATTTTCCTGAACCTTCTCATCTCCACCTTTGGCAAGGATTCCTTGCATTAGCAAAATTACCACCCTTTGCATCTGTGGATGTTTCTCCATTTCTGCTCTGGGGTCAGTCATGGGAGTGTATTGATTTCCATGGGGGTGAACAGTATGAAGGCTTTGGTGTGGGGGGAGTTCCTGGCTGCTGAATCTCCTGGGAAAACATAGTATCTACAGCTTTGGACACTAACATAGAATTACTTCAAAAACTGCTCTGCTGGGCTTCCTAGTCCTGTGTTGCCAGCTGGAGTCCAGAGGTCACAGTTGAGGTCAATCCTGAGTGACAGAATATATATAATGTAGAACTTGGAACCATCACCTGACAATCACATTCTTCCCTGGAGTCTGTGCCTCCAGGGCCCATAGGCTTTCCTTGTGTCCCTCATCTTGTAGTAACCTACCAACCCAAAGACAAAAATCCTGCCTGCTCCCATCTCCCCCCAAACCTACCCCCTGGGACCTGGCCCTCCCTGAGCTCTTCTTACTGGAGACCAACACTTGTTATTGCTCTTGCATGTTTTCTAATGACCTCAGGCTGCTTTCCCAGATTCTGGGATCATCCCTGGTCTCCCCTGGAAAACAAAGACAATAGTGAACACTAAGCCTCAGTCCAGAGGCAATTGAATCTGAATTGTATGAACAAAGGCCCTGGACATTCATGTTGTGTTAACGGAAATCAATATTTGTAGATGTTTGTTCATTTGCCTTATATGCCCATTGAACAATATCATTCCTTAATCCTTCTGCAAAGAAACATGCAAACACACACACACACACACACACACACACACACACACACATAACCTTCCCCTCCCCTTTGGGGTGAGTGTCCATAAGAAGACAAGATACTAAACTGTCCTTCTCTCCCAGGAAGGAATGTCTCCTCCTGTGTCTCCATTCAGATCTTTTAGCAGCTTGAATGAAAAGGCTTCTACAAATCCAAGAAAACTTTAACTGGAGATCTAAGTGTATGATCCACTGGGACCTTGGCTCATCTGGCCAACCCCACTTGTTCTGTCCCCAGCCTCTCCACCTTCACACACAAACTCAAGCCCACCTCAATACTACTGGGTAAATTCAGATCATTTCTCCACAGTATCCTCCACTTAGTGCTTTCACAGACAGAGATTCCTAGGTCCTCGATGCCCTTATGTCACTAAAGAGATATCTAAAAGAAAAAGGAAAATAAACTGCAACAGTTGAGTTCATATAGGACTGAGAGACTCACAACCTAGAAACCATGGGAATAAGAATGAGAATAAGCCATTGGCCATTTGGCTCAGTGGATAGAGCGTCGCCCTGCAGACTGAAGGTTTAATTACAGTCAAGGGCATGTACCTTGGTTGCAGGCACATCCCCAGGAGGGGGTGTGCAAGAGGCAGCTGATTGATTATTCTCTCTCATCAATATGTCTAATTCTCTATACTTCTGTCTTCCTCTCTGTAAAAAAAAATAAAAAAATCAATAAAATATTAAAAAACAACAACATATGTATTAAAAAAGAAAAAAAAAAGAATGAAAACAAGTGCCAAGTGATGAGACCTTGACTGCCAAAGGCATTGTGGTTCAAGGGTTAGGACAGATCCCAGGAGAGGTACTGATAGGGAATCTTGATTTTGGTCTTGCCCACTTGTCAATATCCTTTTGCAAGGAACAAACAGAAAAACTTTACCGTTGTCAGTTTGCTGAGGAAGAAAATGGTCACTGATCAAAATAAATGAGAAAAAAAAATAGCCAAGTGTCTAGTGTGAGAAATGAAACACTTGATTATTGATCTTTGTTTGACTAAGAATGGGGTCCAGAGAATCTCTAAGAATGTAGGAAGGGATATCCAAGGATTCCAGGGATAGCTACACCCCACTATTGGCTGAAATCCAGGCCCCTCGGGAAGAGAGTATCTTTGCTGGCTACACATCTATTAAAAGACAGAGATTGGCAGAGTAGATTAAAACACATGACCCACAATAGGAAAAAAATTGTAGCAGAATAGATAGACATGTCCTAAACCTTGTCTCAGAGCAGAAAGAAAGAACAGCTGAGGGTCACATGGAGAGTGTTAGTTTTCAAGTTAAGGGACAGCTATACTCCAGGAGATGCTGCAAGGAGTTTCCCTGATCAGGCAATCACCACTGTTGCTGCGTTCCCCCCCAGAGTTGCTGGCTCGGAGGTGGATACCATGCCATCTTGAAGGAGAAGATGGATGTTATCGGAAGCCTGAAGATCTACAACTATGGCACCCACATAATGGCTGCAAACCCCAGAACACTGGTCCCCAATTGGCACGAAAAATGTGGATTTAGAGGAGCTCTACACTCCACCATGGAAAGGAAAGAGATAACTACATAACCAGACATCTGGAGAAGAGAGACCACAGGGAGGCAAAGAAACAGTCCACATATGAAAGAAAAGCAGGCATCACTAGAAAAGGAAGTAAACAAAATGGAGGCAAGCAACCTGTCAGAGAAATAACTCAGAGAAATGGTCATAAGGTGGCTGAAAAGAATGCAAGACAAATTTGACAATATGAGTAAGAATCAAGAGGCAATGAAGGAGAACCAAGAAGAAATGAAAAATGACATCCATCATTTATAAAGAACTCAATCGAGTCGAAACAGGTTTGGCTCAGTGGTAGAGCATTGGTCTGTGGACTGAAAGGTCCCAGGATCGATTTCGGTCAAGGGCATGTACGTTGGTTTTGGGCACATCCCAGTAGGGGGTGTGCAAGAGCCAGCTGGTTGATGTTTCTCTCTCATCGAAGTTTCTCGCTCTCTATCTCTCTCCCTTCCTCTCTGTAAAAAATCAATAAAAAATATTTTTTAAAAAAATAAAGAACTCAATAGAAGCATCAAGAGAAGATTAGAAGAAGCAGAGGATCACATCAGTGAGCTAGAAGACAAGGTGGAAAAAAATACCCAAGTAGAGCAACTTCTAGAAGAAAAAATTAAAAAGCAGGAGGACAGCCTGAGAGAACTTGGGGACAACACAAAACAAAACAACATCCACATAATAGGGGTTCAAAAAGGAGAGGAACCTGAGCAAGGAATAGGAAACTTGTTTTAAGAAATAATGAGAGAACTTCCCTGATATAGGAAATAAAAAACCCACACAAACCCAAGAAGCTCACAGAGTCCCCCCCCCAAAAAAAAAAAAAAATGAACCCCAAAAGACCAATGCCAAGGCACATTATAATTAAATGGACAAACACCAATAACAAAGTAAGAATCCTCAAAGCAGTCAGAGAAAGACAGAAAGTTACATACAAACTATCCACTGATTTTTCAACAGAAACTCAACAGGCCAGAAGGGAATGGAATGAAATATACAAAGTCATCCAAAGAGAGGGTTTGAATCCAAGAATACTGTACCCAACAAGGCTATCTATAAAAATTAAAGGTAAAATCAGGAGCTTCACAAACAAGAAAGGACTAAGAGAATTCATTACCACCAAATCAGCAATGCAAGAAATGCTAAAGGGTCTGCTGTTAAAAAAAAAAAAAAAAAAAGGAAGTGAAGAAGTTATACAGGGGTAAAGAATAAAAATGTTGATAAATAAGTACCTATCAATAATAACTATAAAAGTAAATGGATTAAATGCCCCAATCAAAAGACATAGGGTAATGGATTGGATAAGAAAACAAGACCCATATATTTGCTGTCTACAAGAAACCCAGCTCAGAAAAAAAGTTGCACATAGACTGAGGATGAAGGGATGGAAAAAGGTTTTACAGGTGAATAGAAATGAAAAAACAGCTGTGGTAGCCGTACTTATATCTGACAAATTAGATCTCAAAGCGAAAGAAAGATGATAAGGGAGGCCACTTTATAATGCTAATGGGAGTGATCCAACAAGAAGAAATAACTCTGGTAAACATATACACACCAAATACAGGAGCACCCAAAAACATTAAAAACAAACAAACAAACAAAAAAACACCCTCCTGGAGGATATCAAGGAAGAGATTGACAGCAATACAATTATAGAAAGAGACTTTGATACTCCACTATCACCATTGGACAAATCTTCTAAACAAAAAATCAGCAAAGAAACATCAATTCTAAATGACTCACTAGGCCATATGGAATTAAGTGATATCTTCAGAACATTTCACCGAAAAGCCACAGAATATATAATCTTCTGAAGTGCACATAGGTCATTTTCCAAGATAGATCATATGTTGAGTCATAGGCAAAGTCTCTTCAAATGCAAGAAGACGAAATCGTATCAAGCATCTCAGATCACAGTGGCATAAAACTAGAAAAACAAATACAATAAAAACAATTCAAAGTAACCAAACACATGGAGACTAAACAGCATGCTATTAAACAATGACTTGGTTACCAAAGAAATCAAGGAAGAAATAAAAAACATCATGGCAACAAATGACAATGAAAACACAACAATACAAACTTGATGGGAAACAGTGAAAGCAGTCTTGAGAGGGAAATTCATGGCTCTACAAGCCTACTGCAAAAAACAAGAAACAATGGTAACAAATTACCTAATGTTACAACTCAAAGAGTTAAAAAGAGAACAATGAGAAAAGCCCACTGTAAGAAGAAAGGAAATAATAAAGATCAGAGTGGAGATAAATGACATAGAGACCAAAGAAACAATACAAAAGATCAACAAAACCAAGAGCTTGTTCTTTGAAAGGATACACAAGATTGACGAACCTCTAGCCAGGCTCACCAAGAAAAAAAGACAGAGGACCCAAAAAAACAAAATCAGAAATGAAAAAGGCAAAATAACAACAGACCCCACCAAAATACAAAGGATTGTTTACAAATACCATGAAGAACTCTATTCCAAAAAAATTGGACAATCTGGAGAAAAATATAATATTGCAAAACTCAATCAGGAAGAATCTAAACAGCTCAATTGCAAATAACTGTGGAAGAAATTGAAGCAGTCATCAAAAAACTTCCAGAAAATAAAAGCCTAGGCCAGATGTCTTCACAGGGGAGTGTTACCAAACATTCAGACTATTTAAAAATATTCAAGAGAAACACACACTTCCAAGCTACTTCTATGAAGCCAACATTACCCTAATAACAAAACCAAATAAAGACAGCACAATAAAAGAGAATTACAGGCCAATATCCCTCATGAACATAGATGCAAAATCCTCAAAAAATTCTAGCAAATCAGATCAAGCAATACATCAGAAAGATCATACACCATGACCAAGTGGGATTTATTCCAGGAATGCAAGGATGGCACAATACCCACAAATCAATAAACGTGATACATCACATAAACAAAATGAGAGATTAAAATCACATAGTCATATCAATTGATTCATAAAAGGCATTGGACAAAATCCAACACCCTTTCTTGATAAAAACTCTCAGCAAGATCGAAATAGAAGAATCAAACCTCAACATAATGAAAGATCTATACGGTAAACCCACAGAAAACATCATATTCAATGGGCAAAAATTAAAACCATTTCCTTTAAAAATAGGAACAAGGCAGAGATTCCTACTCTCACCACTCCAGTTGGACATAGTACTGAAAGTATTACCCATTTCAATTAGACAATAAGAAATGAAAGGCATCCAAATTGGAAAAGAAGAAGTAAAGTTGTCCTTATTTGCAGATGACATGATATTGTACATAAAAAACCTGAAAGATCCCATCAAAACAATAATAGCCTTAAATAAATTAGGCAATATAGCAGGTATAAAATTAAAACCAAGAAATCTATGGCATTATATACACCAACAGTGAACTTACAGAAACAGAGACTAAAAAAGCAATCCCATTTACCATCACACCAAAAATATTGAAATACCTAGGAATAAACTTAAATAAGGATGTAAAAGACCTATACCTGGAAAGCTACAGGACACTGAAAAAAAAAAAAAAAAGATAGAGAAAGATGTAAACAGATGGAAGAACATACCATGTTCATGAATTGGTAGAATCAACATCATCAAAATGTCCATACTTCCTAAAGCAATTTATAGGTTCAATGCACTCCCCATTAAAATAACAATGGCATATTTCATAGACCTAGAAAGAACTCTCCAAAAATTCATCTGGAACAATAAAAAACCCCAAATAACCACAGCAATCCTGAGAAAGAAGAATAAAGTAGGTGAGATCTCAATACCAGATTTCAAGCTGTATTACAAAGCCACTGTTCTCAAAACAGCCTGGTACTGGCACAAGAACAGACATACAGACCAGTGGAATAGAATAGAGAATCCAGATATTGACCCAAACCTCTATAGTCAATTAGTATTTGACAAAGGAGGCATGAACATACAATGGAGTCAAGACAGTCTCTTCAATAAATGGTGTTGGGAAAATTGGACAGATGCATGCAAAAAAATGAAACTAGACCACCAACTTACACCATACACAAAAATAAACTCAAAATGGATACAGGATTTAAACATAAGACCATAAAAATACTAGAGACATCCACAGGTAGGAAAATCTCAGACATATGCGGAAAGAACTTCTTCACTGATACTACCACTTGAGCAATGAAAGCTAAAGAGAAAATAAACAAATGGGACTACATCAAAATTAAAAGCTTTTTTATAGCAAAAGAAACCATTAACAAAACAACAAGGAAGCCCACCATATGGGAGAACATTTTTGCAAATGTTATCACTGATAAAGGTTTAATCTCCAATATCTTCATACAGCTTATAGAACTTAATAAAAGGAAGATAAATGATCCAATTAAAAAATGGGTAATGGAGGCAAATAGAATCTTTTCAAAAGAAGACAGAAGGAAGGCCAAGAGACACATAAAAACATGCTCAAAGTCACTAATTATCCAAGAGATGCAAATCAAAACGACAATGTGGTACCATCACACACCTGTCAGAATGACTATCATCAACAAATCAACAAACAACAGTGTTGGTGAAGATGTGGAGATAAAGGAACCCTCATGTGGTAATGAATACTGGTGCAACCACTGTGGAGAACAGTATGGAGTTTCCTCAAAAAACTGAAAATGGAACTCCCATTTGACCTAGTAATCCCACTCCTAGGAATATATCCTTGGAAACTAGAAACACCAATCAAAAAGTATATATGCACCCCTGTGTTCATAGCAGCACAATTTACAATAGCTAAGATTTGGAAACAGCCTAGGTGCCTATCAGCAGATGATTTGATCAAAAAACTATGGTAAACCGAAGCCAGTTTGGCTCAGTGGTAGAGCGTCGGTCTGCGGACTGAAAGGTCCCAGGTTCAATTCCGGTCAAGGACATGTACATTGGGTGTGGGCACATCCCCAGTAGGGGGTGTGCAAGAGGCAGCTGGTCAATGTTTTTCTCTCATCGACATTTCTATCTCTCTATCTCTCTCCCATTCTCTCTGCAAAAAATCAATAAAATATATATTATAAAAAAACTATGGTAAATCTACATGGAATACTAAGCTGCCATAAAAATGAAGTAATTCTTTCATTGGCAACAACCTGAATGGAACTGGAGAACATTATGATGAACGAAATAAGCCAGTTAATGAAAGAAAAACACCACATGATCTCACTCATTTATGGATAATAAAGAACATTATAAACTAATGAACAAAAAGATAGATATAGAGACAGTAAAGCAACAAACAGACTGTCAAATTACCATGTGGAGGGTAGGGAGATAAGAGATCAACTGAAGGACTTGTATGCATACATATAAGCATAACCAATGGATGCAAAACTCTGGGGAGGGAGGGCATTTTTGGATGGGTGGGGTACAATGGTAAGATATGTACACAAATAATACCTTAATTAAAAAAACAAAAAACCAACTGACAGAACCAGGCAGGATCTAGAAGAATTCCATAACACTCTCAATCAGTGGATCTACTGATATTTGTAGAAGTTTATTTTTGCCAAATACATATTTTTTTCTGGTGCACATGGAATATACCAAGATAGGCCATATACTGAGCTATAAAAAAAATGTTATGACATTTAAGTGAATTAAAATCACACGTTCTCAGACCACAGTAGAATTGAGCTGAAACTCTATAATGGAAATGTAGTAGAAATATCTTCTGCACTGCCCTATCAGCAGCATCAAGACTCCCTAAATGGTCAAATTCTACCTCTGCATATGGAAATTTTGGGGCTTGGAAGACAGACATCACACTATCACTGAAGGATGGAATGTATTTTTGCTACATTGCTAAAGCAAATATCCATTGTTAAAAACAGCAGATAATGTTCCCCATCCCACATTCTTCCCCTGGTCCCTTTTCCACTTAGAGGACAGATGACCTTGCTGAAGAAGGGACAGCTTTAGTCTTTGCTTTTGTTTGGAAAGCCCTCGTCCATAAGTGATGACATGCTAACTCTGTGAGCATGATCAGCCCAGTGTAACTTAGCCTCTTCATACAAGTTTTGAGAGCAGCATCCTGGTCGGAGGCAGACATCGCCCCAAATAAGCTCAGAATCAGCCTCACAGAACATTGTCAATACCACCAGTCATATCTCTACAAGTGTGTGAACAGCCTCCTCCTAGTTCCACTCACAGTGATTTCAGGAGAACTTTAAAGAGGAGAGAGACTGCTGTCTATTTCTGACAAAGGAGGAAACAGGGGCCTAGAAAGAGTAGATGGCACACAGCAAGACACACACAGCCCAGAGATCAGCAACCAAATCTTATTCTTAGAGTTCCTTTTGTCCCTCAGGAACCTCTTCAGATAAGACTGGGGGAAATATGGTAATGAAACCACTAGTCAGAGTTGGGTGGGAGATATCTGAACTAGAAAACTCAGTTTCTCTTCTCTTGTCTGTGCTCAATTTAGGAGAAAAGGAAAATAATTCTAGTATTGAGAAAGAAGTGTTGAAATCTCTAACTGTAAATGTGCATTTGACTACTTCTCCATTTATTTTTGTCAGAATTTACTTCTTGAATTTAGAAGCTCTCTCATTTTTTTTTTTTTTTTTTTGAAGCTCGGTTACTTACAAGGTACATGAAAATTCAGTATTAATTGTCTTATTGATTAATTTATTTATCATTATGAATTGTATTTCCAGGGTGTAAAAATAGTATCATTCTGAAGCCTGCTTTGTTTGATATTAGTACAGCCCCTGCAGGTTTCATGTGACTAATCTGGGCATGGTGTAGCCCTTTTGTGAAGCCATGGCGAGAATGGCCTCAGGTTCAAAGGCTTGGAGAAAGGGCTAGCCCACAAATTAGTACTCAAGACTCTAAGGTTTGAGGTGCAGAAAACTGACCACCAGGACATGTTAAAGTAAAGTTTATTCCCCTGTAATGAGTGGGATTCATTAAGGAGAAATCAGAATTGAAGGAGTGAGGAGGGGAGAGAGGACCCAGCCGAGATGCCTCCAGATGGACATGGAGGAAAAAACAACATGTGGCTGGTCTGGGGTCTTTTTAAGGGGAGGAACAGAAGAGGGTTGGACCCAGGGCAGAACAGGAAGGGCTCCAGGACACTTTGGCACATGCTGATTTGTTGTTCAATTACTTGGGGATATCTCTGTGACAGATGCTAGTAATGTTATAACTCTGCCCACCAGTTGGGCGTGGGAGAATCTCACAAAGACAATAAACATGAATTTTTAAATTATGGGAGAAGCCAGGGAAACCTTAGCTATAGTAGTGAAGATACACAGTGTCTCCATCGCCATCTGCTTTTGAGAGGGGAGGGCGGAGCGGGGCGGGGCTAACACCTGACTCCATTTTGTACTGTGGAGCAGGGTGGAGCTATCCTCCATTTTGTGTAACTGGACCCTAGCCCTCACCCAACCAATCAGGGTCAGCCAAAGCAGTGACATCACCACCCCTATAAAACCCCTTCATTTGTTGAAGCTCGTGCTCTTCTGCCATGCCAATGTCGGTGTAAGAGGGACAGAGCACCATTATAACATGGAACAGGCTTTCTGCTATTGCCTCGGACTCGGCTCCCTGGTGGTCCTTGGGGATCACAAAATCTGGGCATAACATTTGGGAGCTCATCCAGTTACCCAAGACCCTGAGAAACCCCCATACGGAGAGCCTGACTGGCAGCAGTAGGTGTGTGTGTGTGTGTGTGTGTGTGTGTGCTTGTGTGAGCACTCTGGAGGGATGTGGAAACCCCTCATGTCAGTAGTGCCCGAAGAGGTCTAGGTGGACACACTGCTGAAACACCACGGGCCAGAGGATTCTGAAGAAGTTCGACCTCCCACGAGGGTCCCTCACAGGCAGGAGAGACATGGAAACCTCTCCCAGGATGAGGAAGTCGCTTCCGCAGATTTCATGAAGCTGACATCTGGTTTATAGGCAGGAGAGACGTGGAATCCTCTCCCAGGTCTGGTTTTAAGTTGAAATGTTGATGTTGGGCTCTCTCTTCTTGGTTGTTGTGATTTTCTGTGTTGTGGAGGTCCAGAAGGGCCCATAGCAGACTTGTTGTTCTAGTGAGTGGCCAGCATTCAATGTCAGATGGCCACCAGAGGGCCACTGATCAGTGTGAGGCCATCATTCAGTTTTGCTTCCACAGAGTTGAAAGACTGTTCTTAGGGGCCCTCTGTCTGTTTCTGTGTTCCCTGTTTGTATGTTTGTATAAGTAAAGGTTTCATTTTGTTCTTGTTTGTAAATTTGCTGACTCTTTCCCCCAGAGCATGCAGGAAGTGGGGGAGGGGAGAAGAGGCTCATACTAGCCATCTTTTAGGCTTTGGGGATTTCTGTACTCCTGAAAGGAGGAAAGACTGGTTTAAAAACGAGTGCACATGGTTTTTGAGCTGGGCTTAACTCTTTTCTGTGTACAGAATAAAACTTCTGTTTTTTAGCTTTAAGAATGGAGATGAACTGGGAGATAAATTAAAGCTAGTTTCCCAAGAAGATCTTTTGAAATTTCCTGCCCTGAGGCAAGTAACCAGCAGGAAGTAGGTAGCAAGTTTATATATGAATGACTGAGAGCTTGCCTCTGGATTCCCCCCAGCTTCCAGTAGGCAAGTTCTGCCTTCAGCTATCTTTAAAGATTGTGTTCATTTGCATTTAAATGGCTACTCCCTTTGCTAGCCAAGGGACAGATTTACATGTGAATACCTTTGCTTCTCAGTTTCCCTGGAAATTATATGGTATTCCTGTAAAGTGCTGCATTTTCCACTTTTTACAAAATTGATGGAAATGACAGCTTGTGTAAGCAGGCCCATGATCAGTTTTAATAATTTTTGGAATTCCCATGACTGCAAAAGCAGCTAGGCAATAATTAATAACCTGTTTAGCTGTTTCCCCTGTTGATGCAGTAGCCCATAAGACTTTTGAAAAGGTGTCTATAGAGACATGCAATGTCCCAAAGTGTCCAAATGAAGTGTAGTGTGTCATACCCACTTGCCAAATATGGTCCCTTAGCAAACCTGTAGGGTTGACTCTTGTGGTAGGCCCTTGAGGTAGATGTAATATGCAAGTGGGATACTCTCTGATAATCTGTTTTGCCTGTTGTTGAGTGATTGAGAATTGTTTACATAACATTTTTGCAGGCTGATATAAAAGCTTATGAGATTCGTGTTGCGGAGTGAGTCCCTAAGAGATGAACCACCGGAGCCAATTTGATTAAGCATGCAATAGTTTATTACAGATTCGAATCTGGGCTCAAACCTTGGCTGACACAGCAGCTGGTAAACACCCAGGTAAGAGCCCGGATGGAGGGGCAGTCCCTCCTCTTATACCTCCCTTCCCATTCCACTGCTGGTTTGTCACTCCCTGATTGACCCCTCAGGACAAAGAACTGCCTTATCTCTTGGGCTAGGCTGACTGTCACAGTCACATTCCCTACTGGTCTTACTGCAGAATAAAATCTTTGATTTATCCTCTTCCCTGTCCTCCGTAGCAAGGTTATGGTAGTGAGTTCGGAGAACCATGATTTTAAGGTCCTGGGCTCTGGATTGTATTAAACTTACCAGAGACCTGAATAAACAAGGACCCACAGTTAGGGCTAGTAAGAGAATAAGGAGAGGGCCAGTCAAGGTGCTAATAAGAGTTGTTAGCCAAGGGGACCACATAAAGAGGTTTTCATACCAGTTTCCTTGGTTTGCCCTGGCTTCCTCTCTTTCCTTTAATCTTTTTCTTAGTTGACTGAGGCTCTCCTTTATGACTCCAGAGTGATTAGTATAAAAACAACAAGCTTCACCCAGGGCTAGGCAAAGCCCTCCCTGTTTGAGAAAAAGTAGGTCTAGACCCTGCCTATTCTGGAGGACAACTTCAGCTAGGGAGCTCAGTGACCCTTCTAGCTTGCTGACCGTACTCTCAAGAGTGCTAAGGTCAGTATCTATCTGTTGGCTCAATTCTTTGTAGTCCTGGTTCCCCTTAATAAGGGCTGAAGTTCCTACAGCCGTTGATCCTGCAATTCCAATTCCCAGTAAAAGGGGAATAAGGACTGGGGCCCTCTTAACGCGGTGTGGGGCGAGACCTAAGTGTTCTCGGCCCCCATCCCCAGAGAAGTAATAGACCTGAGGAAGTATGTGTGCTAAGATGCAAAGGCCTGGCGATTCCTTGTCTATGAGAAATGGGGAAAGAGCACAAGGAGTTATTCCATTGGTACTGTAAGAATGGAACTTTTTTTAAAGAAGCTGTCTGTTTTATCTCAACTCCCCAAGGTCCCCCGACAGAGATGTGAACATAACCTTTATGACTAACCTAGGAAATAGCCCTGAGCAAAGAGTTAGCAATGCAAAACAGTGCTCTAACAGTTAAGAAACACAGGGTGGGAGATCGCCAGATGAGACTGTTGACTAAACTTAAGCCTTGTCATAAAACATGTTATCAATGAGCCCAGATCCCTTTGGAATTCCCTAGCGGCTTTGTTCCCCTCTTCCTCCTCCGTGTGTGATCCTCCCAACTCCACTCCCCAACGTGTGGTTTTTGCCTTTATAAACTTGTAAGACTTGCTGTTCGGGGCTCAACTCCTCGGCTCCTGCGTGAGTTACGAGTTGAGCCCCAGCATGCTGGAATAAAGCCTCTTGCTGTTTGCATCAAGTGATGTCTCCTGCAGTTGATTGGGGTCGCCGTCAGTCCGTGGGACAGAGTGAGGGTCTCCCTCTGGGGGTCTTTCATCTTGGGGGCTCGACCGGGGTTTGACGACCAGCCCTCATCCGCGGGGTCGACCTTGGAGGTAAGAAGGGGTACCCCGTGGTCGTCTGTCATTGTCTTGTATTTGGTCAGAGGGTCTGGCTCTCTGTCCTCACTTTCGGTTTTGCAGCCGTTCGGCGACTCGTGAGAGTGGTTGAACAGTGGTCGGTAGACGTGCCTGGAAGGCCACAGGTTGCAGCCCTGGGGGACGCCCCAAGGGTGGAGGAGAGCCAGGGACGCCTGGTAGTCTCCTACTGTAAGGGCGCTGATCGGGTCCAGCTGTTGGATCGGAGATTGGCAAGATCGTGCCCATCTGGTTCTGTTGCGTGTTTGTGGAGGACTAGGTGGGGTAAGTGGGTCCTCGTGTCTGTAGTGTTTCTGTTATTTGTGCTCCTGACGACGTACGAACTGACGATGGGACAGACTGTGACAACCCCGCTTAGTCTGACATTAGACCACTGGACTGAAGTTAAGGGAAGAGGTCGCGACCTATCAGTTGAGATCAGGAAAGGTCCATGGCGGACCTTCTGCTCCTCAGAATGGCCTACTTTTAATGTAGGGTGGCCAACAGAAGGAACCTTTGACCTATCTGTTATTTTTGCTGTTAAGGAGATTGTTTTTCAGAAAGAACCTGGAGCTCATTCGGACCAGCAGCCCTACATCGTGGTCTGGCAGGACTTGGTGCAAAATCCACCTCCCTGGGTTCGACCTTGGGTGGCCAAACCCAAGCCCCGGCCAGCCACTCAGGTTCTAGCCATCCGATCTCCCAGTTCCGGGGGGAAATCCAGTCCCTCAGCCCCCCCACAAGAAGATTCATCCAGACACCCAGACTGACCTCCTTCTCCTTGATCCACCTCCCCCATATCCTCTTGCCTTGGTTCCTGTAGGTGGTCAGGGAGACCCGGAGGTGGAACCGGCCCCTGCCCTCTCTGCTCCCCGAAACGAGTCTCTGCCGGGGCCTGCACAGGGTACCAGGATCAGCCGCGGAATGACTCCCGACACCACCGTCGCCCTTTCCCCTAAGGGCTTATGGGGACCTCCGCCAGTGGCGACGGATGGCGGACCGGCTCCTCTTCAGCCTCTCCAGTACTGGCCTTTTTCCTCCGCGGATTTGTATAACTGGAAGACTAATCATCCCCCCTTTTCAGAGAACCCCCAGTGCTTAACCGGGCTGGTGGAGTCCTTAATGTTCTCTCATCAGCCCACATGGGATGATTGCCAGCAGCTACTACAAACTCTTTTCACTACTGAGGAGAGAGAGAGGATTCTATTGGAAGCATGGAAGAATGTACCTGGAACAGATGGACGACCCACCCAGCTTTCCCAACATCATTGAAACAGCCTTCCCCCTTTCCAGACCTGACTGGGATTTCAACCCGGCAGAAGGTAGGGAGCGACTGACAGTCTATCGCCAGACTCTAGTGGCTGGCCTCCGTGGGGCAGCGAGACGTCCCACTAATTTGGCTAAGGTAAGAGAGGTTATACAGGGGGCCACAGAACCCCCGTCAGTATTTCTTGAGCGCTTAATGGAAGCTTTCAGGCGCTACACCCCATTTGACCCTACCTCAGAGGGGCAAAGGGCTTCCGTAGCTATGGCTTTTATAGGGCAGTCAGCATTAGATATTAAGAGAAAGTTGCAGAGAGTAGAAGGGTTACAGGATTACACCCTACAGGATTTAGTCAAGGAGGCAGAGAAAGTGTATCATAAGAGAGTAACTGAGGAGGAAAAAGAGCAAAGAAAAGAAAAGGAAAGAGAGGAAAGAGAAAACAAAAGGGATCGTAAGCAGGAGAAGAACCTGACACGGATTTTGGCCACAGTAGTAGGTGAGAGAGGCCAGGAACAAACCCAGAGCAGGGCTAAAAAGTCAGGTAACCTGGGCAACTGCACCCCATTAGACAAAGATCAGTGTACCTACTGCAAGGAAAAAGGTCACTGGGCTAGAGAGTGCCCTAAGAAGAAAAAGAACAGGTCCTTCAAGAAAGTGTTAGCCCTGGAGAAGAAGATTAGCGGGGAAGGGGCTCAGAACCCCTCCCTGAGCCTAGGGTAACACTAGAGGTGGAGGGGAATCCAGTTGAGTTTCCTAGTAGACACTGGAGCTCAACACTCGGTCCTACTCGAGCCGGCTGGATCCATCTCCCACAAGAAATTGTGGGTCATAGGAGCCACGGGGCACCAGCAGTACTCATGGGACTACCCGAAGAACAGTAGACTTAGGAACGGGACGGGTAAACCCACTCGTTTCTGGTCATCCCCTGAGTGCCCTGTGCCCTCTACTTCGGGGAGATCTCTTAACCAAAATGGGAGCCCCAGATTACCTTCACCTCTGACGGCCCGGAGGTGACCCAAAGCAAGAAAATGGCTACCGCCCTGACCATACGTCTAGATGAT
Organism: Nyctalus aviator; assembly: GCA_036971965.1. Taxonomy (NCBI): domain Eukaryota; kingdom Metazoa; phylum Chordata; class Mammalia; order Chiroptera; family Vespertilionidae; genus Nyctalus; species Nyctalus aviator. The sequence goes on along the minus strand of CM072930.1, from coordinate 67,201,170 downwards.
GAACATAGACTTTTTGAAGAACAGGGAGCAGAGGTAAAATCACATAAATGACTGGTTGAACAGGTATCCGGGGGGCATGGGCCGAGACGGCTGAAACAGGACTAGCCTCAGAAAGGCAAGGCGCCCATGGTCATAGAGCTTAAGGCCACTTCTACTCCTGTGGCTGAACGCCAGTACCCCATGACTAAGGAGGCCCGGGAAGGGGTTAGGCCCCATATCCAGCGCCTCCTTCAGCAGGGCATCTTAGTGAAGTGCCAGTCACCATGGAACACTCCCCTGTTACCTGTTAAGAAGCCCGGCACAGGAGACTATCGCCAGGTACAGGACTTAAGGGAAGTGAACAACCAGGTGCAGGATATCCACCCCACTGTACCTAACCCTTACAACTTATTGAGCTCTCTTCCCCCGGATCATATTTGGTATACTGTCTTGGATTTAAAGAACGCTTTCTTCTGCTTGTGACTGCACCCTTCCAGCCAGAGCATCTTTGCATTCGAGTGAAGGGACCCTGACTCTGGGACTACAGGCCAACTGACCTGGACCCGCTAACGGTCATTGCCCCCCACTCTTTGGAGAGCATCATCAGACAGCCATCAGACAGATCGGTGGTTGTCCAACGCTCACATGACGCACTACCAGAGTCTCCTACTGAATGGAGACAGGATCCAGTTCGGACTGCCTGCCATCCTCAACCCAGCTACCCTATTACCTGACACGTCCACCCAGGGGAGTGTGCTGCATACCTGTCAAGAGATACTGGCAGAGTAAACGGGGACTCGAAGGGACCCTCCGAGACCAGCCCTTGCCAGACGCTCAGCTGACCTGGTTCACTGATGGAAGCAGCTACATAATAGAAGGTAAAAGGGTGGCCGGGGCGGCGGTAGTAGATGATGAGCAAGTTATCTGGGCAAGCAGCCTGCCTGAAGGGACGTCAGCTCAGAAGGCCGAGTTACTAGCTCTGACTCAGGCCCTACAATTGGCAGAAGGGAAGAAGATTAACATCTACACTGATAGCAGGTATGCCTTTGCTACTGCCCATATCCACGGGGCTATCTACCGGCAGCGGGGGCTTACTGACCTCGGCATGGAAGGAAATCAAAAATAAAGAAATTTTAAGCCTGTTAGAGGCCGTCCACCTTCCTAAGAAAGTGGCAATTATTCACTGTCCTGGACATCAGAAAGGAGGGTCCAGGGTTGCCGGAAGGGAACCAAAGGGCTGACAGAGAAGCCAAGCAGGCGGCTCAGGGACTCAACATCCTATCCTTGTCTGGGGAAAAACCGAGGTCTCACCCTGAGGATACGGTATACCCCTCTGTCAGGAACTTTGATTATTCAGAACCAGACCTTGAGAGAATGGACAGATTTGGGTTTCGCCTGGAGACTCCAGACGGGATCCGGGAAACCTCAGAAGGAAAAAGAATCCTCCCTGAAAAACAGGCTATCATTTTCCTCAGACACTTTCATAAGCTAACTCACCTGGGCCCAAAACATTTAAAAACTATTGTCCAGTCTTCGCCGTATTATGTCATGAACCAAGGAGAACTCGCAGATACAAACTGTAAAAGGATGCAAGCCTTGCCAGATGGTGAATGCCTAGCCCAGCAAACTTCAGCAGGGCAAAACGGCTCTGAGGAGACCACCCTGGGAGTTACTGGGAGGTTAGACTTTACTGAGGTAAAACCAGGCAGGTATGGATACAGATACTTATTGGTATTCATAGATACATTTTCAGGATGGGTTGAAGCCTTCCCTTCCGTGAAAGAGACTGCTCAGGTGGTGGCCAAGACAATTACTAGAAGACATCTTCCGAGATTCGGGGTGCCCAAGGTAATCGGGTCGGACAACGGCCCTGCATCTGTTGCCCAGGTAAGTCAGGGACTGGCCAAAATCCTGGGGCTTGATTGGAAATTACATTGTGCTTATAGGCCCCGAAGCTCAGGACAGGTAGAAAGAATGAATAGAACTCTAAAAGAGGTCATGACTAAATTATCCTTAGAGACTGGCATAAAAGACTGGACAGTCCTCCTTCCCTTTGCTTTGTTTCGGATCCGCAATACCCCTGGCTCCCTCAAGCTAACTCCTTTTGAAGTTCTTTATGGGACTCACCCTCCACTCATTACCATGCAGCACTTTTCTTCCCCATAATCTTACTCCTCTCAATCTCTGTACACCAGATTAAAAGCCCTTGAGGCTGTGCAGAGGGAAGTGTGAAGTCGGTTGGCCGAGGCCTACAAGCCTGGAGACCTGCAAGTACCTCATCAGTTCCAAGTCGGAGACTCGGTGTACATTCGGCGCCATCGTGCTGCCAGCTTGGAACCGAGGTGGAAAGGACCATACATAGTGCTGCTCACGACTCCAACTGCAGTAAAGGTCGATGGCATCGCCGCTTGGATCCACGCTTCACATGTCAAGCCCCGCACCACCACCTGACCCAGTGTGGAAAGTGGAAAAAATGGACAACCCCCTCAAGCTCCGCATACACCGTGTTCTTGCTCCTGTTAACGCACTTCCCACAGATAAGTAGTCCTAACCCTCATGCCCCTCAATGACTAACATGGCAGGTCCTCTCCCAGACTGGAGATGTAATAAGGAAGAATGCTGTTTTTTACATAGATCACTCTAGTGTAATATATATATAAAGACAGGAGTACCATGATTAGAAGTTGCCAAAAAGCTATGGGGGGAATGTAAGAATGGAACTTTTTTTTAAAGAAGCTGTCTGTTTTATCTCAACTCCCAAGGTCCCCCGACAGAGATGTGAAACATAACCTTTATGACTAACCTAGGAAATAGCCCTGAGCAAAGAGTTAGCAATGCAAAACAGTGCTCTAACAGTTAAGAAACACAGGTGGAGATCGCCAGATGAGACTGTTGACTAAACTTAAGCCTTGTCATAAAACATGTTATCAATGAGCCCAGATCCCTTTGGAATTCCCTAGCGGCTTTGTTCCCCTCTTCCTCCTCCGTGTGTGATCCTCCCACTCCCCAACGTGGGGTTTTTGCCTTTATAAACTTGTAAGACTTGCTGTTCGGGGCTCAACTCCTCGGCTCCTGCGTGAGTTACGAGTTGAGCCCCAGCATGCTGGAATAAAGCCTCTTGCTGTTTGCATCAAGTGATGTCTCCTGCAGTTGATTGGGGTCGCCGTCAGTCCGTGGGACAGAGTGAGGGTCTCCCTCTGGGGGTCTTTCAGTACAGGCCCACCAAGTTCCTTCAGGGACAGCCAGCAGGGCTGCTCCTCCCTGAGTTGGCTCCTCCAGTAGCAGGATGGTGGAGGCACAGGACGAGGCGTAGAAAGAGTCCTTCAGAGGGTAATTAGCAGGCATCAAGCACGTCCCTTGTCCTTGTAGATCCCGGAGGGTGAGTTTCGGGTTATGACCCCACTGGCAGTGATCCTCCACAGCGTCCATGGAGATGTTCCTTATGTCCTGTGGAGTATCTCCAAGAGAGATGTTAACAGCAATCCCTGTATAATAAGGGGGTTCAGGGTTGAGACATAACCAACAGTCATCCATGAGGTTGGGGGAGGATTTGTTTAGGAAACTGAACATGGCTTCTAAAGTTCTTAATACGTTCATGGGGAAGTAGAGAGGTGCGTCCGGTTGGCCAGGCTTCAATTTATTTGCTACTCTAATTGCTACTCTAGGGGAAAAGTTCAATGGGGGATGATAGGTGGGAGTTGGTGGCCCCAGAATGGGTCTCAGGGGGCCTATAGGATTTCCCTGATGTGGTAAGGATTTTCTTTGTATTGTAAAGAGAATCCCAGGGTCCTTTCCAGAAACGTATAGTCTGAGGCCCCCTGTCTTCCCTCCCATCCAATAACTTGCTCTCCAGGTGATGATTTCGAGCTTCACTGGTTTGCAGTTACCTACGTGGCAAGTTCCAGCCTGGTTTGGAGCCCCTGGACGTATCTCTCTGGTGAATCTGATATCCCTGTCTCTAGTTGTCCAGAGGGCAAGAGTCTCACATCCCCATGCAGCGCAATAATAACTATCTTTACCCCCGCACTCACTAGGACCTTCTCGAGGGCAGATGTAATGTTCACTGTGCCATAGTCCTTTTTCTAGGCTACGATCCCCGCAGCCGTAGCCTTGGACTACTGCCCCTCCTCCTCCCCGGTATCCAAATCCTAGAGAGTTTCCCTTCCTTGATCTTCCCCAATCTTCTCCAAACATTTTACATAGGTCAAAATGAAGGTAGGGTACCTGGCTGTTGTAGTATTTGCTATTACAGATCCATCTAGAGTTCGAGTAACTTCCCAGCGATAGAGGGTAGGCCGAGAGGGGGTAGAGGAACTTGCCCCTGTAGGGCTCAAGATGAGGATGACTAGGATCGGGAAAATTTGACCTTTTGAGGGTCGGAAGTGGGTTGGATTCTCCATTCTCCCTTCTGGTCACCCTCTGCCTTTTTCAGTCAGGTGTGGTAGATCCAATGTTGCTTCCCTGCAACTTTTACCGCTGTGGGGGTGCTGAGGACAACCGTGAATGGGCCGTCCCACCAAGGCTCAAGCTGACCGGGGTTGAGCTTCTTAACCCAGACCAGCTCCCCAGGTTCGGCGACTGGGCTTCTGGATGTTTGGCCTCTCTCAGTCTCCTCTCCTCAGACTGTCTTCTGAATTGCTCTCCGAGTAAGCAGGAGTGCCTGTAATGACTTAAGAAAATGTTGGTTGTGAATGGCCCCGAGATGTTCCTCCCCCAGTCGGGGAAGGATTGGGGGTGGCCTTCCAAAAATGATCTCATAAGGGGTAAAACCCTGTGAATAAGGGGTACATCTGGCTCGAAGGAAGGCGAAAGGGAGGAGACTTACCCAATCACGGCCAGTTTCGAGTCTCAGTTTTGTTAAAAACTCCTTGAGTGTCCGATTCATCCTTTCTACCTGTCCTGAACTCTGAGGTCTGTATATGCAATGAAGTTTTCAGTTAATTTTTAGAGAGGATGCCAATTGTTTGGTGACCTGGGCGGTGAATGCCAGACCATTGTCAGACCCCAGATATAGTGGTAGGCCCAACCGGGGGAGAATTTCGGAGACTAATTGGTTAACCACTACCTGCGCTGTCTCTTTTCTGGTGGCAAATGCCTCTGGCCAACCCGAGAAGGTGTCCACTAATACAAGGAGTTACTCGTAGCCTCCTCTTAACACAGGTAGCTCCGTAAAGTCCAGCTCCCAGTGCTCTCCCGGGGTGCTTCCCCTGAACCGAACTCCAGGTTCCCTAACTTGAATAGGCTTAGGATTCACCCTGGCACACGTGTGGCATCTTTGAGCAATGTCCCGAGTGAGTTTATATAGCCCTTTTAGAAAATAGCTCTTCCGGAGGAGCTCTGCCAGTTTAGTTCCCCCCAGGTGGGTGTTCCGATGTGTTTGCTCAACTATTTTCCTTCCCAAGGCCTGGAGAAGGAAGATCCTCCCATCGGGCAGGCGGACCCATCCTCCTTCGTTCTTTGTCCCTTGGAGCTTCTGACCTAGTTCCTCCTCCTCTGAGGTGTAATGAGGGCTCGGAGGAGTGGCATCCTTCTGGAGGATCAGGACTTCCAGGGGCCCTACTGGTCTTTTGGCAATGTCCCTAGCTGTTTGGTCTGCTAGACGGTTTCCCCTGGATATCTCAGAGTTGTCTTTCTGGTGTCCCCTGCAATGGATGACTGCCACCTCCTTGGGTCCCCAAACTGAGGACAATAAGTTCAGGATTTCTTGAGAGTTTTTAATGTCCTTTTCTCCTGCCGTGAGGAGGCCCCTTTCCTTGTATAGGGCTCCATGTACATGAACAGTGGCAAAGGCATACCTACTGTCAATGTAGATATTGACTCTCTTTCCCTTTCCCCATTGGAGCGCCTGGGTTAGGGCAATCAATTCAGCCTTTTGAGCAGAAGTCCCATGTCCTAGGGCTTGCGCCCAGATGACAGTTTCCAGAGTGACTACGGCCACTCCTGCATATCGGGTGCCCTCTTCCACAAAACTGTTCCCATCTGTAAAGAGGGTCTCATCGGCCTCGGGTAGAGGGATGTCAGTGAGATCCGCCCTTAGAGAAGTCAGGGACGTGAGTATCTCTCCACAATCATGGAGTGGGGCATCCTCTCTAGGCCCTGGCAGCAACGTGTCAGGGTTTAAGGCGGCAGTTTGGAGGAAACTTATTCTTGGAGGATCAAGAAGGAGGACTTGATACTGGGTTATTCGAGCATTTGAAAGCCACCTCTCTGGGGGGGCCCGTAATAGCTGTTCCACATTGTGGGAAGCCGTAACTTGAAGGTTCTGGCCAAAAGTCAACTTTGATGCCTCCTTTACCAGGGTGGCTGTGGCCGCAATGGCGCGTAAGCACCCGGGCCACCCAGCAGCCACAGGGTCCAGTCTTTTTGAAAGGTAGGCAACTGGCTGTCTCCAGAGACCTAGTGTCTGGGTTAGCATCCCCTTCGCTACTCCTCGGGACTCAGCCACAAACAAGTGAAATGGCTTTTCAAGGTCTGGCAGGGCCAAAGCAGGGGCACTCACCAATGCTGTCTTGAGTGCGTTGAATGCTTCTTCTTCTGTTGTAGTCCAGGTGAAGGCCGGATCCTTTCCCCCAGTGGCAGTGTACAGTGGCTTAGCAATCTCTGCAAAGCCTAAGATCCACAGTCTGCAGTACCCGACCACCCCGAGGAACTCCCGTACTTGCCTTTTGGTGGTTGGAGTGGGGATCTGCAGGATGGCTTGAATCCGGCTCTGAGAGAGGGTGCGCTCTCCTCGGCGAAGATGATACTCCAAGTACGTAACCTTAGTCTTGCAGAGTTGGGCGTTTTTAGCTGAGACTCGGTAGCCGAAGCTCCCTAGAGTTTTTAGTAAGTCCCGGGTGACTTCTTGACACTCCGATAAAGTTGAGGAGGCCAGGAGGAGGTCGTCCACATACTGGAGTAATGTGGCCTCCGGATGCCTGGCTCTAAAGTCCTGGAGATCCTGACTTAGAGCCTCGTCAAAGAGAGTGGGAGAGTTCTTGAACCCCTGGGGCAGGCGTGTCCAAGTCAGTTGTCCTGAGTCCCCTCTCTGTGGGTCTACCCACTCAAATGCAAAAATGGGCTGACTCTGGGGTGCTAAGGGAAGGCAGAAGTATGCATCCTTTAAATCCAGCACTGAATAAAATTGTTGGTTTGGTTTAAGGAGGCTGAGCAGGGTGTAGGCATTTGGAACAGTTGGGTGTATTGTCTCCACCTGCTCATTGACTTCCCTTAAGTCCTGGACTGGCCCGAAGTCCTCTGTGCCTGGTTTTTGCACAGGTAGGAGTGGAGTGTTCCAGGCCGATTGGCACGGGACTAAGATCCCTGCTTCTTTAAGCCTCTTGATATGTTTTGAGATTCCCCACCCTGGCTTTTCCACTGATTTGATACTGGCGGACACGGACTGGCAGAGCAGTGCTCAGGAGTTGGACGACTATTGGGGGCCAGTGCCCTGCGAAGCCTGGTGGATTGGTTTCAGCCCATACCTCTGGGATCTCCTGTTGCCACTTTGCTAGGAGGTCAGATTCCATCCCCGGAGATGGCTCATCGAGTAACCTGTACTCTTCTTCAAGCAGGAATGTAACAAGGATTTTTCCTTCCCCTGTTTTAACTTGGGGGCCCTCCTCTGTGAAGGAGATAGTGGCCTTTAACTTTTGGAGGAGGTCCCTTCCCAGGAGTGGCTCGGGGCATTCAGGGATGACAAGGAAGGAATGAGTAACCGTTTTCTCTCCTAAGTTGGCGAAGCGGGCCTGGGACCAAAGGTAAGATTTCAGTTTCCCAGTTGCCCCCACAATAGCTGTTCTTTGGGAGGACAATGGGCCTTCAGGCTCTAGGAGGACAGAATGGGTGGCCCCAGTATCTACCAAGAAGTCAACAGGCTTGCCCCCCACGGTTAGTGTTACCAGGGGCTCCTGGGGGGGGGGGCGTGGAGGGGGGGGGAGCCTTGATGTCCTCAGTCTACTTCTTCCACCAAGACTGGACTAGGCTCCGACCTCCTTCCCCTTGGTCTCTCAGGGCACTCATTCTTCCAATGACCTGTCTTCTTGCAATACGCACACTGATTCCGCCCGAGCAATTGTCTCTGACCTTGCCAGCGCCATCTTCCTTTTCCTTTTCCTTTTCCATTTTCCCTTTCTCCTCGGTCCCTCTCTCCTATGGCTATGAGGACCTTGGCCATCTTCTGGGTCAGGGCCTGTGATGGGTCCTCTCGGTTTTCAAAAACCCTCTGGGCTATAGCCAGCAGCTCCGAAAGAGACTTCCCTTCAAAGCCTTCTAGTTTCTGTAATTTTTTCCTAATGTCTGGGGCTGACTGTGCTACATATTGGACTACAAGGGCTGCCTGATTTGCCAGGGCATCAGGATCTATAGGTGTATACGTCCTATAGGCCTCACATAGTTGCTCAAGGAAAGCTGCCAGACTCTCATTTGGCCCTTGTTTGGTCTCGGTCACCTTAGAGAGATTGGTAGGCTTTCGAGCAGCAGCCCGAATGCCTCTCAGGAGAACCTGGCAGTAATGGTCAAGAGCCTCCCTTCCTAACACCAAATTGGGGTTCCAATTAGGGCAGGCCAAGGGGAAGATGGTGTCAATCTGGGCTGAATCTGTAACCAGCTCCCCATGGCCTTCAAGAACTTGTTTTCTCCCTTCAGTCTTTATTCTTTCTCTCTCCTCTCTGGTAAACAGGGTATTTAATAGTTGCTGGTAGTCATCCCAGGTGGGCTGGTGAGTGTAGAATACAGACTCCAGTAAAGTTATCAGCCCCTGAGGGTTCTGCGAAAAGGGGGGATTCTGATTCTTCCAATTGTACAAATCAGAGGTGGTGAAAGGAACGTAAGTCCTTAGGCTCAGCCCATGGGAGTCCGTTTCCCCCACCTCCCTAAGTGGTAACAGGGTGGCCGGTCGGCTTTCACTAAACTGGGCTCCCAATCGAGTGTGGGGAGGACTGAAGGGGAGATCATTAAGGGTGGCCCCTTTTCTATCTCCGTCACCTGAACTGGGAGAGTCAGGTGACACAGGGGGCTCCTTCTGGCAGCTCCTTCTCGGGGCAAGGGGGGGATACTCCACTCTCGTCTGGGATCTCACTGGGGGGTCAGGCCCCTTCCCCTTGCTTGGCGAGGTAGTGGAGGCAGCTGCAGCCACATAAGGGGGTGGGCAAGGGAATTTCAGGCCCGACATCGGATCTTCCTCAGGAGCCTCTAAAACAGGGGGTGCTGAAGGCGCCTGACTTGGCTTCTCTCTGCTCGCCTGTGGCCGGGCGAGTAAGACAGACCTGGGAGGTTTCTTTCCCAATTTTCCATTATCAGGGAGACAACCACACTCCTTCAGCCATTTGGGGTTATCAAAAAGAACATCAATCCAGATATCAATGTAGGGAATTTGGTTCGGATGCCCGGGGCTTCCATAGACTATCCGCCAGACTCCCGTACCAGGCCCCATGTCTAGGGTCCCTGTTGAAGGCCAATCAACCCAAAATCTCGGCTGCTCCAACTCACAGAGTCTCCGGAGAGTGAAGGCATCTACAGAAACACCATAGCCTTCACCCTGTTTTCTGAAGTCAGAAAAATTTTTAATCATACATTCAAGGGGACTTAGGTGAGTCTCCTTGCCCCATTTCTCTCTTTCTTCCCAATTTATAAACAGTTAGGCAACAAATAAGTCCAAAACAAATCCAAAAGAGGAAAAACGAAAACACTTTTACCAATTCTCACACACTCGATTGCGGCCGCACTCTCTCAACACTCACAACAACACTCATTCAGACCAAAACAACACTCCCTCATACCAGAACCAGGGAGTCTCCAGACTCCAAAACCAGGCAGAACCAGGGAGTCTCCAGACTCCAAAACCAGGCCTGGGTGGTCATCACCACCTCGGTTGCGAACTGGGAGTTTAGCTGCGTCCCGCCTCCCGAGTTCACGATAACAGGGTATGTACCAAACCAGGACAAGAAGCTTCAAGAAACTTAAAAGAAAAACCAGGCCTGACCTACCTGCGCCAAGCAAGCAGATCCGGGCGTGGTCCGATGTTCCAGAGGACGTGAAATTCCTTAAATTTCTTAGAGGGGCTTACTGAGAAGCCCCCCTGGTGGGATCTCGCTGGGGCCTCCAAATGTTGCGGAGCGAGTCCCCAAGAGATGAACCACCGGAGCCAATTTGATTAAGCATGCAATAGTTTATTACAGATTCAAATCTGGGCTCAAACCTTGGCTGACATAGCAGCCGGTAAACACCCAGGTAAGACCCCCGATGGAGGGGCAGTCCCTCCTCTTATATCTCCCTTCCGATTCTACTGCTGGTTTGTCACTCACTGATTGACCCCTCAGGACAAGGTATTGGCCCTATCTCTTGGACCCGGCTAGGTTGACTGTCACACCCTGATTGGCCCCTCAGGACAAAGAACTGGCCTTATCTCTTGTAATAGGCCGACTGTCACAGTCACAATTCTGAGTCTTGTTTTAATAAAACAACCAATTAATCAGCATGTGCATTTCCTTTTGCCAAAGGGCCAGGTAATACACTATGGGCCCTGATGTGAATGATATAAAAAGGATATTGTCTCTGTTGTACAATGTACCGAACGTGTTTAAATAGTAAAAATAAACTTTGGTCACTGAGTCATTTTAAACGAGCAGTTTCAATTCTATTTAATAAACCTGCAGCATAAGAAGAGTTAGAGATAATATTAAGAGAATCTTAAAAATTCTGCAATGCAGCATTAGTAGCTTCTAATTCAATATTTTCTTCAGAAGCATGACTAGTTTGGATGACTCACTCTAAATTCATTCTATGATAAGCAGCTTTGCCATTTGATGATACATCAGTAAGAATAGTTAATGCTCTAGATATAGGTTCCTGCCTAGTATTATTTGGTTTAATATAAAAATTGTAATAACTTGTCTTTTAGTAGGTGACAATTAAGTTCTCCTGAAAATATACTCAGTCCAATTTGCCAATTTAAATCAGTCTGAAATAACATTTCAAATTGTTTCCCAGTGAGAGGAAGGTAAATACATTGAGGTTCTTCTCTATGCTGTCTGCAACACTTTCTAAGTTGAAATATCAATTGAGCCATAAGTTCTATATATGTAACTGCAGTTTTAGAGGATTGATGTCCTAGGTCAGTGGTTGGCAAACTGCGGCTCTCAAGCAACATGCATCTTTTTGTCCCCTTGAATTTTTTGCAAAGGCCAGCTTAAGAGTACCTTAAGTTAATAACAATGTACCTACCTATATAGTTTAAATGTAAAAAATTTGACTCTCCAAAGAAATTTCAATCATTGTACTGTTGATATTTGGCTCTGTTGACTAATGAGTTTGCCGATCACTGTCCTAGAAGGACCTATTCAATAATAGCAAGAGAGTTTTTATTTTGGAAGATAACTCCAGTTGGGTTATTTGCAGTAGGATTAATCTATCCCAATAAAGGCAATTCAGGTAGTACTCATGCCACTTGGACTAAGGAGATTGCATTCTCAATTCTTTATAACTCCTTTCTAGCTGCTTTTGTCAATACTTGGGGTGAGGAAAGATTAGAGGCATATTAAATATATTAAATGAATTTGTCACTTCTCCTGTAGAGATTTTTAGATAAGGTCTTAACCAATTAATATCCCCTAATAATTTTTGAAAATCATTCAAAGTTTTAAGGCAATATTTTTGTATTTCTACTTTTTGGGGTCTAACATATTGGTTTTCAATTATGGTACCTAGATATTTAAAAGAAATTTCTTTCTGTACCTTTTCTGGAGTAATTTTTAAGCCCCATTTAGGAAGTTCTTTTTCTAATTAAGAAAACATTGCTAAAGTCTGTTCTTCCAATGAACTCACTGGGAGCAAGTCATTGTCCATTACACGGTCGTCCATTACATGGACGACCGTGTAATGCACAATTGAACACTGGGAATATTTGTTCCTTAAAAGGTGAATAGCTTGAGCTACATATTTTTGACATAAAGTAGGACTATTGGCCATTCCTTAAGGCAAAACTTTCCATTGAAATATTTTTATAGGCTCTATATTATTAATAGATGGCACTGAAAAAGCAAATCTTTGTTTATCTTGCAGTGCCAAGGCAATGGTGAAGAAACAATCCTTAAGATCTACTACTATAAGATACCAATATAGGGGGATTTGTGAAGATGCTGGGAGTCCAGGCTGTAAAGCTCCCATGGTATGCATAGTAGTGTTAATGGCTCTAAGATCATGTAAAAATCACCATTTTCCTATTGTCTTCTTAGGGATTGTAAATATAGGAATATTCCAAGGACTATTGGAAGTTATATAATGACAAGCATCTACTTGTTCTTCTATTAATTCATAAATATGAATTAATTTTTCCATGGTTAATGGCCACTGACCCACCCATATAGGTCTATCATCTTTCTATTGTATAGGTTCAGCATGGAGGTGAGAAGATTGAGCAATGACCACTCATAAGAAGGTTGATATTCTAATCCTTGTTTTCTTGTGAACTGTTGTCCCTTGCCAATAATAATACAAGCTTGTAAACCTTCTAAAACATTTCAGCCCCATAAATTGACTACAATTCCAGAGACTATATAGAGCTAAAACCATCCTGTTTGTCCTTCCTCATCTTTCCACTTTAACACTGCAGAATTGTGTTGCATGTTATCAGGAATTCCAACACCCATGATAGGCCTATAGCTTCTACCATGGACCAACTTGGAGACCAGAATTCTTGATTGATAACACTAACATCTGCTCCAGTGTCTACTAAATATTTAAACAGTTTTCTCTCTATTCATAGATTAATCATAGGACAGGTCTTGCTAATTTCCTGTATCCAATTTATATCTGAGCTTCCAAATCCTTGTGTCCCTCTCTCTATATAACTTCACCTTACTGAATATAAGGTAAAAGCAGGAGCTGAGCAATTCTTTGTCCTGGAATAATATGCATAATATATTTGCACTCTAAAATTACTTTGATTTCTCCCTCATAGACTGAATCTATGATGCCAGGAAAAACAGTTAGCCCTGTTAGCATATTTTCACTCTTTCCTAGGACTAAAGCATACATTTCTGGTGTCACAGGTCAACAAATTCCTATAGGAACAACTTGTCTAGCCATATCTGGGATCAGGGTGACTGTTATTGTGCTATTAAGATCAAAGCCAGCATTTCTTTCTGGAGTGACTTGAAGGATGGAATCTACTTGTGGTCCTGGCAGGGTGGGACTTCCCCTTTTTTAATAACAGGGCTGGAGGGAGCCCTTCCGGCTGTTTCCCTGCAGCTGGCCATTTCCTTTGTCTTGATTTAATGGCTGGACATTTCTATGAAATTTAGATCTACATTGGCTGGACCAAAGATTCCCCTTCTGACATCTGGGACATAGACCTGTATTACCTGAGCTGGGAGGCAGAATGCTAAACTTTCTCCCTGAGTGTCATCTTGTGTCCTTTTTGATTACTTACATTCCTTTTCAAAATGTCTTTGCTGTCCACAGTTGAAATATGATTTGTTTCTTGTTGTAATTGTGGCAGCTACTAAGCTTGCCTGAAAAATGCCTGACCCCACATTCTGACATGCTCAAATTATTTCCATAATGGTACTATTTTTTCTTATAGGCACTAGATATTTCTTATAATCAGCATTGGTATTTTCATGAGCTAATTGCTGAGTCAAAATGTCTCCTGCTGTCTCCGGTTGAATCTGCTATCTCACTGCTTGAGTGAGGCAAGCTACAAAATCAGAGAATGATTCAGTGGGTTCCTGCATGCACTTACTGAAGGCTCCTTCAGGTTCCCCTTTTGCTGGTAAAGCCCACCAGGATTTTCTTTCATTAAGTCTAATTTTCTCATATGCCTGTTGGAATTAGAGGAGCTGATTTTGGATGTCACTCAATTGTCCCTGTCCTGCGAGCATCTCAAAAGTTATTTGAACATTCTGTGTGAGATTTGAAGAAGCTTGTTCTTAATATTTCTCTACAAATTCCCCTTTCCATTGCAAATAATCTCCTCCATCTAGAGTTCATGGGCCAGATAATACCAATCATAAGGCACTAGGAATGCATCAGAAATGTTACTTATAAATTCTCTAGTAAATGGAGCATTCTCACCATTCTGTATTACACTATCACATAAGGCCTTTATCTTTTTAAAGTAAAATCTTTCATGCTGTCCTATTATTTGATTTGGGAGTTGTGGATTAGCTATCTGTATAACAGGAAAAGCAAGTCTGTCCTCCACCAGCATCTCCTTTAATCCTTTTTGGATAGCTCTTTGCATAGGTGATTCTATTAGTGGCGATTTAAATGTTTCAGAATCAGGACATGAAGGCCACTCTTCCAATTTACCTTTCTGTTTCTCTTTAGGAGTGGAGGGTGCAAAGCGAGGAGGCCTTTCCTTGCTGAAAGGCTCTAGCAAATGCAATACCATGTCCCACAAGTAGAAACAATATGGAGACAAAATTTTCCCCTGCTGCAGAGCTTCTTTCAAGTTCTAATCTATTCTTCCCCAACATTCAATATCCAATGCACCCTCATCAGAAAACCATAGATTATATTCTATAATAACCTGTATAAACTATAAAAGAATATCTTTTGACACTGCAACTCCCTTACCCTTTAGCAAGCAAGCCAAAAGTCTACAAGAAAGTCTCTCCCGCTGAAACCGGTTTGGCTCAGTGATAGAGCGTCGGTCTGTGGACTGAAAGGTCCCGGTTCGATTCCGGTCAAGGGCATGTACCTTGGTTGCTAGCACATCCCCGGTAGGGGGTGTGCAAGAGGCAGCTGGTCGATGTTTCTCTCTCATTGACGTTTCTGGCTCTTTATCTCTCTCCCTTCCTCTCTGTAAAAAATCAATAAAATATATTTAAAAAAAAAAAGAAAAAAGAAAGTCTCTCCCCTTTCAACCAATTCTGCCCCATTATGATCTTGCAGAAACAAAATAAATTACTGAAGCACTTAGGGATCCATAGGTTTCCACAGCTGACAAGAGTTTTGCATGCAGTTTAATCTTCTACCACTGGTCCAGTGATTTTTTTTCTGCTCTGCCATATACTTTTTCTCCAAGTTCTTTTTTACAGCGCCAAATGTGAAGCCACGGCCACTATGGCCTTGGGTTCAAAGGCTTGGGGAAAGTGCTGGCATGCAAATATAAATTTGAAAATTATGGGGGAAACCAGGGAAACCTTAGCTGTAGTAGCCAAGTTCCACTGAGTCTCCAGTCCCATCTGCTTTTATTTACTACCGTGTTTCCCGGAAAATAAGACATCCCCTGAAAATAAGTCCTAGCACAACTATGGGAGAAAAAATTAATATAAGACACTATCTTATTTTTGGGGAAACAGGGTAGAATACACAATTGCCTTTTAGGCAAACAGACATATCAATTGTCATGTTTAGTAAATTGTAAGACAATCACATTGGGGGAGTTTGCTGTAGGCCATTGAGTCAGTAGTAGGTAATAAAATGCAAATATTCACCCTGTGAATATCAAAGTTCCCAATTTAGCCTTCTGACCAGATTTCTCACATTTATATTAATTACTGTTGATCTTGTTTCTCAGCACCTTTCATGGTATGAGAGGATAGGGTGGGGCTAACTCCTGATCCTCCATTTTGTATGTCATTGTGTTACTGGACCCTAGCCCTCACCCAACCAATCCGGGTCAGCCAAAACAATGACATCACCATCCCTATAAAACCCTTTGAATTGTTGAAGCTCACTTTCTTCTACCACTCTTCTGTCTTTGTAAGTGGGACAGAGCTCAGACTGGTCCAAATATAGGCTTTTTGCTATTGCATTGGACTTGGCTCCCTGGTGGTGTTTGGGGATCACTAAATCTGGGCATAACATTTGGGGGCCTGTCCAGGATCCCCAAGACTCTGAGGACCCCTATCGGGAGAGCCCGACTAGCCACAGTAGGTGTGT
Source organism: Nyctalus aviator (assembly GCA_036971965.1). Classification (NCBI taxonomy): domain Eukaryota; kingdom Metazoa; phylum Chordata; class Mammalia; order Chiroptera; family Vespertilionidae; genus Nyctalus; species Nyctalus aviator. The sequence continues at coordinate 67,185,324 of CM072930.1, read as the reverse complement.
GTGTGTGTGCTTGTGTGTGTACTTGTCTGAGCTGTGTGCATGTGGAATCCCCTCATGTCGGTAGTGCCCAAAGAGGTGTAGGTGGACTCACTACTGGAAGACCATGTGCTGGAGGGTTTGAAAGACATTTCGATACTCCCAGGAGGGACATGGAATCCCCTCTCAGGCAGGAGGGAGTGGAATCCCCTCTCAGGACGAGGCAGGTCACCCCTGCCGGTTCGGCGTGAGGCCGTCTTCTAGCTTTCAGTGTTGCTTCCACAGTGTTGAAAAACTGTTCTTAGGGGCCCTCTGTCTGTTTCTGTGTTCTCTGTTTGTATGTTTGTATATGTAAGGGTTTCATTTTACTCTTGTTTGTAAATTTGCTCTATTATATTGAAATTTTAATTGACTAAGGTCAATTAAAAGGAATAAATTTAATAATAGATACCAGACCATTGCTGACTCTTTCCCCCCAGAGCAGGCAGGAGGTGGGGGAGGGGAGACATGTGGCAATCCAATGTGGACGCCACTCCCCAAGAAAGCCACTATAAGAGGCCTCATATTTACCATCTTTTTTCCCCCAGCTAATAACTTAAAGCTTTTACAAATTCATGGATGCATCAGGGATTTCTTTACTCATGGAAGGGGAAAAGACCAGTTAAAAACTAGGATGCATAGTTTTTGAGCTGGGCTTGTCTCCTTTCTGTGTGCAGAGTGTAAACAGTGGGCTGTTTCTTTGGCTTTAGGGATGGCAAACATGAACGGGGAAAGAAATACAAGCTAGTTTCCCAAGCATTTAAACAGCTTTTGGAATTTCCCACCCTGAAGCAAGTAACCAGCAGAAAGTAGATAGCAGGTTTACATATAATGGCTGAGAGTTTGCTTCTTGACTTCCCAGCAGGAAAATTATGACCATTTTGAAAAGAATTTAGAAATTTACTAAATCAAATGATAAAAACCTAAATCTAAATGTGTTGAATTGTTATAATATTGAAGTGTTGATCTAAGTATGCCTACATGAAGCCTAGAAAATTGAAGTTAGTCTATTAAATATGGCTTATATTTTATATGAAATATATCTTTAAAAATGTAAAATATTATTGACTTGGGAAATGCTAAGTATTTGATTTGCTACCTGAAAAATTTAAAGTTATGAAAGTTTCAGGTCTCTTGCCGTGAAGAAGTTTTAAAGCTACACATTTTTTTTTAATGGAAGAAGTGGATATGTCCCCACGCCCCTCCCTCACCGCCCCCCCACCCCCTCCCCGCAGAACAGGTAATCCAATTCCAGCCAGCATCCATCTTTAAAGAATGTGTTCATTTGCATTTAAATGGCGGCACCTCTTGCTAGCCAACCTTCCCAGAAAAGGACAAGCAGCCAAAACATTTAAGGTTAATTATTAGATTTTAAAATTTAACTTGTTTAAGGTTGAGTGCTTTGACACATAGCAAACTGCTCAAGTGGCCACTGGGATACCTTTTCCCAGGGTGCTTGCTCTCTGTCAGAGGGGAATCAGCCCGCCTAACACAATTTCTGTCTATGTTTAAGGTATGAAGTTGTAACAAGTGGGGTCCAAATGGTTAAAAGCAGCAAAATTCTAAAGTTAACTGTTTACAAGAAGGAAGCTTGAGTGGGCAAAGTCACCAAGTCTGCCCAGCAAGCTCAAAAACTAAATGAATCTTATTTCTGACCACCCAGTCATGATCAGTGGTGGAGGAATGGTCTCAGAACTGTTTGTCTCAATTGGCCATTTAAGTTTGAGGTGATTAATGATTACAGTGCATTCTGAAATCTTTAGAAGAAAAGGAAAATATTTTGTGAGCCACTTGGTCCGTGTATGTGTGCATGTGTGTGTGTGTGTGTGTGTGTGTCAACTCTTAAGTTATAGTTTTAAAATCAGTAATATTAATGGAAACACCCTCAAGAAGAGGGGCTTTTCAGAAAGGTCAGGGAGTCTGATTGCAATGTAGGGGTCACCGGTTCCCCTACTAGCAGGAGGCAAGAGCTTTTCCTAGAGCTTTTCCTAAATGGCATCAGTGGGAGCATTTCTTTCACCACCTGGGACATGAGCTGTACTCCCTGTCTCCACCCACCCAGTGTCCATCCCTTTCAGGGGCTCTTTAGAGTAGCTGGGGGTGGCAGTGCGTAGTGGCATACAGAGAAATTCCTTTGTGACCCCCTTCACCCCAAGGAGACCCAAGAACCCCCAGCAACTCCTTGGATACTTTTCCCCAAGTTCTGTTAGGGGGCTTAAAGTCGCAGCTAGAAATTCTCCCATTCCCCTTTTCAGGCTTATCACAATCTGAGATCTGTATCTGTAGGGAAAATGTGGCATTTTAAATTTCAAGCGGCTGAAGGCCTGGGAACAGGGTACTGGACCTGCTCCCTCCTCCCTCTGCCTTTTATAAATATTTTAAAGGAAACAGAGAAAGTGTTGAAAGGAAGAAAAGACAAGCAGCAAATAGGAAGGAATTGGTATGCTTATTGTAGGAAGCAGGGGCACTGAAAGAGAGAATGTCCTGGCAGGTTAGCTGGAGAAGCAAAAGGGGAAACATAGACTTCAAGGGTCTTTAATTAGAGGAAGGAGACTGACAGGACTGGGGCTCATTTCCATTAAGCACCCAGGGTAACCTTACAAGTGGAGGGCAAATCTGTTACTTTCCTGGTGGACACTGGGGCAGCCTATTCATTCTTGACAGAGCCAATGGGACCTGTAACCTCTAAGAACACATCAGTCCAGGGAGCCACCGGACAAACTTCCTGTTTTTCTTGGACATCAAAAAGGACTGTAGACCTCAGAGGAACATGAACTGAGAGTATGCAGCTGCTGAACTGGACCAAAGTGGAACAACGGGCCTTTGAGGAGCTAAAGTAGGCTCTCATCTCAGCACCTGTCCTAGCCTTGCCAGATGTCATGAAGCCCTTTCACCTCTATGTGAGTGAGGTAAGGGGCATTGCCAAAGGGGTTCTCACTCAGACTCTAGGTCCCTGGAAGAGACCTGTTGCCTATCTGTCTAAGAGGCTAGACCCTGTGGCAGCAGGGTGGCCAGTGTGACTCTGGGCAGTGGCCACCACAGCATTGCTGGTGAAGGAGGCATATAAGCAGACTCTGGGCCAGGAGCTAACCCTGACAACACCCAATGCTGTTGAGGCTCTCCTTTGAGGGCTCCAGAGAGATGAATGTCAAACATCAGAATAACCCTGTGCCAAGCTCTTCTCTTGGACCAGCCCTACTTCCGGTTCCATAAGACTCTGGCCATCAATCCTGCCAGTATTCTTCCAGATGATGATACAGTGGAACACATTCATGACTGCATAGAGGTAACAGACACAGTGCTGACAGATGTCCTACCATCATCACCAGATGGGGTACTGTTCAAGGATGGGAGCAGTTACATTTAGGATGGGATCTGATATGCAGGGGCAGAGGTAGATACTCTGGAACACACCATTTGGGCACAGTTCTTGAACTTTTGGCCTTAATCCAGGCCCTTTGATGGAGACACTGTGCCATCCACAGGGAAGAGGGTTACCAACTGCAGCCAGAGAGGACATTATGCCCCAAAACCGGTGGGGCCTTTACAAGTCTTAGTAAACCTGCCGGACACCGACCTATGCCAAACAATAGGAGGAATTGGCTGAACAGAAGCAAGCCATCGATGGACCAGATGGTTGGTGGACCCTACCAGATGACACACTGTTGGTTCCAGAGGCTCTAGGTTGGATGTTAGTTGCCCAGTTACACCTGGTTACCCACTTAGGTGTCACCAAGACTTCTGAACTTCTGTGAGGCAGGTACTACCAAGCTTAGATAGATAATTAAAAGCATAGTCACTAGAAGTACTGTCTGTGCATAGGTAAATGCTAAGCAAGGTAAGAGGGTTCCCCTGGGAATTCGGGCCCCAAAGAAATTCCCCAGGAGAGCATTGGGAGGTGGATTTCACAGAGATTAAGCCACCAGTATCAAAGTACAATACATGCCATTTTTTATAGACACCTTCTCAGATTAGGTTGAAGCATACCCCACTAGGGCAAAACTATCTCTACATTAGTCAAGAAATTACTCTAGGAGATAATACCTAGATTCGGGTTGCCAGTATTCATAGGATCAGATAACAGCCCAGCCTTTGTAGCCAAGGTATCTCAAAGTATATCTCAAACATTAGGACAGGCATGAGCAGGACTCTAAAAAGTTTAATTAAATTTGTCCTAGAAAACGGTGAAAAGTGGACCAACCTCCTGCCCTTTGCCCACTTATGGGCCAGATATACCCCCTACCAGGAGGGGTTTCCCCCCTTTTGAGATCATGTATGATAGACTTCCCTCCATCCTTCCCAGGGTCAGGGAGAAGCTGAAAACTGGAATTCATAACTATTTCCTTGCTCAAGTTCTTACAGGCTCTGCAGTATACCCAGGGAGCCACCCATAAGCTTGTTCCAGATGCACTGCCAGTGCCCACTGAGGACCCTGTACACCCCTTCCAGCCTGGGGACTCAGTATGGGTGAAGAAATTCACTGCCCAGACTCACTCCAACCTGAAAGGGATGCTACACTATTATCCTGAGCACGCCCATGGCTGTTAAAGTAGATGGCATCCAGACCTGGGTACACCACTCCTGGCTCCTGCACCAGAAAACTGCCTGGAACCTAGCAACCAGCAGCCTCACCTGTGATGCCTGCAGGAAGAGAACTGTACTTCAATAAGGGCAGTACTGATGTGAACTGTGGTACTAAAGGTCTTGTTAACTGTAAGAACATTTTTATTAGTCAGTGAGAAAGTCCAGGGCTAAGTAAGGCTAGATATGCTAGGAGCCTGGAGAGCAAGGACAAAACAGCAAATGCCCTTAAAGGAAGTGGGATGAGTCAATGATTAGACTCATGCACTTAAGACAATCGGGGTACTGAGAGTGCAGGGCAGGGCTAACTCCTGATCCTCCATTTAGTACATCACTGTGTAACTGGACCCTAGCCCTCACCCAACCAATCATGGTCGGCCAAAGCAGTGACCACTCCTATAAAACCCTTTGATCTTTTGAAGCTGGCTCTCTTCCACCACGCCGCTGTTGTTGTAAGTGGGGAAGAGCTTGGACTAGTCCGAATACAGACTTTTTGCTATTGCATTCGATTCAGCTCCATGGTAGTCTTTGGGTATCACGAAATCTGGGCATAACAGTATATCTTTTTTAATTCTTTTCCTTTAACCTGACTGTGTCCCTATATTTAAAGTGGGATTTCCTTTAGACAGCATTCATTTGAGTCTTGCTTTTTAAAAATCAATATGGCTGCCTAATTAGAGCGTGAACATAATTTACATCAAATATGATTACTGATAAGGTTTTGTTCAAATTCATCCTCTTTCTATTTGTTCATGTTTGTGCTATCTACCTTTTTTTTTTTTTTTTTTTTTGCCATTTCTGCTTTTATTCTGAATCTTAAATATTTTTAAATTTCAATTGCTGCTTTATTACGTGATTTTCTTATTGGTTGTTCAACTGTTTACCATGTGCACTTTAACTTATTGTATCCTACTTTAAGTGAATATTATATCACATCACATATGCTGTAAGGTATCTTTTCACCTTTGACATTACTGTTATACATTGTACATTTACAGAAAATATAAACTCAACCATGTATTATTTAGCTTTCAAAAGTCAATTGGCTTTTGCAGAAATCTTCGATTGATAAAAGAGTAAATATTCTTTGTTCACACACCCATTCACAATTTAGGTGGCCCAATCCTTTGTGGAGGTAGCAGTTTTCCCATTTCCACTTTCATGTTCTGCACATCTGACCCATATGTGCATCAGTCCTGAGCAGCCTTTGTTCAGTGACCAGAGATGGTATACATATGAACAAGTCTAAGCACATTTTAAAATATTGAAAAAAACCCTAAGTGTCTTTTCTGATTACAATAGTATAAAGGAAGTGTATAATGATAGATACAATGTTAAAAAAGAGAAAAGATCTCAAATAAATAACTTTACATCAAGGAACCAGAAAAAAATGAGACAAACTAACCAAAAGTCAGCAAAGGAAGGAAACAGAGATTAGAAAAATAATAGAAATGTAAAGAAAACAATAAAGCTAGGAGCTATATTTTGAAAAGAGAAAACAAAATGTACAAACATTTAACTGGACTAATTTTTTCAACTAAAGAAGGCTCAAATAAATAAAATCAGAAATGTAAAAAGAGACATTTCTACGCATGTCACAAAAATACAAAGTATCATAAGAAACAATGATGAATAGCAATATGCCAAGAAATGGATAAAACTCCTAGAAGCGTAAGATTTACCAAGACTGAGTCATAAATAAACAAAAAATATGAACAGGCAAATAATAAGTAAGGAGATTGAAGCAGTAATAAAAAATCTCCCAACAAATAAAAAGCCCACACCAGATTCACAAGTGAACTTTAGCAAACATTTGAAGGACAATTATTGCCCATCCTTCACAATCTCTCCCTAAAAGGGCTGAGGAAGGAAAACTTCCACACTAATTTTTTGAGGCCAGATTAACTCTGATATCAAATCCAGACATGAGCAGTATAAGAGAAATAAAACTATAGGCCAATCACCCTGATAAATATAAATGCAAAAACCCTCCACAAAAAAATAACTAATTGAACTCAAGGGCCCCTTAAAAGGATCATAGGTTACTATCAAGTGGGATTTGAATAAGAGTGAACTTCCTGTTATTAGAGTAAACATGTACAGTGTTATGGGGATGCCAATGTTAGGACAAGAATCTTAAGGTATGGGCAGCTCTTACTAAATGCATCTTGCTACGTGTTTAAATGTCACACAGTATATGTAGGTATAGCAAGATGAACTTAACGGAAACCCAAAACAATCAAACAACTGTAGCCAACTGCAAAGAAAAAATCGATGTTTAATTAAACAAATAGTGTATAAAAGCAATCCCTTTGGGGAGACAGAACTTTGTCTGAGAATCTCCCATCTCCTTTACTTGCTACAGGAACTAAAACTACCTTGAGACAACCATGTCTTATGCTTAAATAGAGCATCCAAAGGGTGAAAGCCTTGAGTGACATCATGAAACTTTAGTCACAAAGTGTCTAAGGCCAAGACAGATTCAGAGATATAGAATCTAAGAGTAGTTGGTGAGTTAACAATAGCTAGTACAGATGTCAACCAAAGAATGTTTCTATTGTGGATAACAAACACTCCTCTACTTGCAACAAATGAAGAAAATGCTATAAAATGACCCCATTTATGATGAGTTTTGCCTCCTAGCCAAACTCTTCTCAAGGTAACAATTTCCTTGTTGCTTCTTGCTATGTGATCCTAAATTTAAGACAAAGGTTGGTGTTAAGTGATAAAAAATACAAACTCATTTCCAAAACAGTGACCTCTAATCTATAATAATAAAAACATAATGCACTAATGAAACTGGACAGCAGATTAACCTTCCAGACATCAATCCAGACATCTTTCTGGATGAAGCCATGGTGGTGGGTGCCAAGGCAGAGGTGGTTAGGTGTTATCAGGCAGGCAGGCAGGTAGGCAGAGAGGTTAGGGGTGATGAGACAGGCAGGCAGAGTAGTTAGGGGCAATCAGGCAGAAAGGCAGGCTGGCCAGCGCTTACAAGCCAGCCGGCCTGGATTGCAAGAGGGATGTCCAATGTGGCATCAGGCCTAAACTGGCAGCCAGACATTTCCCGAGGGGTCCCAGATTGTGAGAGGGTGCAGGTATCAATTCCTGAGGGACCCCCATCCCCCATGCCCACATATTGTCAATGGGCCTATAGTTTCACATACTTTTCTCAGTTCCCAGAGGGCAGAAGCTCAATGTAACTATTACACATGCTGCCAGAATGTGTGTGAATAGTGGCAACAAAGTTCTGCATTATGGTGGCTTTTCCCTGCAGAAATTTTTTAGACAAAGTATTTCCAATGGACTCGGTCCTTATCCAGCAGTTGTTAGTGAAGTGCCCAGTGAGTAACCCATATTGGAATGAACTTTTGAACTCTAGTTCTCAGCAACAAAAAAGTCTCAAGCTGCATCAGAAGCCATTCAGAATGTGAGACCACAAGGGCAAAGTATAAGACAATCTCTAATATAGTCACCTAGAATACAAAGGATGAGGAGGTCAAAAGCTCCAAAACAGGAAGCATAGCACAAAACCGTTTTTCTCATCCAACATCCTGAGACTGTTAGATAAACAAACTCAACAGTGAAATAGAAACATAAAGCAATCAAATAACTGAAATAACTAGCAACAGCCAGAAAAAGGAAGGAAAACCATTTGGAAAAAATTTAAAGAAGACACTCCTTTCCTGATTTGAATTGAGTCTTTCAAACAATCAAAGAAAACATGTGGATATCAAAAATAAGCACGAATATGTCTTCTTTTTAAACATAATGGCAGAAATCTGAACGTTTTTCAGTCCACACTTGATGTTTGTCTATCTTTTATCCAATATTCCGAATATCTGAGAAATTTAAAAATGTTAAATTGACTTTTTTTTTTTTTTTTGCCTTTCAATATAAAGTGGGGAAGAAGGTGTGTAACGTGTTTTGATTTGTTGTTTTTTTAAACCACTGCTGGATGATCTAAAAGTTACAAGTGATTTTTATTCACTAAGAAACAGGGTCTCAAATACACAAATAATAGCATCTTAAAAATTAGAGGGGGGACAGAGCAGTTGTTAGTGAAGAGCCCAGCAAGGAACCATTGTTGGAACGACCTTTACAGCAAAGAGAAGAGTTGTTAAAATGAGAGAGGAAGTCTGTGTGCTGATTCTTGTACTCTGTAGCATCTCCAGTAAGGTTTCTAAAACTAAAAAAAGAAAGAAATGGGTGAGTATGAAGAGTTCTGCATATATACCAGTGTGGGTTTTTTTTTTTTTTTTTTTTTTTTGTGTGTGTGTGTGTGTGTGTGTGTGTGTGCTTTTTGTTTCGTTTGTTTGTTTATTTGTTTTTTTTAAGAAAGTGTAAAAATGGTGCCTTTGAATATTTCAGACTCACAGGCTGAAATAGAAACAATGCACACTGTCACAGGATTGAGGAGACAGGAGAGGCTGAGGGAAAGGAGGGGGAACCCTTAGAAACAGAGGGGAGGACTGTGACGTCTTCCATGCTGTATAATGACAGTTTGGAGCAATTTCACCAAGTCGCCAAGGAGTGGGGCACACTCAATTGACATATGACTGATATTATACATTGAGGACCTTGGACATGTCAATTGAATTGGCATGTAATTCAATAAGTAATCTATAGTACAAATCCCAGATAGCTATAGTTACATGTGGTACATACTTCTCACATATGTACTTGTATTTATAAGTTGCCACATTTAATTTGCTAGTATTTTGGTGAGAATTTTTATGTCTATACTAGAGAACAAGTGCACGAATTCATGCACAGTTGAGGCATGCACAGGTGGAGTCTCTCTGGGTAGCCTACAGAGATTGGGCTAGAACCTGCAGCTCCGACATGCCACTCATGCTCATCCTGGCCCCACTGTGCCTGTCACAGGCTAGTACCCAATCAGTCCTGATTGGCAGAGGCTCATGCTGCTGCAGTGGCTCTTGCCAGCTATTAGCCCTAGGTCTGATGCCCTCCCAAGGGGAGTGGCCTGCAGGATTCAGCTGAAACCTCCTCTCTGGCATCCTCCAAGGGGTCCTTGGTGGTCAGTGCACGTCATAGCGAGCAATTGAGCTGCCTTAGCATATCACTAGCATATAGCTCTTTGAATGGTTGTTTGTTTGTTTTGCCGCATATCACTAGCATATTAATCTTCCAAAGGGTGATTGTTTGTTCGGTCGTTTAGTCTATTTGCATATTACCCTTTTATTATATAGGATTCATAAAGTCTATTGGTCCACATTATGTTTTTTCTTACAGTATCTTTGAAGGACATTTCCCTCATGGAATGAATGGTGAAGTACTTCCTCTTCTCCTGGTGTTTGAAAGTATCTGCAATGTATTGGTGTTAGTTCCTTAAATGTTTAATGAATTCACCAATGAAGCCACCTGCTACTGGGCTTTTCTTTGGTTGTAGGTTTTTATTTTAATTTAACCTCTTTAGATTTATTTTGTCTGAGTCACTTTCAATAGTTAGTATCCTTCTAGGAATCTAATGTACAGCATAAAAATGCAAAAGAAGAAAAGAAAATTTAGTTAGCAGTTAGCAGACAGCTTCCTGTTGCCAGAGCAAAAGCCATGCCCTTCCCAGGCCCAGCTCAGCAGAGCTCCCAGTGTCTGTCCCAGCAGGTTGTGGTTATGGGTCAGTTTTTGCCCCAGAACTCTCTACTGCATAAGCATAGGCTTTGTCCGATTTGTGGATCTCTTTGTCCAACCAGCTACTTCTTCTCTTTCCTTTTCAAATCAAAGATCTGCAGTGAGGTCTGACACATCCTCTGCCCCGTGCAGTGGCTGTGCCTGACAGGCAGAGCTTGGAGGACCAAGTGCTGGACAGCGGGAGCCTGGGATGCTAATCTGGTTGCTCAATTGGATGGCAGTGGGCAGACTGGTGAAGCCACGCTGCTGAGCACCTTGGTCCTGTTCTGCCTGCTACTTGTCAGGCTCCTACTCAGGCTAGGACTCACAGTGCAGGTCTAAACCTGGCAAGAAAGGAACCTGGAGCTGAGCAGAAACTAACACTCCTACCATAGGAATCCTTTGGCTTCAGACAGATTTTTAATGACACAGAAAACTGAACCCTATTAACTTTGCAAAGGCCCAAAGTTTACTTTTTAATGTTTCAAGTCTCCCTTTGGACTAGATGCACACAGTTTTTAAATTAATTTGTCTAATTTCAAAATGTTTTAAAGTGCTTCAATAGTCTCCATGCATCTTTCCTTTCTTGAAAAAGAGAGAAATTGCTGGTTGTTTTTAGTAGAAAATGGACTCATGGTAAAGAGCAAATAACCATTATATTTTGAGATTGGGGTTTTTTTGTTTGTTTGTTTGTTTTCAAATCTAGACACTGTCTTCTTCCATTAGGGCAGCTGAAAAGAAAAGAAAGAAAGGAAATACCATGATCTAGGTGGCTTATAAACAGCAGAAATGTGTCTTCCACATTTGCAGGTTGGAAGTCCAGGATCAGGTTCCTGCATAGTTAGATTCTAGTGACGGCTCTCCTGGGGTTGCAGACTGACAACTTCCATTTATGTCTAGCATTCCATTTTCTGGCTTGCATTATGGCTTTTACAAAAACAAAACAAAACAAAACAAAATAAAACAAAACACCAAAACAAAAAGCTGCTGTTTGCTCTTGGAGAAGCCAGGGAGTAGCTAGTGCTTTGGCAGAAACTGCAGACCACGGAGGTGAGACTGGTGCCTGTACCATGGGGTTTGACAGAGGATGGGCCAGCCCATGAAAGTTCTTCAAGACCATTGGAAAACCAGATGACATCCTCAGGTTGTGTAAGAACTAACCAACCAACTAACCAATCAACCAACCAACCAACCAACATACCAACTAACCAACATACCAACCAACCTACCAACATACCAACCAACCAACCGACGTACCAACCAATATACCAACCAACCAACATACCAACAACCAACTGACATACCAACCAAACAAACAAACCAAAGTCAATAAATAAGGCTTTCCTTATTTCTAATCTGAATGTAGGTGCAGAGTTTAAAGAATGACAATACCTTATCTTAGCCATGCATAGAACCCACCTTTACACAGCACTTTGGTGCCAAAAGTGGTTAGGAGCCCAGGAAGGCCCAAGATGGCCTAACCGGTTGGCTAGGCTGCAATGGGGGACCAAGGGTAGGGAACCTGAGGGGAATGCTGGCTGCAGCAGTGAGGGCTTCTGTGAAGCATGGCAGCAAAAAAGTTCACTGTTAATTCCTGCTTTCCATTGATGACCTGAGGGGCACGGGGGGAGAGGGGAAGCTAGACTTGGGGCAATAGATGGTTTTTAATATTTTATGATGAAAATAACTTCATGAACTATGAGGGATAATAATCATTAATTTCTTTTGATTTAAAGAAGAAAATCATATATTGAGAGTTAGGAAACTTCCTAAGGACAAACCATGACAAAAATCAGATTTGGAACCTATTTTCCTTACTTGCCCTTATGGACATTTTCACCAAACAGGAGTTTATATAAAGTGCTTCTTTATTCACCTGTTTATCTATTTTTCCCATTTTTTTTATTGATTAAGATGTTACATATGTGTCCATATCTCCCCATTGCCCCCTACCCCACTCCCATACATGCCCTCACACCCCAGTGTCTTACATCCATTGGTTATGCTTATATACATGCATACATGTTCTTTGGTTGATCTCTTACCTCCCACACCTCTTCCCAGCCTTCCTGCTATAATTTGACAGTGTGTTCGATGCTTCTCTGACTCTGTATCTATCTTTTTTTTTTTTTATCAAGTTATAATGTTCTTTATTATCCATACTAGAGACCCAGTGCATGAACTTAGTGGATTGCAGGGAGAGGTGACCCTCAGCCTAACCTTCATCCTCTCCAATCTGGGACCCCTCAGAAGATGTCAGACTACCTGTTTAGGCCCGATCCCTGTAATTTCTGCCCACCCCTGCATATTTCCTCTTCATTAGATAGGGTTTTTTGTTGTTGTTGTTTGTTTGTTTTTTTTGTTTGTTTGTTTTAACATATTGGACAATGTGCCTGCTGTGGTCTTGCCAAACCAGCCCTGGGAGGAATGGGTAATAACCTGGCAGCTGGCAGGCTCTGACAGGAAGCACATTGGGGACACAGCACACAGTCCTAGCCCTCTGTTCTCCAGATACTGTTTGGCTCCCACTCCAAGGACCTGTCCCTATTGTGAGGGCTTGGGGGCAGAGGGCACCAATCCCCTTTCTTCTTCCTTCCCAGCAGTCTCACCCTGGAACATTCGGCCTCCATGGAGCTCCTGTGTAACTGTAAAAACCTGGCTTCCTATGTGTCTGCCCCATGCACCTTCCTGAGAACTGGTAGCACATTAGCGAGGCCACAGAACACAGCTCTCACAGGCCCAAGCCAAGTAAGGGGATACTAGAGAGGATCCCAGTGCCTTGGAAGTGTGAGAGCCTACTGACAACCACTCATTGCTGGTGTGTTTCAACTTCTAGTTACTCAACTTCTGGGCTTACCCATCGGTGAAAGAGGATGGTGATGGTCATGCTAAGAGCAACAGCAGTTTTGACAGTGAGGGAAGAGATGTGAGAAACATTCACCTTGTGCCCACACCCCAGTATATTCCAAAGTGTTCCTGGCTTTTCAGAAAATTGATGACTGCTTATCCCAATGGATCTTCATGGGGATTCACAGGGTTTCATGAAGCTGAATGAATTTTCTCATCCCATTATACAGATGGGAAAGTTGAACCTATCCAGGTCCCCCATTAAATAGGGAGAATCTTCTCAGTTTATCATCTTAACTTAAGTGTCACCTCCACTGAGCCATGTGTTCCCCAAGTCCTAGACCCCTGAGTACACATTATCTTAGGACTTTGTCCTTTTGTAAACCACCCAATTCCCCCCCCCCCCCCCCCCCGAATAGCCCACATCTTTCCTCTGACAAGAGGTAGGACGTGGCTGTATGACAAACAGACTCATCTTCAGGGCTCTTGGAACAACCCTTTTGTCTGCTGAACTTTCTGTAAGAGAAATATCCAAAAATTCCAAGAACTAAACTAGAAATCAGGGCACTCTAAAAACAGAAAATATGGGGACTGGGGCAGATAAGTAAAGAAGACACTTATCAACAATGCCAATAAAAAATAATTTGATTTTCCTATAACAGCACGAGAGAGCCTGCTTTCTTATGGTTTGGTACAGAAAATCAGGCTCATGTGATTTTAAAATCAAAAGGTACATTATGTTCATTTTCTTCAACCCCTGCCTGTTGTCCTGCCAATCCTGTTATAACCTCTGCTTGCACACTGCCTACCACCCTCTCATTTTGGAGGAGATGAGTAGAATTTTCCTTTTAGATGAGGAATATGCCTCCATTCTCTGGCCTCCCGCTTTGGTCTAATCCAAGATTGACACACACCACATTCCTGCCAAACTGCTAGGCTTTTCCCAGTCTTTTCTTAAGCTTTACAGTCCTGTTTTTTTGTTTGTTTGTTTGTTTTGTTTGTTTTGTTTTGTTTTGTTAGGTTGGTTGTTTTTTGTTAATCCCTACCCCAAGTATTACTCCACTGATTTTTCCCTTTCATTTGGAAGGGAAAGGGTGAGGCAAATAGAGAGAAATATTGGTGGGAGAGACACATATTGATTGGGTTGCTTCCTGTACACACCCCTCCTGGTACAGGGGATGGAGCCTGCAATTGAGGTAGGTGCCCTTGATCTGAACCGAATCCAGGACCCTTCAGGCCCTGGGACAATGCTCTAACCACTGAGACCAACTGATTAGCATGTCATGTTAATACTTTGTGACTCATTTTAGCATCTTCATTAATATACTCTCTCAGGACAGGACATTTTGTTATTTGATCATTTCTGTCTAAAATTCCACTCCCCTGTGGATACATGCCTCCCTTGTTGCCTGACACATTCAGAAGACGGTCCAGGAGACTACTGCCCTGCATCTTGGCTAATGCAACCTGAGTTTGATTCACTTTCTGTGTTAGGCACCCTGGACCATTTGGGTCACACAGATAAACAGCAGATAATGTTTAACCTGAAATGCTTAAATTTGGAGCAACTCCTGCCCCTGCAGTTTTCTCTTTGAATAAGCTATTTTGGAAAAGCATACACCCAATATTTTACAGGAAAATTGGTTTCAGGGCAGGCTTCCAGCTTGTCAGCCTCAGTTTTTGTCCTGATCATGGGACAGCCACATTTTATGTGTGAGGCCCCAGAGGCTGTAGACTTATTTACATTAACTTTGCCTCTTGTGGAACCTAGGACAATTCTCTGGCAAAAGGAGCTGCTTTTCAGTCTTAGCTGCATGGCAATTGTGTGACCTCCGGCAGGTCATTTGTTGCTCAGTTTCCTCACTAAAGGTCATCTAGAATAGAAAAATACCATAGAATTTGAGCAGGGTTAGCAAGAGCCAGAGTATAAATTCTCAGGGTCAAGGATAGTCTATGGAAGAGGGTGTGAAGAAATGCTTTTCTCTGGGCTTAAGCAATGGAGGTGTGAAAGGATTGGAGGAGGAAGAAAGGAAAAAAGGAAAATATGAAAATAGATGGTTTACCTAAGGAAGAAAAACAAATCCCACTAAATTAATAGAAATGTGTGCAAATATTTCTATGTAACAGAAGCAACCTGAATAGCAAACAAATTATGAAAACAATTTTTAAATTCAATGGTCATCAGTAAAATGGAAATGTAAGTGGACAAAGACATAACTATGTATGTCCTTAAGGTGATAAAAAAAAATTAATAGTGAAATATCACCAAGTGCAAGTGAAGATTTAGGGACTTCTCACACCAGGCTTGTGTCAGGGAGAAATAGCTTAGTGGTTTCCAGTCACATTGCCAATATGACTCGAAAGTTAGATGAAAGCCATCCATTAATCATTGAACATAAATATGCAGTATTTGTGGATTATTTTGTAGGAAGCATATATATTGGAATGGCTTAAAAGTTTGTTAATAAAAAATAGGATAAAATGTTACACAAATAATGTCATTTATGTAAAAGTTTAAAATGCAAAAACAGTATTAGACATTACCTAAAGATACATGTGTATGTAGAAGTGTAAATACGCCTGAGATGATACATAAAAATGTCAGAATATTGGTTGCCTCTGAATGACAGTGGGAGGGAAAAGAAGCCTGGGGAATCAAAACACATAAATGAAATTAATGTGTAATGTGTTAATTTTTTAATCAAACAGAATAGCTGCAGTAAAAATGCCAAAATACTTACATTTGTCCATTGCAAATTGTGGCTTTTTGTTTCATAAGTTCACTTACAAACTTCTTTCATAACTGCCTAATATTTAAGACTGAATATGTAAATATAACCTCATCTTAGGTATGTAACACCTTGTCTTTTCTAACAACAAAATGAGTGACACAATATTATGCCTCATTTGAATGAGACATTTATGCTAACTGATGCCAATGATTGTGGCAATTTCTGTTTAAATCTACTGGTATACAGTATGGTGATCACTGGAAGAGAAGGGCCACAGAGCCAGCCAGGAAAAACATTTGATTAAACACTGAGCAGGAAGTGAGTTTTTCTTGAATTTGTCCTCAGTGTTCATTCTTTCTCTTTGGATTAGCTCCTCTGAGCATAGGCTCAGTGGGCTAATCACAAACTTGCTAGAACTGAGAAAGAAATTGCCTTGCTGTAAATGGCATTGGTTTGTCTGAAGTACTGAGAATTTTCACATGGGTATCCAGTGGCCAAGTGGAAAAAGCACAGTATATCTTCCCAGGGGAAGGTTGGGTCTGTGACATGACTTCTTCAGGAACTGACATGAGGAGAAGTACTTTTTCCAGAAAGTTGGCCTACTTTGATTCTAAAACATAAAATGAAACAATATTCCCCTCCTCATTCCATAAAGAATTTTTTTTCACTTCATGCCTTTTACAGTTGGTGAGACATAAGCAATGGATTGGTTTTAAAACACTTCCTGCTTTCCTGTATGCTGACACAGAAAGAAATAGACCAAGCATTGTGTCCACAGTGTATTGGGTTAGCTTCACCAGGTTCACTTAAAGTCATGCATAGACTTTTTGAGGGGGCATAATGTGAGTTAGGAAATTAGCAATGGAAATGGCTCCTCGATACAGAATTATTCTTATTAGTATGAACTGGAGGTGACTCAGGCCTTACCATCTCCATGTGGACACTTACTTTTTATCCTTTTCCTGTTTTTATCCCAGTAGAAGTGAAAGGACTTCCAAGAGCAGATATGGAGTTGAGGACGAAGGTAAGAAAGACTCCAAGTCCTTAAGAAGCGTCATTTCCTCACCTCAAACACAGTGACAGAGACCCAGTCATTTTAAACAGAAGAATAAAAAGTCAGTGCTCATTTTTTTCTTTAAGTTCTCTACCATCTTCATCTCCACCTCCACCTGACCCCTTCAGTGCAATGCTCTTCATGCACATGATGTTTGGGAAATTTGGAAATAAAACTTCAAGTCAGAAGTTGCAGGGTTTTGAACTGAATTGTGAATAAACTTCATCTTTCCTTATCCACTTTGAGATGAAAATGGAAATATCTCCCAGAAAGTTTTATTAATTTTGAATGCTACAAAAAACAAACAAACAAAAAACAAAAACATTGCTCCTTTGTGTGTGAAATTAAAGAAAAGTTTCTGGTTTGTGTGGACACCAAAGGAAGGGACCATCACTACTACCTCCTGGGAGAGGTGCAGAAATGTAACAAAGAACTTGTCTATACAAAAAGAAATTGACATCCAGTTTGAAATGGAATTGCAATGGCCTAGAGCAAAGAATATCCTTACATGATATTATTCTACAATGTCATTATAATTTTTCCCAGAATTGGGTTATCCTCATTACCTATAATAATATCTTGCAACCTTGGGTATCAATAAAAAATCATTTTTTGGTGCTTTGGGGACAAAGGTAACACATCTCTAGATATTTTAGAATTACAACTGCATAATGTACGATTATCCCAAACAAACTTCCAAACCAATTCTTTGAATGTGTGGCAGCCATTTAAAAACTACATGGAAGGATTTAATCCTTTCCACTGTGTAGAGGGCCCCCTGGGAAGGCTCCTGAGCATTATATATTGGCCCTCTTGCTCTTTTGGTCAAGAGTAACCCTCTTCTCATTGTTCAGTTGCCCACAGATGTTGCCTGAGCTTTCAGTTCATGCCAAGGTTGAAGCACCATGGTGGCTGTTACCATGGATCTGTCTCTCACCCAGTAGTGTAAGCTGGGCCCTCTCTGGAGAAGAAACCTGGGACTCGCAAAATATGAGATCAGTGCCTGGGCCTCACCAGCAGGCAAGGGGGTTCCCAAGACAGGCACTGGGAGTCGAGGACACGGGGTCATAAGCTACCAAGGAGAAGAACTCACATCACCCTGCTTAGCCCCATAGGATGGCTGGTTAGACAGAGACAAGTAAGATTCCTCAGGGGAGGAACAACCTAAGACAGGCACAGTTGTAGAGAGGCCATCAGGAGAGAACTTAGAGGTAAACAGAGATGGGGCACAGACCCTCACCCCCCTAACCTTGCAGGGACCTGAATCCTCACCCCTTTTGAGGGAGATCTCCTGCCCCCATGGTTGCTTCACTTCCCACGCCCAGCTCAGATTGGCACCCAGGTAACAGACAGAAACTTGGCACAGCTCAGATTGAGACCTTGGTAACAGACAAAGACTTGGCTGACAGTAGCTGCCCTATATCTAAATCCAACCTAGCACCAGGAATTCTCAGGGCCTACTCAAGAATGCAAATAATTCTTTCCACTAATATTTACAGGGTAAACTAAGGTTGTCGTTAGAGTATTAAATTTGACAGTAAAAATAGTAATCAAGTTTTCAGGTTAATTTAAATTGTCTAATTGAAATAAGTGAACATCCAAGAAAATTTAAGTGTACCAGATAAAAAGCTTTTCCTAAAGTATTAACTAAAATTTCTATTATAGTGCATCTTACAGTAAAATTACTTAACATGAAATGAAGCTAAAGTAGTCTTATTTTGTGCAAAAAATTAAAATTATCAAGACTGCATTAAAAAATTTACAAAACCTTCTATTAATTAAAAAAAAAAGAGGGATAGTAGGATAATATCATGTAAGGGAAAATATCCTGTAAGTAAATTAAATCTAGAAAATTTTCACTGTAGAAAATTAATTTTCATTTATAATGCTAACACAAGACACCCAGGAAAATCACACATAGTGTCACAATAAGACAGAGGAAAATCGTTTGGGCAAAAATAAAAAGGATCCCAAGTCAATTTTATAGAAAAGATTCCTTTATTAACTTTTGGTTTATAATATGTATTAAAGCTACTCTAAGACCATGTGGATTCTTGCAACAGAGAGGAGTTGTCAGATCTGCTCCAACAATGAAGACAAGAGGAGAAACAGTCCAGATATGGATGATGCTGACAATGCCCTGCCACACTAGCAGTCAGCAGCTGTGCGTCTATGCAGGTTACCCAGGACCAAACCAGAGAGGGTCAGACCTGCATTGCCCCCATCTGTCCATCATCCAGATATCATTGCTGATATGTACACATAAGGAACTGTTTGACATTGAAACAGGGACTCCAAACTGTTGAACATTGAAATTGTTCATATATGTTTATTTCTAGACTGCAGTTGCAAGTTATTTAAGGGAAAAATAGATATAGAGGTAAGGAAGGATTTAACAGAATGCTAAACTACAGCAGGAAGGCACAGGAGTTGCGGGGGGGTGGGGGGTGGGGGGGGGAGGGTGGAGGGCCTGTAAGAGATCGACCGAAGGACTTGTATGCATGCATATAAACATAACCAATGGATACAAGACACTTGTGGAGAGCAGGTGAATGAATATACCAGGGATGGGGGAGGCTGGAGGGAGTTAATGGAGGGAGGGGGAGGAAGGAGTATGTACTACTATTTGTAATACTTCTAACAATGAAAAAAAAAAAATGGAACTTTTCTTCTTCCCATTAAGAAGCTAAGTAACCTGACTAGTTGAGCATGGACCTATCAACCAGGAAGTCACAGTTCAATTCTATCCAGAGCACAGGCCCAGGTTGCTGTCTTTTTTTAAAATTTAATAAATTTTTATTGTTCAGATTATTACAATTGTCCCCCCCTCCCCCATACCTATCCTCCACCCCATCCTCTACATTACCTCTTTCGCACTGTCCTCATGTATAGATGTACGATTTTTGTCCAGTCTCTTCCCACATCCCCAAACCTCTTTCCCTCTTAGAATTATCAGTCCTCTCCCTTTCTATGCCCCTGATTCTATTATATTCACCAGTTTATTCTGTTCATCAGATTTTTAATTAACTTGATTTTTAGATTCACTTGTTGATAGATATGTATTTGTTCTTCATAACTTTTGTCTTTATTTTTTTCTTCTTCTTCCTCTTCTTAAGGAATACTTTTCAGCATTTCATATAATACTGGTTTGGTGGTAATGAGCTTTAGCTTTTTCTTATCTGTGAAGCTCTTTATCTGACCTTCAATTCTGAATGATAACTTTGCTGGGTAGATTAATTTTGGTTGTAGGTTCTTGCTATTCATCACTTTGAATATTTATTGCCATTCCCATCTGGCCTGCATGTTTGGTTTTTTTTTGTTGAGAAATCAGCTGATAATCTCATGGGTGCTCCCTTGTAGGTAATTAATTGTTTTTTACTTGCTGCTTTTAATATTCTCTCTTTGTCTTTTGCTCTTGGCATTTTGATTATGATGTGTCTTGGTGTGGTCCTCTTTGTATTCCTTTTGTTTGGGATTCTGTGCACTTCTTGGACTTGTAAGTTTATTTCTCTCACCAGGTGTCATCCATATACTGAATTAGAGTGGAATCTCTAGGGAATTTAACATCATTTAGATCAGCTTTTAATATCTGGGAGAAATAGGTGGGACTTTCCGTATATCCTTGGGGTATCATAGTCCAATAAATTGTCCATCTTCCCAAGTGAAAGCAAAGAGATATTGACTGTCCTTTTCTACTGGAATGCTGAAAAGAGCACTATATAAATCTATTACTGAAAAATATTGGCAGTCTTCAGGAATAGTTGATAATAAAGTATGTGTGTTTGGAACCACAGGATGTCGGAGAATAACTATCCTATTTATAGCTCTGAGATCCTGCACAAATCTCCACCCTTTCCCATTTGGTTTCTTTACTGGAAAGATAGGAAAATTACAGGGACTTGTACATAGAATTATAAGTCCTCTTTTTAAGTAATCTTGTATAATGGGCTTAATTCCAGCTAGTGCATCAGGTCTTAGAGGATATTGGCGAATATTAGGTAAAGGCAAAGTACTATCAATAGTTATTTTAATAGGAGTGGCCGACTCAATCTTGCCAATATCTGTACTGGAAAGAGCCCAAAGTTGCATTGGAACTTTTTGCAACAAAGGTTCAGTTTCAAGATTATTTTCCTCTGGTGAAAGTTCCTATAAAATCATTATTTCCCCAATTGGTTCAGTATCTGATTCATTTAGTTCTAAATGCATTTCAGCCTTTTGGGAAAAAGATATATGAGCATCGTGGGTTTCAAGAAAATCTCTCCCTATCAGGTGAATTGGGGCCGATTTGACTAGTAAGAATATATGTTGCCCTGTACCATCCTGTAGTTGAAAGGGGATGAGTTCCGACTTAAAAACAGTCATTGGTTGGTTAGACACCCCTACCATTTGTACAGAAGCTTTGCTCTGAGGGAGAGGGAAACTTAGATGGGTAGGGTTAAGAAGGGATAAAATGGCCTCAGTATCCACAAGGGCTTTAGTAACTTCTCCTTTTATGACAATTTCAATTTCTCCTAAAGTATTAGTAAGGAGAAGTGGAAGCACCCTCTCATAGTCCTCAGAGCAGCCCTATGCTTGCTTTTCTCTGTTTTCTCTTTTCAAATCCCATTTCAGTTTTCTACAGTCTTTCTTGAAGTGGCCTGGCTTTTTGCAGTAAAAACAGATTCCTTTCTCTCCTTTTCTATGAGACTTCAGAGCTGAACTGGCTTGGTTGCTTAATTGTTGAAGCTGTAAGTTCATAATTTGGGTAACTTTATCTTTTTCTTTCTTTTGGAGAGTTTTAGATAGCTGGTCAGCTAGAAGAGCCAGTTCATCAGCATGGGTAGTCTGCCAGTTCAATTTATGTTGTTTGATCAGAGTTACAAGTTCTTCATCTAGTCCTTCCAAAAATGCCGAATTTAGTAAGGGATCATTTTGATGATCCTTGAAACTGTCTGGTGACAGACCTGAGTATCGTTTGAAAGTCGTTTCAAAATGTTCAAAGAAATCAAGCACTGGTTCATCAGGCTTTCTTTTACATTGCTGGATCTTGGTCCAGTCCATTCTCTGAGGAAAAATTTCAAGTATGGCTTGATAAAGCCGATGGGCCAATTCCCTGCATTTTTCTCTGTCTCTTTCTGTTTTAAAAAATCATCTACAGGAGTATTCCCGCGAACCTTATTCAGCCATTCTGTTGCCTTGCTCTCAGAAACCAGTAGGTGTATTAATTGGAACAGGTCAGAATAGCCAGGATCATATGTTCTAACAGTTAAATAAAATTCCTTTGGAAACCCATCAGGGTCCTGCAGAGGGTCAGGAAAATCTTTAGCTAGGTTTCTTAATTCTGTTCTAGTCCAAGGAACATATGCAATTGCTGGATCCTCTCTACCTGAGACAGGCTTTTCCCTAAAAGGAGCTGTTAGAATTTTTGAATCATCTTTCTCTGAGTCTGTATTCTCAATTTTCCCTACATCAGCAGGGAATGGTGGTTGAGGAGATATAGGAGAAGGAGGAAGAGAGATGAAGGGCAAGTCTGTGCAAGGAAACTCAGACAGCAAAGGGTATAGGGGAGGAGCAGTGAGAGGGGGAGGAGTGGGTTCTCAGCACTTACTTGCTCCAGGGGCCTTCTTCAGTTCAGAGACAGTTTCCAAAATTTTCTTATTGACGTCTTGTAGGGAAGATATTTTATCCAATCCTCTTCTAGAAGCCTCTAATTTCCAATCAAGATAAGCTTTCCATTCATTTAATTTAATTTTAGAGCCAGGTTTTTCTAATTGAGCGTGCAGAAAAATCAATTTAGGGGTGTCAAAAGTTCCCCACTTTGGCCATTTCAAGTTGGTATCATTTTTAGTTAAATTTCCCATTTTTGTAAATACTTGCAAGTTGAAATTCCATATGAATTGTACATGTACCCTGCTGTAGTGTTAACAGGGGGCTGGGATTCTTGGGGTTTAGCAACCTCAGAGGTGCAATTTCCCATCTTTTAAAATTTATTATTATTATTGAATATCTGCAGAGTCTGAGCAAATTTTTCTAGGGATGTTATGTAGTGGGTTGCAAAGTGTACTGCTTTTGGGTTGAGCTCCATGAGGTTGTCACCCCTCATGTTGCAATTCAACCCTCTTACGTGCCTCGGTTTCTGTCCTGAATGTCTAAAACAGCCAGAAGGGCTCTCGGGGCGCTGGCTTACCAGGCCTTATAGGCGCTCCCCCTGGATGAGCCAGTCAGTTAATTACACATGAGTTGGAATTTCCGTATGGGGCTCCTTCAAGTCATGAGGGATGACCTCTGACACCTCCACAAGGTTCTTAGTTGCCTAAGAACACCCGTGAATCAGGCAGGAGGGAGGATGTGCCCCTTTATCTTCTGAACTGAACGAGTTCAGCCCTCATAAATTTAGCGAAGATTTTTTGCTCAAACTCTCAGAAAGCAATTCCAATTGAAAAGCCAAAATCAAAACCAGCCACCTGTTTGTTTTTGTTCTCCAGTCTTGCCTTAACCTGAGTTCTATTAACCCTAAATCTTAGTTACACCTTGAGGATTTTAAAACAGCTCAAATAAAGTCAAACCCTCTACCAAAACAAGGAAAGGATCTAAATCCAAGAGACAACTCACCCAAATTCACCTGATATTGCGGGGAGCTGGTGGGGCTCAATGGGCCCCTACTGGATCCTAGCACCGAGTTCTAGTCCACAAGGTGGTCCTGGGTGAGCTTCTTTGGAATCTTGCAGTGACTATGCCAAGAAATGTTAATGAAAAAAAACAACAACATTGAAACCTATAAAGAATTTTTTTGTGAGTTTATTTGAGCCTTACTGTGGACACATGCCTGGAAGCAGAACCTCAATGGATTGAGATAATGCTTCGGAGAATGGCGGGTTACATTTCTATATTTATACATTGCAATCAAAGGAAAGGGATGTAGGTGAGTTACATGAAATTCATTGGTGATAGATTAGGGAGGTGGGACAGAGCTAAGTGGGGAAACCTCTGGGATAGGGTAAAAGGTTAAATGATGGACAAGAGCTTCTATCACAGAGATGGATAGAGGATACTCTAATGTAATTAACAGTTGACAATGAACTTGATAACAATAACAATGAGGAATGTCTCCAGGCCATTTGTTTGCCCTGAGGGGTCCAGGGTAAAAAGGAAGTTACAAGTTACCCAGACATCTCACAGATATGTTATCTTAGATGCAGGAAGGCAGAGGGGCTCAGTAAAAGATCAAAGTTGATATTTTTCAGGTGAAATAGCTAGAACATGACTACCTACTATAACCTGTTAGATATTTAATTTCCAAACCATCTTTTGTGGTTATCTTAGGTCTCTGGGTTTGCAAGACTGCCACGCAGGCCTTCCCTCAGCTTGTCAGGTTAGCATGTGGCTCTTTTCTTTCACAGATCTTATATGTTAAACCTCCAAGGGACTGAGTCTATTCACCTGAACCTCCTTTCTCTGGGAATTATCTAGAAGATTCTGTCAAATGTGTATTTCTTAAATATTTTGCTTCACATACCTGTACTCTAGGAATAGAAGCACCTCCACACCTGGGCCAATGAATGTGATGCACTCAGTGCCTGATCTCAGTGTCTGAATCAGAATTCCTAGTCCAGCCACGTATCATGCAGAGGAGGGAAGGAAGTTCAGAGGGCACAGCCACCCACACAGTCCTGAGCAACTTGTGGTAGGGAGCATGAGTTTTAGGGCAAGTGTTAAGACCATGTCATGACCTTCGTAGTCTTTGCAAGTTGGTTTCTGGACACTTGGAGGAGAGTGCAGTGCATTAGGCGGTTCAGCCCAGATACACAAAGGATTTTTTTAACTTAATGTGTTCTGAGTTTAGATTCAGTTATATGTCCTCAGAAAGCTCTTTGCCTTGCTTGATATGCATAAGGGAGTCTTTTCTGCCTTCTAAAGCATGTTTTGATTCTCACAGGAGAGTGAGCAGACCCCTTCCTTCCTTGATAGGGAGTAGGTTAGGAGAGGGCTTAGCCCAAGCAAGAGCCTGTGCCTCTAGGCTGGAGGAGATGCCTGGCACTGCTCTGAAGATTCTGTGTGTGAAAGTCAGGCATCCTTACATACCTGAGAGTGGAGAGTCACTCTTCCTAATTCACATGCCCCTTCCTGATATCTACTAGAATAGAGGTGCTCACTCAGTGAGCTTCTTGCAGGCACTGCATTCTTCCAGGTCCTCAAAGATCCTGCTCGCTGGTCTGCTCTCTTCCCCTGCTGGCATTTAGCTTTCCTGCAGAATAAGTGACAAGCTCCCAGGCTGGCCCAGAAGGCCCTGACTTACTTCTGTCCTCTGGTTGTGAGTACAGCAGGCTCTTCCTCCCAGCTCATGGGGAAGTGTTTTGACTCTCAGAACTCAGAGGCAGGAAACTCAGGGAGAGGGGGCCCAGGGGCCCAACTTAAAGAGACAGGAATATTCACCACTGGGGCAGTGGGATGGGCAGTTTCCACTGGGAAACACAGCTTTGGACTGTAGTGATGTTCTCAGAAGATCTCTGTGACCCTAGCACTTGTCCCCTTAGGGGCTATAACCTCAGAGGAGAAGAGAATATTAGGTTTCTGGGGCCTATTTTCACTTCTAACCTTGATGACAAATCTTAACTCCTTTTGTCTTTACTATTTTCCTACAAAATGGCCTCTTGGGATCCTCCTTCCCTGGAACAGTAACACCTAGGTTGTCCTGTTGCCAGGAATCACCTGCAAAGTCTTCTGGCTCTCAAAGGAAATGAAGGCATTTTCACTATTAAAAACAGGGAGTGGATGAAAACTGTCAATCAGGGCTTACTCTAGCCATCTCTGTAGATCTCTCCCACCAGGCCTGTAGGGGAAAGCGGTTGGAGGGGGTGGATCAGGCTTGCAGGGGAGGGCAATTGGGATGGACCAGGCCTGCAAAGAAGGTAGTTAAGATTCTCACTCTTATTACTAAATTTTGGTACATTGTACAAAATTAGCTTTTCTTCATTTGCTATATCACCTTAGGGCAGTTTCAGAGACTTTAGTTGAAATTCACCATATATGGTTGTTCCACCTGTAGGGCCCCTCACAATCCTGTCTGAAAATGGAAAACCAGTCAGTAGTTTTAGATTCAATGTTGGTTACTTTGCTAGATTCCCTCATCTTCCTTCCTGCTGAGTGCGTGGGTTTTGTATAATTTAGTGTTCCATTTTTGTTGTTCTTTAGTGGAGTAGAATGAACTATTGCTAAATGGGGCTTGGGTGACAGCTCCCTTGCTTTCCAGATTGCATTGTTTATCTGGGGACCTTGGCTTTCCAATCAATGCAGATGCTCTATGCTTGCAAAGGATAGAAGAAATGCTGGTGCCTCCTTATATTTCCAAATAGTTATTTGTGGTCTTTCATAGCTCATAAATGAAATCTCCATCCACTTTTCTGCTAGTAATCTAATTCTAATTTTAAGTGATACTTTCAAGTGATATTTCTTTAAGAAATATTCCAAAAACAATGAGGCTGTATCAGCTGTTTATTCGCCAGTTAAGCTTGGATAATATAATGTTTAGAATTTGAAAGATAACAACATTCATGAGCACTCGTTCAATTCAGAGGAGAATTTATTTTGTTTGGCTCATGTCAGAGTCAAAGTACTAAGTGTTGTGCCTGGTCTGGAGGAGGAACAGGTGAGGGTTTTGAGACTCACAATTCCTCCTCAATCTGCCTCAAATGGAGGCAGATTCCTCCATTTCATCCTGAGGCCAGCACCAGGATGTTTTATGGTGAAGTTTTTTCTTGGCCCAGCCTTCTCCTCTCACTCCTCTGAACACTTCAGTAGGTACAGATAAGGAGATGTGGGCCCTGTAACCTAGCCTTTCTAGCCTGTGCTGTGACCAAAACTTCAAGTGATGAGTTAAACAGACAAGGAGGAAGTGAGGGCCGGAAAGTGCTGTAGTGGAGGCAGGATTCGTGCTTTCCTGTGCACAAATGAGTTTACAGTAGATCATCCTGTAGCCCATTTCTTGGCAATAGAGTGGATCAGGGGAAATAATTTAAAAAATTGTGCTGTGATACACTTGGATAAACATTAAAATTGCATCTTTGTCCCTTGGTAAAGAGGTACTTACAATTTTTTTCAGTACTAATAAAGAACCTAAGGACATATGTTTATGGGAAAACTAAAGTGAAGCAAAAAAAAAAAAAAAAAGAAAGAAAGAAAAAGTCAAATTAAACCCAAAAGGAATAAATGCGGATAACAGCAGAAAAATTGTGCAAACCAAAATGAAAATCCCAGAAAGGAGGGAAATGACTGAATGTTAACAGATGGATCCAGCAGCCTCTGAATTATTTCTGTTCTATTCTTCTGCCCCTAGGGTCATGGAAGGTATAAGAATTCAGGTTTGTCCAAGCAAAGAAAGGGTTATGAAGTAAAGTGAGTAAAAGTCCTGGCAGATGAGTAAGGATGGGAGTGGAGAGTGTGCTAAGAGTGGCAGAGAACTATTGGAGAATCACACTTGCTTCCCTGCTTCCTGCCTTATTGGCTGTTGGTACCACATGGTAATGGGGCTGGGATCTGTCACTGTCTATAACTGCACAGGACTCTGATGACCCCAGGCACTCAAAGCATGGGAGCCGAGGCCCGCAGTGATATCGCTCCTTCACACAGACCCTCAAGCCAACGGTCCCAGACTGGTCCCTGCATGTGCTCTTCCATGAGGACCCCTGTTCATTGGCACAGGTTTATCACTACAACCAAACAACATCTGAGAGGGAGTGTGGGTAAGCAGCCACACTGAGAGGAAGTGTGGGTAAGCAGGGCTCAGGATTCAAACCAGTGGGAGAGTCTGAGGACTTGTTCTCGTGGGGCAAGGCCCAGAAATTGGTGTGTGGTGTAATTCCTTGGAGGCATCAGACTTAGAGGATATGGCACTTAATCTGTCTTCTCTGTAGAGATTTCAGGCCTCTGAGAGGTTATCATTTTGTCCAAAACCATAGCTGCTGCTAGTTGCAGAACCAGAACAATACAGTTTTCCTGACTGCTTTTCCTCTGTTAATGACAGACAACAGTGCTGATGTGCTAATGTGACAATCTGTTCTGTAGCTCATGGATCAAAACCAGTGTCACTGAGGTTAAAAGAAGAAGACAAACTGTCAGACATGTTAGCATTGTGTGCTGCCAGCCGAGCAAGGTGGCTCCTGTGTATTTAAATGCAGAAACGTTCTCTTTGTTTTACTTTGCAAAGAATGAGGCCCTACTGTGTTTTTTAGATGAAACTATTTATAATTTTTAAAATTTAAATTTACAGGGGTGACATTGGTTATTAATAATGTGTGTGTTTCTTGTGTGAAATTCTAGGGTGCATTATTTGTATATTACATGGTGTACCCACCACCAAAATTCTGGCCTCCTTCATCTTGGTATATTTGACTCCATTTACCCTTTACAAATCTCCATCCTCTTTTCTGCTAGTAACCACCATATTGTTATCTTTGTCTCTGACTTTTTGTGAAACTACTTATTCTTTTGTGTGACTTTGTTGTTCTGCTGGGAGTGTGAGGTCGGGTCTTGCCAGTGGGCCTGGAGCATGGTCTCAGGCAGAGGTGGTCTCAGAACCTGCTGTGCTCACAACAGCTGGGTAGTCTGCCCACTCCCTTGAGAGTCCAGGAGCCCTTCAATAGCACTTTCTCTCACAAAAAAAAAGGATTTGAGGTTTGTTTTGGTGCTGCATATTTACTAAATTCTTCAGTAAGGGGCTGAGTTCAGACACTGTAAAAGTAAGGAGAATGGGGGTGTGTGATTATAAAGCCTGGGAGCCCTGAACAATGAGGCATTGCTGAGAGACAGGGTCAGGCAGAGTTTAAAGGCCTTTCTGAGAAAGCCAGCACTTCCCTCATTAGCAGCCTCTGTGACTCATCTGGGCCACATGGGCAGGTGGGGGTAGGAAGGACTACTGTAGTAAACACAAACTCATGCAGAAGGGGAAATCTCTGGGATGCTGAGCTTATGAAACATGAAGAGGGAAGGAGAAAGGTGTTGTGTGATATTCCTAGGGTTGATGTAGCACAGTACCCCTAAATGTGTACCTTAAAGTCATAGAAACTTATTTTCTCATAGGCATCCAGCATCAAAAGGTTGGCAGAGCCATGGTCTCTCTCAAGGTGCTGGAGAGGATTGTGCTGTTTCCTAGCTTCTTGTGGCTGCTGGCAACACTTGGAGGTCTTAGACTTATGGATGCATTGCTCACATTTCTTGACTTTTGCATTTTAAAGCAGAACCCAGGCTGTACCCTCCAAACTTTCTTTGAAAACTCAAGCATATTGCTTTCAAGCTCTTCTTTGCACCTAGTAGGAGAACATAACTCAGTGACTTCTCGCCCAGTTTGTAACAAGTATCACCTTTCTTCCAGTGTGCAATACCACAGTCCTCAATTTGAACTGAGATCTCACCTTTAATATTCAAATTCCCAGCAACAGACTCAGCAAGGATATCTAGGCATTTCCTATCAAGTGCCCCAGAATGCTCCCATTATCTGTGCCTTTCCCAATTCTACAACCACAATCATATTTTAAGCACTTTAAAATTTCTTTATTGAATAAGGTGTTACATATGTGTCCTTATGAAGCATCTCTTTTACAGCAGAACCCCACTTCTATATATTAGAATACACACTAACCCTATGAAATCAATACTCCATTTTAAAGATCACTAAAGGGAGTTACAGAGAAGTTAACTTATCCACCTGTGGTAGGCTGAAAAATTACACCCTCCCTAAACTCAGATTAACCATGTCCTAATCCAGTACATATAAATGTTACCTTATTGCAGAAGTGATGAAATTAATGATTTTTACTTTTATTTTTTTCTTTCCTTTTTATTGAATTTATTGGGGTACCAGTGGTTATCAAAATTATACAAGCTTCAGGTGCACAATTCTACAACTCATCATCTATAAACTGTATTGTGTTTTCACTACCACAAAGAGATCCTTTTAAATTTGTAACATTATTGGGGGGAGGTAAGATGGAGGAAGAATAGATGGGGGGATTCTGAGCCCTGTCCCGAAGCAGAAAGAGAGAGCAATTGATGGTCTTGAGCTGTGAGTGTTTATTAGCAAGCTGGGAGACAGCAAACACCAGAAGAAATTGCTGGGGTGCCTCTGACAGAGGTACCCCTCACAGGGAAGCACCCATGCCAGCTTCGTCCCTGCCTGGAGCTACCTACGGGTTTGGACGGGGAAACCTCGCCATCTTGAGAGGAAGATAGGATCGTGTCAGAGGCGTGAATATCCACAGCCGCAGCGATCACCAAGCAGCTGTGAACCCTAGAATGCGGATCCCAGGTGGCGAGAACACTTGGCCTCACAGGAGTGCCCCACTGCTAGGCGAAAAGGTCAGATTTCTTGGGGAGAGGGTGGAGAGTGCTTGCGGTGAAGACAAAAGCCTGCGTGCACAGAGTGCACAGAAGCTGGAGGACAAGTGCGGTGATTACAAGTAGAAGCCCCAGCTGTTGGGCGGGTGTCACCCGTGAAAGTGGACAGGACTCCTAACAGGGGAGATATCTAAAGAGCAACACATTTGGATCTGGGTCGGAGGGATATTGGAGAGTTGCAGGAGATTGCAGTTGCTCAGACCTGCCCCGTCTCCCCCTTCATAGTTCCTGCTGCAGAGAGGATGGGGGGAAAAAAAAAAGCTAGAGAGGCTCTAGAGTCTGGGAAGTCAACCTAGAAACACTGCCCCCAGAGGGTAATTCACAAATTGACTCTAATGTAATAAAAACAAAGCAAAACCTGCCTAAAAATCAGGACTGGATCATAACAACAGAGGAAGCAAATGACCTTCATTACTGCAAATTTTATTTAAATTTTTAAAATTTTATTATTTTTTAAAATTTTTAAATATTTGTTTTTAATTTTTGTTTTCATTATTTGCAACATTTACTCAAGAAACTATTTTTTTTCTTTTTCCTCACTTGATTTTATCTTTATAATTATTACATTGTATACATAATCAACATTATTACTACTACTAATTTACCTTTTTTCATCTTATTTTCTTTTGTTTATTTTTATTATTTTTATTTTATTTTATCATATATATGTATATGTATATATATATATATATTTATTTCAGGATTATTGTTCTACAGTCTTTATCTATCTTTCCTTCTCCAATGCTTTATTCTAGCTCAACCCTACCTTTATGCCTTCACCCTCTTTCTGACCTTTTCTTTTGGTACCCCGTTTATCTTCACCCTTTCCTGCTCTAGATTTTCCCCATTCCTTCTGTCTACCCCCTCCTAAAATTTCACCCTACTTGTATATATCTAATTTCCAACTCCCTGCTCCAAGCCCATTCACACCTCCCTCGCAGTTGTCCTAAAAACAAAACAAAACAAAACAAAACAAAACAAACAGTCTTTCTCTCTAACTCTCTGAAGTTGTATTTTGAATGTTAAGTATACTGAAGTTGTATGCTTTTTTTTTTATAAGATTGATTTGCCTATTCTTTTTGTTTGATTGTATCTTTTTGTTAGCTGGGTTATAGTCACCTTTATTGGTGGTTATTAATATCGCAAACACATTTCTATTCAGTGCCTTGTGTGTTGTACATGGTTGTGTTGTATTTTGTGCCTTTAAATCAAAGCAGGAGAGAGAGAAATACACAACCAGACATCCTAAAAAGAGAGATCATGGGGAGAGAAAAAAACAGCCCGCATACCAAAGAAAAGCAGGCTTCACCAGAAAAGGAAGTAAACGAAATAGAGGCAAGCAACCTACCAGAGCAAGAATTCAGAGTAATGATCATAAGATGGCTAAAAAGAATGGAAGACAAATTTGACAATATGAGTAAGAACCAAGAGGAAATAAAGAAGAACAAAGAAGAAATGAAAAATGACATCGCTACTGTAAAGAACTCAATAGAAAGCATCAAGAGTAGATTAGAAGAAGCAGAGGACCGCATCAGCGAGCTAGAAGACAAGATGGTAAAAATACCCAATTAGAACAGCTTCTGTGGAAAAAAATTAAAAAAACAGGAGGAAAGTCTAAGGGAACTTTGGGACAATACAAAACAAAACAATATTAGAATAATGGGGGTTCCAGAAGGAAAGGGAATTGAGGAAGAAATGGACAAAGTATTTCAAGAAATAATGACAGAAAACTTTCCTGAGATAGAGAAGAAAAACCCACACATATCCAAGATTCTCGCAGAGTCCCAAGCAAAATGAACCCCAGAAAACCGACCCCTAGGCACATTATAATTAAGCTGGCAAACACCAACGACAAATAAAGAATTTTAAAAGCAGCCAGAGAGAGACAGAAAGTTATATATAAGGGAACCCCCATCAAACTAGCAACTGATTTCTCCACAAAAACTTATCAGGCCAGAAGGGAATGGGATGAAATATACAAAGTCATGCAAAGGAAGGGTCTGAATCCAAGCATACTGTACCCAGCAAGGCTATCAATCAAAAGTGAAGGTGAAATCAGGAACTTCACAGACAAAATCAGACTAAGGGAATTTATCTCCACCAAACCAGCAATGCAAGAAATGCTAAAGGGTCTAATGTAAAATTAAAGAAATAGAAAGCAAAGTAGGAACACAGGGGTATAGAATAAAGATGGCGTCAAATAAGTATCTATCAATAATAACTTTAAATGTAAATGGACTAAATGCTCCAATCAAAGACATAGGGTAACGGATTGGATAAGAAAACAAGACCCATATATCTGTTGTCTACAAGAAACCCACATCAGAAAAAAAAAGATGCACACAGACTGAGGGTGAAGGGATGGAAAAAGGTTTACCAGGCAAATGGAAATGAAAATAAAAAGCTGGGGTAACAATACTTATATCTGACAAATTAGATCTCAGATTGAAGGACATAACATGAGATAATGAAGGCCACTTTATAATACTAAAGGGAGCAATCCAACAAGAAGAAATAACCCTGGTAAATATATATGCACCCAATACGGGAGCACCCCAATATATATAAAAAACTGCTGGAGGACATTAAGGGAGAGATTAATAGCAATACAATCATAGTAGGAGATTTTAATACCCCACTGTCACCCTTTGACAAATCATCTAAACAAAAAATCAGCAAAGAAATATCAATCCTAAATGACTCGCTAGACCAGATGGAATTAATCAACATCTTCAGAACATTCCACCCCAAAGCCACAGAATATACATTCTTCTCAAGCGCACAGGGGACATTCTCAAATATAGACCACATTTCGGGACATAAGGCAAAGTCTCTTCAAGTTCAAGAAGATAGAAATCATATCAAGCATCTTCTCAGATCATAATGGCATAAAACTGGAAATTAACTACAAGGAAAAAAATTCAAAGAAATCAAACACATGGAGACTAAACAGCATGCTATTAAACAAGGACTGGGTTACCAAAGAAATCAAGGAAGAAATTAAAAACATCCTGTAAACAAATGACAATGAAAACACAATTATCCAAAATCTATGGGACACAGCAAAAGCAGTTTTGAGAGGGAAGTTCATATCCCTACAAGCCTATTGCAAAAAAATAGAAAAAATGTTAACAAATGATCTAACTCTACAACTCAAAGAGTTAGAAAAAGAGCAACAAGAAAACCCCAGTGTAAGCAGAAGGAAGGAAATAACAAAAATCAGAGCTGAGATAAACGGCATTGAGACCAAAGAAACAATACATAAGATCAACAAAACCAAGAGCTGGTTCTTGGAAAGAATAAACAAGATAGATGAACCTCTAGCCAGGCTAACCAAGAAACAAAGAGAGAGGACCCAAATAAACAAAATCAGAAATGAAAGAGGTGAAATAACAACAGACCCCACCGAAATGCAATGGATTGTTACAAAATACTACGAACAACACTAATCCAACAAACTGAACAACCTGGAGGAAATGGACATATTCCTAGAAAAATACAACCTTCCAAAACTCAATCAGGAAGAATCTAAAAATCTCAATAGACCAGTGACTTGGGAAGAAATTGAAACAGTCAGCAAAAAGCTTCCAGCAAACAAAAGCCCAGGAAGAGAGGGCTTCACAGGAGAGTTTTACCAAACATTCAAGGAAGAACTAAAACCTATCCTCCTCAGACTATTCCAAAAAATTCAAGAGGAAGGAACACTTCCAAACTCCTTCTATGAAGCCAGCATCACCCTAATACCAAAACCAGATAAAGACAACTCAATGAAAGAGAATTAATCCTCAACAAAATTCTAGCAAATCGGCTCCAGCAGAACATCACAAAGATCATACACCATGACCAAGTAGGATTTATTCCAGGAATTCAAGGTTGGAACAATATCTGCAAATCAATAAACATGATACATCACATAAACAAATTGAAAGATAAAAATCATATAGTGATATCAATTGATGCAGAAAAGTCATTTGATAAAATCCAACATCCTTTCCTGATACAAACAAACAAACAAACAAACAAACAAAAAAAACCCTCTCAACAAGGTGGGAGTGCAAGGATCATACCCCAACATAATAAAAACTATATATGATAAACCCACAGCAAACATCATACTCAATGGGAAAAAACTAAAACCATTCCCTGTAAGAACAGAAACAAGACAGGGATGCCCACTATCGCCACTCCTCTTTGACATAGTACTGGAAGTACTAGCCATTGCAATTAGACAAGAAGAGAAAATAAAAGGCATCCAAATTGGAAAAGAAGAAGTAAAGTTATCGTTATTTGCAGACGACATGATATTGTATATAAAAAACCCAAAAGACTCCATTAAAAAACTAATTGACTTAATAAATGAATTTGGCAATGTAGCAGGATACAAAATTAATGCCAAGAAATCTCTGGCATTTCTATACACCAACAGCAAACTTATAGAAACAGAGTCTAAAAAAGAAATTCCATTTACCATTGCACCAAAAAAATTAAGATACCTAGGAATAAACTTAACTAAGAAAGTAAAGGACCTATACTCAGAAAACTATACGACACTGAAAAAAGAGATAGAAGAAGATGTAAGGAGATGGAAGAACATACCATGTTCATGGATTGGTAGAATCAACATCATCAAAATGTTCATACTTCCTAAAGCAATCTATAGGTTCAATGACTCCCCATTGAAATACAAACAGCATATTTCACTGACCTAGAAAGAACTCTCCAAAAGTTAATTTGGAACAATAAAAGACCCCAAATAGCCACAGCAATCCTGAGAAAGAAAAGTAAAGTAGGAGGGATCTCAATACCAGACTTCAAGCTGTATTACAAAGCCACTGTTCTCAAAACAGCCTGGTACTGGCACAAGAACAGAGATATAGATCAATGGAATCGAATCAAGAACCCCTATATCAACCCAAATCACTATGCTCAATAAATATTTGTCAAAGGAGGCACGAATATACAATGGAGTCAAGATAGTCTCTTCAATAAATGGGGTTGGGAAAATTGGACAGACACATGCAAAAGAATGAAACTAGATCACCAACTTACACCATACACAAAAATAAACTCAAAATGGATACAGGACTTAAACATCAGATGGGAAACCATAAAAATACTAGAAGCATACACGGGCAGCAAAATCTCAGACATATGCCAAAAGAACTTCTTCACGGATACTGCCCCTCAGGCAATGGAAGCTAAAGAGAAAATAAACAAATGGGACTACATCAAAATAAAAAGCTTTTTTACAGCAAAAGAAACCATTAACAAAACAACAAGAAAGCCCACTGTGTGGGAGAACATATTTGCAAATGTTACCACTGATAAAGGTTTAATCTCCAATATCTACAAACAGCTTATATAACTAAATAAAAGGAAGATGAATGGTCCAATTAAAAAAACGGGCAATGGACCTAAATAGAATATTTTCAAAAGAAGACAGAAGGAATGCCAAAAGGCACATGAAAACATGCTCAAAGTCACTAATTATCCAAGACATGCAAAGCAAAACAACAATATGAGAAATCAGAATTATGGACATGTTAAAATTTTTAGCTACTAAATGAGTCTCTTTTGTTGTTGGTGTAGATTTACTCAGAGTCCTTTGACTTGCTGCACAAGACTTTGCAGAAGACTGGATGCTAACAGATGCCAGCATGAGCAGGAGCATGATTAAAGAAGTAGCTTCCACTTCAGACTTTAATTTCTTCTGATGACTCCATGTTGGCTCCTCAGTCCTTTTCGTAGCTTTCAGTTTTCTTCTCCCACTTTGCTGTCATCTGGGCAACTCTCAGTCCTTTTGGGTGGAGGCACACAGAAGCTTCTCTGAGTCCATTGTGATGACGGACATAACACTCTGGTACCCGAATTGGCTGTATTGCTCCTTCTTTCCTTTCATTTTGAACCCAGAGTTCAACCCTACAACATTCCAGGCCTGGCTGCTCCGGGCCTGCCATTCTTTTATTTTTCTGGCTGGTCACATTTTTGTATTAGTACCTTTTAAAGCTTACTAGATTTGTCAGATGTAGAGGCAAGTTTTAGGGATTGACTTGAGAATTGACCCAGTCATATAATTGAGTCTGTGCCTTCAGCTACTTGAGCTCTAAATTCCTATCCTCCATTTCTTTCATTTGTGATCTGTTTCCTTGTCTCGGCATTTTTGCAGCTACCCTTAGAAGTCTCTGTGCTCAGCTTTGATGGGGCAAAGTATCAGGGTGGAGCCTACAGCCTTGGCTTCCATCAGCCATGCCCTATGAGGCTCCTGAGTTTCAGTGTTTCTCAGGATCCTTCAGTACTCACTACAAGCACCTCTGAGAGAAAGGTGCCTTGGAGTTTCGCTTGCTACCAAACAGTCTAGGGTCTCCCCCATTGAGCCCAGAACTGGGGTTCAGTTCAGTTGGAAGTGGAGTTGGAGGTGGTGTTCAGAGCAGTCTGGAGTTTTTGTCTCCTTCCCTCTAGGGCAATCCCGCTGAACAGTCAACCTTTCGTTCTCCGCACGAAATGTACGTGCATCCAGGACCTCCTTCGCCACTCCCCTGGGTTTCCACCTTACAGCCCAGGCTCCCTCTGTTCGAGCCTGGGTCCCCAGAGTCTGGACCAGAACTGGGGTTCAGTGCTGTTGGATCTGTGGTTCAGCACAGTCTGGAGCTTTTATCTCCTCCCGCTAGGGAACGCCAGCCAGGCACTCAGCTACCCCTCCTCTCTGGCTCCGTCCTCTCCGCGCGCCTCGTGTCTCTGTACCTTAGGCTTTTACAGCTCCTCTGCTTTTCCTTTTGATTTTCTCTTTCCTTTTCGTTGTAGAATTTCCAGTCAGTAGATTTTCCTGTAGTTCTGGGTAATTTCCATTTTATATTTTAGTTGTATTTTATTGAAATTGTTGTGTGTGGCTGCGGTTAGGTATTTACATGTACAGCCATATTGGATCCTCTCTTCAAAGTTAATGATTTTTGGATGGGAGATTGTCTTGGATTATCTGAGTGGGTCCTACATATAATCACAAAGACCCTCAGAAGAGGGAGTCAAGATCAAAGGAGGAAAAAGGCAATGTGATGGTGGCAGCAGAGATTGGAGTGATGTGATCACAAAACAAGGGATTATGGAAGTTTCTAGAAGCCTGAAGAAGCAGGGGATGGAGTCTCTCCTGGAGATACCTTCAGCCACAAGGATACATTCATTTTATCTGAATAAGACTAATTTTTGGTTCCTTACCTCTATAACACTAAGAAAATTAATTTGCATTGTCTCAGAAAAGTAATTTTTTGGTAATTTGTTACAGCAGTAATGGCAACTGATATACCAAGTTAATTGTTTATTATGCAAGTATCAGGACAGTTCAAGAAATTATTCCTTTTACCTCCTGTTATTATTTTTGCAAAGTTGTAATAATTTTGAGCAGCAGAAAGAGCCTTGAACTCCACAAGGCAGCCACTGATAGAAGTTAAAGAAATGTATTTTATAACCCAAATCTTTATATATATATAAAGATTCTGTCACATTTGGCCCTTTTAGAACCTACCCTCAAGTTTATGCACATTGACATGTATTCCATGATGTAAAGCATAAAGGAGGAAAGAAATAATAGGAAAATGTAAAATAGGAAGCCATGTCTTTCTCTATATTCATCTCTTTCCTTCTGACTATGTGGAAGGAGCAGCATCCTGAGATGGGGGAGAGCACCTTCATGAAGTTGCATGTGGGGACCAGCAGCAGAGAGACATGTGGCTCACAGCAGAGTTGGGTGTGAAAAGAAACTCCTAAGGATGACAAGCATGGCCAACTGAACAGCACAGGAGAGACATGAGGCAACATTCCTCCTATTGAAATTCTCCTAGAGGGAGGTCACTTCTAAGAGAGGGTACAGGGTTGGGAGCTGTGTTCCAGACGCTCCTCCATGGCCAAGGACCTCAGGGCTATGACCATTAAAGACTGCATCCTATTCCCTATAGCATCTATGGATTCTATTTCAACCACATCCCTCTTTCCTTTTAGGGACCTATGAGTGTGCCTGGAGAAGCAATTAGTTGTCCAAGAAAACATAAAGAGCAGCTTCCTGCAGGACAAGTTTAACCCTGGGAATATGGAGAATGAAGTGAAACTGGGGCAGTGGAGGAGATATTTTGAGCAGGAGACTCAGTTCTGGCTCTGCTCTGTTCTCATATATCTGAAGCCTCTGAAGGTGAGCTTCCTCAATGTGTGACTTGTAGGATCTGTGCTCAAGGATCTGTGCTTAGACTGTATAATTTTTAATCATGATTTAAAACTATAAGCTTGCTCTTTCCTTTTGTGCCAGACCTGTGAATTACATAGCTGGCCCTGATCTGTTTCTTTATTGTAAATAGAAAAACTGTCACCTGGGTTCCTTCAAGGTTACCGAAGTCATCAATACCAATAATTGGTCCAATAATATGGCCACTTACACCATCATTTTCAAATCTATCTGCTTCCCTCCATGGGTAGCAGCCCTATTGTAACTCTGTCACATTTGGCCCTTTTAGAACCTACCCTCAAGTTTATGCATTGACTAACCACTTTCTCAATATAGTGAAGGGAAATGTGTAATCAAAATTTAATCTATTTGTGGTGATGCAACAAACAACTAGAACATCTTGTCAACCATGAGAGATTCAACAGCCTACCTCTCACCTGAAAACAATTTCCAGATCCTTTGGGATCCATCCGCTGGTAAATCTAGAGTAAGGTACATCTGTCTGGGCCTGGTGAGGAAGAAGGTAAGAAGGGTCGGAGGGAAGGTTGCATCTACTCCTTGGGTATATCTTTATATGTCATGTAATGTATGCTTTTAATAATACAGAACCATATTAAAAAAAAAAACAAAAAAACCACACACCAATAACAGAGAGATTGTGATAATTGGAAGACATTTCCCAGGCCTCTCCTTCCTCTTTTCCACTTGACTCCTAATGGTTTATGCTGCTTTGTCTTTGTACCTGAGTTTTGATAATTTCTAAATGAGTAACTTGAGACGTTCCTGAGAGAACAGACTCAAAACCCATATTGTGCCATCACTAATAAGACCCCAGGATACACCAAGTCCCACACCCAACTTTCTTCCTCCAGAATGACCCCACAGTCTCCCACTGCACCAGGGAAGGTGGCATACACTGTGCTGGCCTTTTGGGGAAATATTTATGTCATTTAATAAAGGTCTTTGGATACACTACTATAACCCAAAACACAAAATATAGCTTTGGTAATTTTGATACAAGAGCAAGCACATGAAGGAAAAGGTTTCAACTTGGCAAGATGGAAGCACCCACCAAATTAGGAGAAATATTACTGTCTCTTTAAAAGCAAATAGTTCCTCCACTGGTTGCACCCAATCTATGCTTTCTGCCTCTGTGGTTTCAGTGGGTGTGAACAATTTTTCTTCACAGTTAAAACAAAAGTACCAGCTTGCAGAGTGTCTTTGGAGAAAATTGGAGAATTAATCAACTCGTTGAAAAGGTGAGTCTGGCTGAGAAGCAGACTCACTGCTTCTCAGTACTAGAGTTATTTGGGCAGTAGGCCATGGAGTGTACATAGTGTGAGTTCTGGTCACAGAAAGGATCAGATTCTGTGCCAGAAGTACAGCAGGGGGGTGAAGGAAGTAGGGAGGAAGTCAGGAGCTTTATTAGTACAACTAGAAGTCCGGTGCATGAACATACCTGCAAGAGGCCTTCCTTCCCCGGGCTGCTAGCACCAGCTTACCTCCAGCACCTGGGACCCTGGCTTCCCTCCTCTGGCTGCCAGAAGGCCTCTACTCTTGGGCCCCGGCTTGGTCAGGAAGGAAGTCTGGTCTAATTAGTATATAACCCTTTTAGTATTATAGATGTTACAGGTCTCAGATTGAACAGTACACATTTGTGCTGACTGGTGCACCTTCAATGCATTTGCTGCTCTGAAATACACTGAGGGCTGCCTGACAAGCCTTCCTTTTCCCTGGATAGGAAATGAGTATCCCCAGGTCTTTAGAGCTTGAAGGCAATATAAAAACTGGCCTGTCTAACTTCCTCTTTTTACCAAAAAAGAAGCAGGATCCTGGAGAGTGTGGTGACTCAAGGGGTTGTCCATGCCACTAAGGGCAGAGGAAATCTGGACTGCAGTTGCTGAATCCTTTTCATCATTCTGCAGAGAGAAACTCTAACCCGAGCAGTGTGACATGTGAGCTGAGGAGGGGGTGTCATTGATAAAGGTTTGGCTATTCTGCAAGAACAATGTATATGAAACCCTCCACTAATGGCCTTGTTACAGGTTTCCTAAAAGTGTTCTGTTCTGGAAAGGGTGTGGACTCTCTTACATGTCCTCTCTTGATCTAGCTCTGATTCGATGTAATTTTAGAATCCCGAGAAGACACTGAAGCAGGCCATTGTGTGCAGTGGTTAGGAGGGAAGGTGGTCAGACAGACTTTGAATTTGATGCCTGTTCTGCCCAATACCTGTTAGCACTGTGACCTTGGGCAAATGTTTCAGCATTTTCACGTCACATCATGTCTTTATTTAAAAAGTTAAAATAATAAAATTAGCTTTTTGCAGGCTATTATAGGGGAATAGGTGAAATAATGTATAAAAAATTATCAGTGCTTGTTTTAGAATGTCAGTAGTGGTTATATTGCATACATATAAAATTTTTATTGTTGAAAAATGATAATTTACTCTAAGATAAAAGGAACTTTCATGTACCTAGACCAAGCTTCCACAATTATTAAGTAACGCCAATCTTGTTTCATCTATAACATAGTGTATAGATTCTATATACTCACCACTTCCCAGCCACACCACATTATCTTGAAGCAAATATCATTGTTTCATTTT
The DNA here is from genome assembly GCA_036971965.1 of Nyctalus aviator. Taxonomy (NCBI): domain Eukaryota; kingdom Metazoa; phylum Chordata; class Mammalia; order Chiroptera; family Vespertilionidae; genus Nyctalus; species Nyctalus aviator. The sequence continues at coordinate 67,144,285 of CM072930.1, read as the reverse complement.
ATCAGTAAATATTTGAACTCATTTAAAAATGTGATCATAATCAGACTTCAAAAAACAAATAGATTTTTTTACAAAGTTAACAGTTGTCTTCAGATTTCCTTGATTGTCTCATAACTTAAAAGACTGTATGAAGTTGGATCCTATTAAGATTCATAAGTTGCAATTGTTTGGTTTCTCCTATATTTAATTTAATATATAGCTTTCTCGTCTTCCCTGTTTCTTTCTGGAAAATTTCTTTGTGTAAGAAGGAGGAAGTCTCTTTCCCCACAGAACCAGGCAGTTTACTTTTTGTTTATTAACATTCTCACGGTGTCATTTCAACCACTCTTCTAGTTCCAGTGTTTTGGGTGAAATTATTTAAGGAGAGACTTGATCTGACTCAGGTTTGACTATTTGGTAGAAATACATCATAGATTCAGCTGTAAACTTTCTTCAGAAGGCACATAATGTCACTTTCTTTGACATTAATGGCCATTAATGATGGCCTACATTTCTTTGAGGGTCAGAAGTGGTTGTTAGGTTGCCAAAGGAGGAACGCACGAGGCTACAGTGGTGAGGGATTATGAATTTATTCAATCATCCCCACACCAGGTGGCTGGGCATGGATGGTTCCAGCACGCAGTGAGGGGGAAAGAATGAAATGTGTTCATCACAAGTATAATATGGTCTCAGCAAAGGGAATGTTCATAATGAAACAGCCTGAAAAGCCAGTTCCCAGGAGAGGAGTATTGATTTATTACTCAATCAAAACTAACAGTGATGATATAAAATTCTATCATTCTTACTTTATTAGATGGAAAATCTTATAAAAAACAAAAGTTCCCTCCAACCATTCTCTCATTTCCACAAAGTACAGTTGCATCTGAAAGATAAGATAAATGCTCAATTCTTTTTTTTTTTTTTGTCAATGTTCATAACAAGAAGATGCTTTCTTAGCACACTTCCAAGGGAGCAATTGCCTATTTTAAGTAGAAGGCCGTGATATGAATGCATGTATTTTAAAATACCTGATATATTTTGACTCATTTGAGTTATTATCAATGCTCACATTGCCCCATCAATGTCCAGGTATATTCTCTTGAGGTTGGATTGTAAGTCCTTTCCATAAGATCCCAGTGATTTTTTTAGAGCATCTTTGCTTTCTTGTTGACAAGAGAGTGAAGGCTCAACTAAAGCATTTTCTGCCTATTCCTAGAATCAATAGTTTATTAATAAAACCCTAATTTTGGTGGGAAATAGCATTTGAAAACCACTCTCCAAGCACTAAAGATGGTCATTGTCACTGGGCTCATTATTATCTCTATTCCTTTTCAAAGGACTTCAAAACTGCACACACAGACCAAACACACACTCACAAATAAGATTTTTGAAAACAATTTTATTTTTTAAACTTAAGTTGATAACACTAAAGATGGACAATGAAATTATTTCTTTTTTAAGTGTCTTAGACCAATTCATCCACCCAACAATATACAATTAGAGTTTGACATTTCATTTTGATTTTAGAATTTTAAAATATATATATATATTTTGTATAATTATGTACAAGATCAAATCTATGAAATCTTAGTGTAACCAGTTTCCAGTTTCTGTCCTTTTCCCTCCACGCTGCTTCTCCCATTCCCATGTAAGTAAATTTTTGTTGGTTTAGTTTTTAGAGTATCCTGCTATTGCCTTTTCATATATAAGACAAAGATATGTATTATATTTTATATATGTAGTGCACATTCTTTCTTATTGGATAAATGGTAGGTAAATTTACATTATTTTCTCATTTTTTTCTTCACTGTCCTCCCCCCCAACGCCCCCCACTTAATGATGTATCCTGGAGACCTCTTTCCATGCTACTATAGAGAGACACATTCCTTTTCACAGGTGGATAGTCCTTCACTGTGTGACTATATCTTAGGTAATACAACCAGTCCCTACTGATAGCCATTTGATAGGTTTTTGGTCTTTTGCTAATACAAATAATAATGCAATAAACAGCCTGATGTGTCATTTTCCTGTATTTTTCTCAGTGTAGTTAAGAAAAAAATATTAAAATGGAAAATTGACAATGAATGAGAAAATGCATATGTACATTGGCAGCATAGTGCTGACTTCCCTTCTGTAGGGTTTGGACTGTTTTTCCATTACCACCAGCCATGCAGGAGAGGACCTGTTTCCCTATACCCTTGCCAACAGATTATGCTAGCAAGCATTGAATTTTTGCCAAACATGGAAGTGTTAAATAGTATCTCACTTCAGAAATAGAGGTGCAATTTAATTAATATTCTATTGATTTTATTTTTTGTTTTATTTTTCTCCGAGTGTATGTTAATGTCTTTTGATATATTCAAAGTACATTTAAATTCATTTTTCTCTGAATGTTTATTCCCATTTCTTGCTCCATTTTCTATCAAGGTACTGGTATTTGGTTTCTGTACCTTTTAATTTTCTGTGTATAACAGCAACATTTACCCCCTTGGTTGTAAGCTGAAAACTATTACTGCCCCTAATTTGACATTTTTGGTTTAATTTTTCAAAGGTGTTTTGTATCCCACATTATCTGTGATTTTTTAATGTTATCACATTTACTCATCCTTTTCTTTACCCTATTTCAAGTCTCAGAAATATTTTTTCTTACCTCTAAGTTACAAATACAGTAAGTTACTCATGTTCTTTTCTTTTAATTATATGCTTTTCTTCTTCTTTTTTTACATTTAAACTTCTAATCCGCTTGCAATTTGACTGGCATGAGGCAATGAATGCAATTTTTTTTTTTTTCAGTATGGTCTTACAGTTATCCCAAAGTTGCTTTATTACAACATCGTTAGCTTCCTTGATGTGGTATGATGTCTTATGGAATCTAACTGTAATATAGTGTAATTGAAATGAATATATATGAATAAGGAATGATTAATTTGGTCTGTTTCTGAATTTTCTGTTTTTGGTTCACCAGTCTCTCTTTTGGTACAACAATATCACACTTTTGTAATCATAGAAATTACAGTGCTTGACTCCTGGAAGAGTTGGCCCTCCTTGTTCTTTTTCTTCATTGGGCTGGACAACTTTCTTTTTTTCTTCATCCAAATGAACTTTATAATCTACTATTCAACTTCATAAAATGGTGATGATAAAAATTTTAACATTACAGTTATACTATCTAATAAAAGAGTAATATGCAAATAAACCACCACTCTGCTACATCCAGAAGCCACACCCACCAGCCATGCCTGCCAGCCAATTAGGAGCAAATATGCAAATAAACCCAACCAATATGGCTATGGTCACAGAGAGCAGGAGGGAGGCTTGGATTTCCCTGGCAATGGAGGAAGTCAAGCTTTCAACCTGCCATTGCTGGCCTAGGCCTCCACTCAAGTCTACAAAGTTTGAATGATAGAAGATACATAAATCCAAACAGAAATGGCAGCCTCAAAGCTGTAAAGAACAGGAGGCTAGAGTTGCCACCAATAATGGAGGAAGCTAAGCTTTCAGCATACCTTGGCTGGTGCACGTCTCTGTTTAAGCGTACAAAGTTCAATTATAGAGATACATAAGTTCCAACAGAAATGGCTGCTACCAAAGAGCTACAATGTTTCCATTGTAGAAGATAAATAAACCCCAGATACCAGGGCCTCTGCTTGGATTGACAGGGGGTGTGGCTGGCCTGAAAACCACCACAGGCTCCTCGCCCAGGCCACCCCATACCCTAAGGAAAACCCTACCCTGACCCAGGACACCATTCAGGCAAACCAGCAGTCTGCCACCTGTGCACCAGGCCTCTATCCTATCTAATAAAAGAGTAATATGCAGATTGACCATCACTCCAACACACAAGATGACTGCCCCCATGTGGTCAAAGATGACTGCCCCCATGTGGACACAAGATGGTCACCACAAGATGGCCAGCAAGTGGGGCAGTTGGGAGGGACCAGGCCTAAGAGGGAGGGCAGTTGGGGACAATCAAGCCTGCAGGGGAGGGCAGTTAGGGGTGACCAGGCTGGCAGAGGAGGGAAGTCAGTGGTGACTGGGCCTGTAGGGAAGGGCAGTTGAGAAGGACCCAGGCCTGCAGGGGAGAGCAGTTACAGGGATCAGGTCTCCAGAAGAGGGCAGTTAGGGGCAAACAGGCTGGCAGGGGAGCAGTTAGGTATTAATAAGTCTGGCAAGGGAGTGGTTAGGGGGTGATCAGGCTGATTGGCAGGAGTGGTTAGGGTCAATCAGGAAAGCAGGAAGGCAAGCAGTTGGGAGCCAGCAGTCCTGGATTGTGAGAGGGCAGTTGGACATCCATTGAGGTGTCCCAGATTGGGGAGGGTGCAGGCTGGCCTGAGGGACATCCCCCTCCCCCCACGCATGCACAAATTTCATGCACCGGGCCTCTAGTCCTATATAATCAAAGCCTAATATGTAAATCGACTAAACAGTGGAACTATCAGTGGAATGAATGGTTGATATGACGTGCGCTAACCACCAGGAGGCAGACACTCAATGCAGGAGCTGCCAATTGGTGGTTACTGTGCTCCCACAAGGGGAGCCCCTCTTAGCCAGAAGCTGGACTCAGCTGGTGAGCACAGCAGCAGCAGTGGCAAGAGTCTCTCCTGCCTTCGTGGCAGTGCTAAGGAACAACACACCAAGTGATAAGGAGCAGTGAGCAGGTGGGCGGACATCCCCCAAGGGCCCCCTGACTGTGAGAGGGTGCAGGCTGGGCTGAGAGACTCCTCACTCAGTGCACAAATTTTGTGTGCCAGGCCTCCACTATAAATAATGCTAGAGAAATATCTACTTTTTCTTCATCCGAAAACTTTATAACTCATTATTTTTAACTCTATAATCCACTCTTTCTCAACTAGGGGAAAGAGTTATGATAAAAATTTTAAATTTATACTTATATAAGATCATGTTAGATAATTATCTATAATTCCAATGTATAAAATGCTTTAAACATGGATCAGTTTTTAATTCAGTCAAATGTCTAGATTGCATTAGGTAATTTTCTACTTCACCTATTAATAAGATGTGTTGTAACAATAAATTTTACTATGAATATATCCAAATGAAATGGGTCTATAGCTTTATTTATTGGTAAAATCTCTGTTAGCCTTTAGAACCAATATCACACTTGATTCATAAAAGAATTGAAAGATTTCTTCCTTTTTTTAAATATGATTAGGAATATTTTACATAATATTGAGATGATCAATGTTGTAAAGGTTTAAGTGAATTCTCCTGTAAAAGCACCTGGACATTGTAATCTTTTGTGGGAAGACTCTGCTTTATTATTTCCTCCAGATGAGTAATAGATGATTACAAATTTTCATGGAGGACAAGAACAAAGAAAATAGGTTTGAGAATGGTCCCCACTTACCTAAGTATGCTTTTAATTTCTCCTTCCCTTCCTTGTGGTCTTGTTGGCACCTGCACCCCAGAGCCTCTTGAAAGAAGATGGCTGGACTTCAGGACAACATTCTGAGGATTGTTCTGGTGGGGAAAACCGGAAGTGGAAAAAGTGCAACAGGAAACAGCATCCTTGGCAGAAAAGCATTTAATTCTAAAATTGCTGCTCATGCTGTTACCAAGAGATGTCAGAAAGAAGAGCAACAATGGAAAGGGAGGAAGCTTATTGTTGTGGACACCCCAGGGCTCTTTGACACCCAGGTGACACTAATAACCACCTGTAAGGAAATCAGCGAGTGTGTCCTCTACTCCTGCCCTGGGCCTCATGCTATCATCCTAGTTCTACAACTGGGCTGCTACACAGAAGAGGAGCAGAAAACAGTTTCATTGATCAAGAACCTCTTTGGAGAGCCAGCCATGAAGCATATGATTGTCTTGTTCACTCACAAAGAAGAATTGGAAGATCAGAAACTGCATGAGTTTATAGCAGTATCAAATGTAAACCTGCAAAGAATCATCAAGGAGTGTGGGAACCGCTGCTGTGCCTTCAATAACAATAGCACAGATGAGGCTGAGAAGGAAGCTCAACTGCAGGAGCTGATGGAGCTGATAGATGAAGTGGTACGAAACAATAAAGGGGCTCACTTTTCTGAAGCCATCTACAAGAAGGTAGGGACAAGGCTGCAACATGAGGAACAGGCCTTGAATAAAACCTATGCTGATACATTACAGAATGAAATTAAACAACTTGAAGAGCAAAGTGCTAAGGGGAAAATATCAGTGGAAGAAATGGAAAGAAGAATAAAAAATTCATACAATTACCATAATGAAAAAATTAAAAATATTAGGGAAGAAGCTGAAAGAAATATATTTAAAGATATTGTTGATTGGATTTGGAAGTCATTTTCAAACATATGGAATATGTTTGGAAAATAATGTAAATTTTATTTCTTAATTTAGTATGATTTGTTAATGTGGTTAATTGTATTTTCAAAGATGACTACAATAATGTATTCTATCCCACCCATTTTACTTGTAATCTGAGTTTATTTTTCCTTCTGTTGAATTATAGCACTTCTCACCTAACTCAAAATTCAATGGCTTTTGTGACTGCTTTGACAACCAGTGTGTGGTTGTGACTTCAAAAGTGAGATAGGAAAAATGCCTCTTTGTTCCCTAGGGTTTGTGGGCTTGGCACTTGGCAACCATGTGGTGAGGAAGCCCCAGTTGCCCATTGAGAGGCCATGTGGAGAGGACTTGAAGTCCCTGGCTCACTCCCCTGGCTGGTCTTTCATCTGCCAGCAGAACCAAGTTGCCAGCCGTGCAAGTGAGGCAACATGGAAACAGATTCTCCAGCTGCCAACTGAGCCATCTCTGATGAAGCTGCAAAGAGCAAATATCGGCCATCCCCACTTCATCCTGCCCAGAATGCAGATTCGTGAGAAAAATAAAGTTTGTTGATTTAAACTACTAGGCTTTAGGATGGTTTGTTATGCTGTGATAGTAACCACCAGCATCTTCCCTGCTCATTCACCACCAATACCCACAATGCTAACAAATGGAAGAAGTTACAGAATTGGCATAATCAGGCAATAATATATTATGAAGAGTTCACAGACTCAATTTAGGAAAATTCAAATCAGAAATCCTTCATGTTTCAAGCATTAGCATGCACATTTTTTTCAGTCCATGTTTGTGTGCACCTTGTCAGTGAAGCAGTTGGTTTCTCCAACAAGATGATTCTGTGGTCCATGTGAGGCAGGAGAGTAAGAAGCTACCCTATTTTCCCAAAAATAAGACAGTGTCTTATATTAATTTTTGCTCCCAAAAATGTGCTAGGTCTTATTTTCAGGGTATGATTTTTCCATGAAGAAGAATACGGTACACATTTATTGTTAAATGAAAATAAAGGAAATTTATTACCAGTATACGGTACGGTAGTACGGTAGTTGTCAACACAAACCAGACAAACTGTGAATCCTACAGTATCAAGAATTTACTCATTTATTCAATGACAATCATGTCATCATCTTCTGGAACATCATCATAACAATCCAATTCCTGAATTTCCTGGTTAATTTCTTGTGACTCCATTTCTTTCAGAATCAGTGGACCAAATCTCTCATGTTTAGTCTAGGGAGGCCTTATTTTTGGGGGGATGCCTTATATTTCACTCAGAAGGAAACCTGTAAGTAGGTCTTATTTTGGGGGAAACACAGTAGGAAAATTCCTGGATAAATGGCATAAGAAAAGTGAGATGAGCAGCTTATAGCCAGTTTGTTAATCACAAAATCTTACCTTCCCCAACCAGAGGCACTTGAGAGCAAATGCTTTATACGTCTCCCCCCCTAACCAGAGAATGCATAGCTTAAATCATACTGGTCAGGGAAGTAGAGCACAAAGACCCAATTCATGCCATTTGTGCCAGCTAAACCCAAGGGCAGATGAAGTCAGGGAAAAATATCAAAACCACATCAAAGCCAGGCACTATTAAGATAAAATAAAACAGCACAACAGACAAAAGAATAATCCAAAGCTCCCCTATACACTTAACTTGATGCATCAGCATATTAGAAAATGCACTGGAAAGCTGATTATAAAGAAGAAAAAAAAAGGATAAAATGTCCTCAAGACAAAAACTCACTCTTGCACAAGCCCATGCCTTATATCAGGCATGAACTTTTTATTTCTCCCTAAACTCTGTGGACTTGCAACCAGGGGAGCAGTGGGCAGTGGCACCCAGTCTCAGCCCCTGCTCCTGTCTCCAAGGCCCCTTTTCTCTGACTTCCCACTGAGCTGAAGCAGTCCCACCTTGGCTCACTTCTTTCCTATAATATTTCTAGAGCCAAAGCAGCCCCACCTAGGCTCTCTGCTGTTGCTTCTTCTATCCTAACCCCTTCTTTTATTTCACTGTCCCCAGCTTTAATGAGCATCCTCTTTCCTGCACCATGTCCAGAACTCACACACTATGGGCCAGTACCTGTCTGGTAACACGTGGATGTTTGTAAGTTCCTAAATTCTCTTCTTGATGTTCTCTCTTCTTTTATAGATACCTTCCAAAATGTCCCTGACTATAACTTAAAAATATCTAATGTGCTAAATATTTTTCATTTGCGTCTGTAGATCCAGGCTTTGCCCTCCTTCAACCTGGCTCTTTATCCCAGGAGGCTGATTTATGTGGATCATATTGTTACTAAACTCAAGGTCTTCCCCACTTAGGATGTCCTATTCCAGAAGGAGACATGGTTGTCACAGGGTAGTTTTATTTACTTGTAGGAAGTTAAGGAGACAGGGGATTCATATCAAAAGCTCTGTCTCCCCAGAGGGAAAGGCTTAGCCATTCTTTATACTATTTAGTCAACTATACCTTTCTTTCTTTTTCTTCCTTTCTTTCTTTCTTTCTTTCTTTCTTTCTTTCTTTCTTTCTTTCTTTCTTTCTTTCTTTCTTTCTTTCTTTCTTTCTTTCTTTCTCCCTTTCTCTCTCTCTCTCTCTCTCTCTCTCTCTCTCTCTCTCTCTCTCTCTCCCTCCCTCCCTCCCTCTTTCTTTCTTTCTTTTCTTTTCTTTCTTTCTTTCTTTCTTTCTTTCTTTCTTTCTTTCTTTCTTTCTTTCTTTCTTTTTTTCTCCTTCCTTCCTTCCTTCCTTCCTTCCTTCCTTCCTTCCTTCCTTCCTTCCTTCTTCCTTTCTCTCTCTCTCTCCATATATATTATATATTATATATTATATATTATATATTATATATATATAATTTCCTTTCATTTTCTGTTGGCTACATTTGTCCTGTTGAGTTCTTGCCAAGGTCATATTGTTTCCAGCTGGTCTCATAAATTTAATGTTTAATAAGTGTAGCATTTAGTAAGAATAGCTCATACATTTTAACCCTTGTGCTATCTAACAACACCAGTGGGATCTCTGACTTATGCTTGACTTCTGCCAATTGGAAGTCCAAGCAGGAGATCTCTTCTGGGTAGCAAAACAAGTCTAGGTGTTTGGTCTCTTGTCTCTCTCCCTGCGAGTTTATCTCTGACCACCTGCAATGCTAGTTGAAGATCACACCTTCTCTAAGGTGTGGGTTCCAGGCCTCACCCCCTTAGGGTTAGGGTGTAATTTCCTCACTGTGGCCAGCAGTCTACTTTGTCACTTGCATCCCTGTGTCTGAGGATTATAGGAAACCATGCAGTTGACTCTCTCCCAATTACATAATTAGATTGAGACATCTCTGCTGCTAGAATCCTAACTAAAAAATCTTAATGATAATCACTCTCTTGTCTTTCAGAAATCCCCTGATCTTTATTATTGTTTCTTGTAAAAATTTAATCTAGTGTTTCTGACACCATAATATCCTCTTGATAACTCTGCCATTGCTCAAGCAGAATGTTTTGTGTGCATATCTGATTAGTCTGCCAATGTACCATCTTTGCTAAATCACATGGGAATACCAGTCAATGCCCTGCGTGATCTGCCCCCCAGCCCAGGGCACTTTCTTAGTCCATAGATGGGGTCATAGTTTCTGGGTGGAAAAAGATGCCCCTGATTTTAGATGTCCTAGCTTGCATTTTCTCTCACATGTGATTGTATTGTTGCTATGACATCTGAGAGAGCAGCCATCAAATGAGCCTCATGCATGCTAGTGAAGCCCCCTGCTGATCTCTCAGGGCACACAGCAGAAGGGGTGAGGGCATATTAAATTGTAGGAGCTGGTCACCACAAATGGAGTGTTGGTGAGAAATGGGGCAATTCTGTCAAGTGTGGGCTGTTCTTACTAAATGCTAAAATGCAGCACAGTATTCTGCAGAGAAACTCTAACAGGGATGAACTTGATCTGACCCATGACTGATAACTTTATCCAGTTATAAAGAAGAAATCAACATGTAATTTACCAAACTGAATATATAAGCCTCCCTTAGGAGAAGCAGAGCTTTGGAAAGTATTTCCCTGTCACCTTTACTGGTCTCAAGTGTAAATATAACTCCCCTCTCCCCCCACCAAGACTGTGTTCCTTTGAACCCATTATGTTCTGCTACGCTGTGTAAGGTCATGGAGAAGATGTGACCTCCAGTTGACCCAAAGTATGGACCAAAGCAATTGGAGGCTCACCCCAACTGTCTGTGGAATGTGCATTCAGCTTGCCTTTTCCCTTCCCAGGAGTTGCCTCAAGGACACAGCCTGAATTTAGTCATGTGTTGCTGCGACCAGTTGGATATTGTACATGATTAGGCCCAGCTAAGGCCTCTATATCAACTTTTCAAATCTGGCAGGCAGCTGCTGAGAATATTTGTCTTTGAGCCACTCAATGCAAGCCTTGTAAGTAAGTTCTCTGGCTTATTGAACTGCTACCTATTTACCTGGAGTGGTCTGCCTCTTTCTTAGGTCTATCCCTGCCCTCCGTATGTGAGTTGCTTTCAGATTTTCCTGGGAGATTTTGAAGCAACATATGCTTTGGTTTATTATGTATGTATGTATGTATGTATGTATTTATTTATTTCTGGGATGAGTACAGTAACTCAATTTTCTTTTCTTAAATTTATTTTTTCTTTTTATTGAATTTGTTGAGGTAACGCTGGTTAACAAAATTACATAGGTTTCAGGTGCACAATTCTGTACACTCTATTGGGTGTTCACCACCCCAAGTCAGGTCTCCTTTCATCATATATCCCCCATTCTCCACCTCCCTCAACACAACCTAGTCACCTCACTGTTGCCCTTGTTCATTAATTTTTTCCTTATTTTTCATTTTTACTCAATTCCCCTAGCACCCTATGCCCATGACACCTGTTCTCCATCTATGAGTCTGTCATTCAAAAACATATGCTTTTAAAAGAGCACACTCATCTATGTTTTTATTTATTTATTTTTAAAATTTCTTTATTAAGGTGTTACATATGTGTCCTAATTCCTCCATTATCCCTCCAACCCTCCCCCCCCCCCCCATTCCCTCATCCCTCTGTTGTCTGTGTCCATTGGTTAGGCCTATACTTGCATTTATTTTTATGAGTATTTTTCTGTTACACAAACAGGAATACAGATACATATATTTAGTTTCTAAAAATGTATACCCTTTTTTCCTTTATTTTTTTATTGTTTGAAGATTACAAATAGTAGTATATATGTCTCCTTTTTTCCCCCAATTGACCTCCCCCCAGCCTTCCCTACCCCTGGTATATATACCCTCACCTGCCCCTTCCCCAGTGTCTTGTATCCATTGGTTATGTTTATATGCATGCATATAAGTCCTTCCTTTGATCTCTTACAGCCGTCCCCCCCAATCCCTTCTAAACTGCTGTGCCTTCCTACTGTAGTTTGACAGTCTGTTCAATGCTTCTTTGCCTCTGTATCTATTTTTTCCCCATTTCTTTCCTTTAAAAAATCTTCCCTATGCAGACTAGAAATAAACATATAATAACAAAAAATGTTTGAGTCGCAATTTCAATATCCAACACTGCTGAGTCCCCTTTTCAATGTCAAACAGTTCCTTATGTGTACATGTCAACAATGGTATCTGGATGGTGGGCACATGGTGGCAATGCAGGTCTGACCGTCTCTGGTTTGGTCCTGGGCAACCTGCATCGAAACACAGCTGCTGACTGCTAGCCTGTTGTCAGCATCTTCCATCTCTGGACTGTTTCTTCTCTTGTCTTCATGGTTGGAGCAGGCCTGTCAATTTCTCTCTTTTGCAGGAATCCACGTGCTCTTGGAGCTGTTTTTCTGAAAATATACAAATATATTCTCGACCAAAAGTTAATAAAGGAATATTTCTATATAACTGATTTGGGATCCTTTTTTATTTTTGCCCACATGATTTTCCTTTGTCTTATTTAGACATCATGTGTATTTTTCATGGGTGTCTTGCTGTTAGCATTACAAATGAAAATAAATTTTGTAAAGTAAAAATTTTCTAGATGTAATTTACTTATAGGATATTTTTCTTACGTGATATCATCCTACTATCTCCCCCCCCCCCATTTTTATTTTATTTTTATTAATGGAGGCTTTTGTAAATTTTGTAATGCAGTCTTGATAGCTTTAAATTTTACTTTTTTGCACAAAAATATGACTGCTTTAGGTTCATTGCATGTTCAGGAATTTTACCATGAGATGATCTACAAATAGAAATTTAGTTACTACTTTAGGAACAGCTTTTTGTCCAGTGCAATTAAATTTTCTTGAATATACCTGTATTTCAATTAGTCTATTTAAATTAACCTAAAAACTTGATTACTATTTTATAGTCAAATTTAATACTCTACCAACAATCTTAGTTGTTATGTTTTTAGATAAATATTTTAAAAAATGGAGTATCTAAGGCACATGTTCTCAAGATCTTTCTTCCTAGTAAAAAGCATTTTGTGTTCCTTAAATTTTTCCTAAATTAGGATTAGGGATTAACAAATTTCCATATTGGAGAAAATCATCATCATTTCCTCCTCCATAGAAGTCTATGATCTCAGCTCAGAGTCTAGGTCTGAGCCTACATATTCACATCAAGGAGCGATTTTGGTACATATCTGCCCAGAGCACATAAGTGGTTGTTGGGGCTTTGGTGGCAAGGTAAGTGAGATGGGAGGGATACAGGGCATTTGAAAATTGACAGAGTCATCACTTTGATTATGGTGTTGGTTTCACTGGTACAGTATATGCAGTATACTAATATGTCCAAAACACTTATTCAAATATATATTTTTTTCCATTTTAAATTGGGTTATTTGTCTTTCATTAATGGACTGCAAGAGTTCTTCATACATTCTGTTCTTTGGCATTTTTTTTTTTTTTTTTTTTTATCAAATACAAGAGGCCCACTGCACAAAATTCTTGCCTGGGAGAAAGGGTTCCTCAGCCTGGCCTGTGCCCTCTCTCAGTCTGAGACTGCTCGCTCCTCACTGCCCTCCTGCTCTCTGGTCCATAAAGCTTGGCTTGCTGCTCCTTAGTGCTCCCTCAGAGGCAGGAAAGGCTCTTGCCATCTCCACCCTGCTTGGCAGCCATGAGCCCGAGTTCTGGCTGAGCAGTGTGCTGTGTTGTGTGTCAGCCCCCTGGTGGTCAGTGTGCTTCATAGCAATCAGTCATTCCTCTGTTCAGTCAATTTGCATACTAGGCATTTGTTATCCTATATAATAAAGAGCTAATATGCTAATTAGACAAAACAGCAGAAGTACCTTCCAGATGAAGCCAGGGCTGTGAGGGCCGGCAGGTGCTCCTTGAATGACTTTCATTCACCGGGCCTCTAGTATAGGATTTTTATAGGTTATCAGATGTGTGATTTGTAAGTATTTCTCCCATTTTTCCCCTTAAAGCTCAAGATACATTTTTGCAAATTATATTTCATTTTTCTAATATTTTTACAAAATAGTAATTTTATTTACTTTATTTTTATTGTAATAAATTTATTGGGGTGACATCTATACTAATAAAAGGGTAATATGCTAATTAGACCAAATAGACCAGACTCCTTCCAGACAAAGCCTTGGCAGCTGTCAGTCCTGGTTGCCTCCGGCAGAGGAAGACCAGTCTGACATGTAGGCCTGCTCCAAGCTGTCAGTAGGACATCCCCTGAGGGCTCCTGGACTGTAAGAGAGGGTAGGCTGGCTGAGGGACCTCCAAGTGTATGACTTTTTATGCACTGGGCCTCTAATTGGCTAATAAAAGCACAAGGATTTTAACTGTACAATTCTATATTACATGATCTGAATGTTCACCAGCCAAAGACAAGTCTTCTGTCATCACCATATATTTGAACCCCTTTACCCTTTACCATCTTTTCCCAGTCCACTTCCTCTCTGGTAACCACCATACTGCTGTCTGTGTGTATGAAGTTTTTTTTTGTGTGTGTGTTCCTTGTTTTTTCTTTAGTTGCATTCTCTTTTATATCCTACATACATGTGAAATTATATAGCTGTTGTCCTTTTCTATCTGACTTATTTCACCTAGCATGAAACTCTAAAGATCCACCCATTTTGTAGCCAATGGCAATATTTCATCTTTTTTATTGTTGAGTAGTATTTCATTGCATATAGTTACTACACCTTTATCAATAACCCATCAGAGAGCACTTAGGTTGCTTCCATATCTTGGCTTCCATGACTAATGCTGCAATGAACATATATGTTTTCAAATTGTGGGGGTAGATGACCAGAAAAGGAATTGCTGGTTCTCATGGTAGTTCTATTCTTAATTTTTGAGGAAACTCCATACTGTTTCCCATAGTGACTGTGCCAGTTTAAATTCCCACCTGCTGTGGATAAAGGTTCCCTTTTCTTTTCTCCACAATCTCGAATACTTATTATTACTTTTCTTGTTGATCATAGCCATTCTATTAGGAGTGAGGTAGTATCTTATTGAGGTTTTGATTTGCATTTCCCTCATAGCTAGTGAAGTTGAAAATTTTTTCAAATATCTACTGGCTATTTGAATGTCTTCTTGGGAGAAGTGTCTGTTCTGGCCTTGGCCCATTTTAGAAATTGGATTGTTTGATTCTTTTTATTGTTGTGTTGTATATCTTCTTTACATATTTTGGATATTAACTCATTATCCGAGGTGTTGTTGCAGATATCTCAGTTTTTTGTTTGTTTTTCTGTTTTGGATGGGCTTTTTGGCTATTGCAGAAGCTCTTTTAGTTTGCTATAATCTCATTAATTCATTTCCCTTGCTCTGTGGATCAAATTTATAAAATCATCTCTAATACCAAGGTTACAAGTTTTGTGCTATGTTTTCTTCAAATTGTTTATTGTTTAAGGTCTCATATTTAGGCCTTTGATTCTTTTTGAATTAATTGTTATTTATGGTGATAAATAGTAGTCTATTCTAGTTTCATTTTTTTTGCATGTGCCTTTCTAGTATTATAGTACCATTTATTGAAGAGGCTTTCTTTTTTTCCACAATATGTTTTTGGCTCCTTTGTTGAAGATTATTTGCCCATATACAGCATATGTGGGTTTCTTTCTGAGCTCTTGATTCTCTTCCATTGACCAGTGTGTCTGCACTACTGCCAATATACTATTTTGATTATTGTTACTTCACAGTATAATTTGAAGTCAGGGAGCATGATACCTCTGATTTTATTCCTTTTTTATCAATACTTCTTTGGCTATTTGGGTTTTATTGTGTGGTTCCTCACAAGTTTGATGACTTTTCATTGTACTTCTTTTAAAAATGTCATTGGACTTTGATAGGAATTTCATTAAATCTGTATATTGCTTTGGGTGATATGAACATTGAAAATGGTAAGATTTTGTTTTCTTATGGCTGACTAATTCTCTCTCTCTCCTCTCTTTCTCTCAAAATTTCTTTACCTATTCATCTATATTTATCTATATGTTTCATAGAAACATATTTACCTATATGTTTCTATGTCTTGACTATGCAAATAATGCACAAATAAAACAGAAATGCAGATATATTTTCAGATAAATGCTCTTGTTTTTTTCAGCTAAATATCCATTAATAGAATTGCTAAATCATACATACACTGTGTGGCCAGATAATTATGATCTCTGAACGCATAATAATCTAGCCTCTAATATATATATATTAGAGGTGCAGTGCATGAAATTCGTGCATGAAGGAGGGGTGTCCCTCAGCTGAGCCTGCACCCTCTCCAATCTAGGACACCTCTAGGAATGTCCGACTGCCTGTTTAAGCCCAATCCTGCTATGACCAGTCTGATCACCCCCTAACCATTCCCCTCCAAACCTGATTGACGTCCCACTACACCCCTGCAGGTCTGGTCACCTCTAACTGCCCTCCCCTGAAGGCCTCATCACCACTAACTGCCCTCCCCTGCAAGCTTGATCACCCCCAAGTACCCTCCCTTGCAGGCCTGGTCTCTCCCAACTGCTCTCCCTTGCTGGCCATCTTATGGTGGCCATCTTGTGTCCACATGGGGCAGGATCTCTGATCACCTAGGGGCAGCCATCTTGTGTGTTGGAGTGATGGTCAGTCTGCATATTACTCTTTTATTAGATAGGATAGAGGCCTGGTACATGGGTGGAAGCTAGCTGGTTTGCCCTGAAGAAGTGTCCTGGATCAAGGTGAGGCTTCCCTTGGGGAGTAGGGTGGCCTGGGTCAGGGGCCTGTGGTGGATTTCAGGCTAGCCATGCCCACCCCCCAGGGTGTTTGGAAAGCTTGGCTTGCTCCATAGCCTGGGAAACCCAAGCCTCCCTCCTGCTTTCTCAGTGACCGCAGCCATCTTGGTTGAGTAAATTTGCATACTTGCTCTGATTGGCTGGTAGGCGTGGCTTGTAGGTGTAGTGGAATGATGGTTAGTTTGCATATTACCCTTTTATTAGATAGGATATTAGAGGCCTGGTGCATGAATTAGTGCATGGGTGGTGCCCGGCCAGCCTGGCAGGGATAGAATAAATGGGCAGTTGGACTGCCTGCCTGCTGGTTGAACTCTTGGTCAAAGGGACAATTTGGATATTAGCCTTTTATTATATAGGGTATACACTGAGTGGCCAGATTATTATCCATTCAGAGATCATAATAATCTGGCCACTCAGCATATGTCATAGGGTAGTTCTATTTTTAAAGAACTAATACACTTTTCTTTTTCTTTCTTTTCTTTTTTTTTTTTTTACAGTGGCTGCACCAATTTGCATTCCCACTAACATTGCATATGGTTTCTCTTTTCTTCTCATTCTTGCCAACATATGTTATTTTTTTAACATTATTTATTGAGTTGAGCAGTCTGTATTTCTTCCCTTCTGGGTTTTAAAGATATCCCAAGTGCTGCTAAGAATCTCTGAGAGTAATTATTGTGATCATTTTCCTCAGTAGTATAATGTATATAAAAGTTCACGTAATGCATGGATAGTTACAGACTCATAAACTGAGTTTAAAGAAATGACAAGTAACAAAACACAGTAAAAAAATTAAGTGCATCACATTACCAACACTCAGATACACTAAAGGTGAACCTTAGTGTCTACCCGTCCAGTATGTATCCATCCAGTTCCTTTTTTATATGTGGTAGATACATGCCTGAGCACACGCACACTCCCGACTGCTGTGACATGAAGATTCACAGATGTAACACTTGAAAACTGCATGAGTCATAGTCCAAAATTTTCACAAAGCCACCAATTCTGGTCTCCTGTGGAAGTACCATCCTGCACCCTCCCTGCCCTTGCATTCCTCCTCCCAAATTCCATCCCTGGGGCAAGTCCTTGGGTCATCATCGGGAGAATCTGTTACTGAAATCTTCAATGGTCTTAGCCATCATAGTGCAATCTGCTCATAGGCTTTTTGCTGCTGATGACCACCTGTGCCAGTCATAAGTTGGCTTCCCAGGGCTGTGGCTACCGGCATTGTTAGAGGAGCATGGATGCTTGTTTTGGGGTATGGAGCTGGCATGACGTTGACTCCTCCTCTTACAAATGAGTGGGGGGGGGGGAATGGTCATTGTTTGCCAGCCCTTGGACCTACTGGCACTGATCTTCAGTGTCAGTGCTTGCAGCCCCTGCTCTCTGGCAATCTGAAGCCTCATGTGCATCTCCCAACATGACTCATGTTCTTCTGAACTTTCTATAATCAATCTGTTTCTTCAGCTAGTGCCCCAGTGTATTTCTCTAAGCCTTCCCAATGCCATGACCATTTAATACCGTTCCTCATGTTGTGGTGACCCCCAGCCATAAAATTATTATGGTTGCTACTTCATAACTGTAATTTTGCTACTGTTAAAGAATCATAATGTAAATATCTGTGTTTTCTGATGGTCTTAGGTGACCCTGACAGTGGTTATCAACCTATGGGTCACGACCCCTTTCACAGGTGAAGGCAGTGCTCTTTGCTTTGGTTGGAAGGAGGACACCAATTCAAAAACAGGAAGCAGATGGTAAGTCCTGTCTTAACTACTTGGATAGACCCTAAATGACCAGAGGTCTGGTATCATGGGTGACACATCAGAGTGGACTTTTTCAGCTTGGCCCCTTCTGTTTCAGATGGCTGTGGCTTCTTTGACTTGCATCCATTTTCTACTTTTTTTTTTCCATCATAGACATTCTAACAGATGTGAAGTTGATATCCTATTGTATCATACACCCAAGGATATTTCTATTGATTTTAGAGAGGGAGAGAGAGGCAGAAAGAGAAACATTGATGAAACAGATAAACAGCGATCAGTTGCCTCCCTCCTGCACATACACTGATGGGAATGTAGCCTGAAACTTAGGTATGAGCCCTGACCTGGGATCAAAGCCACAGGCTTCCAGCGTACATGATGATGCTCTACCTAAGAGCCACAAGGCAGGGCTTCCTGTGGTGTTGATTTGTATTTTCCTGTGATTAGTGATGGTGAACATCTTTTCATGTACCTGTTGGCCATCTGTAGGTTTTCCTTGGAAAAATGTCTATTCATTTCTTCTGCCCATTTTTAAATTAAACTTGCTTGTGTTCTTTTTTTTCCCTTTCAGTTTATTTGTATGATTTCTTTGTGAATTTTGACATTAGTTTCTTATCAAATACATGATTTTCAAATATTTTCTTGCATTCAGTAGGTTGCCTTTTCATTTTGTTGATAGTTTTTCTTGCTGTGCAGAAGCTTTTTCGCTTGAGGTTGTCTCATTTATTCATTTGCTTTTGTTTCTTTTTTTAGATTCAAAGCATTATCACTAAGCCCTGGGTCAAGGGGCTTACTGTCTATGCTTTCATGTAAGCATTTCATGGTCAGGTTATAGGTTCCTCAAGTCTCTAATCTATTTTGACTTAATTTTTGTATATGATGTAAGGCAATGGTCAACTTCTTTCCTTTTGCATGTAACTGTGTAACCCACCCCACTATTCTTTTCACATTATGTCTAAAAATGATGAGCTGTTAAGTAATATGTTGCTGCTTATCAACAGCCTCTGAGCTTAAGAACTGTAGAAACTGAGGCCAAAACCAACAGACTCTGACCTTTAGACCTTAAGGTCAGAGTCACATGGGATTTTTGTTGACCTTCAACAGGTTATCTGAACAAACCACCTTGGCTTGCACTTAGTCCCCTTATGAGAGATATCTGAACTTCCTTAATTAGATTTCTTTGTTCTGTTTTGTTTTCTTAATCCTTACAAAACTCCCAGCCCATGTCCAGTTGTTAAGATGGTCTTTGCAATGAGAGTTGCCTGTCTTCTCAAGTAACTGGCTCTTGAATAAGCCTGCTTTCCTGCCACCAGCCTCTGTCTCTTGATTATTGGCTTTCAAGAGCAGGCAGACAAGCCTGGGTCTGGTATCAGAATTAGTGCGTCAGCCTGGAAGTCTAGGACTCTGACAGGTCTAGACCTTTTCAGTCCACATGCTGTGTGAGGCAGGCCATCCCCACATCAGAGACTCCAGGGACTTCCCAGCAGCTGTCTAGAGTTTCTTACTCTAGGACTCACTGTTCATCCTCTTGTAGCATCAGCTGCCTGCAAAAAGATTATAGGTGGAATAAATCAGTCATTAAGGAAGTGGATGGGCTTCAGGCCTGGGTTAGTGGAATAAGTGCGCACACCTGAAATCCTTTATCTCCTCCATTTGGGCTGTGTGACAGTTGGGCCTAGGGAAGGTTATTTGTGTACTTGGTTTGCATGAGATAAGATTCTAAGACTAGTGTCTCACACCCTGATTTGGAAGGATTTGGCTTGAGAGTACTTGTTTGTTTGAGTTTTATCTTTGTTTTGAAGTTTGTTTCTGTTTAAAAATGGGTGGCAGTCTCAGTTCCAACAAAGAGTTCATTAGGCCTTTTCTAGCTGACTGATCAATTTATAGCTATAAGCCAATGGCTAATTAGAAATGTTTTGCCAAAGTCTGATAAATGGGATAGATATTTTTTATTCATAATGAAGCATCCACCTTATATAAAAACTGCTGTTTGAAATTTTAACTCTGCTAATAGGCTTCTGTAAATTCTTAGGTGCTAAGAATACTCTTACTTCAAGGAGGCCATTAACCCTTTCCCAGGCAAGATTATCAGTGCTGGTGCCAGGCTAGGCCTCTGATTGAAGTTTCAAGGCCCAGCACATACAGGCTCTTTAAGAACTTTCAAAAGGGTGCAGAAACACTCCATATTTGGGGGACAAAAAATGTAAAACCATATAAATAGGGAGAATTCCTGCATGTTGGGGCCCAGAATTTGAGAGACATTTTCTCTGAACTCGTGCTTAATAAATGTAACTTCATCTCTCTGGTATTGCTTTGTTCTTCTTCAGTTTTCTATAACATTATTGGTTCCCTGACCAAGAATAACTTGCTTAGCCTTTTTTGGCTTCCAGTGAATGAACTAGGTTTGGGGCTCAGGGGAGCTGGATAGGCCTCTGGGAGATACCAGCTGATGTAGTAGAATTGAACCAGGGGACTGTGGTAGCACCCTGACCTCAGCCCAGGACTCAGCAACCATCTGGAGAAAGTGGACAGACACTTCTAGACCTGTCAACAGAATCTGTAAGGTAGGGGTCCCGTCAGTTCAGCCCACTCCAAATGAGTGGAAGGGGGATCTTGATCACCTCTCCAGATGCCATAGAGCTTTCTTAAGCAAATTAATCAGGAGTCAGGTGTTAGGTGACTGTTTACACTCTGGGTAAATATCTGGGAGAAGTAAAAAACTCGGACTAGCTAGTATATAAATGTGGGACTCTGGAGGTGAAAGAAGGAATTATGAGTTCACTCTGCTGTCTGTGTGTGTGGGACTACCGAGAATGGGAGACTGTTCGCAGTTTTAACTCCTTCGGTAGTTTCTCACCAAGATGTTGGTCGAGAATTCTGTTCTGGAGCATGGGTGCCCGGAGAGCCCCAAAGCCTATTGGGGAGTTGGGCATTGTTTCATTTATCTTCTCAGCTCCAGTTTGGGCTAGTCTACTGAGAGAGTGTGAGTACGGATGTTTGTCTGTCTTGGCATAATTATCTGCTCATTAAATGGTCTGTGTGAAGCAAAAGCTACTTCGTGCCATCTGGCTGTACACATGAGAGTATATGTTATCTCTTTCTGTTGTTTAATTTGTTTAAAGATTGGGCAGCACTGCTGAGTTATTTTTCTCAGAGATGTTTGCTCCCTATCACAGTGGGAGGGAATCAGCCCATTTTGCTAATAAGAATTTCTCTCTCTGATTATATGTTTGTATAAGTAAGCATTTAGTTTGCTCTGATTTGTGAATTTGCTATATTAAATTGAAAATTTAAAGTCCTAGGGTTAACTTAAAGGTATAAATTTATGATATTTCAAGGAACAAAGAACTTTTATTTATGGCTTTCTCATCTTTTTTGGTGGTCGGAGACTTCCAGGGGCAGGGCTTAAGGTCCGCATGGCTGAGAGATTCACAGGCCCTGTCCCTGCCTGTGACATCATAGTCCAATGTGGAACTACGGCTGAAGTTACCCCCAATTCTAATAGCATCTGTAACTGAATTAAAGATTTCTTCTTTCAGGAGGCCATCCAGGCCTTCACTTCCAAGAAATCTTCCTACATACCCTTATCCTCATCCCATATCTTTCCTGATTGACTAACAGTCATTTTCCCCACAGGTCGAACCTCAGCCTTCGAAAGGGAGGACTACTACAGAGGTAGTCTGTAGTTTTCTCTGAAAAATCCCACTGTTTCTATTTCTCCTCTCTGTATGAATTCTCTTCCTCTGACTCACAATCGGAAAGAGAGACAAACAACTGGACTGGGGAACAGGACAGGGTAGGGAAGGGTGGTCAGAGAAAACAAGAGTGGTAAAGGAGGAGGATGTAAGATCCTCTAGGAGTCTAGAGGCTTAGAGTAAAAATCTATGAGGGAAAACAAAAGTTACAGATTTGAATAGGAAAAAAGTATCCTTAAATGTAAAAAGCCTGGTTATACAGGATCTCAGACCTCTTGCCTTATTTCCCCTGCTAAGGACATAATAAATGGTTAATTTACTTAAGAGGAGGGGGGTGGTCAGCAGTTAATTATGAAGCTGGGAGGGATAGGTTTTTATTTTTACTGACTGCAGTCCACTCTGCTGGCATGTGTCTTATCAGAACTTCTAGCTGCCCTGGTGATTTAAAACTGGTTGCTAGGCAGACTCATCCCCCAAGAACCAGAAGAAAGAAAGGGGTGAGGGGGCTGGATGCCTAAGCTGGCTGCAGTGGCCCTGGGTCTATGAAAGCAGCAGCTAGAGCTAGTGAAAGCTCCCTGTTTGCAAATATACTGAAAGGGTTCAGTACCTGTTGCTGCTGAAAGAGAAGGGACTGAGATCCATTTCCAATGCACTCGCTGGTTGCTGCTCTGCCACAAAGGGGACTGGCAGGAAGACATGGGGTCTAAAACACAAGCCACTGCCACAGAACAGCAATATGCAAAGTTGTTTCTAACTGCAACTCTGGATGATTTAGACTGGCAGCTTAAAGTAAAAGAGCAAAGGAAAGGCACCTTCTCTGGACTGGAGAGCCTTCAGGACTTTGAGATTCTCCAAGAGAGGGGAAGTCTGACTGAGGGATGGCAGAGACCCTGTTGGGTTGGAAGGACCTAAGGCCACATGTTAAACTTATAAATTACAGCTTTCTAGGCAGATGACCAAGCCCAGTTATGTAGGGGTTAAGCTGCCTGTCTATAGCAAAACAACTTTCTCCTGTGCCAGAATAAAATTTTTACTAGAAAGAAGAACTGGCCACCATGCACAGCACTGATGGTGTCCTGCAGAAAACTGTATAATAGATTTAGATAATACCTGCGTCTTCATGGGCATGACTCCACAAAGACAAGGACAATTTTGCTTTATGTAGGAAGGTCAAGAATAGACCTTAATCACCTCCCTAAGATATTTGTATAGCCCTACCATGTATCATATATGGTAGCAGAAGATTTGGCTACCTAAGGTGGCCACAGTGCCAATATTATACTTTATTGTGTTAATAATATTGCATTAACCTTACAGATTTGAATGAAGTTTCCAAAAGGTCAGGTGCCCAAATGGGCAAGGACAATACCCATCTGGTTTTGGTATCTATTGAAAGATATTTAGCAGCCTATATACTGTCTTGCAGGCCTGTGTGACCATGCCCATGTCAGGTATGGCAAAAATAAACAAACAAAACAAACAAAACAAAACAAACACACACACACACACGCACGCACACACACACACACACACACACACACACACTTCAACTTTAGGAACCAGGGAAGGCCTGTTTGGAACAGAGGGAAGTGGTGAGTACCAGCCTTTTGTTACAGGAATTACAGACCTTGTGAGGTCCTGTGACACGTGAGACTCTGTAAACCAATAAAGCTCCCTTAGTCCTTTCTCAAAAGGCATGTCACCCCTCCCAGAGACCATATGAAATTTTAAGGACAGGTCAAGTAGGGGGCAGCGCTACTAAAAGGACAGCTATAATTGTCTACTTGAATATAGACACATTTTAAATTTCTCCTTGTCATTTGAAGACAGTTATATTATTCTGAAGAATCCATAGAAAGGACTGACGAGGAAAAATCAGATCTTAAAGCAGGTCAGTATATTTTTCTCTTTATATAATTCCTCTGATATTTGGCAATGCTTAATAAATCATGGCAATACATTTCTCTGCATTAATTCAATAAGAACAGTTTTTAATTGTGAATTTAGTGACTGGAAACTTTGACTGGAGTATCATGTTTTAGAAGAACCCGAGTGCCAAGGAAAAGCCTGCTATCCTTCGTGGGAGCCCTGAAAATGGCTGGTGCTGGAGCATCAGGCCCATACCCTGCCATCACTGGCAGTTGGTCAGAATACAGGGGAGCAATAAGCGTGCCTCTGCATCCCTGAGGGACCCCCATTCACTCTAGGCTGTGATGAGTAGGAGGGCTACTGAGATGGGCCTTAAAACCTAGGGCATGGGCCCAAGTAGAGTTGCTGCGGGTGAGGGGTTCACCTAACTCAGCAGATACTACAGGCAGACCTGATGGCAGCTGGATGGCATGGCTTCCTAGCCCTATGGGGTACAATAAAATTCAATTATGGAATTCCAGCAAAGGCAGTCAGATACCATTCTTGTTGTGTTTATGCAAACAATGGGTTCAAATTAAATACAATAGGTAAATTAGTCTCTATATGGCTCTTTTGATTAACAAAAAGAGGTAATTTTGAGGAGAAACATTCTATTTCAATAGAGGTTATTAAAACTGAAGTGTTTTCCATTCCTTCCACCCAATCATTTGTTACAGTTTATCTCTTCCAGGTCACAAGCCCAAGTCCTTCTGTGCCTAGGCCTCATTGTCCCTTGACAGACAGCAAGGATCTCTTGGCTCTGAGAGAAAACTCCATCCATCCTCAGCATGAAGCAGCTATAGAAGCAATTCAACTTCTATTTTTCCTAAAAGAATTCAGAGCCAGAATTTTTGAGGTAATATATTAGGCAGTTAGACAGAAATGAGCAGAGCAGGGACGATGGGCCAATTAGTGCTACCAGATGTAACTAAGTCTTTCCACCTCTATGTATGTGAGACAAGGGGCATAGCCAAAGAGGTACTCACCAAAGTCTCAGCCCCTGGAAAAGTCTGGTAGCCTATTTGTCCAATAGACTTGACCCCTTTGCATTTGGGTGACTTACTTGCCTCTGGGCGGTAGCAGCAACACCTATGCTTATTGAAAAAGCAAATAAGTTAACCCTAGAGCAGTAACTAATCCTAACTGCCCCACATTAGGTCGAGGATATACTCTGGAATGCACTTGAGTGCTGGATGTCAAACACTCAGTTTCAGGCTCTCTGGTGGACAAAAGAAAAATCAGAAACAATTTATACTGATTGCAGGTATGCCTTTATAACAAGGTAAGGGTTCTCCATAGAAGCAAGAGAGAACCGGGCCACAGATGAAGCTGCCTGGGAGGCTGCCCTAAAACCAGTGGGGGCTCTACAGATTCTAGTGACTCTCCCAGATCCTGACCTACTCAATCTAGAAAAGTAAAAATCCATAACCAGTGTTTATTCAAGTTCTTAGAGGCTTTACAGTCTACCCTGGAAGCATCTGAGGTGCTCTACCTGTACCAACTTCTGATCTGGTTCATCCCTTCCACCCTGGTAACTCTGTTTGGATAAAAGTATTTGCCATCCAAGGACTGACTCCTACCTGGAAAGGATCACCTCCACAGCAGTCAAGGTCAACATAATTCAAATGTTGCTTCATCACACCCAGCTTAAGACAGCCCAGAAAAAATTAAGAGTCCAAAACTCTTCAGACTTTCTAAAGATTGCTCCTGGCCCTCTTTCTGGGCCCTTATCTAATAAGCAGGCCCACTAACTTTATTAGGCAGAAAATGAAGATTATAGTCCTCAGGAGAAATATATTACAATGATTAAGAGTCAGTGATTTGACTCATGTACATAAAATCAGTGGAGAATGAAGCATCCATCTTATATAAAAACTCCTATTTGAAATTTTAACCCTGTTAATTTGCTTCTGTAAATTCTTACTTGTTGACTACTCCCACTTCAGTGAGGCCATTATCCCTTCCCCAGGCAAGGTTATCAGTGCTTTCATGTTGTTACATAATAAATATTATATCCAAAAATGATATACATTGATGATTGAAAGAGGGGGGAAATGTCTCACTTGCCTCACAAACAGTAAAACTCAGAAAGAAGAAAATATAATAAAATGAGTCTTTCAATTTCTCCCCCTGCATACCTGGGAGCTCTGAGTCTTGGGAAGAATGAAGAATTAATGCCACCCCCAAACCTGTGCAGACTATGAGGCAGGAGGGTGACTGCACCTCTTCAATGTGAAAGAGAAAACTGGCACTTAAAACTTTCAAGTGGCTGATGTCATACATGCCTGTTATTAGAATTAGCAAGGTGGCCTCCTGAAATGTTATCAAGGACAATGAAAAATCCTATCTTTTCTACAATTATTGATAACTTTTTTCTACTGCATAAAAACCCATACCCATGTGGATGTTATTCAGTTATCAACAGTAAGAAAAAGATATCAAAGAAGTAATCTTAAGCAATGTAAAAACAAATTCTATTGTCCAACAAGGATTCTTAATCCCTTAGACCCAGTTACAACTGGAGCAGAGAAAGTGCTGTTATCAGGTCCTTTGGTGTCCAGGGAGAGGAAGGTAAGTGTGTGGCTGGGGCTGCAGCTTGTGCTGGCAATGCTTGTGCTGCCCACTGAGGGCTTCTGTGCGATTTTGTCCTTCTTACCACCAGGCACCGGCCAGTGGGTGTGCAGTTCCCACTCTTGCTGCATCTGGCCCTTGCAGTGTCAGCCCCACAGGCCACACAGGTAGTAGTAATAGAGGCAGTCTTAGTGCTCCTCCATAGAGTTCAGCTAAGCCACACCTTAGATGTCAAGTACAGATGACAGTGGGGAACAAATAGATGATTTCTTAATCAGTACTGGAGACACTTATTTGGTGCTAAATAAAATAAAATAAAAATGGCCAAAAGAAGTGAAGCAACCATTTTAGTAGTAGAAGTTAACACAGAGATGCAACAGCCTTTCTGTACATTTTCAGTGTTTATATTTTAAGAGATTTTACTTTTTAAAAAAATATATTTTATTGATTTTTGACAGAGAGGAAGGAAGAGAGATAGAGAGCTAGAAACGTTGATGAGAGAGAAACATCTACCAGCTGCCTCTTGCACACCCCCCTACTGTGGATGTGCCCGCAACCAAGGTACATGCCCTTGACCAGAATGGAACCCGGGACCTTTCAGTTCGCAGACTGACACTCTACCACTGAGGCAAACCCGTTTCGGCTTGAGAGAATTTTCTTATCCTAGGAACAGCTTTGAGTTATTCCAAGGAGCCCCTTGGAATTCTAGAAGGATTTGTTCTTTCTCCTTATAAAAGAGAAATTTAAAACTTAGGCCTATTTGACATACAGTCCAAATCTCAGTTCACAGACTTCTCCCATCTCGAACCATTCAGTTCTCAGCCAGGTTGTTCACAGAAGAAATGTCTGGGTTGTCCACCAAAACTTCACTTTAGACCTGACAGCCCTTTAATGTTGATACCTCATCATGACAAAAAACGTCTCCCAGGTAACAAGCAAAGAAAAGAATGCTTTTGTTGCTGTTGAAATCAAGATTATCACAGTTTAAAAGCAAAGAGGCCATCAAGAATGCTAATGTTGCCAAGGGTCTAAAAATGCTTACAAAAACAACAATCTCAGGCAATTGAATATGTGGAATTACTATTATTTATTTGGATAAAGGAAAAAGCAGTTAGCAGATGATAGTATTTCAGAGGCAGTGAAATTTGAAAAAAAAAATTTGAGGCAAGTAGGGGGTGGGTCCATAAGTAAAAAAAAATTGTTGTTATTTATAAATTAAACTGTTCATTAGACATGCACTGTATATAAGAAATGTTTA
The DNA here is from genome assembly GCA_036971965.1 of Nyctalus aviator. Classification (NCBI taxonomy): domain Eukaryota; kingdom Metazoa; phylum Chordata; class Mammalia; order Chiroptera; family Vespertilionidae; genus Nyctalus; species Nyctalus aviator. The sequence goes on along the minus strand of CM072930.1, from coordinate 67,116,647 downwards.
AACAAGGAATAATTTGGGATCTGGAACAGATTAATTCAATTTGCATTTTTCTAATGGAAAAAAAGATATGATTTTTTAACAAGTTGGTTCCACTATAATTGAAGTTCATAAGAAATTTCATCAAATAAAGAATAATAATTATATTCTATTTGTATACATGTAGTTTTATTATTAAAGTGGATGTTCTAGATGTTATACAGCTGTTACCTTAAAATGCTATTAAAAGGAGTATAGAGATAGGGAAGGCATTTTTAGGGAAGCAGTCCATAGGAGAGGAAGATATATGTAATGGGCAGAGATAGAGCCAAGCTACCAGAATATTTGTCTCACATACACAGAGGAGAGAGGAATGTGACAAGATAAGGGGAAGAAGAAGAGGGGGCTTTGAAACTTTGAAACTATTACCATGTAAGGAAAAGCGGGGGTGGGTTGGGGGAGAGCCAATTAGAAGGGCACAGGGTACATAAAATGGGGAAGGGGATCAATTAGAAGGTAGGGTATATAAACAAAGAGCTGCCAGCATTTATAAACCTTTAGACAAAGAGGCTTCATTTGCTACGCACTTGGGAACCCCTCCCAACTCAGGAGTTTGATATGCTGCCAAGAAATTTCCACAGTTTTATTAAAAAAAAAATCCTTAACTACTTGGCTGGACCCTGAATGACAGGATGTCTGGCAACATGAGGGGTACCTCAAAAAACAACCTTTTAGTGTGCAAGTTTTTTCTTCAAACTTCATAAGGCAAGAACCTGAGAGGAGAGTCCTAGTTCACAGAATTCTGCATTTCAGATTTGCACCAGTGTGGAGCTACCATGCAGAATCATCTCTCCAAGCCAAGTAGTATGTAAGCAGACTCTGTTGCCTTCTCACTGTTCCTTTTGTAATTTTGGAGATGTTTAATTTGGCTGCAGCTGCTGCCTTAAGCAGGTAGTTCTCTATCACCTCCTTTTTCACCTGCTAACCCATTGATTGCTAGGTCACCTGCTTTGTCTTTATTGCCAAAGTCTATAAAGTGGATTTAGAACCATTAGTTATAACGTCTTCTGCTTTGTTAAAAGTGTACTTTTAAACTAAATGTTTGAAATATGTTCCTAAGAATCAATCTAAGGAATACTGGTTATTTGCATTTCTGGGTAATTAGAAACGAAGACTTCTAAAAGTTATTAGTTAAAAGTGAAACAGTCAGATACAGAAAGTATAAAGAATAGAAATGCATTTTGAAGGAAATAGACAATGGGGTTAATTTTCGCAGTTTTACTAAAAAAATTATTTCAGTCTGAAAATTTATTCCTCAGACTTCATGAGACACAAACCTGTGAGGAGAGTCTGAGCTCACCTGATTCTGTGTATTGTTTTTACAAAAAGAAATTTCTTTGACAGTTCCATCATATTCAGATCTACACCATACCATTTTAATTTATTTTGTCATTTGGAGGCACTTATTGCTCCACTCTGATGCATTTGAAAATATGTTCCATCTTCAAAAAGATCAATGGAATGGACTCTGACTTATTTTAAAATATAGCTTCTGAGAATAAATGTTCAGATCATATCTTTTAACTGGATGAAAATGTCTACAACTCTAAGAAATGACTGGACTCATAGACAGAATGGCAAATGATCAGATCAATAAAAATTGATTATGGGATTAGATGAATAGAAGATAATAATTTTATGACTTTGTTAAAATATTGGTGATTTCTAAATCTTTTTGGTTTGTTTACCAGGTATAATGAAACATATTTACTTGTTCATTTGTTTGTTTATAATTTAGTGAATTACACCTTGATAAATAATATTAGACCATTTCAATTTTTCTCCCTACTTGACAATTTAGAATTTATAAATCCAATAAAAATCTGTTTTGTTTGTTTTTTTAAAACAGGACACCATTGGAACATGGTTTTTATAACCACAGCTTTGACTGGAATGTCATGTTTGGGAGAAACATGCCTAAACTCTGATGTCACCAGAAACCTTTAAGAATTTAGGATTGACTTTGAAGCATACAAAAGCCTTTTGAAAAACAGCCTGTTACCTTGCTTATTCATATGGTTCATGGCATTCTTTTCAGGGAAGGAACAAAGGTTGTTTTCCAGAGAGATGGCAAAGAAAGAACCTCAAGACACTTTGAGTGACTGAAAAACTAGAGGAATTTACCAAAAAGTATGAGTATTGCAGTCAAAATGTGATGGCAACTATGTGGATTAATTTCTTCTCCCAGAAAGGCTAACTAAAGTTTAATTTTCCTTATGATATTCCAGCAAAGGATATTTAGGAGAACCTATATGATGAATTGCTAATCTTGTGTTAATGGAAATAATAAGGCCAAATGATAACTGGATTTAATACAGCAAATAGTATTAATTTGGGTAATTTTAATATCAATAAAGGTGACTTTAGGGAGATAAATTGTCTTTCAAAAGTATCTATAACACATATTTGTGTATATCAGATTCTTGTTCAAATTATCTTGAAGTTTTATTTTTTACCTATAAATTGACTGGATCCTGAATTTTTCTAGTCTTCTTAAATTGTTGGGCAACAACCCACTGAACTATGTTTTATTTTTTCTCATCATTTGATTTGAAGTTATTAAAAACTAAAAATGTCCCCTGAGCTTTAAAATTGCAAATTGCAGCTAAGTGCATGATATAAGCTTGAAAAATCACCATAAAACATAAGATAAAAGTAGAAGATAGGGAATGATTTACAGAGTAAGTAGAAAACTGGAAGTAGAAGATAGTAGAGGAACAAAAACAATGAGGAAATTAAATTTTTAATAATGTATATGCTCATGGACACTGGACCCCATGGGGCTTTGCAGGCTCAGTTTAAGTGTAAAATTTATAAACGTTGCAACCTAGGGAAGTTTATACAAAGCCATCCAAAGTTATTTTCTTTCTCCACCTGAGGCAAAGTGGGTGAGGAAAAGAAAGAATTTTAAATTGGATATATTTGATATATTTGACAGCTTTTAAAAATGTAATATTTCAAGAATTTAACTGAGAGACAGCTTTGTGATATCTCAAGGGCTCTAAGGTGACACAGAGATCTACTCTCTACAAAAACGAAAAGGGGGAGGAGGATGTTATGTGTTAAGTTTTTTGAATTATGATGCAGAGGGTTGTACAGTAGCCGAAAGGCATTGGGCCTCCAGTGCAATAGCCTCTACTGAGTTAGCCCAGTGGAAGGATGCACAAACCGTACAATGCTCTGGATCAGATACAGTAATGATGTGGGGAAGAGGTTGTGTTTGTATCTTTCCAGAAGGAGCAGCGCTGCCAGTTTGGGTGCCAGAGCGTTACATGCATCACCACAATGAACAGAGAGAAGCTCCTTGTCCCTCCATTCAAAGGACTAAGAGTTGCCCAGATGATAGCAACAGGGAAAAAGAAAATGAAGGCTATGCAAGGGGCTAAGGTGCCAACATGTGATCTGCTGAAGAAGTTAACAACTTAGGCCCATCAGATGGTAGAAAAGTAAGAAGGGAAGCTACTCTCTCAACCATGTTTCAGGCTATGCTAGCATTGTTTTACTGCCAGTCTTCTGTCAAGTCTTGTCAGCCAAGTCTGGGGACTCTGAGTAGATATACACCAGCAGATAAAAGAGACTTTCATTTTGTAGAAATAGTCCTGAAAATGTTAACATGTCTGTAGTTTGGTTGCTCTCTTATTGCTGTGTTGCACTGGCATTGTTTAGTTATTGTTCTATTAATAGCCAGAATTTTGTTCTTGATGCTCAAATTTTACTTTTATGTTTATTGTAATAGCTTAAATTTTTTAGATTTTCTAACTTTAGAATAATCCTTAAAATTCCAAGTGATTATAGCAATAAAATAAATGGAAGTAAATAAAAAGGGGGCTGGGGGAGATGTAGGGAGCGGCTATAGGTTCAAGTCTCAGACTGACCTGTGGCAGCTTGGAGGGCAGAGCCCTTCTATCATAATTAAGCTTTATCTTATAGTCCTCCCTAGTTCCTTCCTAGGTAGCTAATGGGCTATGGGAGGTGCAGCAAGTGTTGCCAAAAGTGTTGTGAGAAACTCACAAGAACACTGTAAACATGTTGACCACTTCCATTGTTTTGCTTGGTGTGCTCTGATTATAAAATAAAGCTTCAGCTTACAGGCTCAGTCACTGTTTCCTCATCAAGGCACAGTGATCACACCTGGTTACAACTGTATTCTCTTTTCTGTCTTCTTTAATCCTTCATCATCCCTCCTCAGGTTCACCCCTGGGCATGCTAGACACAGTTCAGAGGATCTATCAGATTATCACTGCTTGCTTTCATTCCAGCAAAAGGAACCTTGAGCCCCAAATCTAGAAATAGTCTTGATTGAAGCCTTGCAGATTCAGAAACTGGAGTGACCAACTATTGCTCTATAATGCTCATCTCTCCGTCTGTTCTAAAGTCTAATATATTTGCTATCAATACAGTCTTTCCTTCCTTTTGCATGAGTACTATTTGCACTATTTATATTTTCCTTCCTTTAATTTTCAGCTTGTTTCTACCATAATATTTGAAATGATTTTTCCGTAAAAAAAGCTATTGTTGGGATATGTGAATATTTTTATTTAAATTTTTTTTTTATTTCTTAAAGTATTACATATGAGTCATTTTTGCCACTTGACCTCTTCCTGGCTGTTCCCACCCCCAGCACATGTGCTCACACTCCTAGTGTCTGTGCTTATATGCATGCACACAAGTCCTTTATTTGATCTCTTACATTTTCCTCTCACCACTACACCTTCCCTCTAAGGTTAGATGATCTATTGCATGCTTCTGTCTCTGAATCTATTTTTGTTCATCAGTTTATGTTGTTCCTTATAGTCCACAAATGAGTGAGATCATGTGAAATTTATCTTTCTCCAACTGGTTTATTTTGCTTAGTATAATGGTCTCCAGGTCCATTCATGCTGTTTTAAATGTTTAAATGGTAATTTCCTTCCTTTTTTTTTTTTTTTTTTTTTTTTTTTACAGCAGCATAGTATTCCATTGTGTAGATATGATATCAGATTGTCATTTTGCTTTGCATCTCTCAGATGATTGGTGACTTTGAGCATGTTCTAATATGTCTCTTAAGTTTCTGTATGTTCTCTTTCAATTTAGGCTTTTTGCCCATTTTTTGAGTTGTATGTGTTCCGTACTAATTTTGGAGATTAAACCCTTATGAGATATAACATTGACAAATTCATTATCCCATGCAGTTAGCTCTTCTGTAGATTTGTTGATGGTTTCTTTTGCTGGGCAAAAGATTTTTATTTTTATGTAGTCTCATTTATTTAGTTTTTCCTTAATTTCCATTGTCCTAGGAACTGTATCAGTAAAGATATTGCTGTGGAAAATGCCTGATATTTTGCTGCCTATAGAGTCTTGTAGGATTTTTATGGTTTCCTATCATACATTTAAGTTCTTTAGCCATTTTGAGTTTATTTATGTGTATGATGTAAATTGTTTATCGAGTTTCTTTTTTTTTTTTGCATGTATCTGTCCAATTTTCCCAACACCATTAATCGAAAAGACTGTCTTGACTCCATTGTATGCTTTGCCTCCTTTATTAAATATGAATTGATCATAATGGCTGGGTTGATTTCTGGGTTCTGTTGGTCTATATGTCTGTTCTTGTGCCAGGCAATTTTAAGAACAGTGGCTTTGTAATATAGCTTGATATCTGTACTGTGATCCCTCCAAATTTGTTCTCCTTCAGTATTGCTGCAGCTATTTTGGGATCTTTTTTTATTCCTTATGAATTTTTGAAGAGTTGTTCTAGGTCTGTTAAATACTCTGTTGCTATATTAATGGGGATTTTATTGAATCTGTAGATTGTTTTGAGTATTATGGACATTTTAATGATGCTGAGTCTACCCATCCATGAACATAGTATATTCTTCCATTTTTTATGTCTTTATCTCTTTTTTCATTGTCCTATACTTTCCTGAATACAGGTCTTTTACTTTATTGGTTAAGTTATATTATTAGGTAAATTAATTTTATGATTAATTCTAGGTATATTAATTATTTTTGTTGTAATGGTAAATGGGATTTTTTTTTTAGTTTCTCTTTTGATGAGTTCATTAACCTGTATAATAAAAGGCTAATATACTAAGTGTCTGGTCGACCAGTTGGCCATTCACCAATTAAAGTGTAATCCTATATAATAAAAAAGTAATATAAAAATTGACTATCACTCCAAGACACAAGATGGCCACCCCCATGTGATCAGAGATGGCTGCCCCCATATGGACAAAAGATGGCTGCCACAAGATGGCCTTCAGTAGAGGGCAGTTGTGTGAAGTTAGGGATGATAAGGCCAACATAAGAGGGCAGTTTAGGGGAACCCAGGCCTGCCCTAGCTGGATTGGTTCAGTATATAGAGCCTTGGCCTGCTGATCACAGGGTCCAGGTTTGATTCTGATCAAGGGCATGTACTTAGGTTACAGGCTCCACCCTGTCCAGGGGTCAGGTTAGGGCTCATGCAGAAGGCAACCAAAGTGTCCGTCTCATATTGATGTTTCTGTCTGTCTCTCCCTCTCTCTTCCATACTCTCTAAAAATCAATGGGAACATATCCTAGGTGAGGATAAAAAAAATAAATGTCATATCCTATGAAAGATACATCTTGAAAAATGCCTAAAGAAAGTTTTCATTTTGTCACAGTGAAGGGACTAAAGTCCATGATGATGAAAACACCTTGGTGGCTGGCAGTGGCTGTAGCAGTGGAGTAATGGGGCTGGTGCCTTCCCTTGATCAGCCAGATAGCCTGAAATCCCTCAAGGGATCCCAGATTGGAGAAGGTGCAGGCTGGGCTGAGGGACACCACCTCCCCCCAACCCCCCATGCACTAATTTTGTGCACTGGGCCTCTAGTTGATGTATAAAAAGCCATAGATTTATGGGTGTTAATTTTGTAACCTGGTACATTGCCTAATTCATTAATAAAGTTTAGTGATTTTTGTCTTTCAGTTAGTTTATGTGATATATCATCTTTATTAATTTGAAAATATTATACCAGCTTTACATCACTGGGTTAAATCCCACTTCATCACGGTGTATGATGTTTTTAATATATTGCTGGATGCAATTTGCTAATATTTTGTTGAGGATTTTAGCATCTATTTTGAATAGGGATATTGGCCTCTAATTTTCTTTCATGAAGTGTTTTTATCTGGTTTTAAGTGTTCCTTCCTTTTGGATAATCTGAAATAGTTTGAAAAGTAAGGTGTTAGTTCTTCTTTGAATGTTTGGAAACTCTCCTGTGAAGCCATCTAGACCTGGGGTTTTGTTTGGTGGGAGTATTTAAATACTGCTTTCTATTTCATCAGTTGTTATTGGCCTATGCATGTTTTTATTTATTTATTTATTTATTTATTATTCTTCCTGATTCAGTTATGGGAGTTTGTTTCATTCTAGAAATTTGTCTATTTCATCCACATTGTCCAGCTTATTAGCATGTAGTTGTTCATAGTATTTTCTTACATTCCTTTGTATTTTTGTGATGTCAGTGGTTACTTCTCCACTTTTGTTTCTGATTTTATTTATTTGGGCCCTCTCTCTTTGTTTTTTGATGAGTCTCACTAATGGTTTATCAATTTTGTTTATCCTTTCAAAGAACCAGCTCTTGGTTTCATTTATTTTTGGATTTTTTTTTTAGTCTCTAAATTATTTATTTCAGCTCTAATCTTTATTGTTTCCTTCCTCTTATGTATTCTGGACTGTTCCTGTTATTCTTTTTCTAGTCCTTTGAGTTGTAAGGTTAATGGTTTATTGCTGACTTTTCTTTCTTTCTTTCTTTCTTTCTTTCTTTCTTTCTTTCTTTCTTTCTTTCTTTCTTTCTTTCTTTCTTTCTTTTTTTCTTTCTTTTTTTTTCTTTCTTTCTTTCTTTCTTTCTTTCTTTCTTTCTTTCTTTCTTTCTTTCTTTCTTTCTTTCTTTCTTTCTTTCTTTCTTTCTTTCCTTCTTCTTCTTCTTCTTCTTCTTCTTCTTCTTCTTCTTCTTCTTCTTCTTCTTCTTCTTCTTCTTCTTCTTTTCTTCTTCTCCTTCTCCTACTGCTTCTCCTTCTCCTTCTCCTTCTCCTCCCTCTCCTTCTCCGTCTCCTGCTTCTCCTTCTCCTCCTCCTCCTCTTCCTTCTCCTCCTCTTCCTCCTCCTCCTCCTCCTCCTCCTCCTCCTCCTCCTCTTCCTCCTCTTTCTTCTTCTCCTTCTTCTTCTTCTTCTCCTTCTTCTTCTTCTTCTTCTTCTTCTTCTTCTTCTTCTTCTTCTTCTTCTTCTTCTTCTTCTTCTTCTTCATAGGTATGCCTGTAGTGCTATAAACTGTCCTCTCAAGACTGCTGTTGCTATGTCCCAGAGATTCAGAAATTTTGAATTGTTGTGTGTTCATTTTCATTTGTTTCCAGGAATTTTTATTTATTTATTTTATTAACCCATTTATTGTTTAATGCTATTTAACCTCTATGTGTTTAGAATATTTTTAGGTGTTTTTACTATAGTTGTTTTCTAATTGTGTTCCACTGTGCTCTGAGAAGATGCTTGATATGATTTCAGTCTTCTTGATATGATTTCAACCTTATTGAAATTGAATAGACTTGTTTTCTGTCCTAACATGTGGCCTCTCTTTGTGAATGATCCATGTGCACTTGAAAAGAATGTATATTCTTCTTCATTGAGGTGAAATGTTCTATAAATGTCAGTTAAATTCATCTTACCTAGTGTGTCTGTTTCCCTGTTGAATTTTTGTCTGGAACATTTATCTAATGAAGTCAGAGGGGTTTTAAAGTTCCCCACCATGACTGTATTGTTGATCTCTCTGTTAAAGTCCTCTAGAAGTTTGTCTATATATTTATGTGCTCCTATATTGGGTGCATATATATCAGGGTTAGATCCTCTTGTTGGATAAATCCCGTTAGTATTATGTAGTGACCCTTTTTATCTCTTGTGATGGCCTTCATTGTAAAGTCTATTTTATTGGATATGAATATTGCTGCACTAGCTTTTTTTTTTTCTTTTCTATTTGCATGGGGATTTTTTTTTTCCCTTCCCTTCACTCTCTTCCTGCATGTATCTTTTGTTTTGAGGTTGGCTTCTTGTAGACAGCATATACGTGGGTCATGTTTTTCTCTCTAAACTGCTATCCTCCACCTTTTGATGGGAGCATTTAGTCCATTTACATTTAGGGTTATTATTAATAGGAACTTATTTATTGCCATTATATTTCTATATGACTATGTTTCTCTCTGTTTCTTCTTCTCATTCAGAAATCCCTTTAAAATTTCTTGTAATGTTGACTTGGTATTGATGTATTCCTTATAATGTTGACTTGGTGTTGATGTGTTCCTTTAGTTTGTTTTTTTTTTTTTTTTTTTTTTTTTTTTGTCTGAAAAGCTCTTTATTTTACTGTCTACTTTGAATAATAGCCTTGCTGGATACAGTAAACTTGGACTCAGATCCTTGCTTTCCATTTCCTTGAGTACTTCAAGCCATTTTTTTTCTGGCCTGTAGAGTTTTTTTTTTTTTATGAGAAAATAGGTGTCAGCCTTATGGGAATTTCTTTGTAGGTAAAAGTTTTCTTTTCTCTTGCTGCCTTTAAGATTCTCTCTTTGTCTTTAATTTTTAGAAATTTAACTATAATGTGTTGGGCATGGGCCTGTTTGTGTTCTTCTTGTTTGAGGTTCTCTTTGCCTCCTAAATTTGTGTGACTTTTTCCTTTATCTGGTTAGGGAAGTTTTTTGCCATTATTTCTTCAAACACCTTCTTTATACATTTCTGCCTCTTTTGGCACACATGCTATTCTAATATTGTTATATTTCATGTTGTCCCACAGCTCCCTTAAGCTGTCCTCATATTTTTTATTTGTTTTTTCCTTTCGTTCTGGTTTTCTAGTTGAGCGATATTTTCCACTCTGTATTCTAATTCATTGATTGGATCATCAGCTTCTTCTAATCTGCTGTGTATTCCTTCCAATGTGTTCTTTATTTATGTTTAGTCATTCTTTATCTCAGACTGTTCTTTTTTCATGCTGTTGAAAAAAAGGGTGATATTGGGATTGTCTAAAGTACAACCTAGTATTTTCCCATCTGTTCTGTGGCCAGCCAGGAGTTTTCTAATTACTCCAGCAGGCCCAGGACTTGATGAGGCACCAAAATAGTGACTTGTTGACAAACAGAGAATTTATCTGCTTCTTGTATAAGCTCATAAGTGGTTGCTAATACTCTCAGGCATGCTGGCCATCCCTAAAATGTATGGTCTAATTATACAGACAAGTAGGCAACAGGCAGTGGGTGGCTCCCACAGTCTGAGTGAGCACCCCAAGGCAAATTCCTTTCCCCTCATGCACATATAGATAGAAAGGTTTCAGCAGAGTTGGGAAAACCAAAGTAGGTGCTATCTCCAGAAGGGCTTTTATGATCTCAAAGGCCCATTAAAATTTCTTATCCCATTCCAAGGGACTTAACTCTGGCCACTTTAGAGTCACATGCAGTGCCTTGCTATGAGTCTAAATTAGGAATCCAAATGCAGCAGTCCCCAACCATTTCCCCAAATCCTCTTAACTATCTCCTGGTCTTTAGGGGCTACATCTGCAATGATAGTGTCCTTATAGTCTCTTATTGATTTCAGAGAAGAAGGGAAAGGGAGAGAGAGATAGAAACATAAATGATGAGAGAGAAACATTGATTGGCTGTCTCCTGCATGTCCTTTACTAGGAATCAAGCCTGCAACCAGGCATGTGCCCTTGACCTGAATTGAACCTGGGACCCTTTAGTCTGTAGGCTGGTGCTCTATCCACTGAGCAAAACCAGCTAGGGCAAAACCCTGGTACTGCAATGGCCTGCTTGCAAATCTGAACTTTCAGGACTGAGACCTTTTGGCCACAGCTTGCTGGATTATGGAGGGTGTCAATGGCTTTTTTCCCCCCCCAACAGTCCTCATATATGGGCCCTGTGATCAGGAGATAATGCACATATTGTAGCAGGACACTTATCTGAAACTGCAGCTCTTCCAGGTCTTTGCTTATTGGCTCCCTGAAAATGATAAGGGAGTTCTTGAACCCCCGGGGTTGACTGTTAGACAGTTCTGGGACTAAACCAAACTCTCCTGGTCCTGCCATTCAAAGGGGGGAAAGTGGCTGTGAAGCCTGGTTGACCAGCATGCAGAAGAAAGTGTCTTTGAGATCCAGTACCACTATCTCCAAGTATCCCATTAATTAAGGTGTAAGAATTGGACACAGTACAATATATATCCTGGAGTGATTTCATTTATAGCCTGTGTGTTCTGGACAAACTGGCATTCCCCAGTTTGGTGTCACTTTACTAGTAGTGTGAGATTGTTATGTGGAGACAGGCATGGCCAAATTAGAGCAAATTTGAGAAATTTTTGAGTCAATGGCTGGATTCCTTCTGAGGACTCATTTTTTTCAAGGGATAATGCTGCTTATAGGAATTATTTGCCCCTGATTTTAGTTCAATTCTGACTAGGAAAGCCTGTCTGGCACTTCCTGGTTCCCTGTGAGCCCTTATCAATAGCTATCCCTTGGTCTCTGTTTCAGCTGGGAATGGGGCTGGTTCAGGCTTACTTTGATCTTGTGAAAGAAATGGCCAGGTATGTTCCCAGGGAACCAGTAAGTGTAGCTGTTATTGCTGCAGGGAGAAACTGATCTGAGCCTGCAGATTAGAAAGCAAGTCTCATTCTAGGAGAGGAATGGGACATTCAGGGCTATATAGAAATTTATGAGTTAGGCATTGACAGTCATACACTTTAATGGCTCATAAAAGGGCCACTGGTCTGGAGTTCGAGAGAATCCTATCATCATCACTGTTTGGGAGGAAGGTTTGGTTAGAGGAGTGTTGGGGATGGAATAAGTGGCCTCTGTATCAATCAAAAAGTCCACCTTTTGCTCTCTTGTCTGTTAATTTTACCCAAGGTTCCTAGGGGATAATAGAGATTGACCACTGGTGCAGCTGAGCCTCTGGGCCCATAAATCCTCATCAGAGGTGTCCTTGCTTAACATGATTGTGGACACGCTTTGTCCTTCACTTTTCTCTCCCAAATTGTCTTCCTTTTTTGGACATTCACTCTTCCAGTGGCCCAAACCTTTGAAATATGCACATTGATCAAGGGATAGAGGGGAATCTCCTTTTATTTTTCATCCCTTTTGGCCCTCTCTCCCTTTAAAAATTGGCCTGTTCTATAAAGATAGCTGCTGAGTTTTTTGTTTGTTCGTTTGTTTGTTTTAGTTTGTTTGTTTGTTTTCATTCCCCTCTTGTGAATGATTCATTCTGAGTACCCTATCTACCACCTGCATTTTTTTTTCTAATGTCTGGAAAACACTGGCTGATAAAAGTCCAATTTACCATGCAGATATTCTCAGCCACTTGAGGATCGATATTGATATATTTCCTGTATACCTAAAAAAATTGTTGTTGAAAGACAGAGGGGTCGTCATCTGCCCTCTGCTGAACTCCCTATACCAGGTTTAGACTCACTTGCTTGGGAACTCCCCTCCTGAGTCCCTCAACAATGCAGCTCTTATAATGTTCAAGTTGAGGCAGTCCCCCATCATTGGGGTCTCACTTGAGCTTCACTAGAGAATTAGCTTGGGCAAGGCCAACCACATTCAGGTCCTCTTCATGGATCCACTCTACTTCTTCTTTCACTTTCCCAAACACTAATCTCCTCTCACCCACGGTTAAGAGGATGTTTAATAGTGCCTATATATCAGCTCCATTGGGGTTATGAGTGGTGAATATGAAAACAATTAAATCTATGATCTTAGCAGAATCATTGTGGTAGGAGGGATAGGAATTTTTCCAATTTAGCAAATAAGGGGAGAGGAGATGACCATCTCAAGCTCATTTTCAGAGCCCGGGGGGTCCAAGATAAGGAAGAAACAGATTCTATAGCACTTGGAGGAAGTCTCCTAACTACAGACTGAAAGTCAGCCTCTTCCTCCTCCAGCTCCTCTTCTTTATCTTTTTGTATTATAGATACCACATCTTTTCTATAAACCATTAACCTTGCCTGTTCTTATTTCTTTTGAGTCAGTGTTATGAAAAGTCATAAAGGCTTGAATATATTTCACTTCTCACCATTTCTATGATCACCATTTCTATGAAAGAATTCTAACTGTAATATAGTATAATAATTTAAAGACCATTTAGTGGCCACCTTTCCCAAGAATCTAGAGCATATTTAGCTCAAACAGTATTACAGTAAAATACCACTTTCCTTCTTGTCATCCTCCCTAATAAAGAGTAATATGCAAATTGACCATCACTCCACACATAAGATGGCTGCCCCCATGTGGTCAAAGATGGCCACCACAAGATTGCCAGCAGGGGAGGGCAGTTGGGAAGGATCAGTCCAGAAGGGGAGGGCAATTAGGAGGGACCAGTCCTGAAAATGAGGGCAGTTGGGGGTGGTCAAGCCTTTAAGAGAGGGCAGATAGGGGTGACCAGGTTGGCAGAGGAGTGGATTTGGAGGTGACTGGGCCTTCAGGGAAGGACAGTTGCAAGGGAACAAGGCCTGCAGGAGAGAGCAGTTGCGGGGACTAGGCCTGCAGGGGAGGGCAGTTAGAGGCTATCAGGCTGGTGGGGAGTGATCAGTGGGTGATCAGGAAGGCAGGCAAGCATGCAGTTGGGAGCCAGCAGTTCTGCATTGTGAGAGGGATATCTGACTGCCCGTTTAGGCCCGATGCCGATCCCCCGAGGGGTCTCAGATTGGTGAGGTTGCAGGTTGGGCTGACAGACACACACACTCATGCACGAACTTCATGCACCGAGCCTCTAGTTGGTGGATAAATATAAATATCCCAGTCCTCCAAGATCTATCCTAATGGAGTATTTTTTGGGATTGAGCCACTAGCACACATCCTTAAACAATTCAAGCAAGATTACAGGCAAAATTACATGAGGCAAAATCAGATTAATATGAGATATTTACATATGCACACAACAGACAGACAAGTATTTGTGGTTTACCATGCACAACCATACAGAATACCAGACAGAATGCCCTGCACCACACAGGTCTATGACTCCACCCTAATTTAATCAGGCTCATGTTCAGAGACCAGCCAAGGACCATGAGGGGTAACAGCTGGTTAGAAGGCAAAAGGCAACAGACAATAGAAGTCTCTCGTTATAGAACACTCAATTCAAATTAGGTGAGATGATGGGAATTACTGACTGTGGCTGGGACTGAAAACAGGAAAATTTCTGTCAGTGCTACAAATAAAAGAATCCAGCCGCAGCCTCATGAACCCCCAGGTCCTGAAGCAAGCCAGATTACCGGAATTGACCCCAGAGGAATCCCATTTGTGGTCCCACCAGTGTTGCTAGAAAATGAAACTGGACTACAAATGTGTCAGGCTGCCTGTCACTACTTCAGTCCATTAAACAGACACAGGGTTGAATTCTATCTGATCATTTTATTTTCCAACATTGCTGGCAACATGGGAGAGTAGAAGATCATTTACAAAAATCTGCTCTACTACCCCCCTGCTGCTTATATTGGGTAGAAGGACAAATATACATAGGGAACTAGGCAAAAAGTATAAGATTCAGTATGCCAAAAAATGGTTGCAGAGTAAGTGGGAGATACACTGACATTTTCCAGGACCAAACTTGAAATACAACTAAAGTACTGAAAAGCTGCTATAAAAAATCAACGGAAGACTAGGTGGGGAGAACTGTGATAACCAAAAATGGAAAATGGAAACTGCAGATAGCCTGGTAGGGAGGATGGAGGCACGAAAAGGCTGTCGGGCTTCCACAGAACAAAAGACTTACACAGGATCAGAGTGAAGGGATAGAAAACATTTTTGCAGGCAAATGGAAATGAAAAAGAAACAAACCTGGGGTAGCAATACACATCTCTGACAAAGTGAAGGCAATCAAAATGAAGGCAATCGCAAGAGACAATAAAGGTCACTAGTAATAAAAGCATTGATCTAACAAGAGAATATAACCCAGCTAAACATACATGCATTGTATATAGAAGCAGAGGACTTTAAGGGAGAGATTGACAAAGTAGACTTCAAAATGAAGGCTATTGCAAGAGACAATAAAGGTCACTAGTAATAAAAGCATTGATCTAACAAGAGAATGTAACCCAGCTAAACATACATGCATTGTATATAAATCCAGAGGGCTTTAAGGGAGAGATTGACAAGAGTACAGTCATTGAAGGTGACTTTACTACCACATTGACTTCACTGAATAGATCTTTCAAAAAAATAAAAATGAAACAGTCACTCTAACTGACAAAACATCAATGTAACCAAGAGCTGGTTCTTAGAAAAGATATATAAAATGGATAAATTATTAGCCAGAATCATGAAGAAACAAAAGGAGAGTACTCAAATAAATAAAATAATAAAGAAAAGAGGTGCAGTAACAACAGACAGCACAGAATTACAAAGGTTTGTAAGAAAATACAATGAATATCTATATTGCAGATAAGCTCCACAACCTGGGTGAAATGGACAAGTTTCTAGAAAAACACAATCTCTTAGGAATCAAAGAATCAGTAAACCTACCATTCCCGTCTGGCCTGCATGGTTTTTGTTGAGAAATCAGCTGACAATCGTATAGGTGCTCCTTTATAGGTAACTACCTTCTTTGCTCTTGCTGCTTTTAATATTCTCTCTTTGTCTTTTGCTCTTGGAATATTCAAGGTGATGAATAGTAAGAACCTACAGCCAAAGATAATCTATCCAGCAAAGCTATCACTCAGAATCGAAGGTCAGATAAAGAGCTTCACTAATAAAAAAAAAGCTAAAGGAGTTCATCAACACCAAACCAGAATTATATGAATTGCTGAAGGGGGTTCTTTCAGAAGAGAAAGTAAATAAAGATAAAAATTATGAACAACAAATACGTAACTATCAACAAGTGAATCTAAAAACCAAGGAAATAAAAAAAAAATCTGATGAATAATATTAACTGTTGAATATAATAGAATCAGAGGTATGGAAGGGGAGTGAACTGATGATTCTTGGGGAAAAGGGGAGAGAGGGATGTGGGAAGAGACTGAACATAAACTGTGCACCTATGGATGAGGATAATGGGGAGTGGGGAAAGGGCAGAGGGTGGGGTGGGAACCTGGTGGAGGAGAACAATGGTGGGAGGGGGGGAAAAAAGGAACATTTGTAATAATATGAACAATAAAAATTTATTTAAAAAAATGAATCAGTAAACCTGAATAGGCCAATAACGACTGATGAAATAGAAGCAGTAAAAAACAAACAAACCTCCCAGCAAACAAACAAACAAACAAAAAAACCTGGTCCTGGTGCTGCACAGAAGAGTTTTGCCAAACATTTAAAAACAACTAATACCTATGGTCATTATATTGTTCCCAAAAAATTTAAGAGAAAGGAATGCTTCCAAGTTCTTTCTTTGAGGCCACAATTATTCAAATTCTAAAACCAGATAAATACATTACAAAGAAAGAGCATTTCAGGCCAATATCCCTAATGAACATAGTTACTAAAATCCTCAGGGTAATACTAGCAAATTGGATCCAACAAGATATTAAAAGATAACATACCAAGACCAAGTGGGATTAATTCCAGAGATACAAGATTGGTACAATATTAGCAAATAAATAAAGGTGATATATCACAAAAACAAGCTGGAAAAAAATCACATGATCACACAAATAGACTCAGAAAAAAACATTTTACAAAACCCAACAACCATTTTTTATAAAAACTTTCAGCAAAATGTGAATAGAGGGATTAAAACTAAACATAATAAAGGCTATAATGACAAATCTATAGTGAATATTACACTCAATGGGCAAAAATTAAAACCATTTCTCCTTAGAACAGGCACAGGACAGGGACATCCACTTTCATCATTTTTATTCATCATAGTGCTGGAAGTTTTAGCCAAGGGATCAGTCAAGAAGAAGAAATAAAAGGCATCCAAATTAGAAAGGAGAAGTAGAACCGCCATTATACACAGATGACATGATATTGTACATAGAAAACCCTAATATCTCTACCAGAAAACTAGATTTAATAAATGATTTAGACAATGTAGCAGACTATAAAATTAACACCAAGAAATTGATGGCATTTTTATACTCCAATAATGCATAGTAAGAAAAAAAAAACTGAAAAAATAATCTCACTTATCATTGCAACAAAAATATAATTCTCTTAGGAATAAACTAAACCAAGGAGGTAAAAGACCTGTACTCAGAAAAACTACAGGACATTGAAAAGAGAGGTACAGGGAAAAATAAACAAGTGAAAGAATAGACAGTGTTCATGGATTGGTATAATCAACGTCGTTAAAATGTCCATAGTAGGTGCCCAGCTAGCTCAGTTGGTAGAGCATGAGACTCTTAAAATGTCCATAGTACCCCAAATGGAATCCCTATTAAAATACCAACAGTATATTTCACATATCTAAAACAATTACTCCAAAAATTTATATGGAACCAAAAAAAAAAAGGGGGGGGGGGGGGTGATCCCAAATAGCTGCAGCAATCTTGAGGGAAAAAAACACAAAGTTGGAAGGATCACAATACAAATGTCAAACTATAATACAAAGCAATTGTAAACAAAGCAGCCTGTTCAGGCAGAAGAATAGGCAAATAGACAAGGGATCAGAATAGAGACCCTAGAAATCAACCCAAGCCATTACTCTCAATTAATATTTGACAAAGAAGGCAGGAATACATAATGGATTCAAGATAGGCTCAATAAATGGCATTGAGAAAATTGAATAGATACATATCCAAAGATGAAACTAGACCACAAATTTACACCATATAAAAGCATAAATGCCAAATAGATAAAAGGCTTAAATGCAAGTCTTGAAACCATAAAAATCCTAGAAGAAACCATAGGCAACAAAATTTCAGACATCTCTCATAGCAATGTGTTTATAGATACATCTCTTGGGGCAAAGGAAACTAAGGAGAAAATAAAGAAATGGGACTACATCAAAATAAACAGCTCTTGCAAAGAAATAATAAATCACCAATAAAATGAAATTGCAGCACACTGTGTGGAAGAATATATTTGGCCATGATACATCTGATAGTGTTTAATATCCAAAATATATAAGGAACATATACAACTTCACAAAAGGAAAACAAACAATCCAACTAAAAAGTTGGCAAAGGACCTAAATAGATACCTCTAAAGCAGACATTCAGATAGTCAAGAGACATATGAAAAAATGCTCAAAGTTCATGAGAGATGTACATATTAAAAAGACAATGAGGTATTACTTCACACATGTCAGAATGGCTACCATCAACAAATGACAAGTGCTGGCAAAAATGTGGAGAAAAGGGAACATTAGTACACTGCTGCTGGGAATGCAGACTGGTACTGCCATTATGGTAAACAGAGATGAAGGGAGAGGAAGAAAGATAGAAACAATAGTAATGAGAGAGAATCATTGATCAGCTACCTTCAGTAAGCCCTGCACTTTAATTGAGCATGAAACCCAGCCATATGCTCTGATTAGGAATCAAATCATGACCTCCTGCTTCATAGGTGGATGCTCAACCACTGAACAACACTGGCTGGGCTCTTTTTCCTTTTCTTAAAAAATACCCTTCAACATTTCATGCAGTACTGGTTTGGTGATGATGAATTTCTTTACCTTTTTTTTTTTTTTTTTTGTCGGTAAATCTCTTCATCTGACCTACAATTCTAAATGATAGCTTTGCTGGGTAGAGTAATCTTGGTTGTAGTTATATACTAGTCATCACTTTGAGTATTTTTTGCCACTCCCTTCTAGCCTTCAGTTAAGTTTCTATTGAGAAATCAACTAACAGTCATATAGATGCTCCATTATAGGTAACTAACTGCTTTCCTCTTGCTTTTAAGATTCTCTCTTGCTCATCAGAAACTGCTTTCCTGTATCTCTAACACTTGGCATTTTAATTATGATGTGTCTTGGTATGGGCGTCTTTGGGTTCCTCTTGTTTGTGACTCTCTGTGCTTGTTGGACTTGTAACTACATTTCTTTCACCAGGTAAGGGAAGTTGCTGTCATTATTTCCTCAGAGATTTTCAATATCTTGCTCTCTATATTCTCCTGACATGCCCATATGTGAATGTTGGTATGCTTGAAATTGTCCCAGAGGCTTTTTACACTACCTTCATATTTTTTTAAATTCATTTTTTCTTTTTGCTCTTCTCTGTGGGTATCTTTTGCTTCCTCATATTCCAAATGATTTGAGGCTCAGAATCCTATACTATTGAATTGCTGTAAATTATTTTTTATTTAAGTTAATGTATGCTTAATTTCTGACTGGTCTTTTTTTTTTTATGTCTTTGACAATCTCACTAAGAGCCTTGAAAGTCTCACTAAGTCCCTTGAAAATATTATTAAGAACATTCAGTAATCTTATAACCATTTTGTGAACTATATGTCTAGGATCTTGCTTGTTTCCATTTCTTTCATTTGTGATTTTTTTCCCCTCCCCATTTTATCTGTGTCCCTGTCTTTATTTTCCCCCCTATGTATTAAATAGAGCTGTATGTCTCCTGGAAGTGGTAGAGTGGTCTTGTGTGGCAGGTGTCCTGTAGGGCCCAGTGGATCAGCCTTCTCATTTACCTAAGCTGGCCACTCTAGGTGTGCTCCTGTGTGGGCTGAGTTCACCATCTTTTTGTAGTTGGGCCTTGATTGTTGCTTCCATCAATGAGAAGAATTGGCCTCCAGGCCAATTGACTGTGAGGACCAATTGCATCTAAAATGGAAGAGCTGATATGCAGGAGACATCTCTATGGAGCAGGACTTGCTTCAGTGGGGCTTTGATACTCACTGAGTCTGCTCTTTGAGTATGTTGCTTGTGGGTGTGTAGAGTTTAATCTGGTATGGTCTGAAATTGTCCACTGTGTTCTCTGAGCCTCCAAGAAGGTACATAGTCAGGCTAGGAAGTGCCCAGGCGAGGATGAACCATAAAGCAAGGAAGGTTGGTGCTAGGCCAGTTCTTGGGCCTTTTATTGATAGGTTTGGGGCAAGCAGATTCAAGCTGCTACTTGTTCAAGAGATTTTAGCAAAGTGAAGCCTGAGCCAGAGCAGGCTATTTATATGGAAAGGCTTCTGTAAATAGCTTCTGTGGGGCTGCAAATGGGATGGGACAGGATACAAACAGTGTGGGCCAGGCTGATTGAAACACAGATATGACTACCAGTCAGTTCTGCAACAGTGGAGGTCCCAGCACAGAAACAGTAATCCCTGCGAGCACCCCTATCTTTGAGAAATTTTTTCTGGAGTTCTTGCACCAATTCCAGACAGTCCAGTTCTCCCTATATGCCCCTGGATTTCCTCAAAGCCACCACCTGATGCAAGAACTCAGAAGAAGTTAGATCATGTAAGATTTTCCATGGGTCCTTTAAGAGGAACACTTGGGATTCCTGCAGCCTCTGTGTCACTCAGCCACAATCCCCACTGGTTTCTACAGCCCAAAGTTACAGCGACTTCTCCTCCAAGCTGGGGTCTGTTGTAGAGCTAGGACCCCCCTGCTTCTCACAGAAGATCTGGTAGATGTCTCTCCCAATTAAAATAAATAAATAAATAAATAAATAAATAAATAAACAAACAACAAAAAAAACCTACAAGTGGGTATGGGACCAGCTCTTTCCATGCATCTGCCCCTCCTATTAGTATCCATGTTCTTTCTTCATTATTTCTCTAGTTGTAGGACTGCCATTCAGCCAAATTTCAGGTGGTTCTAAATGATAGTAGTTCTATATATGACTTATAATTTTCATGGGATTATATTAAGTGGCAGGTACAGGCATTTTATGACACCATCTTGGTTCTCCCTATCTGACTTTTAACACCAACATTGACGTCAGCTTTCCTAATCAAATGCTATAATATCTCTACACCAATTTGAATCCTTCCTCCTGAGTTTTTAAAAGTTTTTAAAAAAAATAAATTTGGGGAGGAAAGATGGCGGAAGAACAGATGGGAGGATTCTGAGCCCAGTCCCGAAGCAGAAAGAGAGAGCAGCTGATGGTGTTGAGCTGTGAGTGTTTATTAACAACCTGGGAGACAGCGAACCCCAGAAGAAACGGCTGAGGGGCCGCTGACAGAGGTACCCCGCACAGGGAGGCACCCACGCGGGCTGCATCCCTTCCCGGAGCTACCTGCCGGCTTGGACGGGGAAACCTCGCCATCTTGAGAGGAAGATAGGATCTTGTCAGAGGCCTGAATATCCACAGCCGCACCGACCACCAAGCAGCTGTGATCCCCAGAACGCGGATCCCAGGCGGCGCGAACACCCGGCCCCACAGGAGTGCCCCACTGCTCGGCAAGAAGGTCAGTTTTCCCCTGAGAGGGTGGAGAGCGGTCGTGGCGAAGAAAAAGGGCTGTGCGCGCACAGGGCGCGCGGAAGCTGGAGACAAGGGCGGCGATTATAAGTGATTATAAGTGGAAGCCCCAGTGTTGGGTGGGTGTCACCTGTGAAAGTGGACAGGGCTCCTAACAGGGGAGATATCTAAAGAGCAACACATTTGGATCTGCCGCGGAGGGATATCCGACAGTTGCAGGAGATTGCAGTTGCTCGGACCTGCCCCTCCCCCCTCCGTAGATCCTGCTTCAGAGAGGACTGAAAAAAAAAAAAAAAAAAGCTGAGAGGCTCTAGAGTCCGGGAAGTCAACCTAGAAACACTGCCCCCAGCGGCTAATTTACAAATTGACTCTAGTGTAATAAAAACAAAGCAAAACCGCCCTGAAAATCAGGACTGGATCATAACAATAGAGGAAGCCAACGACCTTCATTACTGCAAATTTTATTTAAATTTAAATTTTTTTTTTTTTTTTTAATTTTTAAATTTTTGTTTTTTATTTTTGTTCTCATTATTTGCAACATTTACTCAAGAAACTTTTTTTTTTCTCACTTGATTTTATCTTTATAATTACTACATTGTATACGTAATCAACACTATTACTGCTACTAATTTACTTTTTTCATCTTATTTTCTTTTGTTTATTTTTATTATTTTTTTTTTCATCATAGTATATATATATATATATATATATATATATATATATATATATATATTTTTTATTTCAGGATTACTGTCCTACAGTCTTTATCTATCTTTCCTCCTCCAACGCTTTATTCTATCTCAACCCTACCTTTATGCCTTCACCCTCTTTCTGATCTTTTCCTTTGCTACACCGTTTATCTTAACCCTTCCTGCTCTAGATTTTCCCCATTCCTTCTGTCTATTCCCTCCTAAAACTTCACCCCACTTGTATATATCTAATTTCCAACTACCTGCTCCAAGCCCATTCACACCTCCCTCGCAGTTGTCCTAAAAACAAAACAAAACAAAAAAAACAGTCTTTCTCTCTAACTCTTTGAAGTTGTATGTTAAATGGTAACTATACTGAAGTTGTATGCTTTTTTTTTTATAAGATTAATTTGTCTATTCTTTTGGTTTGATTGTATGTTGATGTTAGCTGGGTTCTAGTCAACTTTATTGGTGGTTATTAATATTACAAACACATTTCTATTCAGTGCCTTGCGTGTTGTACCTGGTTGTGTTGTATTTTGTGCCTTTAAATCAAAGCAGAAGAGAGAGAACTACACAACCAGACATCCTAAAAATGGGGAGACCCAAAACCAGCCCGCATATGAAAGAAAAGCAGGCTTCACCAGAAAAGGAAGCAAATGAGCTAGAAGCAAGCAACCTATCAGAGCAAGAATTCAGAGTAATGATCATAAGATGGCTAAAAAGAATGGAAGACAAATTTGATAATATTAGTAAGAACCAAGAGGAAACGAAAAATGACATCGCTACTGTAAAGAACTCAATAGAAAGCATCAAGAGTAGATTAGAAGAGGCAGAGGACCGCATCAGCGAGCTAGAAGACAAGATGGAAAAAAATACCCAATTAGAACAGCTTCTGGAAAAAAAAATTAAAAAACAGGAGGAAAGTCTAAGGGAACTTTGGGACAATACAAAACAAAACAATATTAGAATAATAGGGGTTCCAGAAGGAAAGGGAATTGAGGAAGACATGGAAAACGTATTTCAAGAAATAATGACAGAAAACTTTCCTGAGATAGAGAAGAAAAAACCCACACAAATCCAAGATGCTCGCAGAGTCCCAAGCAAAATGAACCCCAGAAAACCGACCCCTAGACACATTATAATTAAGCTGGCAAACACCAACGACAAAAAAAGAATTTTAAAAGCAGCCAGAGAGAGACAGAAAGTTACATATAAAGGAACCCCCATCAGACTAGCAACTGACTTCTCCACCGAAACTTATCAGGCCAGGAGGGAATGGGATGAAATATACAAAGTCATGCAAAGGAAGGGTCTGAATCCAAGAATACTGTACCCTGCAAGGCTATCAATCAAAAGTGAAGGTGAAATCAGGAGCTTCCCAGACAAAAACAGACTAAGGGAATTTATCTCCACCAAACCAGCAATGCAAGAAATGCTAAAGGGTCTACTGTAAAATTAAAGAAATAGAAAGCAAAGAAGGAACACAGGGGTATAGAATAAAGATGGCGTCAAATAAGTATCTATCAATAATAACCTTAAATGTAAATGGACTAAATGCTCCAATCAAAAGACATAGGGTAATGGATTGGATAAGAAAACAAGACCCATATATCTGTTGTCTACAAGAAACCCACCTCAGGAAAAAAGATGCACACAGACTGAGGGTGAAGGGTTGGAAAAAGGTTTACCAGGCAAATGGAAATGAAAAAAAAGCTGGGGTAGCAATACTTATATCTGACAAACTAGATCTCAGAGTGAAGGACATAACAAGGGATAATGAAGGCCACTTCATAATACTAAAGGGAGCAATCCAACAAGAAGAAATAACCCTGGTAAATATATATGCACCCAACACGGGAGCACCCCAATATATAAAAAAACTGCTGGAGGACATTAAGGGAGAGATTAATAGCAATACAATCATAGTAGGAGATTTTAATACCCCACTGTCACCCTTTGACAAATCATCTAAACAAAAAATCAGCAAAGAAATATCAATTCTAAATGACTCGCTAGACCAGATGGAATTAGTCGACATCTTCAGAACATTCCACCCCAAAGCCACAGAATATACATTTTTCTCAAGTGCACATGGGACATTCTCAAAGATAGACCACATTTTGGGACATAGGCAAAGTCTCTTCAAATTCAAGAAGATAGAAATCATATCAAGCATCTTCTCAGATCATAGTGGCATAAAACTGGAAATTAACTACAATGAAAAAAATCCAAAGAAATCACACACATGGAGACTAAACAGCATGCTTTTAAACAAGGACTGGGTTACTAGAGAAATCAAGGAAGAGATTAAAAACATCCTGGAAACAAATGACAATGAAAACACAACTATCCATAATCTATGGGACACAGCAAAAGCAGTTTTGAGAGGAAAGTTCATATCCCTACAAGCCTATTGCAAGAAACTAGAAAAAATGGTAACAAATGATCTAACTCTACAACTCAAAGAGTTAGAAAAAGAGCAACAAGAAAACCCCAGTGTAAGCAGAAGGAAAGAAATAACAAAAATCAGAGCGGAGATAAACGACATTGAGACCAAAGAAACAATACATAAGATCAACAAAACCAAGAGCTGGTTCTTTGAAAGAATAAACAAGATAGATGGTCCTCTAGCCAGGCTAACCAAGAAACAAAGAGAGAGGACCCAAATAAACAAAATCAGAAACGAAAGAGGTGAAATAACAACAGACCCTACCGAAATACAACGGATTGTTACAAAATACTACGAACAACTCTATTCCAACAAACTGAACAACCTGGAGGAAATGGACATATTCCTAGAAAAATACAAACTTCCAAAACTCAATCAGGAAGAATCTAAAAATCTCAATAGGCCAGTGACTTGGGAAGAAATTGAAACAGTCATCAAAAAGCTTCCAATAAACAAAAGCCCAGGACCAGATGGCTTCACAGGAGAGTTTTACCAAACATTCAAGGAAGAACTAAAACCTATCCTCCTCAGACTATTCCAAAAAATTCAAGAGGAAGGAACACTTCCAAACTCCTTCTATGAAGCTAGCATCACCCTAATACCAAAACCAGATAAAGACAACTCAATGAAAGAGAATTACAGGCCAATATCCCTCATGAACATAGATGCCAAAATTCTCAACAAAATTCTAGCAAATCGGCTCCAGCAGAGCATCACAAAGCTCATACACCATGACCAAGTCGGATTTATTCCAGGAATGCAAGGTTGGTTCAATATCCGCAAATCAATAAATGTGATACATCACATAAACAAATTGAAAGATAAAAATCATATAGTCATATCAATTGATGCAGAAAAAGCATTTGATAAAATCCAACACCCTTTCCTGATAAAAACTCTCAACAAGGTGGGAGTACAAGGATCATACCTCAACATAATAAAAGCTATATACCATAAACCCACTGCCAACATCATACTTAATGGGCAAAAACTAAAACCATTCCCTCTAAGAACAGGAACAAGACAGGGATGCCCACTATCACCACTCCTCTTTGACATAGTACTGGAAGTACTAGCCATTGCAATTAGACAAGAGGAGGAAATAAAAGGCATCCAAATTGGAAAAGAAGAAGTAAAGTTATCCTTATTCGCAGATGACATGATATTGTATATAAAAAACCCAAAAGACTCCATTAAAAAACTAATTGACTTAATAAATGAATTTGGCAATGTAGCAGGATACAAAATCAACGCCAAGAAATCTATGGCATTTCTATACACCAACAGTGAACTTATAGAAACTGAGACTAAAAAAGCAATTCCATTTACCATCGCACCAAAAAAATTAAGATACCTAGGAATAAACTTAACTAAGGAGGTAAAGGACCTATATGCGGAAAACTACATGACACTGAAAAAAGAGATAGAGGAAGATGTAAACAGATGGAAGAACATACCATGTTCATGGATTGGTAGAATCAACATCATCAAAATGTCCATACTTCCTAAAGCAATCTATAGGTTCAATGCACTCCCCATTAAAATACCAACGGCATATTTCACTGACCTAGAAAGAACTCTCCAAAAGTTTATTTGGAACAATAAAAGACCCCGAATAGCCACAGCAATTCTGAGAAAGAAGAGTAAAGTAGGAGGGATCTCAATACCAGACTTCAAACTGTATTACAAAGCCACTGTTCTCAAAACAGCCTGGTACTGGCACAAGAACAGACATATTGATCAATGGAATCGAATCGAGAACCCAGTTATCAACCCAAATCACTATGCTCAATTAATATTTGACAAAGGAGGCATGAATATACAATGGAGCCAAGACAGTCTCTTCAATAAATGGTGTTGGGAAAATTGGACAGATACATGCAAAAGAATGAAACTAGATCACCAACTTACACCTTACACAAAAATAAACTCAAAATGGATACAGGACTTAAACATCAGACGGGAAACCATAAAAATACTAGAAGCATCCACAGGCAACAAAATCTCAGACATATGCCAAAAGAACTTCTTCACTGATACTGCTCCTTGGGCAATGGAAGCTAAAAAGAAAATAAACAAATGGGACTACATCAAAATAAAAAGCTTTTTTACAGCGAAAGAAACCATCAACAAAACAACAAGAAAGCCCACGGTGTGGGAGAACATATTTGCAAATGTTACCACTGATAAAGGTTTAATCTCCATCATCTACAAACAGCTTATACATCTAAATAAAAAGAAGATGAATGATCCAATTAAAAAATGGGCAATGGACCTAAATAGAATATTTTCAAAAGAAGACAGAAGTAAGGCCAAAAGGCACATGAAAACATGCTCAAAGTCACTAATTATCCGAGAGATGCAAATCAAAACAACAATGCGGTACCATCTCACACCTGTCAGAATGGCCAACATCAACAAATCAACAAACGACAAGTGTTGGCGAGGTTGTGGAGAAAAAGGAACACTCGTGCATTGCTGGTGGGAATGCAGACTGGTGCAACCACTGTGGAGAACAGTGTGGAGTTTCCTCAAAAAATTGAAAATGGAACTCCCATTTGACCCAGCAATCCCACTGCTAGGAATATATCCCAAGAAGCTAAAAACACCAATCAGAAAGGATATATGCACCCCTATGTTCATAGCAGCACAATCTACAATAGCTAGAATCTGGAAACAGCCCAGGTGCCCGTCAGCAGATGATTGGATCAAAAAATTATGGTACATCTACACAATGGAATACTATGCTGCCATAAAAAAAAAGGAATTCTCATCATTTGCAGCTACCTGGATAGAACTAGAGAACATCATGCTGAGTGAAATAAGCCAGTCAATGAAAGAGAAATACCACATGGCCTCACTCATT